>JAAALK010000283.1:90488560-91157743 GCA_019279435.1 Zizania palustris
AAAATCCTAAGTAATTCCTAAACCTGCGGGTTCGGAGGAGGCTGACTGCTCGAAGCTTGGCTCCGAACTTGCTTCTGACGTTGGCCTTCGTCAATCCAAGCCTTGATCGCAGAACGACCTTCGGCTCTCCACGAAGTTTGGAAGGCTCGCCAAGCAGCAGCCACGCCTTCGGAAGGAGTCAAAAGTCTCGCGTCATCGAAGATGATGGAGCCCTCTGCGCTCGGAGTAATCATTCGGCCCAAATCCTCATAGTAACGAAGTAATCCAAGGGCAGACACTTGTCCGGAGAGTTCTCCATAACGCATGCCTGCCGTTTTCATTTGCTTCGCTGCTCCTTGGATCCTCTTTAACCGGCGCAACAGAGTCACATTATCATCCGAAGGTAGTGATCCTGTAGTACCGAAGTACTCCAAGACACCTAGCATCTGCTCGATGACCTCCGAAGCCACCTTCTCAGACTTGAGTTTTTCCGCAATAAGTGCATCCTTGGCCGAAGTCGTTTCTGCTAAAACTCCGGAGATTCTAGCATTCTCCGTAGTCAAAGTATTCTTTTGAGTCCGGAGTTGGCCAGCCTCTTCCTGAAGTCTTACAAGTTCGGACCCTTTAGCAGCATCCTCCGTCCGCAGTCTTTCAATCTCCGCTCGAAGCACAATTCTTTCTGCTTCGAGCTCTTTCTTCGCAGCCTCCAAGCTTTGCCTAGCCCTTCGCTCTGCTAGTATTACATTATCCATCTGAGCTACTCGACCTTCGGAAAAGTTAAAATTTCTTTGAAGAGCTTCGTTCTCTTCCCGAAGTTGAGCAATTTCATTTTCGCTCGATAAAGCCGCAGCGCGGGCTAAGACTGCTTGCTAAGAAAAAAGAAAAATTGAAATAAGAAATTATTCATATATAATTTGCTATTTGGTTCGAAGATGCTTTATACCTGATAAGCTGCTCTTTCCACAGCAAGGTTAAGCTCTGAACCCTTCACTCTGCTTAAACGGGCTACCAGTTCTGTTTCCCCGACTTTGCGACTGGCCTTACCCAAAGGTTTAACCAAAGTCCCAAGTCCGGTTCTCTCCTCCAAAAAAGAGTTATGAGAGGAAGCATTACTGAAGCCTTCTGATCAGCTCTGCTTAGCGAGGGTCCAGAGAGTTCTTCCGAGGCCCTTGGAACTTCTGAAGCTGGCCCCCCCTCAGTTGATTCACTTTCATCTGTCGAGTCAGATGAAGTTGATCCTTGAGCAGGGAGAGGCTCTATGTGTCTTTTCCTCTTCCAGGCCCCGGTAAAGTAACCTCCGGCTGTGGCTCCGAAGTTGTCGAAGGTCTTTGAATTGTATCTTCGAGGGATACTTCGACAACAGGAGGCTCTGAAAAAACAAAAATATTACACATTGTATAATTTTGCAAAAATTGATGAGAATTAAGCAAAATTTACCTTCGACATTCTCTGGAATATCGAGCATCGGACTGATCGGAGGATCAAAAGTGTAGTCCTCATCCGAATCAGCTGTTAGATCTTGGACTACAGGAGCATCGTCCTGAAGAGCCCTCGTTACTTCTTCGAGAATCGAAGCCATAGTGACTTCGACTCCCCCTTCATCCACTGAAACTCCGGCCTGAGTTGTGTCTTCTTGAACTACCGAAGTCATTGGTTGATCAACATTGTCTCTAGACTCCGGTATGTTCGCAGGCACTTCGGCCTCATTCACACCCATAGGGGCTTCGATTTGTTCTCCCTGGGTATCCGGAGCTCTTACTTCTTCGATGTTGGCTTGAGGCTCCGGAATACCTGCAGTATCTTCAATGTGAATACTTCGTTGAGTTGCATCTTCATCAATTAATTTTACTAGTAAAATACCTTCATCCTCTTTAGAACCAGAAAGTGAGGTTCTTGAGCTTGAAGGAGCAGGATCCGAAGGTGCGAGATTTTTTGGCTTCCGAGCCACCTTCTTCACCGGAGTCTTTGCTGAACCTGAAGCTCCGGCTTCAGCTACTCTTTTCTTGGGGCCTTTCTCCTGAGGCACCCAATCCATCAGAGGGGGTGGAGTCAACTCCAGCATTCCCCATACTCTGTTAAAACGCTCCCAACTTCCGACTAATTTGATTCGCCATTCTTTTTCTGACGGAGTCGGAGCACCCAAAATCTTCTCCGAAGCCCTTACAATTTGCTCTGAAGTAATAGGGGCTGAAGAAGCTAAAAAAATAATTCAAGTTAATCTTTCTTCGAAGTAAATATGTACTATGCATGTTGGTTTCGAAGTTACCTGCAGGGCTCGAAGTATAGCTTATTTTGCGAAGACCGCCTTCCGAGTCATCCTCGAAGGCGATAGGCCAGTCAGCCATCAACGGAGGAATTTGAAGACCGATGAACTCTTCGGCCAAGTCCCGCATACTGAGTCTTCGGCTAACTTTTTCAAGCAAGTTCAGACGGGCTTCGAATTGACCTTCGTCAGGACGCACCAAAGCTTCTTTTCGGAACTGGATTTCTCTAAGAGGTCCGGCCAGAGGATTGCTTGCCCCGACTTCGGCATAGAACCATTTCAGCACCCAATCAGTATACCATCTAGCATTGATGGCCTTAGCAGGGAATCGCAGAGCGTATTCATCTCGAAGCCTAAAATTGATGCTTCCGAAGGCAACCACTACTTTTTCACCTCCGGAGCCTACGAAGGTCTTCGGCTGACAAGTTGCTCTGTGCAATGCTGCGAAGATTTCAGCCCTCCCCTCACAACCTTCGGCTCTCAAAGCCCACTCGAAGATAGCTAATCTAGCTACAGCATTCGGAGACAGCTGGGGGAGGGTTACATGAAACAAGTCGAGGACTTCAGCTAAGAAATCTACAGCGGGGAGGCCCAAGCCTGCTTCGAAAAAAGCTTCGAACACTACGACTTCTCCGAGTCTTGGTGATGGGATTGCTTCTTTCCCTGGTTTTCGAATCATAACTCCCGCACCTATATTTCCTCCTACTGCTATTGCCAGGGACTCTCTTTTGCAGGTTGAAGATCCTAATTCAAAGGATTGGTCTAGATATTTGGTCGATGGAGGGCACAGACCTTGATCATCGGCGATTTGGGGATTTTTTCCCTTTGCCGCCATGGAAGTTGTCGCCTGGATCGAAGGCGTCGCCGTCACTGTTGCCGCTGCCGCTGCCGCAGCCGCTTGTTGACGAGCCAAGGTTGAAGGAGGTGCAGAGCCTTTGGTCTTCGCCATCGCAATGACTAGATCGATCTGAGAAAGTGGGGACTAGGACTCTAGAACTCGAAAGCTAGGGCTCAAGAACTCAAAGGGCTCAAAAGGCTTTTGACTGAGAGCAAACAGTGAAAAGGTAATCGAGTAAGCTCTAGATTTCTTTATTTATAGTCTAACTTTCCGTTTGTTACCGTTTGGGCTCTGCCTTTTCGCATTCCCGCCTGTTATTTTCCTCCAAAAATAACACTTCGTATAACTCCGTTAGAAACAGAAACTAACGGCTATATTTTCTAAGTCTAAAAAGACTTTCGAACTTCCTGAGTCAGTTCTAAGATAGTTCGAAAAATAATTACCTTATGACTGGTCCGAAGTTCATATCTTCATGTATTTCGGAGATAAAATAAAAACCAATAACCCCTATGATTGGTTATCTTTTCTTTCCGTATACTGCTCTCCTAACGTTACAGGTCGAACGGAGAAGCGTATTCGAGGGGCTACTGTTGGGGGAAAATATCTCATCTTCGGGGTTATTGCCGAAGCAGCATAAAGACAGTCAAGCAGTTCGAAGATTGTCCGAAGACCATCTTCGAAGATGCCCAGAACCTCGTTCGAAGCCCGAAGACAGGCACTAGTTCGAAGTATGTCTTCGAACCAAAGCCCTTCAGGATCTTTTCTGCCAGCTAAGATGGAAGACTTATCTTCTATCCTATTAGATTAGTCTTTTACCATTTTAGCCCTATTAAGGAAACCGAATAGTTTCCTTAATGTCGGTTGTAATAGAGGGGTAAATAGGTCTTTTCCTTAATGTTTAGGCCTATAAATACCCCCCATTTCACCCTGTAATAGGGACCGATTACAAGTGAATCAATATACACTTTCGAACTATTCTAAGCTATTATCCTTTCGGAGGTTTAGAACAGTTTGCTTCGCAAACACTTCGTTTGTTAGTTTCTTTTCTACAGAAACCTGTTAGCGTAATCTTTTACGCCAACAGCAAGTATGCTGGAGACGAAGATCCCAGTGAGTTTGTGCGTTCTTATGCCCTAGCGATTGAGGCTAGCGGCGGAGACAGAGAGACTATGGCGAAGTGCTTCCCATTAGCTCTTCAAGGAGTGGCGTTGCGATGGTTCTGGTCTTTAAAGCCAGGATCAATCATTTCCTGGTCACAGTTGAAGAGGAAGTTTATAAGTAACTTTCAGGGCACCTTCGTGCCCCCCATGTCAACAGGGAGCCTTTTCCAAGTGAAGCAGCTCCCCGGAGAAACATTGAGACAGTACTTCAAGCGCTTCGCTCACACGAAGTCGCAAATCCGGGGGCTGTCTACATCTTCAGTGGTTGATGCGGCTCGGGAAGGCGTCAGTCATAAAGGCCTTCTGGATAAACTGCATCGAAAGAGCATCACCACGGTATCACAGCTGATGTCGTACTTCGAGGAGTACTCGAAGTCAGAAGAAGGTTGGCTTCGGAGGACTACTGCTACTTCGACAGTGTTGACAGAAGTTAAAGCAGAGGTGAAGACTTCGGCTCAGACGCAAGAACCAGTTTCCGAAGTGCAACATGATAGAAGAAGAGGGCAAAAGCACCCTCGCTCTGAAGTCTTAAACATTGCACCCCCGCAGAAGTTTGCGCCAAGAGCTCCACAGTCTGCGGGGAACAAGTCCAGCGGCTGGAGGCCGCCAGGGAAAACGGCTGGCAAGGGCCAGACCCTTTTTTGTTGTATTCATGGAGAGAATCGAAGCCATGCAACTGACACCTGCAAGGCTATTCTTACCCTTCGGGGAGAATACTTGGAGAGAACTTCGGGTCGAGGTAGTACCCACCGAAGTCCAGCAGCAGCAGTGCGCCCGGAGCTGGTCCAGGCTGTGGCGCGGATAGAAAATTTTGATGCTGCAAGGCATCCTCCGGTGGCCAATGTTATGCCACCCCCGAAGCAAGAAGAAGGGCAAGATAGAGGGAAGAGAGTAGTTCTCCCTATCTCCTGAGGAGGTACCCTCGGAAGCATGTCCAAGAGACAGCGAAGAGAGTACGTTCGAGAAGTAGGCCACATTGGGACTTCGTCATCTGCAGCTGCAATGCCGGAGTGGTCTCATGTTCCAATATCTTTCTCTGCGGAGGATGCAGCTGGTATCAAGTTCCCGCATGCAGATCCATTGGTTATTACTGCTGATATTGCAGGGACAGAAGTCCGAAGGGTGCTAATTGACGGAGGTAGCTCGGCAGATATCATATTTGTACAAGCCTTCGATCAGTTATGCATTTCCCGGAAGCATCTCCTCCCAGCGGCTCGTCCTCTGCAAGGCTTTGCAGGACCTCCGCTAGATGCACTTGGCCAGATAGGCCTGGAAGTAACCTTCGGAGAAGGTTTACTAGCCCGAACTGAAGAAGTTATCTTTGATGTGGTGGATGCCCCGTATGCTTATAATGTCATCTTCGGGCGAGGCATGTTGAATCAGTTCGGAGCTGTGGCGCATCACAACTACTTGTGCATGAAGATGCCCACACAATCAGGAGTTCTGACAATCTTCGGAGATCAAGCCATAGCTCGAAGGGCAGAATATGGTCATGGTCCTCCTCTTGATCCGAGGCAAGTAAACAGTGTCCAAGATAATGGAGCAATTTTTTCAGCCTCCTCCGAAGCTTCGAAGAAGTCATTTCCAAGACCAAGTCCCGAAGGAGAGATTGCAACGAAGGTCATTGTCAAAGATGGTAAAGAATACACTTTTCAATTTGGTAAAGATTTACCTCCCGAAGTTGCAACTTCCTTGGAAAAGGTCGTAGAAGAAAATTTGGATGTCTTCGCTTGGTCTGATGAAGATATCACCGGAGTCGATCGGGATATTATTGAGCATAGTTTGCTTGTAAACCCGAAGGCCCGGCCTGTTCGACAAGGGCTCCGGAAGATGTCCGCAGAGAGAGCTGCTCTAGCTAAGGACGAAGTTGAAAAGCTGTTGAAGGCTGGGATTATCAGGGAAGTGGCCCATACAGAATGGTTAGCCAACTCAGTCTTCGTCAGGAAAAAGTCCTCCGGAAAGTGGCGCATGTGCATTGATTTCACATCTTTGAATAAAGCGTGCCCACGTGACCCCTACCCCATGCCCCGAATTGATCAACTAGTTGACTCCACTGCAGGTTCGGAGTTACTAAGCTTCCTCGACGCGTATTCCGGTTATCATCAAATATGGTTGAAGCGCGAAGATGAAATCAAGACGAGCTTTGTAACTCCTTCAGGAGTCTTCTGCTATGTAAGAATGCCCTTCGGCCTAAGAAATGCCGGGGCTACTTTTTCAAGATTAGTTGCTAAGGCTCTAGGTCATCAACTAGGTCGCAATGTGGAGGCCTATATGGATGATATTGTAATAAAGAGTGCTTTAAAGCACCAACATAGCCTAGACTTAGCAGAAACATTCAATAGCCTTCGGGCATGTGGGATCCGCCTTAACCCCGAAAAATGTATATTCGGAGCTAAGGCTGGAAAGTTGTTGGGGTACTTAGTTTCAAGCAGGGGAATTGAAGCTAGCCCTACTCAAATAACTGCGCTGCAGAAGATGGCTCCTCCGGAGAATTTAAAGCAAGTGCAAAAGCTGACTGGACGTCTGGCCGCACTTAGCAGGTTTTTATCAAGGTCTGCGGAGAGGAGTTTGCCAATCTTTAAAGCTTTGAAAGGGTCCGAAGATTTTGCATGGACACCGGAGTGTCAGAAAAGCTTCGAAGATATTAAAGATTATCTCAGCAATCTTGCTACACTTACGGTGCCTGTTGCGGACGAAACCCTACTTCTGTATCTCGCAGCCACAGGCTCAGCTGTCAGCGCAGTCCTTGTCAGAGAAGCTGATATCAATGGGAAGTTGGTCCAAAATCCTGTCTATTTTGTATCCGAAGCATTGTCAGGAGCGAAGACAAGATACTCCGAACTTGAGAAGTTCGTTTATGCTCTGATAATGGCTTCGAGGAAGCTAAGACATTATTTTTTGGCTCATAATGTAATTGTACCAACTTCATATCCTTTAGGAGATATGCTCCGAAGCAAAGATTCCACGGGAAGAATTGGAAAGTGGGCAGTAGAACTAGCACCCTTCGGCATATCTTTCCTGGCAAGGACAGCTATAAAATCTCAAGTCCTAGCAGACTTCGTAGCAGAGTGGACTCCACCTGCGAAGTTGACTCCGGAGAAATCAGATGACGGAGTTTGGACTATTTACTCCGATGGGGCTTTCCAAGCATCCGGAGCAGGCATTGGGGCAGTATTGATTTCACCATCAGGACAAAGAGCAATGTACTCCGCAAGACTCAACTTTAAGTCTACCAATAATATAGCGGAGTACGAAGGAATATTATTGGGACTCCGGAAAGCACGTGCTCTAGGGGCTACAAGAATAATTATAAAAACAGATTCTCAGATAGTAGCAGGGCACGTAGACAAAAGTTTTCAAGTCCGACATCCACAGCTTGCAAAATACGTGGAAGAAATTCGCAAGATCGAAGCACATTTCAAGGGTATTTCCATTCGGAGTATACCAAGAGCTGAAAACGTGCAAGCGGACATTTTAGCGAAGGCTGCTGCCGGAGCTGTGGATGTGCCTGACGAAGCTTTCTATGAGGAACTCAATATACCTTCGGTGCCACAAGTTGCTTCTGCAGAGATTCTCTGCATTCCTAGTGCAGATTGGAAAGATTCAATCATAGAACTCTTGCAAGGAGGAACAAATTTGCCCGAAAAGCCCCAATTGTCAAGATTAAAGCTCAGAGCAAGAAACTATCAGTTAATCAACGGTATATTATACAAGGCCGGAGTATGTTCCCCTCTACTCCGATGTATATCTCAAGCCGAAGGCCAAGAAATTCTTCGAGAAATTCACGAAGGCCTTTGTGGAAGTCATTTAGCCCCTAGAGCTCTGGCAGGAAAAACACTTCGCCAGGGGCTTTATTGGCCCACAATAACAGCTGATGCGGAGAGCTTGGTCCGCACTTGTCAAGGATGCCAGTGGATGGGTCGACGAAGTCATCGCCCACCAACAGCTCTTCAAGTCATTGCTCCGGTATGGCCTATGGCCAGATGGGGTATGGATCTAATTGGTCCCTTTCCGTTAGCAAAGGGAAATCTGAAGTTCGCAGTGGTAGCTATCGAATATTTTTCTAAGTGGGTGGAAGCAGAGCCCTTAACAGCTATCACTTCGAATAATGTACAGAAATTCTTCTGGAAGAACATTATTTGCCGGTTCGGAGTGCCTAGATATCTCACAGTTGATAATGGAACACAGTTCGACGCAGAACCCTTCAGGAAGTTTTGCGAAGACCTAGGCATTCAATTATGTTTTGCTGCAGTGAGACATCCTCAGTCAAATGGAGCCGTTGAGCGAGCCAATGGAAATATCTTATCAGGGCTAAATCGAAGAATAGTAGGGTTGTCAAAGGGACTGTGGACCGAAGAGCTTCCAAAGATTCTATGGTCCATTCGGACTACGCAAACAAGGTCCACAGGTTTTACTCCGTTCAGACTACTATTCGGAGATGAAGCAATGACTCCAACGGAGCTCAAAGGGGGATCATTTCGCAGCACCGAACCAGACATCAAAGAAGAAAGACAAGCTTCGTTAGATTTGTCAGAAGAAACAAGACTTCGAGCTGTAGCTAATTTATCAAAGTATCATCAGCAGACGAAGACTTGGTATGACCCGAAGGTTAAGCTCAGCGAGTTAAGGCCGGGTCATCTTGTTCTACGAAGCATTATAGCACCAGGAAAGTTAGGCAATAAATGGGAAGGTCCATATCTAATTGTCCGTTCCGAGCGCCCTGGTTCATTCAAATTAGCTAATTTAGAAGGTGAAGAGTTAGCACATACCTGGCATGCGGAGCACCTAAAGCGATACTTCGCATAAGGGCTCCTTGTAATTCGCTTGTAATCACTTCTAAATTAATAAAGCATACACCCTTCTGTTTGCCTTCCCCTTGACACTCCTAGTTTCCCGAGCGGACGCGCTGGGACGGAAGTTGATTGAGAGGGAAGTGTCATCAAGCTGGGCTGTATTTCCGGACTTCGTACTTATAAAGTCGAAGCCTCCGGTGTGGTGGCTGAAATCCATCCGGAGCCCAAGCTGATACCTTGTAGGCATCCGTAAAAGAGCCAATACCACATTCTACGGAGTCCAAGCTCCGGCTGGTAGACTTCCGTAAAAAGAGCCGAAGGTGGCCAAAATCTGCGGAGTCCAAGCTGCAGCTTGCAGACATCCGTAAAAAGAGCCGAAGGTGGCCAAATTCTGCGAAGTCCAAGCTCCGGCTGGTAGACTTCTGCAAAAAAGAGCCCAAGTTGGCCAAATTCTGCGAAGTCCAAGCTCCGGCTGGTAGACTTCTGCAAAAAAGAGCCCAAGTTGGCCAAATTCTGCGAAGTCCAAGCTCCGGCTGGTAGACTTCTGCAAAAAACAGCCGAAGGTGGCTAAAGCAAAACAGCATTTAAGCCATGAGCTTCGAATGTCTGTTCATATGCGTCCAAAGTGACAAATTTTTTAAGACACTAAAGTGTCCTGGAAGTTATCTCAATTGATTTCTTTCATGAAATAAATAAAGGTACCAAGCTACCATTCTTCTGACTACAAAGGTCGAAGACATTTTATAAGATTTCAAAAGATCTTTAAATGACAGAGGGGCTCCGAACCCCCAAAAAATTGTACTCCGAAGTTTTTTCTTTGCGCATAACCATCTTTGAATACAGTTCGAAGTTGCTTATACCCAAAGAGGGGCTAGTAATATGGAGACAATTTTAAATCGGCATTCATTATTGAAATAAATGTGTTTACAGATTACATTATGAAAAATTGGTATCTATACCAAGAAGGAATCGGAGACCTCTTCGGTCCCGAGAGCTAGGGGTGGAACGACTAGTTCCAACATCGGAAGTTCTAAGAACTTTGCGTTTAACTCTCTTCCTCCCCTTCGAAGCTCTAAAATCCTTCTGTTCTTGTTGAAGCTCGGCCCAAGTTCGAAGTCGCTCGGGGCTTCTCTCCCAGGTTCTAAGATCTTCAGATCTTTTATTTTGGGCTTCACCTTCGTCTTCGGACCAATTAGTGTCTTCAGAAGACGAGGTGTTTGCGTCGATCTCTTTATCTTCCTCTTTAATATAAGACAATACGTCTTTGATTACTTCGGGCGCAATAACGCCGGAGTCATCTCGAGGGATAAGGAATCGAGGACGTTTATAACTCTTTAGAAGTTCGAAGGTGTTCCACAATGAGCGAAGTTCGCTGTTAAGCTCTAACACTTCGATATCTTCCATAAGAGGCAAAGCCTAAAAATATGACAAACAAGATTTTCATTGATAAATATTTACAAGCATCAGCTTTACATAATCAAAAAATCCTAAATAATCCCAAACCTGCGGGTTCGGAGGAGGCTGACTGCTCGAAGCTTGACTCCGAACTTGCTTTTGGCGTTGGCCTTCATCAATCCAAGCCTTGATCGCAGATCGACCTTCGGCTCTCCACGAAGTCTGGAAGGCTCGCCAAGCAGTAGCTACGCCTTCGGAAGGAGTCAAAAGTCTCGCGTCGTCAAAGATGATGGAGCCCTCTGCGCTCGGAGTGATTGTTCGGCCCAAATCCTCGTAGTAGCGAAGTATTCCAAGGGCAGACACTTGTCCGGAGAGTTCTCCATAACGTATGCCTGCCGTCTTCATTTGCTTCGCTGCTCCTTGGATCCTCTTTAGCCGGCGCAGCAGAGTTACATTGTCATCCGAAGGTAGTGATCCAGTAGTACCGAAGTACTCCAAGACACCTAGCATCTGTTCGATGACCTCCGAAGCCACCTTCTCAGACTTGAGTTTTTCTGCATTAAGTACATCCTTGACCGAAGTCGTTTCTGCTAAAACTCCGGAGATTCTAGCATTCTCCGTAGTCAAAGCATTCTTCTGAGTCCGGAGTTGGCCAGCTTCTTCTTGTAGCCTTACAAGTTCAGTCCCTTTGGCAGCATCCTCCGTCCGCAGTCTTTCAATCTCTGCCCGAAGCACAATTCTTTCTGCTTCGAGCTCCTTCTTCGCAGCCTCCAAGCTTTGCCTAGCCCTTCGCTCTGCTAGTATTACATTGTCCATTTGAGCTACTCGACCTTCGGAGAAGTTAAAATTTCTTTGAAGAGTTTCGTTCTCTTCCCGAAGTTGAGCAATTTCGTTTTCGCTCGATAAAGCTGCAGCGCGGGCTAAGACTGCTTGCTAAGAAAAAAGAAAAACTGGAATAAGAAATTATTCATATATAATTCATTATTTGGTTCGAAGATGCTTTATACCTGATAAGTTGCTCTTTCCACAGCAATATTAAGCTCCGAACCCTTCGCTCTGCTTAAAAGGGCTACCAGTTCTGTTTCCCCGACTTTGCGACTGGCTTCACCCAAAGGTTTAACCAAAGTCCCAAGTCCGGTTTTCTCCTCCAAAAATGGAGTTATGAGAGGAAGCAGTGCTAAAGCCTTCTGATCAGCTCTGCTTAGCGAGGGTCCGGAGGGTTCTTCCGAGGCCCTTGGAACTTCTGAAGATGGCCCCCCCTCAGTTGATTCGCTTTCATCTGTTGACTCAGATGAAGTCGATCCTTGAGCTGGGAGAGGCTCTATGTGTCTTTTTCCTCTTCCAGGCCCCGGTAGAGTAACCCCCGGTTGTGGCTCCGAAGTTGTCGAAGGTCTTTGAATTGTATCTTCGAGGGATACTTCGACAACAGGAGGCTCTGAAAAAACAAAAATATTACACATTGTATAATTTTGCAAAAATTGATAAGAATTAAGCAAAATTTACCTTCGACATTCTCTGGAATATCGAGCACCGGACTGATCGGAGGATCAAAAGTGTAGTCCTCATCCGAATCAGCCGCTAAATCTTGGACTGCAGGAGCATCGTCCTGAAGAGTCCTCGTTACTTCTTCGAGAATCGAAGCCATAGTGACTTCGACTCCACCTTCATCCACAGGAACTCCAGCCTGAGTTGTATCTTCTTGAACTACCGAAGTCATTGGTTGATCAGCATTATCTCCAAACTCCGGTACGTTCGCAGGCACTTCGGCCTCATCTACACCCATAGGGGCTTCGATTTGTTCTTCCTGGGTATCCGGAGCTCTTACTTCTTCGATGTTGGCTTGAGGCTCCGGAATACCTGCAGTATCTTCAATGTGAATACTTCGTTGAGTTGCATCTTCATCAATTAATTTTACTAATAAAATACCTTCGTCCTCTTTAGAACCAGAAAGTGAGGTTCTTGAGCTTGAAGGAGCAGGATCCAAAGGTGCGAGATTCTTAGGTTTTCGAGCCACCTTCTTCACCGGAGTCTTTGCTGAACCTGAAGCTCCGGCTTCAGCTACTCTTTTCTTGGGGCCTTTCTCCTGAAGCACCCAATCCATCAGAGGGGGTGGAGTCAACTCCAGCATACCCCATACTCTGTTAAATCGCTCCCAACTTCCGACTAATTTGATTCGCCATTCTTTTTCCGACGGAGTTGGAGCACCCAGAATCTTCTCCGAAGCCCTTACAATTTGCTCTGAGGTAATAGGGGCTGAAGAAGCTAAAAAATAATTCAAATTAATCTTTCTTCGAAGTAAATATGTACTATGCATGTTGGTTTCGAAGTTACCTGCAGGGCTCGAAGTATAGTTAATCTTGCGAAGACCGCCTTCCGAGTCATCCTCGAAGGCGATAGGCCAGTTGGCCATCAACGGAGGAATTTGAAGTCCGAGGAACTCTTCGGCTAAGTCCCGCATGCTCAACCTTCTGCTAATTTTCTGAAGCAAGTTGAGGCGAGCTTCGAGTTGGCCTTCGTCAGGTTGCACTAAGGCTTCCTTCCGGAACTGGATTTCTTTGAGGGGACCGGCCAGAGGACTGCTCACTCCAACTTCGGCATAAAACCACCTCAGAACCCAATCGGTGTACCATCTAGCATTGATGGCCTTAGCAGGGAATTGCAGAGCATATTCATCACGAAGCCTAAAATTAATGCTTCCGAAGGAAACCACCACCTTTTCACCTCCGGAGCCTACGAAGGTCTTTGGCTGACAAGTTGCTCTATGAAGCGCAGCGAAGATTTCAGCCCTTCCCTCACAACCTTCGGCTCTCAGTGCCCACTCGAAGATAGCTAATCTGGCTACAGCATTCGGAGACAGCTGGGGGAGGGTTACATGAAACAAGTCAAGTACTTCGGCCAAGAAATCCACAGCAGGGAGGCCCAAGCCCGCTTCGAAAAAAGCTTCGAACACTACAACTTCTCCTGGTCTCGGTGATGGAATCGATTCTTTGCCCGGCTTCCGAATCATAACCCCATCACTAATCTTTCCCCCCGCTGTGATTGCCAAAGACTCTTTCTTGCAGGTAGACGACCCCAACTCAAAAGATTGATCCAAGTACTTAGTTGAGGGTGGGCACAGACCTTGGTCGTCGGGGATTTGGGGATTTCTCCCCCCTGCCGCCATGGATATTGTCGCCTGCCTCGAAGATGTCGCCGCCGCTGCTGCTGCGGCTGCCTGCTGCCGAGCCAAAGCCGAAGGAGGCGCAGATCCCTTGGTCTTCACCATCGCGATTGCCGGATTGATCTGAGGGAATGGAGACTAGGGCTCAAGAACTCAGAGGCTAGGGCTCAAGAACTCAAAGGGCTCAAAAAGCTTTTGACTGAGAGGAAGCGGTGAAAAGGTAATCGGGTATGTTTTGGGGCTCTTTATTTATAGCCTAATCTTTCCGTTTGTTACCGTTTGGGTTTTCCCCTTTCGCATTCCCGCCTGTTATTTTCCTCCGAAATTAACGCCTCGTATAGTTTCCGTTAGAAACAGAAACTAACGGTTATTTTTTCTAAGTCTAAAAAGACTTTCAAACTTCCTGAGTCAGTTCTAAGATAGTTCGAAAAGTAATTATCTTATGATTGACTCGAAGTTCATATCTTCATGCATTTCGAAGATAGAATAAAAACCAATAACCCCTATGATTGGTTATCTTTTCTTTCCGCATACTGCTCTCCTAACGTTACAGGTTAAACGGAGAAGCGTATTCGAGGGGCTACTGTTGGGGGAAAATATCTCCTCTTCGGGGTTATTGCCGAAGCAGCACAAAGACAGCCAATTAGTTCGAAGATTGTTCGAAGACCTAGTTCGAAGATGCTCGGAACCTGGTTCGAAGCCCGAAGACAGGCACTGGTTCGAAGTATGTCTTCGAACCAAAGCCCTTCAGGATCTTTTCTGCCAGCTAAGATGGAAGACTTATCTTCTATCCTATTAGATTAGTCTTTTACCATTTTAGCCCTATTAAGGAAACCGAATAGTTTCCTTAATGTCGGTTGTAATAGAAGGGTAAATAGGTCTTTTCCTTAATGTTTAGGCCTATAAATACCCCCCATTTCATCCTGTAATGAGGACCGATTACAAGTGATTCAATACACACTTTCGAACTATTCTAAGCTATTATCCTTTCGGAGGCTTAGAACAGTTTGCTTCGCAAACATTTCGTTTGTTAGTTTCTTTTCTACAGAAACCTGTTAGCATAATCTTTTACGCCAACACTCCCCATTGGGGCAAGTTTCCATTGTCCCCTCCGTTTTGGGGAGCATCGGATCCCTGGGTGTTAGTCATCCTGGTGTTTCCAAAATAGACAATAAACTCTTAGGGGAAACGAGACTAAGTTTTATTTCAAAAGGTGGTATCCTTATGATTACATATAAGTCTTTTTATTTAATCTTCACCCATGCCTTATATTTGACATGAGTGGCAATACAATCTGAAACAATAAAAAGGAAACAATCAACCGTAAAAACTACGTCTAAGGCAGCTCGGGGGACGACTCGATCACGGGCTCGGCAGAGATGGTCGGGGTGGTGGAGCTGGAGGGTCCGACGGGAGGTGCACTGCGGGAGATCCTCTTGGGCCTAACTGTGGGGATCCGGAGTGATTTCCTCTTGCGGGGCAGATGGGGGGCGACCTCCTCTAGATCCTTCTGCAACTCCTTGATCTACTGGCGAAGCTGTGCAGTGTTGGCGATGCTCTGACGTAGGAGTTCATTCTTGCGCCTCAACTCCTCGGCCTCGGTAGCCAACCGGTGCCCCTGCTGGACCTGGCGACGAAGTTCTCCGTTCTCGCGGTTCAGATCCTCTGAAGAGTGACGGTAGAGGTCAATCGTGTCACGCTGTCCGTTGGCATCCTGCAGGGTCTCATAGTGGAGCTCGTCCATCGTCTCCAACAGGCGTACTGTGTGCCCAACGACGGAGTGACGCTGGGAGAGTGTGCTGACATAGACGCTGTGTGGACTCCCTAGTGTGCGTAGGGGCACGAAGCGATAGTCCGTGTCATAGAGCTGGCTGTCGTAGATCACCCGGAGCTCGGTGAGGGCCTGGAGGGCGGTGCGCTGACTAGCAACCAAAAAGGTGGGTCCTCCGGCTCGGTAAGTGTGGGATGTCTGCGTGGAGGGCTGGATGACGATGCTGACCTTGCAGTAGCTCGTCGATGAATCCGGCCTCGTTGCGAAGAGTCCCACTCATGGTATGGACCAGCATCTACAAAAGAGAGAAAATTTTCGTGAAACTCCAGAAGATGAGAGGGTAAGTAATTTTGTAAGAAAATCAATAGAAATTCCATAGAAAATCAATAAATCAAGACGTTCATCACACGACCACGTACAATACGACAAGCATTCACAGTTCATAGACCGTATTAGTACAAAAGTGAATAAAGGTGAAGAGAAACTAATAACACAAAGGTCCTAGATGAACGCCTTCTTCCAGTCTCGCCTTGACTGGGTCGCTACTCCAGACCTTCATCCTCCTCGTAGTAGATGGGCTCTGGTGGTGTAAATCAAAGGGGGTGAGTACAAACGTATTCAGCAAGCCACCGTATGCAAATATAATGCAGAGTAATAACAAGGGAGATAGTGGCTAATTTTGCGGAAAAGCATAATTGTAAAGCATTTAAATGAGATCAAGTTATTCTTACAGAAATGTAAACATGAGTATGCATCATCATCTTCTAACTCGAGGGGTACAGTCAGCCCACCCTCGCTCAATAGTCCTTACATACCATGAATAACTCAACCATTCAAACAATAGTAAACTAACTGCGAGAAGTCACACAACCCGCCCTTGACCGTGAGCTCGGCTTTTCGAAAAGATTTAAATACTATGATCAGAGGTGTACACTGTACCCACAAGGCACGCACTCATCACTTACACCAAAGTGTACTGAGATGACTCATACCACGGGAACTCATGCCAAAACCTTCCATATGGTTCTCCTCGACCCGACAACACCCTCTTATGGGTTTCATATGGTGCCCCGACGCGTCGAGCCAACACCATACCCCCCCTTGAGCCACGTCGGTACATGTCACCCGCAGGTTGCCCCTTGCCCCATCCACTATGGTGCATCGAGTCGGATTGTTCCATACTTCCAGTTAGGACTTACCCATTAGACTTGTGGTTAGTACAGAAGTGCTTTGCAACAGATCCCACAGACCAATCCATATAGTGCCCCGAGTGCGACCAACCAATGCCCTAGCTTGCACCTGGAACCCACCATACGTATAACATAGCCAACTCCAACAGAGTCCAGAGACGAGAATAACGGGGAAATACTTATAGTAGAATCCAGCTATCTACGTCTCATTCTTTTTATCCTATAGCAGTTGTGTCGGTACATTGGACACTAGCTAATATAATATTTGTAGAGTGACAAGGAGTGTAGGCTCAATAATCATAGCTTGGGTTTGCACACAAGGATGGGGATCTAATAAGTATAAGTGTAGGGCTTGAGATTAGACTAATGCAATATTATCCTATGAGTTATAGCGATAGTTTATTAAAACATGGGATCAATGATGATCAAAATGGGGGTTCCGACTTGCCTTGCTCAGCAAATGGTGAAGGTGGAACCTCGGGGTAAAACTCCGGCTCCTCGATGAACTCGTAGTCTTCTCGATACGGAAAAAAAGTAAACATAATATTTAATAAACAATCAAAACATCACAAGTCATAAGCATACAAGAATTAGGGGTTTTAATATGTGAAATAAAACTTTATTATTCTGAAGCTATGTTGAAAAACATTAAAGATTAGATTTTAAGGTTTTTCCCAATTTATTTTATGAATTAACAATTTATCCCTAAGGGGTTTCTATTTGTTTAATTAATAAGACTATTTTGAGCAACAGGGACATACTGTTTTTATGGCATTAATGTGTAGAGAATAAAATGCTGAATTTAAAAAAATTTGAATGGTGAAATTTGGAGTTAAAATGAGCAAGTTATGAATTTTCAAAGGTTAAAAAATTTTCTGGAATTTTATTTAAACTGAAAAACAGTCTCTGGTCCACGGTGAACTAGGTTCACCGTGAACCCGTGACTGTGCGCGTGGACCCGATAGATCTGGACCGTTGGATCTGGATCCAGTGGCCAGATGCGAGGCGGGAGGGTTAAATGAATTCGGACGGCTGTGATTAAAACATGTGAAAGAGTATAACGTGGACGCACGAGATTGATCTAGGGGTTTAAGTTTTAATCAATGGCCCAGATTAAAAGGTACCAGTTCGATGGGATCCGAGGGCCCAGATTAGATCCCCTCAGGATCTAATATGCGCCGCGCAGATGCGATCGCACGGCTCAGATGCCGTCCAGCACGGCACGTGCGCTAAGGGTAAACTACCCTTCATCTTTGGCGACAGCGGGGCTCGGGCACGGCGGTGACGGCGACGGTCAGTGCCTAGGAGCCTAGGTCTTGGCGAAAATGGAAAGAGGAGAGGACGGCGGTCTCGACCGATTCTTCGACGGTGGAGAAGGACGTCCGAAGGCGTCCGGCGGCGAGGGTAGACGACGAGGTCTCCTCGGGTGTCCGACGGCGACGATGATCCGGTGGCACCCACGGCCAACGGAGTAGATGACGAGGTTGAGTGGGCTCTGGCTATCACGATGGTGGCGGTGGCGTGGATGGTGACAGCTCGAGTCGATGGCGAATGGAGGCCGGAGGTGGAGCAGGGGTGAAACCCAAAAAAGAGGTGGCGGCGCTTCTGGGATGCACTGGCTATGGCTACGGCGGTGTGGGCAGAGGGCGGTGCTCGGGGGGGGGGGTTAAATAGGAGGGTTGTCGGCGCAAGGAAGGAAGGATGCCGGTGGGAATCTGAGAGGATTCCAATTTTGCGCCGGCGAGCTCCCATGCGTACGGTTAGGCTTCCATATCCACGGATCTGCGTCGGGCTTGGATGGAAGGTGATCGCCTGAGATAGGGGATCACGATTCCAGGCTCAGTTTGGCGGATAAGGATGGCCACCGGCAAAAGGAAAGAAGGGGGTTGCCGGTATGGAAGGGGGGATCTCCTTATAACAAAGAAGACGAATCTGACAGGTGGGTCCCACCTTTCAGTGGGCGATCAAAGAAAGAAAGGGGCCGACAGATGGGCCCGGCTGTCAGTGGCGGAGGGAGGCGCTAGCAAGGCTGACAGGTGGGGCCGAGGTGGGGCGTGGGCGGGAGAGAGAGGAGGGGAGCGGCGCCGATAGGTGGACCCCACCTGGCGGTGACACGACGTTGGGTTGGGCTGGAGGCGAATTGAGTGTTGCGGCCCAAGTTTAATTAAATTGTATTTTCGATTTAAAACAATTGCAGATAATCAATTATTTTTTTAGTGCTTGAATCACTGTTGATAAAAATTTGTAAAAATTCCTAAAATTATAACATGGCCTCTAGATTCTATCATAAATTTTCCAAGTTGAAATTTTGAATATTTCTCCGTGTTTGGCTTTAGTAGGGCTCTTTCAGGGTTTTCTTTAATTAAATAATTCCATTAATTCCCTGAAAAATATACTTCCTTTATTTTATTTATTTTTAAATCTTGGGATGTTACATACAGGGAAAAGATGAAAGAACTCAAACTGAAGATTACCTCTAACATCTTGTTGCGGGATAAGTTTTGGACTGCTTGAGGGCTCAAACATTTGCCCGAAGTCTTCTTTGGATTCTGGGCTTCGAACCGAAGGAGTATCTGCAAAGATATCTTTGACTATTGCAACTATTACTTCATCCGGATCGACTCGACTTTCTTCAGCAGCAGGATCATTCACCTGACCAGGTGGGACATTCACAGTCTCCACCTGTTTAGGGTCGCCTTCTACGGTGGATGTTACTCTTATATCATCTCCAGCGGAGACTTCAGCTCCCATACACGAGCCTTCGTCCCCTACTAGGAGAGCATCAAACTCCTCCCCCATTGCTATGTCTGTCTCGTCTTCATCTTCAGACAACTCCGAAGACGATGTTGGAGACTTGGAGAGAGTAAGGGTCTTCGGCTTTCGAGTCACCTTTTTAACAGGTGTCTTTGCTGATGCTAAAGTCCCTACTTCGGCTTTCCTTTTCTTCGGAGCCTGTTCTAAGCTGGCCCAATCTAGGAGAATTGGAGGCTCAACTTCGACCACACTCCACACCCGATTAAATCGCTCCCAGCTACCGACTAACTTTACCCTTCACTCTTTTTCAACGGGCGTAGGAGCCCTGAGGATCTTCTCCACACTCGGACAATTTATTCAGGAGCAATGGTCACGCGCGGAGCTGAAAGATAAGATTTCCTTTTAATTAAATCATTTCTATAAAATCAATACTGCATGTAAAATGTTTTGTAGGACATACAGAAAGTTTACCTACGGAGCATGAAGGGATCTCTCGAAGTCCACCCTCTAGGTTCTCCTCAAAGTTGATCGGCCTACTAGCCATCAAAGGGGGGGTTCGAAGTCCAATGAATTCCTCCGTTAAGTCATGGATACTCATGCGATGACTTACAGAGTGTAGCAGCCCGAGGTGGACATCATGTTGACTTGGGTTCGGTTGAACCTCCATTTGCCTCTGGTAAAAAATGTCTTTCAGATGTCCGGCCAAGACGCAATCAGCTCCTACTTCGGTGTAAAACCAACGAAGGATCAAATCTGTGTACCATCTGTTATTAATAGCCTTCACTAGAAACCGGTCTTGGAACTCTTCACGGAGTTGACAATTAATACTCCCAAAGGTGACCACCATCTTCTCTCCTTTAGCTCCGATGAAGGTCTTCGGTAGAAACGAAGCTTTGTGAAGAGCTGCGAAGATCTCGACTCTCCCGGCACACCCTCCGGCTTGCATCGCCCATTCGAAGATGGCTAGGCGAGCGATTGCGATCGGAGAAAGTTGAGGCAAGGTGACGTGGAATAAATTCAGTACCTCAGAAAGGAACTCCTCTGCCGGAAGCCCTAATCCGGCTTCGAAGAATGCCTCGAACACCACCACCTCTCTGGTTCGTGGTGCTAGAATTACTTCACCCCCAGCCTGGCGTATCTTAATTCTAGGTCCTGTCTTCCCAGCAATCGCCGTCGCAATCGACTTCTTCGAGCATGTTGATGGTCCCAAACTATATGATTGATCTGCATATTTGGTGGATGCCGAGTGAAGATCATGAGGACCGGCTGGGTGAGGGTTGTCTGAAGGCACCGCTGCTGCTGTTGCCGCCATCGCCTGTTGTCGAGCTGGAGACGAAGCAGGAACAGGAGCCTTGTGGCTTGTTTTCGCCATCAGAGAAGATGAAAGCTTGGAAGATGGGCTCGAGAAGAAGAAAGGGGAAATGCGAGAACAGTTGGTAAAGTATCTAAAACTTACCCTTAGTTGGTAAAGTATCTAAAACTTACCCTTATCTTCTTATTTATAGCATGTTCTTTCCGCCGCAGTATACCGTTTGTGTGCGCTGTTACATCTTCTTTACCATTATGATTTACTGAGGCACTTCATGAGAAATCACACCTACGGAAATGAAGCGACCGTTATCCTTTTAAAAAAGGTAACAACTATTTCTATGAGTTTAACTGTTATTTTAGCTTCGCAAGGATCTATCTCTGAAGCCATTTCAGTAAATATCTTCGCATAGAAGTTGATTCAAAGACCTCAAGCCTCTGAATGCCCCAAAGAGTGGTAAAGCTCATCAAGTTATTTTCTTGATTCTAAGCATGAAATTATATCTTGCGTATACTACCCTCTTTATTGCATAGGAAATTCGGAGAAAAGTATTCGAGGGGCTTGATATGACCACGCCGACCACTCCAACCTCTACACCAACCACTTCGACCACAGCAACTCCAATACATGTTTTTGATGGACCAATTACACGCAGTCGAGCTAAGAAGCTTCAACAAGAGGTGCACGCGCTACTTTGTGAAATTCATTTTACTATTAATGAGAGTTATATACTACATAAGTCGTGTACATTGCTAATGCTCAGGTTTACCAAGAAGGATGACAAGAACACACAAGGAAATGGACACATAGAAGAATCATGCTCGAACCAAGCCAGTCCTGCAGGATCGTCTCAAAGAAATAATCATAACTTTTGATTTCCAAAATCTATGAAGGCAAATGAGCACTTTTTGGAAAACTCTTCAAGTATAGTTTCCAATGAATCTAACCCCGACCAGTTTGAAGTTTGCATGAAGGCGTTCGACCAGTTTTAGTGCTTGCTGGTCTGAAGGTCAATAGTCTGCATGAAGTCAATGTTCCGTATTAAAACTGTATCATTCTACAGAGTTCCATGGTGCATATTCTACGTGGTGTGAAACCTTATCAAGTCACCTTTCCAAGGGATCCAACCGTTCATGAATTGAAGCTTCCAAGGAGGAGTTATTACTGAAATACCGAAGACCGCTCAGAAGACCAACAGCCACGCGGAAACTCTCCAGAAGCTGATTCGTTTTCACCTAGTTCGCCTAGTCTTTTCGTTTCGTGTTCGCACTATCTAAAGGTCTACTCCTTGTATAAATACCCCCTAGCACCATTGTAATCGGCACTTTTGATTATTGAATACAGAACCCCTTGTTCAGCTGCGTGCTAACAAATTCAGAGAGAGATATGTACCTTCCTTTGCTCTTGTGATTTCCTTCGTGGGATTACAGAAGCGGCGGCTTCATCCGCTCCCAATTGGTGCTCCTACTCCCTTCAAGGTCCTCCTTGATTTATTGTAGGCTGTGTTGGTTGGTTTTTTGAGAGTGTGGTTGGGCGAATCCTCGATTCAGGTTGCCGGTTAAACACGGTGGTTGGCTTCGAGTTTTATTTGCCAGGTTGCACTAGTTATCGCTGCTTGCAGCAAGTTATCCGGCTATTCTATAGCTAGTTATCTGAAGATCGATCCTACGTCGTGAAGATCGGGACCCCGTGACGCATCATCTGGTATCAGAGATGATCGGTTTCCACGGTAGGATTCTTTACCCTTAGCTACATATATTTTGTTTTCGTCCTATCCACCAAACGCCAAAAAATATATATATATTGTTTAGCCCTTTATTTCAATCTGTTATTTTAGTGAGTTCAGTTAATTTTCAGTCCATTAGAGTCTTTGTTTTAGTTGCTGATCATTTTCCGTCGTGTGTCCTTTGAGCCTCTTATATATCTGGTCATTGTGTTCAGTTCTATAAAAAAAGGTAATAGAAGGAAAAGTTCAAAAAAAGGAAAGTTGAGAAAAAAATTGTGAAAGAAAAGTTAAAGATCAGTTCGTTTGAGAGCACAGTTGCTGAAAGTTTGTGTTTCAAGTTGTGCAACCAGATCGCTATCTTTTGTTGGTACAAAAATTTTGGTTGGGTTTGATTGCAACACTTGCATCCCAATCATACTCCTTGTTTGCATCAATCTGAGATTTTCTTTGCACGTGTGTGTGATCCATTTACATCTTTAGCATTTTGAGATCAGCACTAAGCAGGGAACATCTAGTTTGGATTGTTACTTAACTTTACAACAACTAGAATTCAGATTGCATTCCTTGTTTATAATCTCCACCAAGCTCCACATAAAAGCCATCGTAATCGGTACTCTCTGGTCTTGTATTCGCTTAACCATCGCTCTCGGTACCACCACACATTTTGTTTCTCTGTAACCTGCAGGAACTTCACTAAGCCTCGGTTGGTAAGAGAAGTGAGATTGAGAGATCCCACATATATTTTTATTCCACATATACTCTTGTTCCTTTGTTGTCACTAATTTTACAGAAATATGGGTGATGGCATTGAGGTCAATGATTGTGTCACCATGGCACAATTTAATGAATTCCAGCAAAGTCTAGAAGAGAGACAAGATCGGTTGGCCCAAGATTTTCAAACCATACTAAATGAAATTAGGGGACGTCGTCCACCTAATGATGGAGCAAGCACCCATGGTGAAGAAGGTGATGATAGTGATGGAAGAGGAGGAAGAAGAGGATGGAGGAACCGAAGTGCTGCACATGGAAGAGGGAGGGACTGGAATCGAAGAAATCAAGACACTGAAGAATCCGAATCTGAAAATGATGATAATCATTCCCATCATGATCGCCAACATCGTAGAGGAGGCCATCGTGAAGAGAGGCTTGGTAAACTGAAATTTACCATGCCAAAATTTGATGGAGGATCTGATCCTGAAGCTTATTTCACTTGGGAGTTGAAGGTCGACAAGATCTTTCGCTTGCATAATTATACAGAAGAGAAGAAGTTGGCTATGGCATCTCTAGAATTTGAAGGATATGCTCTGATTTGGTGGGAGCAACTTCTCCAAGATCGTGAAGAAGATGGAGAACATCCTATTGCCACATGGGCAGAGATGAAACGTGAAATGAGAAGACGTTTTGTGCCGAAGCATTATCGGCGTGATCTTTTTGATAAACTGCAGAATTTGAAACAAGGAAGTTATTCTGTTGAAGAGTATTATAAAGAGATGGAGAAGGCTATGATTAGAGCTAACGTATATGAAGATGAAGAACAAACTATGGCACGATTCATGGCTGGGTTGCATCGAAATATTCAACGCATTGTTGAGTTTCAGTCGTACCGTCGTCTTATTGATTTGGTACATCAAGCCACCAAAGCTGAACGCCAACTGCAGCAAGATACCAAGAGCAGTAAGTCTTTGCCTTTTGGTACGAGGACTATGTCTGGAGGAAGCAAGTTAAATTCCAAGTTTACTGCTGCACCGTCAGCTGCGAAAGGTTCATTTGGAGGCTCACGTTCTAATGCTCAAAGTAATTTTAGCGGGAAGAACTCTGCTGCCCCGAGCGCGAGTTCCAAACCAGCAGCTTCCACCTCCACTTCAGTGGGTTCTACATCCAAGAGCAGTCGGATTCAGTGTTTCAAGTGTGGAGGTCGTGGATATGTTGCTAGAGAGTGTCCAAATAATAGAGTGATCATTGTGAATGATAATAGAGAGTACGAATTAGCCAGTGAAGAGGAAGATATAGAAGAAGAAGCCCATGAAGAAGAGGAACATACCGGCTGTGATTTTGAGCAAGGTGCTGCTCTTGTGGTGGCACCAATATTGAGTGTTCAGATGAAGGAAGCGGAGAACGGCCAGCGGCATAATTTATTTCATACAAGAGCCAAAGTGCAAGATAAGGTAGTGAAGATGATCATTGATGGAGGAAGCTGCCATAATCTTGCTAGTCGTGAGTGGTTGACAAGCTTGATCTGAAACTTCTGCGGCATCCTCATCCATATCATGTCCAATGGCTGAATGATTCCGGTGACATCAAGATTGGATACAAAGTAAAAGTTCCCTTCAAGATTGGTGAATATGTTGACACGGTAGAGTGTGATGTGGCACCCATGTCCGTATGTCACATACTACTCGGGAGGCCATGGCAATATGATCGATATACTCAGCATTGCGGGAGAACAAATCAGTACACTCTAGATTTGAAGGGGAGGAAGTTTGTACTCAAACCTATGACACCACATCAAATTCTTGCTGAGCATTTGCAAAAGATCTCTAGTATGAGAGATGAGAACGGAAAGGAAGAGAAAAAGAATTCGAGTGCCTTCCACAAATCAGAGAGTGAGAGCCACCAGCCCAATATGAGAAAAAAATTGAGAGATCAAAAGAAAGAAGAAGAAAAAAATTTAGTCATGTTAGCCACAAAATCTGAGATGAGAGAAGTAAGGAACAACCCAGATCAAGTACTCTTTGTACATCTGTGCAAAGACATTTTAGTGTTAGCTAACGATAACACCTCTTTTCCTAGTATGGTGTCTCATCTTTTGCAGGAATATGAGGACGTTTTTCCAAAGGAAACCCCAAATGGATTACCTCCTGTACGTGGGATTGAACATCAGATCGATCTTATTCCATGGGCTGCTCTTCCAAATCGACCACCATACCGCACCAATCCTGAAGAAACAAAGGAGATACAAAGGCAAGTACAAGAACTTCTCGATAAAGGTTATGTTCGTGAAAGTTTAAGTCCTTGTGCTGTTCCTGTTATTTTAGTACCAAAAAAGATGGTTCTTGGAGGATGTGCGTTGATTGTAGAGCCATAAATAGCATCACTATTCGCTATCGCCATCCTACTCCTCGATTAGAAGACATGCTTGATGAATTAAGTGGTTCCATAATATTCACTAAAATTGATTTGAAAAGTGGGTACCACCAAATAAGAATGAAAGCTGGAGAAGAATGGAAAACTGCTTTTAAAACAAAATTTGGGTTGTATGAATGGCTAGTTATGCCTTTTGGTTTGACTAATGCTCCAAGTACTTTTATGAGATTGATGAACCATGTTTTGAGAGCCTTCATTGGGAAATTTGTGGTTGTTTATTTTGATGATATCTTAATTTACAGCAAGTCTTTTGAAGCGCACATGAATCATATTCGACAAGTCCTAGATGAGCTCCGAAAGGAGAAATTATTTGCTAATCTTGAGAAGTGCAGTTTTTGCACAGACCATGTTGTGTTCCTTGGCTTTGTTGTTTCAGGAAAAGGAATTGAAGTGGATGAAACCAAGGTGAAAGCCATCAAGGATTGGCCAACTCCAACGAATGTAAGTCAAATAAGAAGCTTTCATGGTCTAGCTGGATTTTATAGGAGATTTGTTAAAGATTTTAGTACCATTGCTACTCCCTTAAATGAATTAACAAAGAAAGGTGTTGAATTTAAATGGGGAAGTTCACAAGAAAATGCTTTTCAAGAATTAAATAAACGCTTAACTGAAGCACCATTGCTTGTTCTTCCTGATTTCACTAAAACTTTTGAAGTAGAATGTGATGCCAGTGGAATTGGCATAGGAGGGGTTTTAATACAGCAAGGCAAACCTGTAGCATATTGTAGTGAAAAGTTGGGAGGTGCTCAATTGAATTATTCTATATATGATAAAGAATTGTATGCTTTGGTGCGTGTACTTGAAACATGGCAGCATTATTTATGGCCAAAAGAGTTTGTTATCCATTCCAATCATGAAGTTTTAAAGTATTTGAAAGGCCAAGCAAAACTGAACCGACGCCATGCCAAATGGGTTGAGTTCATCGAGACATTTCCATATATTGTGAAATATAAGAAAGGTAAGGACAATGTGGTTGCTGATGCTTTGTATAGAAAAATTGTGTTGCTAAACCAACTTGAGGTGAAGGTTATAGGTCTTGAAAGTTTGAAATACATGTATAATGATGACACTGAATTTTCAGAACCATACACTCATTGTAAAGATGGAAAAGGTTGGGAAAAGTATCATATGCATGATGGATTTTTGTTTAGGGCTAACAAGCTTTGTGTTCCAAATTCTTCGGTTAGATTGCTTTTATTGCAGGAGTCCCATGGAGAAGGATTGACAGGTCATTTTGGACAAAAGAAAACCTATGAGCTGCTAGGTGATCACTTCTATTGGCCCAAGATGAGGAGAGACGTCATCCGGTTCGTGGAGCGCTGCATCACTTGTCACAAAGCTAAGTCTAAACTGAACCCTCATGGTTTATACACTCCTCTACCTGCTCCTAAAATTCCTTGGGAAGACATAAGTATGGATTTTGTTCTAGGACTGCCTAGAACTCAGAGAGGAAAAGATTCTGTTTTTGTTGTGGTTGATAGATTTTCAAAGATGGCTCATTTATCTCTTGTAACAAGAGCGACGATGCTTCACATGTTGCAAATTTATTTTCCAGGGAAATTGTGAGGTTGCATGGGGTGCCTAAGACCATTGTATCTGATCGTGATGTCAAGTTTGTGAGCTACTTCTAGAAAACATTATGGTCCAAGCTGGGGACCAAGCTTCTATTCTCGACCACTTGTCATCCTCAAACCGACGGACAAACTGAAGTGGTGAATCGAACCCTGTCGATGTTGCTGCGAACCATGGTGAAAAAGAACCTGAAAGATTGGGAGGACTGCTTGCCTCACGTGGAGTTTGCTTATAACAGGGCAGTACATTCTACCACTAACTTGTGTCCTTTTGAAATTGTTTATGGGTTCAAACCCATTGCTCCGATAGATTTGTTGCCTTTTCCATTATAGGAGAGAACCAATATGGAAGCCTCCAAGCGTGTTGCACATGTCAAGAAGATACATGAGAAAACAAAAGAAGCAATCGAGCTAAAGGCGACACGTAACGCTGCAAGTATGAACAAGCATAGAAAGAAGGTGTCGTTTGAACCAGGCGATTTGGTGTGGATTCACTTGCGTAAAGATCGCTTTCCTAATAAGCGCAAGTCCAAGCTGATGCCACGAGGGGATGGTCCATTTCGTGTTCTTGCCAAGATCAATGATAATGCATACGAGATTGACCTTCCACCAAGCTATGGCGTGAGCAACTCCTTCAATGTTGCTGACCTATCAGCATTCAAAAATGAAGACATTTTAGAGTCGAGGACGACTCCTTTTCAAGAGGGGGAGGATGATATGACCACGCCGACCACTCCAACCTCTACACCAACCACTTCGACCACAGTAACTCCAATACATGTTTTTGATGGACCAATTACACGCAGTCGAGCTAAGAAGCTTCAACAAGAGGTGCACGCGCTACTTTGTGAAATTCATTTTACTATTAATGAGAGTTATATACTACCTAAGTCGTGTACATTGCTAATGCTCAGGTTTACCAAGAAGGATGACAAGAACTCACAAGGAAATGGACACATAGAAGAATCATGCTCGAACCAAGCCAGTCCTGCAGGATCGTCTCAAAGAAATAATCATAACTTTTGATTTCCAAAATCTATGAAGGTAAATGAGCACCTTTTGGAAAACTCTTGAAGTCTAGTTTCCAATGAATCTAACTCCGACCATTTTGAAGTTTGCATGAAGGTGTCCGACCAGTTTTAGTGCTTGCTGGTCTGAAGGTCCACAGTCTGCATGAAGTCAATGTTATCGTATTAAAACTGTATCATTCTACAGAGTTCCATGGTGCATATTCTACATGGTGTGAAACCTTATCAAGTCACCTTTCCAAGGGATCCAACCGTTCGTGAATTGAAGCTTTCAAGGAGGAGTTATTGCTGAAATACCGAAGACCGCTCAGAAGACCAACAGCCACGCGGAAACTCTCCAGAAGCTGATTCGTTTTCACCTAGTTCGCCTAGTCTTTTCGTTTCGTGTTCGCACCTATCTTCAAGGTCTACTCCTTGTATAAATACCCCCTAGCACCATTGTAATCGGCACTTTTGATTATTGAATACAGAACCCCTTGTTCAGCTGCATGCTAACAAATTCAGAGAGAGATCTCTACCTTCCTTTGCTCTTGTGATTTCCTTCGCGGGATTACAGAAGCGGCGGCTTCATCCGCTCCCAATTGGTGCTCCTACTCCCTTCAAGGTCCTCCTTGATTGATTGTAGGCTGTGTTGGTTGGTTCTTTGAGAGTGTGGTTGGGCGAATCCTCGATTCAGGTTGCCGGTTAAAGACGGTGGTTGGCTTTGAGTTTTATTTGCCAGGTTGCACTAGTTATCGCTGCTTGCAGCAAGTTATTCGGCTATTCTATAGCTAGTTATCTGAAGATCGATCCTACATCGTGAAGATCGGCACCCCGTGACGCATCAGGGCTACTGTTGGGGGAAAATATTTCATCCACCAGAAGTCAAGGACACTTCCCTGTCAATACAAGCAGAAGAAACAAAGTTAGAAGCTTCGATCTTCGAAGATCCTAAAAGTATCAAGGTTTTGCTGTATTCGGAGCCCTGTACAGCTGAGACCTCCATCAAGGCTTCGGCATGACGAAGCCTCCCGAAGCCTTTTCATCCGAAGGGGTGTCGCCAGCAAGGCGAGAAGATTTATCTTCTCACTGATTAGATTAGTCTTTTACTCTTTTTCCGCTATGAAGAATATTAAACAATATCTTCTTAGTCGATTGTAATTAGAGGGTAAAGAAGTCTTTTCCTTTAATATTTAGTCTATAAATACCCCTCTTCACTTTGAAAAGGGTATCTAATACTGAGATATTCAATATACACTTCGAATTATCTCAAGATATTATATCTTCGGAGGCTTGGAATAGTTCACTCAAACAAACCTTCGTTTGTTGCACACTTAATTTGTTAAACCTGTTAGCGTAATCTTTTGCGTCACTATGGGCACAAGATCTGGCCGAACTACTTTCCTTGAACAAGAAAACTTTCAAACGTGTTCTGGCTTCAAATGATCTTGATGAACAACCAACCAATAATTCACTTTCTGATTGATTTAAAATAGAAATAGAAGTGAGTGTAAATGAACCAAATACTTCTTGAAACAGGAAATTTCCAATGAAAATGAATAGAAGGAAAGACTGCTGAATATCTTCAAGCAATCAGTTTCTCTCCTGTTTCAATTCTAGCAAAAATAATTTGACAGCAGATAAGTAAACATTCATAGCAGCAGCTTCATTGTGAAAAAGAAGGGTTGTTATGTTGGCTGTTTTCAGTATAGCAAACAAAGACACAGAGAATGGCTACTGAACAAACATGGTTGATTATCGACAGAACAATAACACAATCGCATCAAAGACTGAAGGATGAGAATAACAATGGGATGTAAAAATATTTCTAGGAGAATCAAGAAGAGCAAGACAAAACATAGCATTTCTCAGTGCATTACAGAGAACAGATTTAAAACTAGGGAAGAACAATAACAATTCCTCGTGCGCAGGTACACTGAACCAAAGTAAATGTTTACGCATGATTCCCAAGGCAAATTTGGATGGAGGCAATATCCAATTGATCACCAGTGGCTCATGCACTGCGACTTGCCTGTGCAGCGCAGAGAAATGGAAGGTGAAGGGGAAGAACAAAAAACGGTGTCTGAGTTCTTCCTACCGACGGCGCATGGTAGAAGACTCAAAGAACTGTGAGCATATAAAACCAAGAAGCAAAACAACACTAGAATAAGACATCAGCCATGAACTTCAAGCAGAACAAAAACTGCATCGACGGTGCACTAACAGAACCGATCACAATGAAAAGCGGAGAGGAAACAACATGCATGTGGCGGCGCTGTGCTGATTCTACAACAGTACACCAGAAACAGCACAGTGCAGACTTGGCAAAGTACATAGTCCAGCCGAAAAGATGATGAATAGTATAAACCTTTTGCTGAATTAGATGCAAAGCAACAAAAATTCAGAGTTGAATCAGCAGTAATTGCAACTAGACAACACAAAAATAGAAGGGGTAAATTTCTGGTTTGATGGGGAAAAAGCAGCCCTAACCCTTAGGCATGGAGTCCTTTATATAGGCTATCCCATTAAAGTATTCCCCAAAATGCCATTAGGGTTAATGTGGTAGCAGTTGCGTTAGTTACATACATGTTTTATGTGGTAGTGTATGGTGCATGGAATGAACCTCGAAGTGTTCTCACAAAGAGGGAGAGAAGATTTATACTAGTTCGGGCCTCCCCGGAGGGATAATAACCCTACGCCCAGTTTATAGTGGATTTGGCATAGTTTTGCCTCTACTGAACATGCTGGCTATTACAAGGCATGGCCCTGCTTTTATTGGCACGCGTGCCAAAAGAAAAGACCAAATTGCCCTCTACAAGCCATAGATATACATCACTTCTTGAGCAGGTATACATCACTTCTGGAGCAGGTATACATCATACCAGAGGCCGGGGCACTGGTATGGCTTTACACTGTAGCAGTACTGGATATTTCTTCTAGACCGTTGTACTTGCCGGAGGGTGTCGGCCAGAGCTAGCTGAGGGGGCTCCGAAGAGGATTCTGAAGCAGACCCCGAAATGGGCTCCGAAGTGGCTTCAAAGAGGGCTCCGGAGACGATCGGAGGGGTCTCGGAGGCTTGGCTCTAGAGGGGACCAGAGGTGTCTCGGAGGATGGGCTCCAGAGGGGATTCGGAGGGATCCCTAAGGCTTGGCTCCGGAGGGGACCGGAGGGATCCCTGGAGGCTTGGCTTCCGGAGGGGACCGGAGGGGCCCCGCATGGGCAAATCTTGTTTGCATCGGAGTTACCTTCGTCGGAGGGGGCCGGAGCTCATCTTGAGGCTTCACTAGTTGACAGGCTCCAAACCTGAGGCCTTCGGAGGCTGACGTCATTTGGCTCCTGTTTAAGGGAAAACTATTTCCCCCAACAATTAAAGTTGTAGGTATTTATCTAAATGCCATAATGTATTTTCAGAATTATCAATTCTGAAAAATTCATTAATGTATACTCCTAATTTATTACATCATTGACCCTATTCTTTTAATATTTTTTTCAGAATTTGAAAATTCCAAAAAATACTAAAAGATTACACTTAATCTGGACTACTAAACAGAAAAATTAACTCCTATTTGTTGGAATCAAAAACATTTTAAAATATGATGGTTTTTAGCAAAAACCGACAAAGCCTCCCAGATCTTCGACATGTGTCGTCGGTCCGCGAACTGGACTGGCAGCAAGTCTCTCCCACTCTCGATCCCTCGAGCCGCCTTGTCACTTGCACTCGCTTCCCTTTCACTGACTTGATCAACACTTCGTCTCGATCATCTGTTCTCCCATGTCTTGCCTCGTCTCCATGTGTACGCTTGAGATCACTTTCAACTTCAACTGCCATCCTCGACCATCTGGCATTAGACTCCCTGTTTAACCCTGATCACTCACCATCGACAGTTGACAAACATCTCAACCCTACAGACACAAGACAAGCAAAACACACAACTCCATGCAACCTATACATAGACAACCAACAAGCAACCCTGACAACTTTGTCAATCACTCATCATAAAACTAGAATGACGGTGAAAACCTCACTTGGTTTCTCAGGTTTCCCTAGGATACCCGACAAAGAAGAACTTGTCAGACTTAGGACTGAGCTTGTCAAACATCATACGTTTGACATACGCCTCACATCACCAAATATTTAGAAAAGACAAACTAGGATGCCTCCCAGACCACATCTCATATGGCGTCTTCTCTATTGACTTAGATGAAACTTTATTAATCATGAAAGCAGCATTTGCTAGAGCGTCACCCCAAAAGGATAATGGAAGATCAGTATGACTCATCATGGACCGCACCATGTCCAAAAAAGTGCGGTTTCTCCACTCGGACACCCCATTCCATAGTGGTGTGCTAGGTGGAGTCTGCTGTGGAACAATTTCGCACTGCTTCAGATGATCACTAAACTCACGGCTCAAATATTCACCCCCACGATCCAATCATAGAAATTTAATTGTCTTGCCCATATGATTTTGTACATCATTCTGGAACTCCTTGAACTTTTGAAACGATTCCCACTTAAGCCTCATCAAGTAGACATAGCCATATCTACTAAAGTCATCGGTAAAAGTAATAAAGTACTGAAATCTTTTCCTAGCCGTGTGATTCATTGGACCACACACATCAGTATGTACTATGGCTAAAAGCTCACTCGCCCTCTCACTCTGACCAGTGAAAGGCGTCTTTGTCATTTTGCCAAGTAAACAAGACTCGCATGTGTCATATGATTCAAAATCAAATGACTCCAAAAGTCCATCACTATGGAGCTTCCGTACACGCTTCTCATTTATATGACCTAAACGACAATGCCAGACGTAGGTGGGATTCATAATCATAAAATGCAGAAATAGCTAGGATGATTCGAATAGACTTAAGCATGGTGACAGGCGAAAATGTTTCATCATAATCAACACCTTGAATTGTATGAAACCTTTCGCCACCAGTCGTGCCTTATAGTTGTGAACATTTCCATCAACGTCTATCTTTTTCTTCAAGATCCATTTACACTCAGTAGTTTTTACTCCATCGGGTGGATCGACCAAGTTCCAAACTTGGTTCTCTCGCATGGACTCCAACTCGGATCCAGTGGCTCCAAGCCATTTCTCATAATATGGTCCCATCACTGCTTCCGTATAAGTCTTGGGCTCGTCGTTGTCCAACAACAACACGTCACGATGCCCAGTGGTCAAGAACATGTACCTCTCTTGCGCATGGACTACTCTCCCAGACCTTCATGGGGATGACACATGTACAACAGGCTCCGCAACACTTTGCTCATCCTATTGTTGTTCAGTGGGATCTAGAACACTTTCCAGCAGCTCTCGAACCTCGTCAAGATGAACCGTCCTCCCACTAACTTCTTTTGAGAGAAACTCTTCTCATAGAACACACCATTCCGAGCAAAAAACAATTTGCCCTCCTCTTTATTATAGAAATAGTATCCTTTGGTTTCCCTAGGATACCCCACAAAAAAGCACTTGTCAGACTTAGGACTGAGCTTGTTAGATGTCATACGTTTGACATACGCATCACATCCCCAAATCTTTTGAAAAGACGAACTGGGACACCTCCCAGGCCACATCTCATATGGTGTCTTCTCTACTGACTTAGATGGAACTCTATTAATCGTGAAAATAGCGGTTTCTAGAGCGTGACCCCAAAAGGATAATGGAAGACCAGTGTGACTCATCATGGAACGCACCATATCCAATAAAGTGCGGTTTCTCCACTCAGACACCCCATTCCATTGGGGCATGCCGGGTGGAGTCAGCTGTGGAACAATTCCACACTTTTTGAAGGATTCCAACTTATGCCTCATCAAGTAGACATAGCCATATCTACTAAAGTCGTTGGTAAAAGTGATAAAGTACTGAAAGCCCTTCCTAGTCATGTGACTCATTGGACCACACACATTAGTATGTACTATGGCCAATAGCTCACTCGCCCTCTCACTTTGTCTAGTGAAAGGCATCTTTGTCATTTTGCCAAGGAAGCAAGACTCGCATGTGTCATATGATTCAAAATCAAATGACTCCAAAAGTCCATCACTATTGTGCTTTTGCAAGCGCTTCTCATTTATATGACCCAAACGACAATGCGAGATGTAGGTAGGATTCAAATCATTGAGTCATTGTTTCTTAGTACTAATGTTATAAATGTGTGCATCATCGAGACTTAGAATATATAATCCATTCACTAATGGACAAACTTCATAGAGCATGCCATTCGAAAATATTGAACAACTCTTGTTATTTATTATGAATTCAAAACCATCTTCCTCTAAACATGATGAAGAGATAATGTTTCTGCCTAAGGAGGGATTGAAATAAAAATTATTCAAATTCAAAAATGGTCCTAACGGTAGCGACAGTGAATAAACACCGACAGCAACCGCTGCAACCATTACACCATTCCCGACACGGACATCTAGCTCGCCACTTGAACACTTTCTAACTCTACTCAGCCCCTGCAACGATTTGCATGTATGAATCATCGATCCGGTATCAAATACCCATGAATCATTTGGACGAGTAGTAAGATTAATTTCAATAACATTAATACCTAAAGCTTCCAATTGCACTTCCAATGCCCAGGCTTGTGGCAGTGGTGGAACACATCAGAGTTAGCAAGACCTGACTTGGACTTTCCAACCGGTTTAGACTTTGTAGTAGAGATCGAATCTGTAGTCTTAGCCTTGCCCTTCCTTTTTTTCTTTTTGCCCTCCTTCTGAACCATCAACACTTGATTTGGAAACTTCCTGATACTCCCCTCAACAATTTTTAGCATCCCATGCAACTTAGCTAGTGTCTTCTCCAGTCAAACCATGTTATAATTCATGATGAATGGCTCAAAGCTCGGTGGGAGCGATTTGAGAATAACATCAATAGCTAGGTATAGATCCTGTGGGGTGCCCAGTCTCTCTAGAGTCTTAGTATATATAATCATCCTGATCAAATGAGGACTCACAGGGCTCCCTTCAGCCAGCCTACTTCCAAACAAGGCTTTAGACACATTGTATCTCTCAGCCCTTGCCTGGTTCTGAAACCTGCCGTTAAGACCCACGATCATATCGTAAGCATCACATTCCTCATATTGTTTCTGAAACTCAGAGGACATGCAGGCAAGCATCACATAGTTGACATCCACAGAATCACTAGCATGCTCCTCATAAGCACGCTTGTGTGCTGCAGAAGCATCCTTTCCTGGTTCATCACGGTGAGGTTCGTCTAGAACACAATCCTTTTAATCTTGTTTAAGAACAATTCTCAAATTTCGATACTAATCCATAAAGTTTGTTCTATATGGTTTCTCACATTCAAGTATGGATCACAAATTAAAAACTGGAGTGCTCTTAACAGTAGAAGTAGTAGGTGTCATGATCTACAAAAGTTTAAATCCAAGGTTTATCACTATGCAATGTTTATCTTCTATCCAATAAAATATGTCCCACTATCTAAACCAGTCACTTTCCATCTCATGACAAATAGTGGCATAAGATCCATGGTCACACTATCTCCTAGTGAGCTTTGACATCACTGCTAGAAGCTAGTTGTCATAGGTAAGCAACTCATTGCTAATCACATCGTATGTGACTCTTGTCGTTGGAGAAGCATCCTATGCTTGACCCTAACTCCTACGCTCCAAGACCCAAAACCGTTTTGATAGCCTTGTCAAGTGAACCAATACTATGCATGTAGAAGTCCGACTTCTGCCCCAACTAGTCGAGATAGAAGATAGCACCCTGCATTGGTACACCCACTATCGATGAGCACGAACCTTGGTGGGTGCAGCTATTGGGAAGAGCATCAATGCTTAATTTTCTGATGGAAAACTATTCTAGCACGATAACGTCCCTAGCGCACATGAAACATGCAAGAATAGTGTAACTGGAACATAAGAAAGCATCACAGGCAATCATATTAATTGTGACATAGCATTGCCCTCTTCACATGGCGATCTCCATCTCCATGGCTCCCATCATTGAGTGCGTGATCCCAACCTCCATGAAGAGTACTAGTCCATCTCACATAGTCTATACTAATTACATGGGCTGAAGCACCGCGGAAATGACATGCAAGCCGTAATAAATTTTACATCAGCCTTGGGCTGTAAATAACCATTACACACATGCCATATTTAATTTACATTCATTGCATGCATTTCATACATCACATTTATCCAAGGCCATGCCAGTCACATCATTCTTTGCAAAACAAAGTTAGGCGAGCAATCTATAAGTGACTGGATTCGGGATTCTGGCATCGGAACATCCGATCCGTGGGAACTTCCGATCAATATTGGAATCCCGGACCACAACAATTTCTTTCTGTATCGAATCAATATTCGATATCAGAAAATCCGATCAGTATCGGAACTTCTGATCTGCCATCAGAACTTCCAACCAATATCAGAACTTCCGATTTGCCGTGGACAGAAACAAATCTAATCTATTTTTCTACCATGTATCTCCATACATGAGGGATCCAGATCGAACACTACGTATGTAGGCTCTGATACCACTTTTGGGGAATAGGGGAGCTACGCCAGCTGACAAATTCAAAATTTATGCCCTAAGCCCAAGATTCATGCGCGTGCAAGATCATGGATCATTACCTTCTAGAACGAGATGCTCTAGGTGTAGTGGAAGATGTCAGAGTAGCACGTCAAGCCTATCCTTGCTTCGTCCTTGTCGTCCCTCGCCGATCTGATCGATGAAGATGACATAGTCGTTCGCATGAAGATGTCCACGAGCATCACTGTTTGAGCAAACGCCTCCACGAAGTCCACTCATACAGGGATAGAGTCCCTCCCACAGCAGCGTGCTAGCACCGCACGTGAGAGAAGAGGATCCTTAACCTCAACGGTTGAGATCAAGAAAGGGAGAGGAGTCTTTGGTGGCTAGGTCTAATCTAGGCTTATTCCATGTTCCAAGATGTCCTCCTCCTCTCCTTTTGTAGGGCTAATAGCCCCCTAGTAGTACCTATCTCAAAACCCTCAAAATCGTAACAGATCCAGTATGTTCGCCCACGTCGGAACTTCTAATCCTAGATCGGAACTTCCGATAAGATATATTAAGTCTCCCGGTACAATATGACACACAATAGATCAAATCTGTTTTCACCCACCTCGGAACTTCCGATGCCATAACGGAACTTCCGATTAGTACAAAATTCCCCGAATCCAAATCGGAACTTCTAGTTCTTCAGAACTTCCGATACCATATCAGAACTTCTGAAGCAACATTTGCTCTCTATATCGAGACCAGATAATAATCGGGACTTCCGATACTACCTATTGGAACTTCCAATCCACGAAATTTTCTTGGGCATAACCTTCAATGGATTCTGTTGCCGAAGTGGAATGATAAAGGTTCATATTCCTGATGTGCTTCCTGAGTTAAAGATGTGTTCGCAAGTCAAGTACATGATAATGCAAAATATTTCAGAAAACACATACGGTACTTGAACCTTCACTTCTCTTTCACAAGCCTAGGAGTTACTTTGGACCCATGTGTTAGCACGTCAGTTAGAACCATTGTATATACGTTTCGTGTGCATGGTGCCTTGTACCATCGTCTAGACCATCTTGTGCCAGGTTCTAAAGGCCCTCGTGATTTGCAACTCTACTTCTATGATACAAAAGATGTTACATTGAATCATAGGATTTGAAGGTCTCCAGACCTTGATATCAATATTATTAATAAAAAATTGAGATTATTACAAGACAATCCATACGTACAAACCTTCAAGAGAGTTGGTGCTATGACAAACCTTGATGACTATGTGATTGAACTAAATACTAATATAACGCTTGACCAATGAATGTATATAGTTTTTTTGTTTGCTTACGTATTTCTAAATTAATATGATGGATATATATTGTTTGAGACTTGATTTTAGTATTATGTTCTAAAAAAATTTAGTTTTGTCCAAACAAGATATAATACGCCTACGACCTCACAAGTTGCTGCTATATGGTCAAAAGGTAATGATCCACAAAGAAGTTTCGATCGAAGCGTGATTGTATATCCCAAAGGTGATCGTCCGCTCTATATTATAGCATATTATGGTTGTTACGACCCATTGGTGTATCCCTTATTTTTCCCCTTGGGAGAAACTGGCTGGAATAAATTTATGATGTACTATGGGGAATCTATTGAAGAAGCTAGTTATATTGATCCTACAGGTACGTCGATAATGATGTTTTATGTCTTTGATGGATGTATATACTAAATATGTATATATATGATGATAGTTCTATTTATTGTAGATCATGGTGAATGCGATGATGACATACATGATGGTGATTACTTAAGTAGAATGGTAGAAGAAAATCAATCGGCAAGGTTTGTGACTGCGCGGGAATACTTTTGTTTCATGCTGCAAGTTAGAAAGGATTATTTCAATATCTTGATTTTTGGAGGCAGGGTATTCCAACAATGGGTCGTTGATATGTATATCAAGATCGAGTCTATGAGGCTTGATTGGTTCTCTAACCCTGAAAACCTAAAAGTTTTACGAGTTGAATTATACCAGGTATGTGAAGCGCAAGTTGTTATATATAATAAATAGCTCCACGTTAATCCTAAATATGTGAGCAGTTCATGATGTGTTTTACTATCATAGGGTATGGTTGATGTAATTTCTGCTGGAGAAACTAGACAGTCAGAAGTTGGTCGGAGAATTGTGCTTCCTCATATTTTTACAGGGGGTGATAGAGATATGCAACAAATATTTCTCAATGCGATGGGTATTGTCCATCGTTACGGTAAACTAGATTACTTCATCATGATGAATTGCAATCCGTACTGGGAGGAGATTGATGAGGACATCGCTGCCATTGATACAACCACAACAGCAGCCAACACTTCACCGCTTACACCTAAGCAAGGACCAATGACACGCGCCCGTGCACGTGAACTTAATTATCTGGTGAACTCGTTCCTAGCTGTTCAAGTTAATTATTTTTCCAATGGGGTACTATTAAAGCCTTGTGATGACTTTATTATCCTTAAGTACTTAAGAATTGAACCAGCTAGGAGTGGAGAGGCAACAATGCAATAAATATTTGTACTCCCGAAGAGACTCTTGTAACTGCAAAAATCCAAGATTAAATGGAGCATATCTTTCAACTCCCAAGGTTGTTTAAAGCAAATAAGTACTTGTTGGAAAGGTCTCATCGTCTACTTTCCAATGGATCAAGAATCAATGGCAAAGAACATACGAAACGTCCAGAAACTGCCGAAGAACACTCGTGACTCCATCCTAAGTTTCTAGTTTTCCTTTTAAGCAAGTAGTAGCCACAAAAAGAACTCAGGTTTTGTTTGATGTAAGTTAGTTGCTGCTACTTCCTTGTAAATGCGCGTGTCGGCTAGACTACCCGATTACTTGAATCAAAACTCCAACTTCTATTAGATCCGTGATTGTTTGCTTGTCATCTTGTTCTTGCTTGTTCTTCAATTGCTTGCATGTTCAAGGCTGTTCTTGGTACGGCAAGTGCAGCAACACCGGAGTCGGTGTAACTATCGCTAAGACACAACATCCTTATGGTTGTTGTATTCGGGTAGCACGACGTCGATCTCCACCCCCAAATCATAGTTATTAGGAGACGGTGTACCTATCGCTCAAGGCGCCACACCATCTTGTTTGTGGTAGTCGGGCAGCCAACATCGGCCTCCACCAAATTCACCACATCGTCCATCTCTCATCGAAAGATCGTGCTCGCCCGTACCCGTCGGGTCCATTAAGTGGTATCATATTTCATGTTGATCGGTGAGAGATCTCCTTCTCCTTTGTTCTTTTTTTCCTATAGTCCACTTTTGCCTAAAGATAAGTTTCGATCTGAAAATCCCAAAAACATTTTGTGCCTTTGCTTTGCTACTTAGCTCTTGGCTTGTTGAATTCACAGTTACTTCTTTGTGTCAAGTTGCTGGTCCTATGTTTTTACCGCTAGAGTTTTGAGTTCGTGCACCTTGTTCTATCTCCATTTTCATTCTCTAGCTGAAGTTGCAATGAGAGAAAAAGGCAAGTGCAAAATAAAAGCTGCACATATCAGCAAAAAACAAGGCACATGCCAAAATAAAAAAGGCACACTAATTCAATTTTCTATATAAAGATTCCATGTAAAAAAAGAAAGACATTTTGTATGTCCTTTGCTTCAAAGTTTCAAAATTCAGCTTGCTGTTTTGAGCACTTTGGTGATTACGTTTGGGTGACGACTCACGTCTCTATAACGGTTTGGACTAGGACCAACACATTACCATCATGGAACGTTTATTCAACTTGTTGTGACTAACGTGGTACTAGTTGTTCCTTTGTGCAATTATTTTAGCAGCCAACTACAGCTCCACAAAATTATAAACAACACCACCGGGTTGTGCTGGCAGTCACCGTTTGTTGTTGTTCTTGCTGTTTGCCGGCGCCTCCTGCATTGTGTGGTAAGAACTTGCAAGAGCTTGATTTCTTGCTAGTGAGAAAGTGTCAGTGTCCTACCATCTCCTAACAACTACTAGGTTTAATCTACTTGCTTTTGTACTTCTTTTGTACTAACCATGTCAGCTGATGCGAGTGAGACGCTTCCACATTCACCGCATACGAGGGGCATCATTCAGCATTTCGAACACCAACTAAGGTTGCACACGGAAGCCCTCAACGAGGATGTTCAAGTCACCAATGAGTGCATTGGTCAATTAGAGGTTGCACATTGGAGAGAACAGCTCGGGCTATTAACACCTCTCTTGCAGCAATCAATGTGTGATTAGAGAGGATGGAACAAGTTGGGCTCGGAGAGAGGGAACAACGTGATGATGACGACCATACCTCCATTGGCAGTGCCGCAAGATATGACGAGCTAGAGTATTCAGCGGATACCGAGCTTGAGGATGGATCTTTCAGGTATCGACGGCAACCACGTCGCAACTATCACGGTATGGTTGGCCGAGCTCCACGACGTGAGGTACGTGACAACGATGATTCCATACGTAGGATTAAATTCTCCATACCATCTTTTGAAGGGAAATATGATACTGATGCATATCTGACTTGGGAGCTATTGGTAGATCAAAAATTTACATGCCATGAATTTCCTGATAATAAAAGGTTAGAGTTGCCACTAGTGAATTCAGTGACTTTTCTTCTGTTTGGTGGCATGAGTATCAAACTAAAAATCCAGCTATTGTACCACAAACTTGGAATGCTTTAAAAAGAATCATGCATAGTCGTTTTGTTCCTTCCTATCATGCTCGTGACTTGTTGCATAAATTACAACAGCTTAGGCAAGGCAACAAATCGGTTGAGGAGTACTATCAAGAACTACAAAAAGGCATGATGAGATGTGGTCTAGTTGAAAATGAAGAGGCTGTGATGGCTCGGTTCATGGTGGTTTAACTAGAGAAATTCAAGATATATTGGCTTACAACGAGTACACTAATGTCACTCGATTATTTCATCTTGCTTGTAAGGCTGAAAGAGAAGTGCAGGGACGCCGCACAATAAATAACACTCCTGCATGTCGGACTACATCGTAGCAGCCCCGCACAAGTGCCGCTGGCCCTAAACATGATTTTCAGAGAGATGCTTGCAATCGGTTGTCCACAACTACATCAAAATCAGCACCTTTCCGTACTACCGAGACAGCAAAAGGATCCACCCAAGTTGCAGCCAACACTTCTTCTTCCGTCGCTTCCACCGGGAGAATGAAGGACATCTAGTGCCTTCGATGCAAAGGATTTGTGCACATACAAAGGGACTGTCCAAGCAAGCGTGTGCTGATCGTACGAGAAAATGGTGAGTATTCATCAACTAGTGATTTAGATGATGAAACATATGCCATGCTTGCTGCCCAAGATGCAGGAAAGAAGAATGTTGATGAAGAACACATTGGGGCTGAACATGTTGAACACTACGAGAGTGTTGTTGTGAGACGTATCTTGAGTTCCCAAATGATTCAAGCTGAACAGAACCAACGACACAATCTGTTCCAAACAAAGTGTGTAGTTTTGGAACGATCGTGTCACATTATTATTGATGGAGGACGCTGCAACAACTTGGCGAGTGCCACCATGGTAGCAAAACTTGGGATGAAAACACTTCCACACCCACATCCCTACTACATCCAATGGTTCAATGATAGTGGTAAGCTTAAGGTAACACGTATGGTCCGAGTGGAATTTACAATTGGTTCATATCATGATTACATTGATTGTGATGTGGTACCTATGCAAGCTTGCTCTATGTTATTTGGTAGACCTTGGCAATTTGATAAGGATACCTTGCATTATGGTAAATCAAATCAATATTCTTTCATGCATAATGAGAAGAAGCTTATTTTGCACCCTATGTCCCCCGATGCCATTTTGAGGGATGAAGTTGCTAGATCTTGCAAGGAGAAAAACAAGAAATCTGCTCAAAATGACAGTGGTGTTGTGAACGGATCGGTTCAACCTACGAATGACAAATCTAAATCTGCTCATGTTGGGAAAAATGACATAAAATTGAAAAGTGTTTGTTTCCTTGCTTCAAAATCTGATTTTGATGAATTAAATGATGATGCCACGATCTGCTATGTGTTTGTTTGCAAAGAAGCTTTGTTCTCGCTTCACGACATACCATCTACTTTTCCTCCTACTGTTACTAATCTTTTGCAGGAATATGCTGATGTGTTCCCACAAGAAGTGCCACCCGGGATACCGCCAATCAGAGGTATTGAGCATCAGATTGACCTCATCCCTGAGGCTTCCTTGCCAAATCGAGCGCCATACAGGACAAACCCATAGGAGACCAAAGAGATTCAGCGACAAGTATAGGAATTACTCGACAAAGGTTATGTGTGTGAGTCCCTTAGTCCTTGCTCTGTTCCTGTTCTGTTGGTTCCAAAAAAAGATGGATCATGGCACATGTGTGTAGATTGCCGAGCAATTAATAACATTACCATCATATATCATCATCATATCCCTAGGTTAGATGATATGCTTGATGAACTTAGTGGCTCGATGATTTTCTCTAAAATTGATTTGCATAGTGGATACCACCAAATTCGCATGAAGCTAGGAGATGAATGGAAAACAACGTTTAAATCAAGTTCAGTTTGTATGAGTGGTTGGTCATGCCTTTTGGCCTCACTAATGCACCTAGCACTTTCATGAGATTAATGAATGAAGTTTTACGTGCTTTCATTGGAAGATTTGTGGTAGTTTACTTTGATGACATCTTGATCTATAGCACATCTCTAGAAGAACATCTTGAACATCTGCACGCTGTTTTTAATGCTTTACGCGATGCACGCTTATTTGGTAACATTGACAAGTGCACCTTTTGCACAGATAGAGTCTCTTTTCTTGGCTATGTTGTGACACCACAGGGAATTGAAGCTTCCTCGGGCTTGCTGGATTCTATCGCCGATTTGTGAAGGACTTCAGCACCATAGCAGGCCCACTGCACGAGCTTATGAAGAAGTTTGCTCCGTTCACCTGGGGGAAGGCGCAAGAGGTTGCATTTAACACTTTGAAGGATAGGTTAACTCATACACCCCTTCTCCAATTACCAGATTTCAATAAGACTTTTGAATTGGAATGTGATGCTAGTGGTATTGGGTTGGGAGGTGTCTTGTTGCAAGAAGGAAAGCCTATTGCTTATTTTAGTGAGAAACTGAATGGGTCTAGTTTGAACTATTCCACTTATAATAAAGAATTATATGCTCTAGTTCGAACTTTGGAAACGTGTCAACATTATTTATGGTCTAAAGAGTTTGTTATACATTCTGATCATGAATCTTTGAAGCACATTAGGAGCCAAACCAAACTGAACCGTAGGCATGCCAAGTGGGTAGAATTTATTGAGTCCTTTCTTATGTCATCAAACATAAGAAAGGAAAAGATAATGTCATTGTGGATGCCTTGTCTTTCCATTATACTATGCTATCACAACTTGATTTTAAGATCTTTGGCTTGGAAACAATTAAAGAACAACATGCTTTTGATGCTGATTTCAAAGATGTGTTGTTGTGATGTAAAGAAGGGAGAACATGGAACAAGTTTGTTCTCACTGATGGCTTCGTGTTTCGGACTAGCAAATTATGCATTCCAGCTAGTTCTGTGCGTCTGTTACTATTGCAGGAAGTGCAAGGTGGTGGGTTGATGGGGCACTTTGGTGTGAAGAAGACATAAGACATCCTAGCAAGCCATTTCTATTGGCCAAAGATGAGAAGGGATGTGGAGCGGTCTGTTCCTCACTGCACCACCTGTCAAAAAGCTAAGTCCCGTCTTAATCCACATGGTTTGTACATGCCTCTCCCTGTTCCTAGTACTCCATGGGAGGATATTTCTATGGACTTTTTTAGGACTGCCTAGAACAAAGAAGGGGAGGGATAGTATTTTTTTGTTTTGGACAGGTTTTCTAAAATGCCACACTTCATACCATGTCACAAAACTGATGATGCTACCCATATTGCTGATTTGTTCTTTCGTGAAGTTGTTCGTTTGCATGGGGTACCAAACAATATTGTTTCAGATCGAGATGCCAAATTCCTTAGTCATTTTTGGAAAACCTTATGGGCTAAGTTGGGAACTAAATTACTCTTTTCTAATACTTGTCACCCTCAAACTGATGGACAAACAAAAGTTGTAAACTGTAGTTTATCTAGCATGCTTAGGGCTGTTCTAGAACATAATATCAAATTGTGGGAAGAATGTTTGCCTCATATTGAATTTGCTTACAATCGTTCGCTGCATTCGACTACTAAATTATGCCCTTTTGAGATTGTGTATGGTTTTGTCCCTCGTGCTCCCATTGATCTTATGGTCATTCCACCTTCAGAAAAATTGAATTTTGATGCTTCTCGCCGTGCTGAACTGATTCTTAAGATGCATGAGCAAACTAAGGCAAACATTGAGGTCATAAATGCTAAGTATCAACAAGCCGGTAGCAAGGGTAGAAAGCATGTTAATTTTGAACCTGGTGATTTAGTTTGGGTTCATTTGAGAAAGGATAGATTCCCGGATTTGAGAAAGTCTAAATTGCTACCAAGAGCTGCTGGACCCTTCAAAGTGCTTCAAAAAATAAATGATAATGCATATAAAATTGAGTTGCCTGTAGATTTTGGGGTTAGTCCCTCTTTTAACATTGCAGATTTGAAACCATACTTGCGCGAGGAGGAAACGTTCAAGTCGAGGACGACTCTATTGCAAGAAGGGGAGGATGATGAGGACATCGCTGCCATTGATACAACTACAACAGCAGCCCCTTCACCGCTTACACCGAAGCAAGGACCAATGACATGCGCATGTGCACGTGAACTTAATTATCTAGTGAACTCGTTCCTAGCTGTTCAAGTTAATTATTTTTCCAATGGGTACTATTAAAGCCTTGTGATAACTTTATTATCCTTAAGTGCTTAGGAATTGAACCAGCTAGGAGTGGAGAGGCAACAATGCAATAAATATCCGTACACCCAAAGGGACTCTTGTAACTGCAGAAATCCAAGATTAAATGGAGCATATATTTCAACACCCAAGGTTGTTTAAAGCAAATAAGTACTTGTTGGAAAGGTCTCTTCGTCTACTTTCCAACAGATCAAGAATCAATGGCAAAGAACATACAAAACATCCAGAAACTGCCGAAGAACACTCGTGACTCCATCCTGAGTTTCTAGTTTTCCTTTTAAGCAAGTAGTAGCCACAAAAAGAACTCGGGTTTTGTTTGATGTAAGTTAGTTGCTGCTACTTCCTTGTAAACACGCGTGTCAGCTAGACCGCCCGATTACTTGAATCAAAACTCCAACTTCTATTAGATCCGTGAGTGTTTGCTTGTCATCTTGTTCTTGTTTGTTCTTTGATTACTTGCAGGTTCAAGGTTGTTCTTGGTACGGCAAGAGCAACAACACTAGAGTCGGTGTAACTATTGCTAAGACACAGCATCCTTTTGGTTGTTATAGTCGGGTAGCACAACATCGATCTCCACCCCCAAATCGTAGTTATCAGGAGACGGTGTACCTAGAGAAATCATTGCAATTCACTACAACAAAATTCACAAATCAAAAGTGAAGAAAATTTTTAAAGAAGAAAAATTTACTTGACAACGATGAATCGGAGGTCGGCGGGCGGTGGAGGTCGACGGGCGGTGAAGGACGGTAGGCAACGACGGGCGGCGGCCGACTGCACATTGCATATGAAACATATTAATACACAATCCAAAGACATTCCCTGTACAGTGCACAATGCATATAACCACACAATCCCCTGTACAATACACTGACATTTCATAAAGTTGATGATCTCAGTTAACATATCCATGAGGATGTAATATTTTTGCATGAACATGCATGTGAGATTTTTGGCATGTAGTCCAAACTTAAAAGTTATAGCTTGTCCCTGCCCCTCCCCTCCTACTTTTAAAAGCAAATATTAAGTGGTGCATATGTGACCAAAAGTATGCCATCCTTGTAAGCTTTTGAATTTATTAATGTAAATAGTATCAGGCCCACCACTTTGCATTCCACATGAACAAAAGTGAAATTTGAAAAGGGAAAAATATACCCAATAGATTTACATAGTGTTTTGTTGCACAGTGCATGCCAATTAAGCATTAGCACCAGTCCCACACCACCAACATGCATATCAGTACATAGACATAACATAAATAACAACTGGGAAGGGTAAAAGCCTGATTTGTGATGATCTAATTTCATAACGAGGGGAAGGGAGATATATTGCACATTTTGCTCAAGTATTTACTCTCAGCTCACACAGAACAACACAAGAAGAAGCACGTGAGTTTAGCGATGAATGCCGAGGCAACAGAGCTCAGTCTTATTTCTCTTGCTGATGCAACTCACACCACTAGCTCGTGCATATCCGTAGGACTTTCCGCAGGACTCGGACACCACACTTCTGCCTCAACGCACAAACAGCGGTCAACAAACTCACGCAAGCCCTGAAGAAGTAGTCCAACTCTGCCCATGTTGATCCGAGATTCCAGCCATGCGCAGCCATGATCACACGCGGCAACGAACGCATCTCAACGACCACTCAAACACTTGACCATGGTGCGACACACACCATAAACCCAGACACATGACACAACACACGTTATGAGCACTACAATCACCATACGATCACCACACACGTACAAACATGCGCTGTGTTTATTCCTAACAGTCAAGGGCATTGGAGAGGATGGATAGAGTAGGCTCACCGGGACGGATGGCGTCGGCCGGGCAGCGGCGTCTGACAGATGGCGGTGGGGCAGACGGCGATGACAGCTGGGAGTTGGGCACGGCCGGTGGCCGGGGCGGTGGGAGGAGGCAACCGATGGTGCCAGCAGGAGGCGGGCGGCGGGCGGTGGGCTGGCGGTGGGCGGCCGGGCGGCGACGTGGGCGGGAGGCGGCGAGCAGCACCAGGCGGTGGCCGGCGGCTGCGGGAGGCGGCGTGGGCGCCGTGGGCACGGGAGGCGGTGGTGTGGGTGTGTGTATAGGGAGTTAGGTCTCCCTGTACGCGCGCTTAGTTGGGGAATAAATCCCCTAACTTCCATCGGCCACTGTGAAATGCCAACGGAAGTTAAGTTAACTTTCATCAGCTCCTTGAGGTCGACGGAAGTTATTTAATTTCCGTCGGGTTTTGGAATAACCGACGGAAGTTATTTTAGCCGACGAAAAGTTTCTATTTTCTTTTAGTGAGTAGGACACATAGGGACCTCGAGCTTGGTTGTAGAAATGCCCGAGTGGTCCCATGTACCTATTTCTTTTACCACCCACAATGCTGCAGGGGTGAAATTCCCCCATGCTGACCCCCTTGTTGTTTCAGCTGATATAGCGGGAGTTGAAGTCCGAAGGATATTGGTGGACAGTGGAAGCTCTGTAGATATACTCTTCGTCCAGGCCTTCGACCAGATGTGCATTCCCCGAAGAAACCTACTTCCGGCAGCTCGCCCACTCCAAGGTTTCGCAGGTCCTCCTCTCGATGCCCTCGGCCAGATAGGTCTTGAGGTTGCCTTCGGAGAGGGGCCCTTGGCTAGGGTTGAGGAGGTTATCTTCGATGTCATCGACACCCCGTATGCCATCAATGCAATCTTCGGGAGGGGAATGCTAAACCAATTCGGAGTCGTAGCACATCATAACTATTTGTGTCTCAAGATGCCCACGCAAGGTGGAGTTCTCACTATTTCATGAGACCAAGCTGTAGCCCGAAGAGCAGAGTATGGCCATGGTCCACCTCTGGACCCTCGGTAGGTGAATAGTATGCTGGAGCACTCGGAGGAAGCTTCGGGGTCCTCAGACCCCTCGAAGGGCCCTTTCCTAAAGCCAAGCCCAGAAGGTGATGTGATCATGAAGATGATCCTAAAAGATGGCAAGGAATATCCAATCCAATTTGGCAAGGGGCTACCTTCGGAAATATCTGCTTTGTTGGAGGAAGTAGTTAAAGAAAACTTAGATATATTCACGTGGACCGATGAAGATATCCCTAGAGTTGACTGGAGCATCATCGAGCATAGTTTACTTGTCAACCCGAAGGTTCGGCCAGTGCGCCAGGGGCTCTGGAAGTTGTCAACTGAAAGGGCAGACCTCGCCAAGGAGGAGGTGGAGAAATTGCTGAGGGCTGGAATTATCAGGGAAGTAGCCCACACGGAGTGGTTGGCCAACCCTGTTTTTGTCAAGAAAAAGGGCTCCGGCAAGTGGTGCATGTGCATCAACTTCACATCACTAAATAAAGCATGCCCGCGAGACCCCTACCCTATGCCCCGTATCGATCAGCTTGTGAATTCTATGGCTGGCTCCGAACTCCTAAGCTTCCTGGACGCATACTCTGGTTATCATCAAGTTTGGCTAAAACGCAAAGACGAATCCAAGAAGAGTTTCATAACTCCTTCCGGAGTATTTTGTTATGTTCGTATACCTTTTGGCTTGCGGAATGCCGGGGCTACTTTCTCACGTCTTATTGCTAAGGCCCTATGTCACTAGATAGGCCGAAATGTCAAAGCCTATATGGATGACATTGTAATAAAGAGTGTTGTAAAGCACCATCATAGTATAGACTTAGAAAAAACTTTTGAGAGCCTCCGAGCATGTGGAGTTCGCCTCAACCCTGAAGAATGTATATTTGGGGTGCAAGCAGGAAAATTGCTAGGGTACATAATTTTGAATAGAGGAATCGAAGCTAGCCCGACGCAGATAAGTGCACTACAAAGAATGGCTCCTCTAGAAAATCTGAAGCAAGTCCAGAAACTGATAGGATGGCTCGCAGCCCTCAGTAGATTCCTAGCTAGATCAGCAGAATGAAGCCTCTCGATTTTTAAAGCTCTAAAGGGGTCCGAGAGTTTCAAATGGATGCCGGAGTGCCAGAAAAGCTTCGATGATATTAAAAATTATCTTGGGAATCTATCAAAGATTACTGTGCCCCTCCCAGAAGAAACTCTCCTTCTTTATCTTGCAGCAACGGGCTCCGCAGTAAGTGTAGTGCTGGTTAGGGAGTTAGAGCTTAAAGGAAAACTGGTGCAGAACCCAGTATACTTCATCTCATAAGCTTTGTCCGGAGCAAAGACAAGATACTCCGAGCTCAAAAAATTTGTTTATGCTTTGGTAATGGCCTCGCGGAAGCTAAGGCATTACTTCTTAGCGCACAATCTTATTGTCCCTACCTCGTATCCCCTTGGTGATATGCTTCGGAGCAAAGACTCCACAGGTAGCATCAGAAAATGGGCTGTCGAGCTAGCCCCCTTCGGTATTTCCGTCACGGCAAGAACAACTATTAAGTCCCAAGTCATAGCTGACTTCGTGGCCGAGTGGACTCCATCCGCAGTTTGGGATCTGGAGGAAACTTCCGAAGGTCTGTGGACAATTTTTTTCTGACGGAGCCTATCAGGCATCTAGTGCCAGAGCTGGTGCTGTAATAATATCACCGTTAGGACAGAAGGCCATGTATTCTACGAGGCTCAACTTTAAGACCACCAACAATATTGCAGAACACGAAGGAATCCTGCTAGGCCTCCAAAAGACAAGGGCACTTGGAGCAACAAGAATTATAATAAAAACAGATTCCCAAGTCATCGCAGGGCATGTTGACAAGAGCTTCCAAGCCAGGAATCCGCATCTTGCAAAGTATTTAGAAGAAATCTGCAAGACCCAAGCATTGTTTAAAGGAATTTCTATTCGGAGCATCCCTCGAGCGGATAATCAACTTGCAGATATTCTAGCGAAGGCTGCAGCCGGGGCATTGGACGTCCCGGAGGGCACTTTTTATGAAGAACTCACCAAGACTACGGTGCATCAACTACCCTCTACAGAAGTCCTTTGCATTCTAGTTGGCGATTGGCGGACTCCAATTTTGGACGTTTTATAAAACAATGCAGTTTCATTAGAAGGTCCGGATTTCCGAAGGCTCCAATCAAGGGCTCGAAATTATGAGCTTGTCAACGGAATACTTTATAAAGCCAAAGTTTGTTCTCCCCTACTCCAGTGCATCTCACAACCCGAAGGCCAAGATATACTTCGGGAGAGTCATGAAGGCCTATGCGGCAGCCATCTACCCCTCGTGCTCTAGCGAGAAAGACACTTCGATAGGGGCTTTATTGGCCAACAATTGTAAGAGATGCAGAAGAGTTGGATCGAACCTGCCAAGGGTGCCAGTGGATGGGTAGGCGGAGCCATCGTCCACCGACACCTCTTCAAGTTATTGCTCCGGTATGGCCAATGGCGCGATGGGGAATGGATCTCATCGGCCCTTTTCCAATGGCAAAAGGCAACTTGAAGTTTGCGGTGGTAGCAATCAAATATTTTTCTAAATGTGTCGAAGCTGAACCCCTAACTGCTATAACTTCAAGAAATGTACAAAAATTCTTTTGGCAGAATATCATTTACAGGTTCGGAGTGCCCAGGGAGTTAACTGTTGATAACGGCACTCAATTTGAAGTCGAGCCCTTTAAAGAGTTTTGCGAAGGCCTGGGCATCAAGTTATGTTTCGCAGCTGTTTTCCACCCCCAATCCAACGGAGCCATCGAGCGGGCAAAATGGAAATATTCTCTCCGGTTTGAATCGAAGGATTGTCGGGTTAGCTAAGGGGCTATGGACCGAAGAGCTCCCTAAGATTTTATGGTCCATTCGGACCACTCAAGCTAGGTCCACGGGCTTCACCCCATTTAGGCTATTATTCGGAGACGAGGCCATGACTCCTACGGAGCTTAAAGGTGGATCCCTTCGTGTAATGGAGCCTAGGAATGATGATGAAGAAACACTTCGCTAGACTTGTCAGAAGAGACAAGGCTTCGAGTTGTCGCCAATCTGACAAAGTACCAAGAACAAATGATGGCATGGTATGACCCAAAGATAAAAGTGCATGAACTTAGACTAGGTCATTTGGTTCTACGAAATGTAATTGTGAAACCAAGGGTGGTTTCGATCTAGATGATGAGTGATTGACAAGGATGAGCGCTTGAGTGGTTGAGGTTGGTTGAGTGCATCGAGGGTTTCGATGTGAAATGGAGGATTGTGTGCTGAGGGTTTCGGTGGTGCGTCGCGTTCTTGTTTTGGCTTGTCTTGGATGTTGTTGTAGCAATTTTGTTTGCTACAGCACAGGTTTTGTATATGTGTATACGGAGTGTAAAATGAACCTCGAAGGGTTCTCTCAGAGGGAGAAAGGATTTATACTGGTTCGGGCCTCTCCTAGGAGATAATAACCCTACGTCCAGTTGTGGTGGATTTGGCATGGTATGCCTCGGTATGGAGTAGTGAACTCGAGGGTCTCATAGCCCTAGAGAGGATACCTGTTACAAGGGCTTGGCCCTGCTTTTATAGGCACGCAGGCCTTAAGGAAACGACCGAAATGCCCTCTATAAGCCCTAGGCTCATAGGGGTAAAAAGGGAAAAAGGAGCTAGCTACTGTACAAAAGTGCTTTACAGCTTTACAGACGTGTCAGGCAACGTCATACTTTGACCAGCTAAACGACATACCAGGGGCGGAGGGACCCCCGGTATGGCATCTACACTGTAGCGGGGCTTAGATATTTCTTGAGCTTCGGAGGAGGCTTCGAAGTACACTCCGAAGGGGGCTTCGAAGCATACTCCGAACGGGGCTCCGAACTGGGCTCCGAACCGGGGTCTCGGAGACTTGGCTTCTGGCAGCCTTCAAGGAATCTTGGAGGCTTCGCTCCGGAAGGCTCCAAGGGACCTCGCTCCGGAGGGCTTCGACCGGGTCTGGGGGCTTCGCCCCAGCAGGCTCCGGAATGAACCTAAGACTTGGAAACAGCTTCTTCGGGAAGATACAGGCTTTGATAGTGTTGGGCTCTGGGCCGAAGGCTGTCGGAGGCTGACGTCATTTGGCCCCTGTTAAAGGGAAATCTATTCCCCCAACAGTAGCCCCTCGCGTGCAGGCCTTCGGGACGAAGGGGTGTGCGCGCCCTTGGGACAAATGACCTAAAAATCACTTTAGGGAAACATGCCATCGGAGCTTGGACCGAATGTGACATCGAAATGCGCAAGTAATAACAGCCTGTGCCGGCTGTCAGAATGACCTTGGGGAGATCAAACGGCTCCGCAACGGCTAGAAATTTTACCGTTACCCTGCGTTGGGCTGCTTCGCCTTCGCTGGAGGCCCACCTGGCAGTGGGTTCGGCCCACGACCATCGGAATTCTTACCGCCTATAAATAGGGGTTTACCGCGTCCGACCTCGGCACGCTCTCATTTGCTTTCTTCTCATTGCCTTACAACCTTCGCTCCCTTCTCCTCCTTAGCTTCGCGCGGAGAACCCTTCGCTAGTTTTAGCCCCTCGCGCCGAAGTCCGACCAAAATGCCGAAGAAGGCAGCTTCGAAGTCTTTGGCCTTGGGCTCGAGTTCAAGCTCTGCCCAACTGCAGGCAGCGGCGGCTGCGGCAGCGAAGCCCGCACCGAGGCGGCTGGGGCCGAGGGACCTTCGGATGCCCTCTGACAAATTCGAGCAGACGCTGGAGATGAGAGCCTCGATCTCCACGGAGGAGTCAGTCCGGAGGGCCTACGAAGGGAGGATCACAGCGAAGATTCAACTTAGAGTCCCGGAGAAGTCGGAGGCCGAGCCGAGACCTCGGGCCGACGAAGTGGTCATGTTTGAAGCTTTTTTCGAAGCTGGCCTCGGGCTGCCAGTAGTGGGGATGCTGAGCGAAGTCTTGAGGGCTTACAACCTCGAACTTCCTCAACTCTCGCCCAATGCCGTGGCGAGGCACACTGTTTTTGAGTGGGCCATGGGGGCCGAAGGATGCGAGGGCCGCACCGACGTCTTCGTCGCCCTCCATGATGCCAACTGCCAGCCGAAGCCGAGGGAGGGAGCAGACCGCGTCAAGAGGGCATTGGCCTTCGGCAGCGCTAACTTCCAACTTCGGAGGGAGTTCCAAGATGCCTTCCTGGCGAGGGCTGTCAACTACAAATGGTACTCGAAGTGGGATCAAGAGTGGTTCTACGCCTCCGTCGGGGCGAACTCTCCCCTTCAGAGTACCAATGCCCACATCTTATATCGGCACGAAGGGGTGGTGAAGACCAGCCCGGGCACCCTTCGCTAGAGGATCTCGCTTCTTCGGAGGGTGGCGGCGAAGATGAGCATGAGGGACCTCGTAGAGGAGTTCATCACCCTCCGGCTCAGCCCCCTCGCGCGATATTGGCTGGAGGGGCTCTTCCAAGCTTCGGGCCAAGGGGGACTAAGCGAGCTGGCCTTCGAACGCTTTGGTAAGACTTCGAAAACTCTTCACTTTCATACTTTGGAAACTTTACTCTGACTTGAACTTTTATGAAGCCCATCTTGAAGTGAGGACTCCGGAGGAGGCCATCGCGGTGGCGGAGCGTGTTGTTGGGACTCTGACACCAGAGGAGCAGGCCCAGCGCCTCGCTTCGGTGGGGTCTTGGGTGCATTGGAACAGGGTATGGACCACGCTTGGCTTCGAGGTGTTCCCTGCCCTGCCGGACTTCTCCCACCTCGCAACTTCGGCAGCTGGTGCCAAGAGGAAAAGAGGGGACGACGACGGGCCTGAGACTTTGAGGGCTCGGCCGGAGATCCCTACGACTGAGGTCTCTACCTCGGAGGAGGTAGCGGTGGAGCCCACAAGTGCTCCGGCTATCAAGAAGGCAGCGAAGGCTCCGATGGCGACGACTTCGGCAGCGGAGGCCGATGCCCTTACTTCGGACACCAAGAAGGTAGCGGAGGCCTCAATGGTGATGACTTCGGGCGCGAAGGCCGACACGCCAGCCTCGCAGCGAAGGGACTGGGGGGCGCACATCGACCTCCCTTCCTTCGAAGAAATCTCTGACGAAGGTAAATCCTTCCCACATGCTTCTCTTCAATGCGCGGATCCTGACTTGGTCTTTTTTGCAGAAGGGGATGCTGGTGCGAGGCCCACCGCGGCGAAGCCTGCAGAGGACGACGCCGGTGCGAGGTCCACCCAGGTGAAGCCATCAGAGACCTTCGGTAGCAGCAGCCGCAACAGTAGTAGCTCGGAGTTTGATAGCTCCTCGTCTGAAGACGGAGGCAGTGGCCGCGGTGAAGGGGACCCCCAAAGCGATGAAGAGGTCGATGTGGTGAACCTAGGCCCTGCTTTGTCGAAGCCTGCTCAGGTGGTCGCGGCGGAGATTGTTCATCCTTTTTGGCCGAAGGGTGCCGTGACGGAGGTGGCGATCAACAACTTCCACGAGGCTTATGCAGCTGGGGAGGCAGGGGATTTGGTGGCTCAACTCAGCCATACGAACCCCATGGAGCTCTTCATCACTGCGAACGAGGCTCTTGTGCGGGTGAGCGAAGTCCTACACAGCCTTCGAGTTATACTTTAATCTTCGATCAACACTTATGATTTCTTGAATTCTTTTAGGCCTTCGCACTGAATGCAGCGGTTTCGACTTCTGCGGATGGGCGGATGACGCGCCTGGCAGAGGAGAAGGAGGCCCTCCGACGCGAAGTCTCAGTGGAAGCCGAGAAGCGAAGGCGTGCCAAAGCTTCAGCTGATACGGCGAGGGGTGAGGCCAAGATGGCGAGGGCTAAGGTAAAGGCAGCGAAGGCTGAGGCCGACATGGCTAGGGAAGCCTTGGCTTCGGAGATGGATAGGCTCTGCGTGGATCTCCCGGCTGTGAAGGACGCCGAAGCCCGGTAGGCGAAGGAGAATTCTTCACTCCGCCAACGAGCTCAGAGACTTGAAGACTTCGTCGTGGACAACCTTGATGAAGCCACTCAGAGTCTGACCAAAGTCCTCGAACAGATAGGTACCGAATGCCGGGCTCCGGACTTCGGCGACCCGGATCCAATTGGGGATCACGCCGAGTTCTTGAAGGTAGTAGCTTCTAATGGACCCGACGGGTGCGGGGGAGCCCGATCTTTCGATGAGAGATGGAGGTGGTGAATTTGGTGGAAGCCGACGTTGGCTGCCCGACTACCACAACCAAGATGGTGTGGCGCCTTGAGCGACAGGTACACCGTCTCCTGATAACTACAACTTGGGGGTGGAGATCGATGTTGTGCTACCCGACTACAACAACCACAAGGATGCTGCGCCTTAGCGATAGTTACACTGACTCCGGTTGTTGCTGCTCTTGTCGTGCCAAGAACAGCCTTGAACCTGCAAGCAATCGAAGAACAAGCAAGAACAAGATGACAAGCAAACACTCACGGATATGATAGAAGTTGGCGTTTTGATTCAAGTAATCGGGCGGTCTAGCCGACACGCGCGTTTACAAGGAAGTAGCAGCAGCTAACTTACATCAAACAAACCTGAGTTCTTTTGTGGCTACCACTTGCTTTTATAGGGAAAACTAGAAACTCAGGATGGAGTCACGAGTGTTCTTCGGCAGTTTCTAGACGTTTCATCTCTCCTCTGCCATTGATTCTTGATCCGTTGGAAAGCAGATGAAGAGACCTTTCCAACAAGTACTTATTTGCATTAAACAACCTTGGGAGTTGAAAGATATGCTCCATTTAATCTTGGATTTCTACAGTTACAAGAGTCCCTTCTGGAGTACGAATATTTATTGCATTGTTGCCTTCTCCACTCCTAGCTGGTTCAATTCCTAAGCACTTAAGGATAATAAAGTCATCACAAGGCTTTAATAGTACCCCATTGGAAAAATAATTAACTTGAACAGCTAGGAACGAGTTCACCAGATAATTAAGTTCACGTGCACGGGCGCGTGTCATTGGTCCTTGCTTAGGTGTAAGCGGTGAAGTGTTGGCTACTGTTGTGGTTGTATAAATGGCAGCGATGTCCTCATCATCCTCTCCTTCTTGCAATAGAGTCGTCCTCGACTCGAACGTGTACTCCTCACGCAAGTATGGTTTCAAATATGCAATGTTAAAAGAGGGACTAACCCCAAATTCTGCAGGCAACTCAATTTTATATGCATTATCATTTATTTTTTGAAGCACTTTGAAGGGTCCAGCAGCTCGTGGTAGTAATTTAGACTTTCTTAAATCCGGAAATCTATCCTTTCTCAAATGAACCCAAACTAAATCACCAGGTTCAAAAGTAACATGCTTTCTACCCTTGCTACCGGCTTGTTGATACTTAGTATTCATGGCCTCAATGTTTGCCTTAGTTTGCTCATGCATCTTAAGAATCAGTTCAGCACGGCGAGAAGCATCAAAATTCAATTTTTCTGAAGGTGGAATGGCCCTAAGATCAATGGGAGCACGAGGGACAAAACCATACACAATCTCAAAAGGGCATAATTTAGTAGTCGAATGCAGCGAACGATTGTAAGCAAATTCAATGTGAGGCAAACATTCTTCCCACAATTTGATATTATGTTTCAGAACAGCCCTAAGCATGGTAGATAAACTACGGTTTACAACTTCTGTTTGTCCATCAGTTTGAGGATGACAAGTAGTAGAAAAGAGTAATTTAGTTCCCAATTTAGCCCATAAGGTTTTCCAAAAATGACTAAGAAATTTGGCATCCCGATCTGACACAATAGTGTTTGGTACCCCATGCAAACGAACAACTTCACGAAAGAACAAATCAACAATATGGGTAGCATCATCAGTTTTGTGACATGGTATGAAGTGTGCCATTTTAGAAAACCTGTCCACAACAACAAAAATACTATCCCTCCCCTTCTTTGTTCTAGGCAGTCCTAAAACAAAGTCTATAGAAATATCCTCCCATGGAGTACTAGGAACAGGGAGAGGCATGTACAAACCATGTGGATTAAGATGGGACTTAGCTTTTTGACAGGTGGTGCAGTGAGCAACAAACCGCTCCACGTCCCTTCTCATCTTTGGCCAATAGAAATGGCTTGCTAGGATGTCTTCTGTCTTCTTCACACCAAAGTGCCCCATCAACCCACCACCATGTGCTTCCTGCAATAGTTACAGACGCACAGAACTAGCTGGAATGCATAATTTGTTAGCCCAAAACACGAAGCCATCAGTGAGAACAAACTTGTTCCATGTTCTCCCTTCTTTACATTGCAGCAACACATCTTTGAAATCATCATCAAAAGCATATTGTTCTTTAAGTGTTTCCAAGCCAAAGATCTTAAAATCAAGTTGGGATAACATAGTATAACGGTGAGACAAGGCATCCGCAATGACATTATCTTTTCCTTTCTTATGTTTGATGACATAAGGAAAGGACTCAATAAATTCTACCCACTTGGCATGCCTACGGTTCAGATTGGTTCGGCTCCTAATGTGCTTCAAAGATTCATGATCAGAATGTATAACAAATTCTTTAGGCCATAAATAATGTTGCCATGTTTCCAAAGTTCGAACTAGAGCATATAATTCTTTATCATAAGTGAAATAGTTCAAACTAGGCCCATTCAGTTTCTCACTAAAATAAGCAATAGGCTTTCTTTCTTGCAACAAGACACCTCCCAACCCAATACCACTAGCATCACATTCCAATTCAAAAGTCTTATTGAAATCTGGTAATTGGAGAAGGGGTGTATGAGTTAACCTATCCTTCAAAGTGTTAAATGCAACCTCTTGCGCCTTCCCCCAGGTGAATGGAGCACCCTTCTTCGTAAGCTCGTGCAGTGGGCCTGCTATGGTGCTGAAGTCCTTCACAAATCGGCGATAGAATCCAGCAAGCCCGAGAAAGCTTCGGACTTGCGTGACCGTGGTAGGAACCGACCAACTGTGTATTGCCTCCACCTTGGCTTGATCAACTTCAATTCCCTGTGGTGTCACAACATAGCCAAGAAAAGAGACTCTATCTGTGCAAAAGGTGCACTTGTCAATGTTACCAAATAAGCGTGCATTGCGTAAAGCATTAAAAACAACACGTAAATGTTCAAGATGTTCTTCTAGAGATGTGCTATAGATCAAGATGTCATCAAAGTAAACTACCACAAATCTCCCAATGAAAGCACGTAAAACTTCATTCATTAATCTCATGAAAGTGCTAGGTGCATTAGTGAGGCCAAAAGGCATGACCAACCACTCATACAAACCGAACTTGGTTTTAAACGTTGTTTTCCATTCATCTCCTAGCTTCATGCGAATTTGGTGGTATCCACTACGCAAATCAATTTTAGAGAAAATCATCGAGCCACTAAGTTCATCAAGCATATCATCTAACCTAGGGATAGGATGACGATATCTGATGGTAATGTTATTAATTGCTTGGCAATCTACACACATGCGCCATGATCCATCTTTCTTTGGAACCAACAGAACAGGAACAGAGCAAGGACTAAGGGACTCATGCACATAACCTTTGTCGAGTAATTCCTGAACTTGTCGCTGAATCTCCTTGGTCTCCTCCGGGTTGGTCCTGTATGGTGCTCGATTTGGCAAGGAAGCCCCATGGGATGAGGTCAATCTGATGCTCAATACCTCTGATTGGTGGTAGCCCGGGTGGCACTTCTTGTGGGAACACATCAGCATATTCCTGCAAAAGATTAGTGACAGTAGGAGGCAAAGTAGATGGTATGTCATGAAGTGAGAACAAAGCTTCTTTGCAAACAAACACATAGCAGATCGTGGCGTCATCATTTAATTCAAGTAAATCAGATTTTGAAGCAAGGAAACAAGCACTTTTCAATTTTATGTCATTTTTCCCAACATGAGCAGATTTAGATTTGTCATTCGTAGGTTGAACCAATCCGTTCACGACACCACTGTCATTTTGAGCAGATTTCTTGTTTTTCTCCTTGCAAGCTCTAGCAACTTCATCCCTCAAAATAGCATCGGGGGACATAGGGTGCAAAACAAGCTTCTTCTCATTATGCATGAAAGAATATTGATTTTATTTACCATGATGCAATGTATCCTTATCAAATTGCCAAGGTCTACCAAATAACATAGAGCAAGCTTGCATAGGTACCACATCACAATCAATGTAATCATGGTATGAACCAATTGTAAATTCCACTCGGACCATACGTGTTACCTTAAGCTTACCACTATCATTGAACCATTGTATGTAGTAGGGATGTGGGTGTGGAAGTGTTTTCATCCCAAGTTTTGCTACCATGGTGGCACTCGCCAAGTTGTTGCAGCTTGCTCCATCAATAATAATGTGACATGATCGTTCCAAAACTACACACTTTGTTTGGAACAGATTGTGTCGCTGGTTCTATTTAGCTTGAATCATTTGTGCACTCAAGATACGCCTCACAACAAGAATCTCGTAGTGTTCAGCATGTTCAGCCCCAATGTGTTCTTCATCATCATTCTTGTTTCCTGCATCTTGGGCAGCAAGCATGGCATATGTTTCATCATCTAAATTACTAGCTGATGAATACTCACCATTTTCTCGTACGATCAGCACACGCTTGCTTGGACAGTCCCTTTGTATGTGCCCAAATCCTTTGCATCAGAGGCACTGGATGTCCTTCATTCTCCCGGTGGAAGCGACGGAAGAAGAAGTGTTGGCTGCAGCTTGGGTGGATCCTTTTGCTGTCTTGGTAGTACGGAAAGGTGCTGATTTTGATGTAGTTGTGGACAGCCGATTGGAAGCATCTCTCTGAAAATCATGTTTAGGGCCAGCGGCACTTGTGCGGGGCTGCCACGATGTAGTCCGACCTGCAGGAGTGTTATTTATTGTGCGGCGTCCCTGCACTTCCCTTTCAGCCTTACAAGCAAGATGAAATAATCGAGTGACATTAGTGTACTCCTTGTAAGCCAATATATCCTGACTTTCTCTAGTTAAACCACCCATGAATCGAGCCATCGCAGCCTCTTCATTTTGAACTAGACCAGATCTCATCATGCCTATTTGTAGTTCTTGATAGTACTCCTCAACCGATTTGTTGCCTTGCCTAAGCTGTTGTAATTTATGCAACAAGTCACGAGCATGATAGGAAGGAACAAAACGACTACGCATGATTCTTTTTAAAGCATTCCAAGTTTGTTGTACAATAGCTGGATTTTTAGTTTGATACTCATGCCACCAAACAGAAGCAAAGTCAGTGAATTCACTAGTGGTAGCTCTAACCTTTTTATCATCAGGAAATTCATGGCATGCAAATTTTTGATCTACCGATAGCTCCCAAGTCAGATATGCATCAGGATCATATTTCCCATCAAAAGATGGTATTGAGAATTTAATCCTGCGTAGGGAATCATCGTTGTCACGTACCTCACGTCGTGGAGCTCGGCCAACCATACCGTGATAGTTGCGACGTGGTTGCCGTCGATACCTGAAAAATCCATCATCAAGCTCGGTATCCGCTGAATACTCTAGCTCATCATATCTTGCGGTGCTAGCAATGGAGGTATGACCGTCATCATCACGTTGTTCCCTCTCTCCGAGCCCAGCTTGTTCCATCCTCTCTAATCTCACATTGATTGCTGCAAGAGAGGTGTTAATAGCCCCAGCTATTCTCTCTAATGTGGTCAGCTGGTTGTTGGCAATAATCTGCGCCGCCTCTAATTGACCAATGCGCTCATTGGTGACTTGAACATCCTCATTGAGGGCTTCCGTGTGCAACCTTAGTTGGCGTTCGAAATGTTGAATGATGCCCCTCGTACGTGGTGAATGTGGAAGCGTCTCACTCGCATCAGCTGACATGGTTAGTACAAAAGAAGTACAAAAGCAAGCATATTAAACCTAGCAGTTGCTAGGAGATGGTAGGACACAGACACTTTCTCACTAGCAAGAAATCAAGCTCTTGCAAGTTCTTACCACACAATGCAGGAGGCGTCGGCAAACAGCAAGAACAACAACAAACGGTGACTGCCAGCACAACCTGGTGGTGTTGTAGATAATTTTGTGGAGCTGTAGGTGGCTGCTAAAACACTTGCACAAAGGAACAGCTAGTACCACGTTAGTCACAGCAAGTTGAATAAACGTTCCACGATGGTACTGTGCTGGTCCTAGTCCAAACCGTGATAGAGACGTGAGCCGTCACCCAAACATAATCACCAAAATGCTCAAAACAGCAAGCTGAATTTCGAAACTTTGAAGCAAAGGTCACACAAAATGTCTTTCTTTTTTTGTACTTGGAATCTTTATATAGAAAATTGAATTAGTGCGACTTTTTTTTTGGCCTGTGCCTTGTTTCTTGCTGATCTATGCGGCTTTTGTTTTGCACTTGCCTTTTTCTCTCTTTGTAACTTCAGCTAGAGAATGAAAATGGAGATAGAACAAGGTGCATGAACTCAAAACTGTAGCGGTCAAAACTTTGGACTAGCAACTTGACACAAATAAGTAACCGTGAATTCAATAAGCCGAGAGCTAAGTAGAAAAGCAAAGGCACAAAATGTTTTTGGGATTTTCAGATCAAAACTTATCTTTGGGCAAAAGTGGACTGTAGGAAAAACAAAGAACAAAGGAGAAGGAGATCTCTCACCAATCAACTAGAAATCTGATACCACTTAATGGACCCGACGGGTACGGGGGAGCCTGATCTTTCGATGAGAGATGGAGGAGGTGGTGAATTTGGTGGAAGCCGACGTTGGCTGTCCGACTACCACAACCAAGATGGTGTGGCACCTTGAGCGACAGGTACACCGTCTCCTGATAACTACGATTTGGGGGTGGAGATCGACGTTGTGCTACCCGACTACAACAACCACAAGGATGCTGCGCCTTAGCGATAGTTACACTGACTCCGGTTGTTGCTGCTCTTGTCGTGCCAAGAACAACCTTGAACCTGCAAGCAATCGAAGAACAAGCAAGAACAAGATGACAAGCAAACACTCACGGATATGATAGAAGTTGGAGTTTTGATTCAAGTAATCGGGCGGTCTAGCCGACACGCGCGTTTACAAGGAAGTAGTAGCAGCTAACTTACATCAAACAAAACCCGAGTTCTTTTGTGGCTACCACTTGCTTTTAATGGGAAAACTAGAAACTCAGGATGGAGTCACGAGTGTTCTTCGGCAGTTTCTGGACGTTTCGTCTCTTCTCTGCCATTGATTCTTGATCTGTTGGAAAGCAGACGAAGAGACCTTTCCAACAAGTACTTATTTGCTTTAAACAACCTTGGGTGTTGAAATATATGCTCCATTTAATCTTGGATTTCTGCAGTTACAAGAGTCCCTTCGGGAGTACGAATATTTATTGCATTGTTGCCTTCTCCACTCCTAGCTGGTTCAATTCCTAAGCACTTAAGGATAATAAAGTCATCACAAGGCTTTAATAGTACCCCATTGGAAAAATAATTAACTTGAACAGCTAGGAACGAGTTCACCAGATAATTAAGTTCACATGCACGGGCGCGTGTCATTGGTCCTTGCTTAGGTGTAAGCAGTGAAGTGTTGGCTGATGTTGTGGTTGTATCAATGGCAGCGATGTCCTCATCAGCTTCGATGGCAGAGCAGTCGCTGAAGGGCTTCGCCTTGATGGCCGGTCGAGTCGCGGGCCAAGGAGTGTTTGCAGATGCTTCATGATGTGGGGTGCGACCACCTCGAGACAGCAACCTCCATGACCCTGGTGGCCTTCGGGGGCCAACACTTGGTGACGCCTCCGACAGACGTCCGCGGAGCCTGGCGGCGGCTGCAGGAGCCTTGGAAGGAACAAGGCTACGAAGCAGTCCTCGAACTTCAGAAGGCCCTCCACCTTCGCTGAGCCAAGGCACTTTATGCGCCAAATCGGCCTTCGACATCGACACCTCCGCCTCCGAAGGTGTAGATCTCCTTAGGCTTCTTGTAATACTTAGCTGCAGGCTTGTAAAAACTTATCAGCTTATTAATATGACTGTGGGGGTTTTTATACCTGCCTAGGCTCAGCCTCTGAATGTTGACTTCGAAGTGCTTGAGGACTCTAAAGAACTTCAACAGTTGTGGGCAATCCTCGAAGTAGCTAGGTCCGAAGGCCCCCCTCGGTTTAAGCTTCTGAGGGGGCCTAACGGCGAAGCCATCTCTGAAGTAGCTCAGGATCTGCTAGCCATTGTGAAGATGGAGTCCCTTCAGAGTTCTTTGTTTTTGCCTTCGCGAACGGTCTTAGCAGGCGATGAAGCTTTATACTTCTCTGCCTTTCATACAGCACCGCCTGCCTCGCTAACTCCGAGCGACCTGCAAAGTAGAGGACAAGGTCTGCGAGCTTCGGAGCCTGGACGAGCCGGACGTGGGAGGGCAGGCTCCGACGAGGCTTCGTCCAGCCGAGGGGGCCATAGCTGAAAGAAAGGCAAGCGAGGGTTGGGGCCTCACACTCGATTTTTCTTAGGCTTAGACACAGACTATTTGTAGTTTTGTTTTCGAAGCATATTTGTAACATACTTCTCAATTATCATTCAATGAATGGAGTTTATTGTATTTGCATACTTCGTCTGCATGCTTCGCATTGCTTGATGACTTCGAACGTTTTAGCTTGTCACACTCGTACTGCGTATTACATTCGCACACCTGGCATACATGCTTCCCCCCTTCGCTCGTGGCAGCTAGGGACATAGCCGTTGCTGGTACGGGCAATAAAAAATGCGAAGGGGTGCGCCTTTTGGCGGCTTCGGATGTTTGGAAATATTGAGCGAAGGCCTCTTTTGGGCTTCGAACGCGTTAATTTGGTGCGAAGCAAGGCTCTAGCATAACCAAATTAAGCGAAGCATGCTTCGGCATGCAGGGATTTTGATGTGCGTGAGCAAGGCTCCGAAACGCACTTAGATTTTAAGCGAAGTATGACTTCGACTTGCTTAGTTTTTAGCTTAGATCACGCCACACGAAGCGAGGCTTCTGTGCGTGTTTAGATTGCGAAGCAAGGCTTCTGGAGCTTGATCCTGTAGTGAAAAGGATATTTGGTGTGGATTCACCGAACCTGTGATAGTTGAGCCACCTTCGACTCTGAATACTGAGAACAGATCTTAGTATTCTGGGATACTTAAGCCGGTGGCCTTCGTATCCCGGACGCATCAGGTCGATGACCTGGAGTCCTTGGACGCATCGGGCCGATGGCCCGGAGTCCTAGCCCACTGCTACGGGCCCGGAGGCACTGTGTAGCCTTCGGAGGGGTACTCCGGATTTTGTAAAGCGAAGCAAGGCTTCGTGTTTTAAATAAGGCGGAGGGGTAATCCAGATTTTGTAAAGCGAAGCAAGGCTTTGAGTTTTAAATAAGGCGAAGCAAAGCTTCGTGTTTTTGATAAGGCGAAGCATGGCTTTAGTTTTTCAATATGATGGAGCAAAAATTTGCATTTAAAGGCGAAGCAGGGCTTCGGCTTTAAAGTGAAGCAGGGCTTCGAATTTATATCAACGTAATTACAGATTGGTACATCGAAGTAGTACTTCGGACTGTACATATCTCGTAGCCCCTGGGGCTTTGACAGCCTTCGAAACGTGAAGCGGAGACCCTTGCCGAAGAGTGAGCTCCGAAACGCGAAGGATGGAGGAAGGCGAAGATAACCTTCGAACTGCACCCGAAGCCCCTTGCCGAAGGGTGCGCGAAGCAAATGAAGCTTCGAAGCTCCCCCCTCAAGCGCACTTCGAATTGCACAGTGGCAGAGAACGTAGCTTTTAGGACTAGGTTCCCCACGAACGGCGCCAACTGTTGTAGCAATTTTGTTTGCTACAGTACATGTTTTGTATATGTGTATACGGAGTGTAAAATGAACCTCGAAGGGTTCTCTCAGAGGGAGAAAGGATTTATACTGGTTCGGGCCTCTCCTAGGAGATAATAACCCTATGTCCAGTTGTGGTGGATTTGGCATGGTATGCCTTGGTATGGAGTAGTGAACTCGAGGGTCTCATAGCCCTAGAGAGGGTACCTGTTACAAGGGCTTGGCCCTGCTTTTATAGGCATACAGGCATTAAGGAAATGACTGAAATGCCCTCTATAAGCCCTAGGCTCATAGGGGTAAAAAGGGAAAAAGGAGCTAGCTACTGTACAAATGTGCTTTACAGCTTTACAGACGTGTCAGGCAACGTCATACTTTGACCAGCTAAACGACATACCAGGGGCGGAGGGGCCCCGGTATGGCATCTACACTGTAGCGGGGCTTAGATATTTCTTGAGCTTCGGAGTAGGGGCCGGTGCTCTACTAGCAGAGGCTGTGAAGGAGGCTTCGAAGTACACTCCGAAGGGGGCTTCGAAGCATACTCCGAACAGGGCTCCGAACTGGGCTCCGAACCGGGGTCTCCGAGACTTGGCTTCTGGCAGCCTTCAAGGAATCTTGAAGGCTTCGCTCCGGAAGGCTCCAAGGGACCTCGCTCCGGAGGGCTTCGACCGGGTCTGGGGGCTTTGCCCCAGCAGGCTCCGGAATGAACCTAAGACTTGGAAACAGCTTCTTCGGGAAGATACAGGCTTCGACAGTGTTGGGCTCCGGGCCGAAGGCTGTCGGAGGCTGACGTCATTTGGCCCCTGTTCAAGGGAAATCTATTCCCCCAACAGATGTGATGGGTGGAGATGCTGACCGACTGTCGACGGCGAGTGATCAAGGGTCAAGCGGGGAGCTTGATGTCGGAGGATCAGGGAGGCCGGGTGAAGTTGGAGAAGATCTCAAGAGTGCATGAAGAGACCGAGCAAGACTTGGATGGACGGTTGATTGCGACGGCGTGATGACCGGGTCTGTGAGAGGGAGGCCAGGACAAGCATTCAGGCGGCTGGAGGGGATCGAGAGCGGAAGTGGCTTGCTGGCGCTCGGAGTCACAAAGCGGTGTCACGAGTCGAAGGGTTGAGAGGCTTTGTCGGTTTTTGCTGAAAACCGTCGCATATCTAGTTTTGTTAATTTTAATAGTTTAGAGCCTTTTTACTTTGAGTCAATGTGTAATAAAAGGTTGTGAGTCTAGAGTTAGTGTACTCCTTTAGTATATTTTTCAGAATTTTCTAATTCTGAAAATATATATATTACAAGGAATAGGACTTTTGTGTAATTTTTAATTCTAGAGGGTTCTTTTTAGAAAATACCCCCAATGGTTGGCCTATAAATAGGGGACCATATACATGGGAAGATGGAATATTTTTGGCTGTTCTTTTTGCTGAACCAAATATCAATTTCATATATTTTCTGCTATTTTTGCTCAAATCTGCGAAGAACTATTCATCATCCGAAAATTGAAGAGTACAACAAAGAAGAAATGTTATGTGGCTGAATTCGTTTTTGTGATGCATTTTCTAGTGAATCTATTGCAGAAGTTGATGTTGATTGTTGGGGGAAAATATCTCATCTTCGGGGTTATTGCCAAAGCAGCATAAAGACAGCCAACCAGTTCGAAGATTGTCCGAAGATCATCTTCGAAGATGCTCAGAACCCTGTTCGAAGCCCGAAGACAGGCACAGGTTCGAAGTATGTCTTCGGACTAAAGCCCTTCAAGATCTTTTCTGCCAGCTAAGATGGAAGACTTATCTTCTTTCTTATTAGATTAGTATTTTACCATTTTAGCCCTATTAAGGAAACCAAATAGTTTCCTTAATGTCGGTTGTAATAGAGGGGTAAATAGGTCTTTTCCTTAATGTTTAGGCCTATAAATACCCCCCATTTCACCCTGTAATAGGGACCGAATACAAGTGATTCAATACACACTTTCGAACTATTCTAAGCTATTATCCTTTCGGAGGCTTAGAACAGTTTGCTTCACAAACACTTCGTTTGTTAGTTTCTTTTCTACAGAAACCTGTTAGCGTAATCTTTTACGCCAACAGTTGGCGCCGTCCGTGGGGAACTTAGTCCAAAAAACTTTGTTCTCTACCAACTTCTTACATCATGCCTCCTAAGCGGAGTGCACCTCGCAATCCCACTCGGAGGTCCTCTCGGATCTCCGGAGAGATACCCTTCGACACAGTCGAAGTCGGAGGGTCTTCGACTATCCCTCCACCTCAAACTCCGCAAGGGGCTTCTATCCCTCGAGGATACGAAACCTCTCTGCCAACCCCTTCCATACTCCGACCGTCCGGAGTTATTCCACCACCCTCCATCCCGATTCGAACTGATCATACCAGTTCTCAAGACCCGGAAGGTCCTTCCGGAGGAGATGAAGATAGCCTTGGAGACATGGCCACTCAAATGGCCAACCTTCAAGCTGAGGTAGCGAGGTGGCGACAAGAGGCTGCGAACAGGCTTCGCTCTCAAGCCACCCCAGCTATCCCCGAAGTGCCCGAAGACGACGATCTTGGTTATCCCGAAGCCCCGGAGAACGCCTCTTACGACAATGAATCTCCGTTGCATCCTGAGCTGCAGAAGGTTCGCTTCGATCCAAAGTTCAAAACTTCGAAGCTCTGTAAGTATGCCGGAGATGAAGATCCCAGAGAGTTCGCGCGTTCTTATGCCCTAGCGATTGAGGCTAGCGGCGGAGACAGAGATACTATGGCGAAGTGCTTCCCGTTAGCCCTTCAAGGAGTGGCGTTGAGATGGTTCTGGTCTTTAAAGCCAGGATCAATCAATTCGTGGTCACAGTTGAAGAGGAAGTTTATAAGTAACTTTCAGGGCACCTTCGTGCCTCCCATTTCAACAGGAAGCCTTTTCCAAGTGAAACAGCTCCCCGGAGAAACATTGAGGCAGTACTTCAAGCGCTTCGCTCACACGAAGTCGCAAATTCGGGGGCTGTCCACATCCTCAGTAGTTGATGCAGCTCGGGAAGGCGTCAGTCATAAAGGCCTTCTGGATAAACTGCATCGGAAGAGCATCACCACAGTATCACAGCTGATGTCATACTTCGAGGAGTATGCGAGGTCAGAAGAGGGTTGGCTTCGGAGGACTGCTGCTGCTTCAACGGTATTGCAAGAAGTTAAAACAGAGGTGAAGACTTCGGCACAGCCGCAAGAACCAGTCTTCGAAGCGCAGCATGATCGAAGAAGAGGGCAAAAGCACCCTCGCTCTGAAGTCTTGAACATTGCACCCCCACAGAAGTTTGCACCAAGAGCTCCACAGTCTGCGGGGAACAAGTCCAGCGGCTGGAGGCCGCCAGGGAAAACGGCTGGCAAGGGCCAGACCCTTTTTTGCTGTATTCATGGAGAGAATCGAAGCCATGCAACTGAAACTTGCAAGGCTATCCTTACCCTAAGGGGAGAATACTTGGAAAGAACTTCGGGTCGAGGCAGTACCGACCGAAGTCCAGCAGCAGCGCGCCCAGACCCGGTCCAGGCTGTGGCGCGGATAGAAAATTTTGATGCTGCAAGGCACCCTCCGGTGGCCAACGTTATGCCACCTCCGAAGCAAGAAGAAGGGCAAGATAGAGGAAAGAGAGTAGTTCTCCCTATCTCCGGAGGAGGTACCCTCGGAAGCATGTCCAAGAGACAGCGAAGAGAGTACGTTCGGGAGGTAGGCCATATTGGGACTTCGTCATCTGCAGCTGCAATGCCGGAGTGGTCTCATGTTCCAATATCTTTCTCTGCGGAGGATGTAGCTGGTATTAAGTTCCCGTATGCAGATCCATTGGTTATCACTGCTGATATTGCAGGGACTGAAGTCCGAAGGGTGCTAATTGACGGAGGTAGCTCGGCAGACATCATTTTTGTGCAAGCCTTCGATCAGTTATGCATTTCCCGGAAGCATCTCCTCCCAGCGGCTCGTCCTCTGCAAGGCTTTGCAGGACCTCCGCTTGATGCACTTGGCCAAATAGGCTTGGAAGTAACCTTCGGAGAAGGTTTACTAGCCCGAACTGAAGAAGTTATCTTTGATGTGGTAGATGCCCCGTACGCTTATAATGTCATCTTCGGATGGGGCATGTTGAATCAGTTCGGAGCTGTGGCGCATCACAACTACTTGTGCATGAAGATGCCCACACAAGCAGGAGTCCTGACAATCTTCGGAGATCAAGCCATGGCTCGAAGGGCAGAATATGGTCATGGTCCTCCTCTCGATCCGAGGCAAGTAAATAGTGTCCAAGATAATGAAGAAATTTTTTCAGCCTCCTCCGAAGCTTCGAAGAAGTCGTTTCCGAGACCAAGTCCCGAAGGAGAGATTGCAACGAAGATCATTGTTAAAGATGATAAAGAATACACTTTTCAATTTGGTAAAGATTTACCTCCTGAAGTTGCAACCTCCTTGGAAAAAGTCGTGGAAGAAAATTTGGATGTCTTCGCTTGGTCTGACGAAGATATCACCGGAGTCGATCGGGATATTATTGAGCACAGTTTGCTTGTAAACCCGAAGGCCCGGCCTGTTCGGCAAGGACTACGGAAGATGTCCGCAGAGAGAGTTGCTCTAGCTAAGGACGAAGTTGAAAAACTGTTGAAGGCTGGGATTATCAGAGAAGTGGCCCACACAGAATGGTTAGCCAACTCAGTCTTCGTCAGGAAGAAGTCTTCCGGAAAGTGGCGCATGTGCATTGATTTCACATCTCTGAATAAAGCGTGCCCACGTGACCCCTACCCCATGCCCCGAATTGATCAACTAGTTGACTCCACTGCAGGTTCGGAGTTACTAAGCTTCCTTGACGCGTATTCTGGTTATCATCAAATATGGTTGAAGCGCGAAGATGAAATCAAGACGAGCTTTGTAACTCCTTCGGGAGTCTTCTGCTATGTAAGAATGCCCTTCGGCTTAAGAAATGCCGGGGCTACTTTTTCAAGATTAGTTGCTAAGGCTCTAGGTCATCAACTAGGCCGCAATGTGGAGGCCTATATGGATGATATTGTAATAAAGAGTGCTTTAAAGCACCAACATAGCCTAGACTTAGCAGAAACATTCAATAGCCTTCGGGCATGTGGGATCCGTCTTAACCCCGAAAAATGTATATTCGGAGCTAAGGCTGGAAAGTTGTTAGGGTACTTAGTTTCAAGCAGGGGAATTGAAGCTAGCCCTACTCAAATAACTGCGCTGCAGAAGATGGCTCCTCCGGAGAATTTAAAGCAAGTGCAAAAGCTGACTGGACGTCTGGCCGCACTTAGCAGGTTTTTATCAAGGTCTGCAGAGAGGAGCTTGCCAATATTTAAAGCTTTGAAAGGGTCCGAAGATTTTGCATGGACACCGGAGTGTCAGAAAAGCTTCGAAGATATTAAAGATTATCTCAGCAATCTTGCTACACTCACGGTGCCTATTGCGGACGAAACCCTACTCCTGTATCTTGCAGCTACAGGTTCAGCTGTCAGCGCAGTCCTTGTCAGAGAAGCGGATATCAATGGGAAGTTGGTCCAAAATCCTGTCTATTTTGTATCCGAAGCATTGTCAGGAGCGAAGACAAGATACTCCGAACTTGAGAAGTTCGTTTATGCTCTGATAATGGCTTCGAGGAAGCTAAGACATTATTTTTTGGCTCATAATGTAATTGTACCAACTTCGTATCCTTTAGGAGATATGCTCCGAAACAAAGATTCCACTGGAAGGATTGGAAAGTGGGCAGTAGAGCTAGCACCCTTCGGCATATCTTTCCTTGCAAGGACAGCTATCAAATCTCAAGTCCTAGCAGACTTCGTAGCAGAGTGGACTCCACCTGCGAAGTTGACTCCAGAGAAATCAGATGACGGAGTTTGGATTATTTACTCCGATGGGGCTTTCCAAGCATCCGGAGCAGGCATTGGGGCAGTATTGATTTCACCGTCAGGGCAAAGAGCAATGTACTCCGCAAGACTCAACTTTAAGTCTACCAATAATATAGCGGAGTACGAAGGGATTTTATTGGGACTCCGGAAAGCACGTGCTCTAGGGGCTACAAGGATAATTATAAAAACAGATTCTCAGATAGTAGCAGGGCACGTAGACAAAAGTTTTCAAGTCCGACATCCACAGCTTGCAAAGTATTTAGAAGAAATCCGCAAGATCGAAGCACACTTCAAGGGTATTTCCATTCGGAGTATACCAAGAGCTGAAAACGTGCAAGCGGACATTTTAGCGAAGGCTGCAGCCGGAGCTGTGGATGTGCCTGACGAAGCTTTCTATGAGGAGCTCAATGTACCTTCAGTGCCACAAATTGCCTCTGCGGAGATTCTTTGCATTCCTAGTGCAGATTGGAAAGATTTGATCATAGAACTCTTGCAAGGAGGAACAAATTTGCTCGAAGAGCCCCAATTGTCAAGATTAAAGCTCAGAGCAAGAAACTATCAGTTAATCAACGGTATATTATACAAGGCCGGAGTATGTTCCCCTCTACTCCGATGTATATCTCAAGCCGAAGGCCAAGAAATTCTTCGGGAAATTCACGAAGGCCTTTGTGGAAGCCATTTAGCCCCTAGAGCTCTGGCAGGAAAAACACTTCGCCAGGGGCTTTATTGGCCCACAATAACAGCTGATGCGGAGAGCTTGGTCCGCACTTGTCAAGGATGCCAGTGGATGGGTCGACGGAGTCATCGCCCACCAACAGCTCTTCAAGTCATTGCTCCGGTATGGCCTATGGCCAGATGGGGTATGGATCTAATTGGTCCCTTTCCGTTAGCAAAGGGAAATCTGAAGTTCGCAGTGGTAGCTATTGAATATTTTTCTAAGTGGGTAGAAGCAGAGCCCTTAACAGCTATCACTTCGAACAATGTACAGAAATTCTTCTGGAAGAACATTATTTGCCGGTTCGGAGTGCCTAGATATCTCACAGTTGATAATGGAACACAGTTCGACGCAGAACCCTTCAGGAAGTTTTGCGAAGACCTAGGCATTCAACTATGTTTTGCTGCAGTGAGACATCCTCAGTCGAATGGAGCCGTAGAGCGAGCCAATGGAAATATTTTATCAGGGCTAAATCGAAGAATAGTAGGATTATCAAAGGGACTGTGGACCGAAGAGCTTCCAAAGATTCTGTGGTCCATTCGGACTACGCAAACAAGGTCCACAGGTTTTACTCCGTTCAGACTACTATTCGGAGATGAAGCTATGACTCCAACGGAGCTCAAAGGGGGGTCATTTCGCAGCACCGAACCGGACATCGAAGAAGAAAGACAAGCTTCGTTAGATTTGTCAGAAGAAACAAGACTTCGGGCTGTAGCTAATTTATCAAAGTATCATCAGCAGACGAAGACTTGGTATGACCCAAAGGTTAAGCTCAGCGAGTTAAGGCCGGGTCATCTTGTTCTACGAAGCATTATAGCACCAGGGAAGTTAGGCAATAAATGGGAAGGTCCATATCTAATTGTCCGCTCAGGGCGCCCTGGTTCATTTAAATTAGCTAGTTTAGAAGGTGAAGAGTTAGCACATACTTGGCATGCGGAGCACCTAAAGCGATACTTCGCATAAGGGCTCCTTGTAATTCGCTTGTAATCACCTCTAAATTAATAAAGCATACACCCTGATAGTTGCCTTCCCCTCATAAACTCCCAGCTTCCCGAGCGGACGCGCTGGAACCGTGGGGTCGACCGAGAGGGAAGTGTCATTAAGCTGGGCTGTATTTCCGGACTTCGTACCCATAAAGTCGAAGCCTCCGGTGTGGTGGCTGAAATCCATCCGGAGCCCAGGCCACGGCTTGTAGGCATCCGTAAAAGAGCCAATACCACATTCTACGGAGTCCAAGCCATTAGCTGGTAGACTTCCGTAAAAAGAGCCGAAGGTGGCCAAAATCTGCGGAGTCCAAGCTGCAGCTTGCAGACATCCGTAAAAAGAGCCGAAGGTGGCCAAATTCTGCGAAGTCCAAGCCATTGGCTGGTAGACTTCTGCAAAAATAGCCGAATGTTGCTACAATTATACGGAGTCCAAGCCATTGGCTGGTAGACATCCGTAAAAAGAGCCGAAGGTGGCAGAATTCTGCGAAGTCCAAGCCATTGGTTGGTAGACTTCTGCACAAATAGCCGAAGGTGGCTAAAGCAAAACAGCATTTGAGCCATGAGCTTCGAATGTCTGTTCATATAAGTCCAAAGCGACAAATTTCTTAAGACACTAAAGTGTCCTGAAAGTTATCTCAATTGATTTCTTTCGTTAAACAAAGGTACCAAGTTACCATTCTTCTGACTACAAAAAGTCGAAGGCATTTCATAAGATTTCAAAAGATCTTTAAATGACAGAGGGGCTCCGAACCCCCAAAAAATTGTACTCCGAAGTTTTTTCTTTGCGCATAACCATCTTTGAATACAGTTCGAAGTTGCTTATACTCAAAGAGGGGCTAGTAAATATGGAGACAATTTTAAATCGGCATTCATTATTGAAATAAATGTATTTACAGATTACATTATGAAAAATTGGTATCTATACCAAGAAGGAATCGGAGACCTCTTCGGTCCCGAGAGCTAGGGGTGGAACGACTAGTTCCAACATCGGAAGTTCTAAGAACTTTACGTTTAACTCTCTTCCTCCCCTTCGAAGCTCTAAAATCCTTCTGCTCTTGTTGAAGCTCGGCCCAAGTTTGAAGCCGCTCGGGGCTTCTTTCCCAGCTTCTAAGATCTTCAGATCTTTTATTTTGGGCTTCACCTTCATCTTCGGACCAATTAGTGTCTTCAGAAGATGAGGTGTTTGCGTCAATCTCTTTATCTTCCTCTTTAATATAAGACAATACGTCTTTGATTACTTCGGGCGCAATAACGCCGGAGTCATCTCGAGGAATAAGAAATCGAGGATGCTTATAACTCTTTAGAAGTTCGAAGGTGTTCCACAATGAGCGAACTTCGCTGTTAAGTTCTAACACTTCGATATCTTCCATAAGAGGCAAAGCCTAAAAATATGACAAACAAGACTTTCATTGATAAATGTTTACAAGCATAAAGCTTTACATGGTTAGAAATCCTAAAATATTCCTAAACCTGCGGGTTCGAAGGAGGTTGACTGCTCGAAGCTTGGCTCCGAACTTGCTTCTGGCGTTGGCCTTCATCAATCCAAGCCTTGATCGCAGAACGACCTTCGGCTCTCCATGAAGTTTGAAAGGCTCGCCAGGCGGCAGTCACGCCTTCGGAAGGAGTCAAAAGTCTCGCGTCGTCGAAGATGATGGAACCCTCTGCGCTCGGAGTAATTATTCGGCCCAAATCCTCATAGTAACGAAGTAATCCAAGGGCAGACACTTGTCCGGAGAGTTCTCCATAACGCATGCCTGCCGTCTTCATTTGCTTCGCTGCTCCTTGGATCCTCTTTAACCGGCGCAGCAGAGTCACATTGTCATCCGAAGGTAGTGATCCCGTAGTACCGAAGTACTCCAAGACACCTAGCATCTGCTCGATGACCTCCGAAGCCACCTTCTCAGACTTGAGTTTTTCCTCAATAAGTGCATCCTTGGCCGAAGTTGTTTCTGCTAGAACTCCAGAAATTCTAGCATTCTCTGTAGTCAAAGTATTCTTTTGAGTCAGGAGTTGGCCAGCCTCTTCTTGGAGTCTCACAAGTTCGGACCCCTTAGCAGCATCCTCCTTCCGCAGTCTTTCGACTTCTGCTCGAAGCACAATTCTTTCTGCTTCGAGCTCTTTCTTCGCAGCCTCCAAGCTTTGCCTAGCCCTTCGCTCTGCTAGTATTATATTATCCATCTGAGCTACTCGACCTTCGGAGAAGTTAAAATTTCTTTGAAGAGCTTCGTTCTCTTCCCGAAGTTGAGCAATTTCTTTTTCGCTCGATAAAGCCGCAGCGCGGGCTAAGACTGCTTGCTAAGAAAAAAGAAAAACTGAAATAAGAAATTATTCATATATAATTTGCTATTTGGTTCGAAGATGCTTTATACCTGATAAGCTGCTCTTTCTACAGCAAGGTTAAGCTCCGAGCCCTTCACTCTGCTTAAAAGGGCTACCAGTTCTGTTTCCCCGACTTTGCGACTGGCTTGACCCAAAGGTTTAACCAAAGTCCCAAGTCTGGTTTTCTCCTCCAAAAAAGGAGTTATGAGAGGAAGCATTACTGAAGCCTTCTGATCAGCTCTGCTTAGCAAAGGTCCGGAGAGTTCTTCCGAGGCCCTTGGAACTTCTGAAGATGGCCCCCCCTCAGTTGATTCACTTTCATCTGTTGACTCAGATGAAGTCGATCCTTGAGTAGGGAGAGGCTCTATGTGTCTTTTTCCTCTTCCAGGCCCTTGTTGAGTAACCTCCGGGTGTGGCTCTGAAGTTGTCGAAGGCCTTTGAATTGTATCTTCGTGAGATACTTCGACAACAGGAGGCTCTAAAAAAACAAAAATATTATACATTGTATAATTTTGCATAAATTGATATGAATTATGCGAAATCTACCTTCGACATTCTCCGGGAGATCAAGCACTGGGCTGATCGGAGGATCAAAAGTGAAGTCATCATCTGACTCAGCAGTCAGATTTTCCACTGTCGGAGCATCTCCGTGAGCAGTCCTTTCCTCCACAACCGAAGTTGTCGGAACCTCGACTTCATTTCCACCCATAGGGGCTTCGATTTGTTCTTCCTGGGAATCCGGAGCTCTTACTTCTTCGATGTTGGCTTGGGGCTCCGGTATACCTGCAGTATCTTCAATGTGAATACTTCGTTGAGCTGCATCTTCATCAATCAATTTCACTAATAATATACCTTCGTCTTCTTTAGAACCAGAGATTGAGGTTCTTGAGCTTGAAGGCGCAGGATCCGAAGGTGCGAGATTTTTTGGCTTTCGAGCCACCTTCTTCACCGGAGTCTTTGCAGAGCTAGAAGCTCCAGCTTCAGCCACTCTTTTCTTGGGTCCTTTCTCCTGAGGCACCCAGTCCATCAGAGGGGGTGGAGTTAACTCCAACATTCCCCATACTCTGTTAAATCGCTCCCAACTTCCGACCAATTTGATTCGCCATTCTTTTTCCGACGGAGTTGGGGCACCCAGAATCTTCTCCGAAGCCCTTACAATTTGCTCTGAAGTAATAGGGGCTGAAGAAGCTAAAAAATAATTCGAGTTAGTCTTTCTTCGAAGTAAATATGTACAATGCATGTTGGTTTCGAAGTTACCTGCAGGGCTCGAAGTATAATTGATCTTGCGAAGACCGCCTTCCGAGTCATCCTCGAAGACGATAGGCCAGTTGGCCATCAGCGGAGGAATTTGCAATCCGAGGAATTCTTCGGCTAAGTCCCGCATGCTTAACCTTCGGCTGATTTTCTGAAGCAAGTTGAGGCGAGCTTCGAGCTGGCCTTCGTCAGGTTGCACTAAGGCTTCCTTCTGGAATTGGATTTCTTTGAGGGGCCCAGCCAGAGGACTGCTCGCTCCGACTTCGGCATAAAACCACCTCAGGACCCAATCGGTGTACCATCTAGCATTGATGGCCTTAGCAGGGAATTGCAGGGCATATTCGTCTCGAAGCCTAAAATTAATGCTTCCGAAGGCAACCACCACTTTCTCACCTCCGGAGCCTACGAAGGTCTTCGGCTGACAAGTTGCTCTATGAAGTGCAGCGAAGATTTCAGCCCTCCCCTCACAACCTTCGGCTCTCAGCGCCCACTCGAAGATAGCTAATCTAGCTACAGCATTCGGAGATAACTGGGGGAGGGTTACATGGAACAGGTCAAGTACTTCGGCCAAGAAATCCACAGCAGGGAGGCCCAAGCCTGCTTCGAAAAAAGCTTCGAATACTACAACCTCTCCGGGTCTTGGTGATGGAATCGATTCTTTGCCCGGCTTCCGAATCATAATTCCATTACTAATCTTTCCCCCTGCTGTGATTGCCAAAGACTCTCTCTTGCAGGTAGAAGGCCCTAACTCAAAAGACTGATCCAAGTATTTGGTCGACGGTGGGCACAGACCTTGGTCATCGGCGATTTGGGGATTTCTCCCCCCTGCCGCCATGGATGTTGCCGCCTGCATCGACGGTGCCGCCGCCAATGTTGCTGCTGCTGCCGCTGCGGCCGCCTGTTGCCGAGCCAAGGCCGAAGGAGGCGCAGATCCCTTGGTCTTCACCATCACGATCGCTGGATTGTTCTGAGGAAATGGAGGCTAGGGCTCAAGAAATCAAAGGCTAGGGCTCAAGAACTCAAGGGGCTCAAAAAGCTTTTGACTGTGAGAAAGCGGTGAAAAGGTAATCGGGTAAGTTTTAAGCCCTTTATTTATAGCCTAAATGTTCCGTTTGTTACCGTTTGGGTTCTGCCCTTTCGCATTCTCGCCCGTTATTTTCCTCCAAAAATAACGGATCGTTTAACTTCCGTTACAAGAAACAGGTTAACGGCTATTTTTTCTAAGTCTGGAAAGTCTTCAGTCTTCCTAAAGATACTTCTAAGTTACTTCGAATGTAACTCCTTCGAATACCAATCCGAAGCATATATCTTCACATAGTTCGGAGATGATATAAATCTGTTAACCCCTACACATGATTACTTTTCTTGCGTATACTGCTCTCCTAAACGTTACAGGTCGAACGGAGAAGCGTATTCGAGGGGCTACTGTTGGGGGAAAATATCTCATCTTCGGGGTTATTGCCAAAGCAGCATAAAGACAGCCAACCAGTTCGAAGATTGTCCGAAGATCATCTTCGAAGATGCTCAGAACCCTGTTCGAAGCCCGAAGACAGGCACATGTTCGAAGTATGTCTTCGGACTAAAGCCCTTCAAGATCTTTTCTGCCAGCTAAGATGGAAGACTTATCTTCTTTCTTATTAGATTAGTCTTTTACCATTTTAGCCCTATTAAGGAAACCAAATAGTTTCCTTAATGTCGGTTGTAATAGAGGGGTAAATAGGTCTTTTCCTTAATGTTTAGGCCTATAAATACCCCCCATTTCACCCTGTAATAGGGACCGAATACAAGTGATTCAATACACACTTTCGAACTATTCTAAGCTATTATCCTTTCGGAGGCTTAGAACAGTTTGCTTCACAAACACTTCGTTTGTTAGTTTCTTTTCTACAGAAACCTGTTAGCGTAATCTTTTACGCCAACATTGATGTTTATACATCTTTTGTTTTGGATGATTTGAATGATCCATTTTCGAAAGTTGCAAGTGATTTTTGAGATTCCTTCTTATTTCTTTTGCTGATCAAACAAGGAATCACAGTTCTGGAATTTAACTATAGCTGAAATTGTTAAGTGTTTGTGTAGCCCTCTACATGTTTGATGAAATGTTTCTTTAAGTGTTCATCAACATCATGGATGATTCTTGGGTTGTTTCTTGAGTAATATCATGGTTGAAGGGATTCAAAGGTGTTCCATAATACTTTTTGCAGAAATAAAGAATTAATCCTTTCTACCATTTTGTTTTGTTCCTGCAGAGAGTTCTGATACCAGATTAGTTTTCTTGTGTGATCACTTTTGAATACGATTTTTGAGAATTTTTTTGTGCTTATTTTGGATCCGAGTTCTTCATAGCTTTTGATGTTCAAGTTTCCAGGGTTCCCTTTGTGAAGTTCTAAAAAGTTTTTGATCAGTTCTACATGTATTTTTATGCCCAACAAAGTATCTAAATGATTCACTTGTAAGTTCTGCTTAGTGTTCTGTTTTTAGTCTGGATTCAATTTTTGAGGAAATGTTTGATCTGTTTTGGTACTGTTTTTGGATCCAAGTTCTTCATAGCCTTTGAATATCAAGTTTCCAGGGTTCCATTTTGGGAATTTTCAAGAGTTTTTGACCACTGCTACATATATTTTTTTTGTCCAACAAAGTGGAGGAACTGATGCGTAATGTTGCGCCTGAGGTGCTGTTGCAGAGAACTACAACCAAAGGATACGATAACTTTGAAGCACTTGACAAAGCATCAAAAAACCTTCTTTACGAGGAACGCCACAGATGCGATAAGTAGTATACTGTGTTGTACACAATTCTTGAGCTTCTGAAACTGAAGGCCAACAATGGATGGTCTGACACTAGTTTTTCAGATCTTTTACAACTCCTAAAAAAAGGTTTTGCCGAAACCAAATGGTCTACCATCTGATACGTACCAAGCAAAGAAGATGATTTGTCCATTGACTTTGGACGTTCAGAAGATTCATGCATGCCCGAACCACTGTATCCTATATCGAAAAGAGTATGGATTGTTAGAGAGATGTCCAGAGTGCAATGCAAGTCGATACAAACATCCAAATGACTGTGTGGAGGACTACAATGACCACCAGAAGAAAAATAAGAGGTTGCAGAAGAGGAAGAAAAATGTTATTGCAAACCATCACGGATATAAGATGGAGAGGAATGTTCCAGCCTTAGTAATGTGGTACCTACTAGTGATTGATCGCTTCCAACGTATGTTCTCTAATCCCAGAGATGCTGAACTATTAATCTGGCATTTCGTTGGGCGAAAGAAGGATGTAAAACATTGGCACCCTGTGGATGCTAGGCAGTGGAAATCATTTGACCTGACCCATCCAGATTTCTCGGACGATCCCAAAAATATCAGGATGAGACTTAGCATGGATGGAATGAATCCCTTCGGTGAGATGAGGAACCCACATAGTACGTGGCTGGTCTTTCTATGCTTGTTCAACATTCCATCAGGGTTGTGCCATAAAAGAAAATACCTTATGCTCACTACTCTAATTTCCAGTCCAAAACAACCTGGCAATGACATTGATATCTTTCTATAACCTTTGATGGAGGATATGAAACATCTATGGGAACATGGTGTCTCTGTGTTCTATGAGCACAAGAAAGAGCACTTCAATCTAAGAGCCATGATCTTTTGCACCATAGCTAACAACTCGGGACGTATGTCCCTAATAGGACAGGTTATAGGAAAGACAACATGTGTAGTGTGTGTGGACCAGACAGAATCAATGCATCTTCCATCATTCGTTAAGACGATATATATGCGACACCGCAGATTTTTACCAAGAAACCACAAATATCGAAGAAATAGGAACCATTTCGATGGTACAATTGAGCTTGGACAGCCTCCACGACATCGAGACGGTAAATTTCTATTCGAAATGGTAAAGAATATCAAAGTTTTTTTCGGAAAGAAGAGGAAGAAATCTGAAAAAATTTCAAAGGACGCTCCATTTAAAAAGCAGTCAATCTTCTTTAGATATTTGCCCTATTGGAAGGAGTTGGAGATTGGTCATGCTATCGATACAATGCATGTTGAGAAGAATGTCTTCGAAAGCACCATCGGTATTTTGTTAGACATACCGGGCAAATCAAAAGATGGACTCAAAGTACGAAGGGACCTTCAAACTCTCGGAATTAGACCCGAGCTTTACCCACAGGAAAGGGCCAATGGAAAATTTTTCCTTCTAGCTGCTAGCTATAACCTCACAATTGACGAGAAAAGATCAATCTGCAGGTGTCTACATGGAATTAGAGTTCCAACAGGATTCTCAATGAATATAAAGAATATTGTCTCCGTAGCAGATTTGAGGATGAATGGCTACAACACTCATGATTGTCATGTTATGCTTGGACTATTCCTCGCCATCGCAGTAAGAGGAATCAAACATTCATTTCTGAAGATGGTGATAACACACATGTGTCACTTCTTAAACGTCATATCAAAGAAGGTGATCGACACTAAAGAGTTAAATGAATTACGTAAACAAATGAGGGAGACTATGTGTCAGCTTGAGATGTGCTTTCCTCCTTCATATTTTGATATTATGGAGCACTATATCATACATATAGCAGACCAAATCTTTGTTCTCGGTCCAACGTACCTACACAATATGTATGCGTATGAGCATCTAATGGTTATCTTCAAGGGTTACGTACGAAATCGTGCTTATCCATAGGGTTCCATGATAGAGGGCTACACGATTGAGGAAGTCATTGAGTGCTACGTAGATTACATAAGAGATGGAAAACCAATAGGAGTTCCCATGTCCCAGCACCATTGTAAAGGAACTAAAGGTAGGAAAATCATACGAGACAATAGCTACCAAACAATAAGAGAATCACATTACAGTGTAATGCATCAGTTGGCGATTATGAGATCATATGTTGAACAACACCTGCAAGAGCTTCGTGAAAAGAATGAAGATCGCGATGAACAATGGATTGTGAAAGAACACAAAATTCATTTCACATCATGTCTGAGGGATCTAAACCTTTCGATTGGAGAAACCGATGAGGAGATGATGATAAATAAATTGTCTTACGGTCCATTGAGCATCGTTAAAACATGGCAAGCGTATGACATCAATGGTTTCACATTCTATACCAAAGCAAAGGATCAAAAGAGTCAGCGCCAAAATAGTGGTGTCAGAGCAGATGCAGAAGATAGCACTGGACAAAAGAATGCTTACTACGGATACATCGAAGAAATATGGGAACTTAACTACGTGAACTCTATAGAAATCCATGTATTTAAGTGCTAGTGGGTCAGACATCCAGAAGGTGTGGAGGTGGATGATTACGGGTTTACAATAGTTCACCTTAATAAGGTGGCTTATAAAGATGACCCTTGCATACTCGCTCAATCCGTGGCACAAGTATTTTACATACTTGATCCTAAAGACGAGAAAAAATACATCGTTGCTCGAGGAAAACAAAGAATTGTTGGAGTTGATGGAGTCGAAGACGAAGAAGAATACAATCAGTTTGATGAGGTGCCATTTTTCATTGACATATAAAGGATCAATGTGGTTTAATTTTTTTAACAATAAAAATACATCGAAGCAAAACTGTCATTTGGTAGTGTCATTCCTTATCTACGCACCGATGTTGACGGAAAATTAGTGCAAGGCTAGATCATTTATGTTTTTTGTGCGTATTTGTAAAATCAATTATGTCATTTTGTTTAAGATATTGGTAATATATATAGGTTATTATTTAATTATAGTTAATTAATAATACATGTCTAACGTAAACCGAGGGGGAAAAATACCAATTTTTTAAATTTGATAAGTTATGATGTATTTTTATTGTTAAAAAAATTAAATTTCAAATGAGAATTTAAACATCAATAAAAAAGTGTTGAAAATTAGAGGCCAGCAGCAAGGTTCAAACCTCAAACCGCCTGCCGGCAGCAAGGTTCGAACCTCGAACCGCATGGCACCAAAGCAACCGCCCGCACCACTGCGCTACAAAGTGTTTCTCGAAATGTAAGCACAACGTATATTAGATAATCCCTACCGCTATTAGTAGTGGCGGTCGGGTGTAATCAGTGGCGGGCATGCTGACGTCACTAGCCCGCCATTGCTGTTCCTTTTAGTAGTGGCGGTCGGTGACGTTAGTTGTCCACCACTACTAAGTCGAGCACCAGTGGCGGGCAGATTAGTAGTGGTGGGATGGTGATGTCATTGCCTGCCACTACTAAGAGAAAATAGCAGTGGCGGGCAGGATGACATCAGCATGCTGTTGACACGGAATCGTGCCCCCACACTTGGGTCAGTTCGATGATCCAAAAGTGCATGGATACTTAGGGACAGGCCTAAGCATGACGTGGCACTGACGTCACGTTCTGACTACCCTTAGTCGTGATAAGGGGGGTGGAGTCGCCAGGCAACCAGATTACACAAAATAATCCAATTAGCCGAAAGAGATAGATTAAACAGAATAAAATCAGCAAACCAGTCGGAGCCCCATCTGGTTCGAAGTCTGATGCGAAGGGGGTCACCGAAGTGTACCTTCGGCGTCTTGTGCGAAGTGCTCCGCCAAAGGGTGCTTCAGCGTTTTGACTGATCCGGCCAAAGATGGACTCCGAACGGATATGGACGCGGCGATCACCTCCGAACAGCGGGTTCGACGTGAGATCTCCGATACAGCAAACTACGGAATATTGACGCGAGAGCCACGCGCGAGCGCAACTTCGTCCGGTGCGGAGTATGATCATGGCGAAGTCTGTTGCAACAAAGTATGCTGGCGAAGCCTATTGCCGGAGCCTGCAGTCCTGCCGAAGGTTGTCCTAGGGACCTCTGAAACCGATCTATCCGCTCCGGACACCTCCGACGAAGTGGCTCTGAACATGCGAACCTACAGCAGAGATAATTCGAAGTACCAATTCGGCCTGAGGACCGAATTTTGCTAAGTATTGCACTAGTAATGAAGGTAGCAATCTGTTACGCAGATTAGCGGATACTTCACAGGCGAAATACCAAGGCGATAGCTATCTATTATGTAGATTAATGGATACTTCAAAAGCGAAGTAACAAGGGTTACCACTGTTCCGTAGTGGCCGGCGGAGGGCTTCCAGGCAAACCCACGAAGACGTACAGGAAAATAAAGGTAAAGTAAGTAAGATCAAAGCATGGGGCTTTGGTTTGGTTTGAGTTGGGGGCGGGGCTCTCTACGCCGCCCTTACCTCTCTATTTATAGGGGCTTAATTCCTAATCTAATCTACTATTAATCTGGCCAGATAGAGATAAAGATTGAGCTCGAAACGTATGCAATTCTATCTCTACCGAAGTGGGCTTCGGCCAGGCCCATCGAGGCTTGCTCCTTGGGCCAAAGCTTCGGTAGCGTGGGCCTCCGAAGGCTTCCTGGTCGAAGCCCATGGGCTGGCTAGAGGCTTTCGGAGCCCATAGCTCAATGGACTTTGGCCCTGTAGGGCTTCAGACACACCCAGGACATGTGTATTTTCGGCCCAAATCACCAAAATTGATATTTCGACGATCTAGACATTAATGCCATCTTTTTCTATCAACACATGCCCCCTACCTTTTAGTGAACTAAGTGAACTAAAAGCACAATGAGCTGAAGACGATACCATCTGTATCGACTTTTCGACATTTTTATGATGTTTGCCACACAATTGGGAAATACCTTTTCAAGTACCTGCCATTCAAAGCTCTTCGAAACCGCTCTCCCTGTAGGGATTCCAACACGTATGCGTTACCGGGAGTGATTTTGGCTATCTTTAAAGGACATTCCCAACTAGGCGACCATTTACCAAACTTGGGACTTTTTGTGCCTAGGGGTAAAATCATTTTCCACACTGTTGGGGGAAAATATCTCATCTTCGGGGTTATTGCCGAAGCAGCATAAAGGCAGACAGCAGGTTCGAAGGTTCCCAGAAGATCATCTTCGAAGATACCCGGAACCAAGTTTGAAGTATGAAGATAGGCTTTGGTTCGGAGTACATCTTCGAACTAAGGCTTTTCAAGATCTTTTCTGCCAGCTAAGATGGAAGACTTATCTTCTTTCTCATTAGATTAGTCTTTTACCATTTTAGCCCTATTAAGGGAACCGAATAGTTTCCACTATGTCGGTTGTAATAGAGGGGTAAATAGGTCTTTTCCTTAATGTTTGGGCCTATAAATACCCCCCATTTCACCCTGTAATAGGGACCGAATACAAGTTATTCAATACACACATTCGAACTATTCTAAGTTATTATCCTTTCGGAGGCTTAGAATAGTTTGCTTCGCAAACACTTCGTTTGTTAGTTTCTCTTCTACAGAAACCTGTTAGCGTAATCTTTTACGCCAACAGTTGGCGCCATCCGTGGGGAACCTAGTCCGAAAAACTTCGTTCTCTACCAACTTCTTACATCATGCCTCCTAAGCGGAGCGCACCCCGCAATCCCACTCGGAGGTCCTCTCGGATCTCCGGAGAAATACCCTTCGACACAGTTGAAGTCGGAGGTCCTTCGACATTCCCTCCACAAACTCCGGAAGGGGCTTCCATCCCTCGAACATACGAAGCTTCTCCGCCAACCCCTTCTATACTCCGACCGCCCGGAGTCCCTTCTCCACCCTCCATTCCGATTCGAACTGATCCGATCAGTTCTCAAGACCGGGAAGATCCTTCCGGAAGAGATGAAAATAATCCTGGAGATATGGCCACTCAAATGGCCAACCTTCAAGCTGAAGTGACAAGGTGGCGACAGGAAGCTGTGAGCAGGCTTCGCTCTCAAGCCACCCCAACCATCCCAGAAGTGCCCGAAGACGATGATCTTGATTATCCCGAAGCCCCGGAGAACGCCTCCTTCGACAATGAGTCTCCGCTGCATCCTGAGCTGCAGAAGGTTCGCTTTGATCCAAAGTTTAAAACTTCGAAGCTCTGTAAGTATGCCGGAGATGAAGATCTCGGAGAGTTCGTTCGGTCTTATGCCCTAGCAATTGAGGCTAGCGGCGGAGTTAGAGACACTATGGCGAAGTGCTTCCCTTTAGCTCTTCAAGGAGTGGCATTGAGATGGTTCTGGTCTTTGAAGCCAGGATCAATCAATTCATGGTCGCAGTTGAAGAGGAAGTTTATAAGCAACTTTCAGGGCACCTTCGTGCCTCCTATGTCAACAGGAAGCCTTTTCTAGGTGAAACAGCTCCCCGGAGAAACATTGAGGCAGTACTTTAAGCGCTTCGCTCATACGAAGTCGCAAATTCGGGGGCTGTCCACATCTTCAGTGGTTGATGCAGCTCGGGATGGCGTCAGTCATCAAGGCCTTCTGGATAAACTGCATCGGAAGAGCATCTCCTCAGTTTCTCAGTTAATGTCATACTTCGAGGAGTATGCGAGGTCAGAAGAGGGTTGGCTTCGGAGGACTGCTGCTACTTCGTCCATATTGCAAGAAGTCAAAGTAGAAGTGAAAACTTCGGCGCAGCCGCAGGAACCAGTCTTCGAAGTGCAACATGATCGGAGAAGAGGGCAAAAGCACCCTCGTTCTGAAGTCATGAATATTGCACCCCCACAGAAGTTTGCACCAAGAGCTCCACAGTCTACGGGGAACAAGGCCAGCGGCTGGAGGCCGCCAGGGAAAACGGCTGGCAAGGGCCAGACCCTTTTCTGTTGTATTCACGGAGAAAATCGAAGCTATGCAACTGATACTTGCAAGGCTATACTTACCCTAAGGGGAGAGTATTTAGAGAGAACTTCGGGTCGAGGTAGTACCGACCGAAGTCCAGCTCCAACGCACCCAGAGCCGGTCCAGGCTGTGGCGCGGATAGAAAATTTTGATGCTGCAAGGCACCCTCTGGTGGCCAATGTTATGCCACCTCCGAAGCGAGAGGAAGGGCAAGATAGAGGAAAAAGAGTAGTTCTCCCTATCTCCGGAGGAGGTACCCTCGGAAACATGTCCAAGAGACAGCGAAGAGAGTACGTTCGAGAAGTAGGTCATATTGGGACTTCGTCATCTGCAGCTGCAATGCCGGAGTGGTCTCACGTTCCGATATCTTTCTCTGCGGAGGATGCAACTGGTATTAAGTTCCCGCATGCAGATCCATTGGTTATCACTGCTGATATTGCAGGAACTGAAGTCCGAAGGGTGCTAATTGACGGAGGTAGCTCGGCAGATATCATTTTTGTTCAAGCCTTCGATCAGTTATGCATTTCCAGGAAGCATCTCCTTCCAGCGGCTCGTCCTCTGCAAGGCTTCGCAGGACCTCCGCTTGATGCACTTGGCTAGATAGGCCTGGAAGTTACCTTCGGAGAAGGTTTATTAGCCCGGACTGAAGAAGTTATCTTTGATGTGATAGATGCCCCGTATGCTTATAACGTCATCTTCGGACGGGGCATGTTGAACCAGTTCGGAGCTGTGGCGCATCACAATTACTTGTGCATGAAGATGCCCACACAAGCAGGAGTCCTTACGATCTTCGGAGATCAAGCTATTGCTCGGAGGGCGGAATATGGTCATGGTCCCCCTCTTGATCCGAGGCAAGTAAACAGTGTGCAAAATAATGAAGAAATTTTTTCAGCCTCCTCCAAAGCTTCGAAGAAGTCTTTTCCGAGACCAAGTCCCGAAGGAGAGATTGCAACGAAGGTCATTGTTAAAGATGGTAAAGAGTACACTTTTCAAGTTGGTAAAGATTTACCTCCTGAAGTTGCAACCTCCTTGGAAAAGGTGGTGGAAGAAAATTTGGATGTCTTCGCTTGGTCTGACGAAGATATCACCGGAGTCGATCGGGATATCATTGAACACAGTTTACTTGTAAACTCGAAGGCCCGACCTGTTCGACAAGGACTCCGGAAGATGTCCGCAGAATGGTTAGCCAACCCAGTCTTCGTCAGAAAGAAGTCTTCCGGGAAGTGGCGCATGTGCATTGACTTCACATCTTTGAATAAAGCATGCCCACGTGACCCCTACCCCATGCCCCGAATTGATCAACTAGTTGACTCCACCGCAGGTTCGGAGTTACTAAGCTTCCTCGACGCGTATTCTGGTTATCATCAAATATGGTTGAAGCGCGAAGATGAAATCAAGACAAGCTTCGTAACTCCTTCGGGAGTCTTCTGCTATGTAAGAATGCCCTTCGGTCTAAGAAACGCCGGGGCTACTTTTTCGAGATTAGTTGCTAAGGCTCTAGGTCATCAACTAGGTCGCAATGTGGAGGCCTATATTGATGATATTGTAATAAAGAGTGCTTTAAAGCACCAACATAGCCTAGACTTAGCAGAAACATTCAATAGACTTAGGGCATGTGGGATCCGTCTTAACCCCCAAAAATGTATATTCGGAGCTAAGGCTGGAAAATTGTTAGGGTATTTAGTTTCAAGCAGGGGAATTGAAGCTAGCCCTACTCAAATAACTGCGCTGCAGAAGATGGCTCCTCCGGAGAATTTAAAGCAAGTGCAAAAGCTGACTGGGCGTCTGGCCGCACTTAGCAGGTTTTTATCAAGGTCTGCGGAGAGGAGCTTGCCAATATTCAAAGCTTTGAAAGGGTCCGAAGATTTTGCATGGAAACCGGAGTGTCAGAGAAGCTTCGAAGATATTAAAGATTATCTCAATAATCTTGCTACACTCACGGTGCCTACTGCGGACGAAACCCTACTCCTGTACCTTGCAGCTACAGGTTCAGCTGTCAGCGCAGTCCTTGTCAGAGAAGTGGATTTCAATGGGAAGTTGGTCCAAAATCCTGTTTATTTTGTATCCGAAGCATTATCAGGAGCAAAGACAAGATACTCCAAACTTGAGAAGTTCGTTTATGCTCTGATAATGGCTTCGAGGAAGCTAAGACATTATTTTTTTCGCTCATAATGTAATTGTACCAACTTCGTATCCGTTAGGAGATATGCTCTGAAGCAAAGATTCCACTGGAAGGATTGGAAAATGGGCAGTCGAGCTAGCACCCTTCGGCATATCTTTCTTGGCAAGGACAGCTATCAAATCCCAAGTCCTAGCAGACTTCGTAGCAGAGTGGACTCCACCTGCGAATTTGACTCCGGAGAAATCAAGTGACGAAGTTTGGACTGTTTACTCCGATGGGGCTTTCCAAGCATCCGGAGCAGGCATTGGGGCAGTGTTGATTTCACCGTCAGGGCAAAGAGCAATGTACTCCGCAAGACTCAACTTTAAGTCTACCAATAATATAGCGGAGTACGAAGGGATTTTATTGGGACTTCGAAAAGCACGTGCTCTAGGGGCTACAAGAATAATTATAAAAACAGATTCTCAGATAGTAGCAGGGCACGTAGACAAAAGTTTTCAAGTTCGGCATCCACAGCTTGCAAAGTACTTAGAAGAAATCCACAAAATCGAAGCACACTTCAAGGGTATTTCCATTCGGAGTATACCAAGAGCGGAAAACGTGCAAGCGGACATTTTAGCGAAGGCTGCAGCCGGAGCTGTGGATGTGCCTGAAGAAGCTTTCTATGAGGAGCTCAATATACCTTCGGTGCCACAAATTGCCTCTGCGGAGATTCTTTGCATTCCTAGTGCAGATTGGAAAGATTCGATCATAGAACTCTTGCAAGGAGGAACAAATTTGCCCGAAGAGCCCCAGTTGTCAAGATTAAAGCTAAGAGCTAGAAACTATCAGTTAATCAACGGTATATTATACAAGGCCGGAGTATGTTCCCCTCTACTCCGATGTATATCTCAAGCAGAAGGCCAAGAAATTCTTCGAGAAATTCACGAAGGCCTTTGTGGAAGCCATTTAGCCCCTAGAGCTCTGGCAGGAAAAACACTTTGCCAGGGGCTTTATTGGCCCACAATAACAGCTGATGCGGAGAGCTTGGTCCGCACTTGTCAAGGATGCCAGTGGATGGGTCGATGGAGTCATCGCCCACCAACAGCTCTTCAAGTCATTGCTCCGGTATGGCCTATGGCCAGATGGGGTATGGATCTAATTGGTCCCTTTCTGTTAGCAAAGGGAAATCTGAAGTTCGCAGTGGTAGCTATTGAATATTTTTCTAAGTGGGTGGAAGCGGAACCTTTAACAGCTATCACTTTGAACAATGTGCAGAAATTCTTCTAGAAGAACATTATTTGTCGGTTCGGAGTGCCTAGATACCTCACAGTTGATAATGGAACACAGTTCGACGCAGAACCCTTCAGGAAGTTTTGCGAAGACCTAGGCATTCAACTATGTTTTGCTGTAGTGAGACATCCTCAGTCGAATGGAGCCGTAGAACGAGCCAATGGAAATATTTTATCAGGGCTAAATCGAAGAATAGTAGGATTAGCAAAGGGACTGTGGACCGAAGAGCTTCCGAAGATTCTGTGGTCCATTCGGACTATGCAAACAAGGTCCACAGGTTTTACTCCGTTCAGACTACTATTCGGAGATGAAGCTATGACTCCAACGGAGCTCAAAGGGGGATCATTTCGCAGCACCGAACCAGACATTAAAGAAGAAAGACAAGCTTCGTTAGACTTATCAGAAGAAACAAGACTTCGAGCTGTAGCTAATTTATCAAAGTATCATCAGCAGACGAAGGCTTGGTATGACCCGAAGGTTAAGCTCAATGAACTAAGACCGGGTCATCTTGTTCTACGAAGCATTATAGCACCAGGGAAGTTAGGCAATAAATGGGAAGGTCCATACCTAATTGTCCGTTCAGGGCGCCCTGGTTCGTTTAAATTAGCTAATTTAGAAGGTGAAGAGTTAGCACATACTTGGCATGCGGAGCACCTAAAGCGATACTTTGCATAAGGGCTCCTTGTAATTCGCTTGTAATCATCTCCTAAATTAATAAAGCATATGACCCTGATAGTTGCCTTCCCCTCATAGACTTCCAGCTTCCGAGTGGACGCACTAGAACCGCGGGGTCGACCGAGAGGGAAGTGTCATTAAGCTGGGTTGTATTTTCGGACTTTGAACCCATAAAGTTCGAAGCATCCGACGTGGGGGCTGACATAATCCGGAGCCCAGGCCACCGGCTTGTAGGCATCCGTAAAAGAGCCCAAAACCACACCCTACGGAGTCCAAGCCATTGGCTGGTAGACTTCCGTAAAAAGAGCCGAAGGTGGCCAAAATCTGCGAAGTCCAAGCCATTGGCTGGTAGACTTCTGCAAAAAGAGCCGAAGGTGGCCAAAATCTGCGAAGTCCAAGCCATTGGCTGGTAGACTTCTGCAAAAAGAGCCGAAGGTGGCCAAATTATACGGAGTCCAAGCCATTGGCTGGTAGACATCCGTAAAAAGAGTCCAAAGAGACCATTGCAAACTCCGAACCATTGGTTCGTCAGAGATCGCAAAAATAAGCCGAAGGTGGCTAAAGCAAAACAGCATTTGAGCCATGAGCTTCGAATGTCTGTTAACATAGTCCAAAGTGACAAATTTTTTAAGACACTAAAGTGTCCTGAAAGTTATCTTAACTGATTTCTTTCATTAAACAAAGGTACTAAATCACCATTCTTCTGACTACAAATAGTCGAAGACATTTCATAAGATTTTAAAAGATCTTTAAATGACAGAGGGGCTCCGAACCCCCAAAAAATTGTACTCCGAAGTTTTTTCTTTGCGCATAACCATCTTTGAATACATTTCGAAGTTGCTTATACCCAAAGAGGGGCTAGTAAATATGGAGACAATTTTAAATCGGCATTCATTATTGAAATAAATGTGTTTACAGATTACACTATGAAAAATTGGTATCTATACCAAGAAGGAATCGGAGACCTCTTCGGTCCCGAGAGCTAGGGGTGGAACGACTAGTTCCAACATCGGAAGTTCTAAGAACTTTACGTTTAACTCTCTTCCTCCCCTTCGAAGCTCTAAAATCCTTCTGCTCTTGTTTAAGCTCGGCCCAAGTTCAAAGCCGTTCGGGACTTCTTTCCCAGCTTCTAAGATCTTCAGATCTTTTATTCCGAGCTTCACCTTCGTCTTCAGACCAATAGTGTCTTCAGAAGACGAGGTGTTTGCGTTAACCTCTTTTTCTTCCTCTTTAATATAAGACAATACGTCTTTGATTACTTCGGGTGCAATTACGCCGGAGTCACCTCGAGGAATAAGAAATCGAGGACGCTTATAACTCTTTAGAAGTTCGAAGGTGTTCCATAATGAGCGAAGTTCGTTGTTAAGCTCTAACACTTCGATGTCTTCCATAAGAGGCAAAGCCTAAAAATATGACAAATAAGATTTTCATTGATAAATGTTTACAAGCATGAGCTTTACATAGTCAAAAAATCCTAAATAATTCCTAAACCTGCGGGTTCAGAGGAGGCTGATTGCTCGAAGCTTGGCTCCGAACTTGCTTCTGGCGTTGGCCTTCATCGATCCAAGCCTTGATCGCGGAACGACCTTCGGCTCTCCATTAGGTTTGAAAGGCTCGCCAGGCGGCAGTCACGCCTTCGGAAGGATTCAAAAGCCGCTCGTCCTCGAAGATAATGGAGCCCTCTGCGCTCGGAGTGATTGTTCGGCCCAAATCCTCATAGTAACGAAGTAGTCCGAGGGCAGGCACTTGTCCGGAGAGTTCTCCATAACGAATGCCTGCCGTCTTCATTTGCTTTGCTGCTCCTTGGATCCTTTTTAACCGGCGCAGCAGAGTCACGTTGTCATCCGAAGGAAGTGATCCAGTAGTACCGAAGTACTCCAGAACACCTAGCATCTGTTCGATGACCTCCGTAGCTACCTTCTCCGACTTGAGCTTTTCTTCAGTTAGTGCATCCTTGCTCGAAGTCGTTTCTGCCAAAACTCCAGAAATCCTAGCATTCTCCGTAGTTAAAATATTCTTCTGGTTTAGGAGTTGGCTAGCTTCCTCTTGGAGCCTTACAAGTTCGGACCCAGCACTAGCATGCTCCAACCGCACCTTTTCAATTTCAGCCCGAAGCACGATTCTTTCTGCTTCGAGCTCCTTATTAGCAGCCTCCAAGCCCTGTCTAGCCCTACGCTCTGTTGAAATCACATTATCCATTTGAAGTACTCTAGCTTCGGAGAAAGATAAGTTGCGTTTAAGAGCTTCATTTTCTTCCCGAAGCTGAGCAATTTCATTCTCGCTTGATAAAGTTGCAGCGTGGGCCAAGACTGCTTGCTGAGAAAAGAAAAAATTAAAGTAAGAAATTATTCATGTATAATTCGCTAAAGATATTGGCTTGAAGGTGCTCCGTACCTGGTAGGCCGCTCGTTCCAGGGCAACGTTAAGCTCCGAACTCTTCGCCTTGCTTAATTTTGCTACCAGCTCTGTCTCCCCGACTTTGCGACTCACTCGACCTAAAGGTTTGAGCAGAGTCCGAAGCCCAGTTGGCTCCAAAAAAGGAGTCAAAAGAGGGAGCATTGCCGAAGCCCTTTGGTCATCCCTGCTTGGCGAAAGTCCGGAGCGTTCTCCTGAGGTCCTTGGAACTTCGGAAGATGGCCCCCCCTCAGTTGATTCACTTTCATCTGTTGACTCAGACGAAGTTGATCCTTGAGTAGGGAGAGGCTCTATTTGTCTTTTACCCCTTCCAGGCCCCTGTTGAGCGACCTCCGGGTGCGGCTCCGAAGTTGTCGAAGGCCCTTGAATTGGATCTTCGCGTTGTACTTCTACAGAAGAAGGCTCTGCAAAAGCAAAGGTATTATACATTGTATAATTTTGCAGAAAATAATGAGAGAATTGTGCGAAGTTTACCTTCGACATTCTGGGGGAGGTCGAGCACTGGACTGCTCGGAGGATCAAAGGTGAAGTCATCATCTGAATCCACAGTTAAAACTTCAGCTGCCTGAGTATCTCTGTGAGCAGTCCTCCCCTCATCCACAATTGAAGTTGTAGGAACTTCAACTTCATCTTCGCCCATAGGGGCTTCGATTTGCTCCTCTTGAGTATCCGGAGCTCTCACTTCTTCAATGTTAGCTTGAGGCTCCGGCATACCTGCAGTATCTTCAATGTGAATATTTTGTTGAGCTGCATCTTCATCAATCAATCTTACTAATAATATACCTTCATCTTCTTTAGAACCAGAGATTGAGGTTCTTGAGCTCGAAGGTGCAGGATTCGAAGGTGCGAGATTTTTTGGCTTCCGAGCCACCTTCTTCACCGGAGTCTTTGCGGAGCTCGAAGCTCCGGCTTCAGCTATCCTTTTCTTGGGTCCTTTCTCCAAAGGCACCTAGTCCATCAGAGGGGGCGGAGTCAACTCCAATATTCCCCATACTCTGTTAAACCTCTCCCAACTCCCGACCAATTTAACTCGCCATTCTTTTTCAGTCGAAGTTGGGGCACCCAAAATCTTCTCCGAAGCCCTTACAATTTGCTCTGAAGTAATAGGGGCTGAAGAAGCTAAAAAATAAGTCAAATTAGTCTTTCTTCGAAGTAAATATGTATAATACATGCTGGTTTCAAAGTTACCTGCAGGGCTCGAAGTCAAGTTAATCTTGCGGAGACCGCCTTCCGAATCATCCTCGAAGATGACAGGCCAGTTGGCCATCAGCGGAGGAATTTGCAGTCCGATGAATTCTTCGGCTAAGTCCCGCATGCTTAACCTTCGGCTAATCTTCTGAAGCAAGTTAAGACGAGCTTCGAGCTGGCCTTTGTTGGGCTGCACTAAGGCTTCTTTTCGGAATTGAATTTCTTTAAGGGGCCCGGCCAGAGGACTGCTTGCTCCAACTTCGGCATAAAACCATCTTAGAACCCAATCAGTATACCATCTGGCATTGATGGCCTTGGCAGGAAACTGAAGGGCATACTCATCTCGAAGTCTAAAGTTGATAGAGCCGAAGGATATCACCACTTTTTCACCTCCGGAGCCTACGAAGGTCTTCGGTTGGCAAGTTGCTCTGTGTAGTGCAGCGAAGATTTCTGCCCTCCCCTCACAACCTTCGGCTCTCAGCGCCCATTCGAAGATAGCTAATCTAGCTACTGCATTCGGAGATAATTGGGGGAGGGTTACATGGAACAGATCAAGTACCTCCGCCAGGAAATCCACTGCAGGGAGGCCCAAGCCAGCTTCGAAGAAGGCTTCGAATACCACTACTTCTCCGGGTCTTGGCGATGGAATCGATTCTTTGCCCGGCTTCCGGATCATAACTCCATTGCTAATTTTTCCCCCCGCTGTGATTGCCAATGATTCTCTCTTGCAGGTAGAAGGCCCCAACTCAAAAGACTGATCCAAATATTTCGTCGATGGCGGGCACAAACCTTGGTCATCGGCGATTTGGGGATTTCTCCCCCCTGCCGCCATGGATGTCGCCGCCGGCATCGGAGGTGCCGCCGCCAACGCTGCTGCCGCTGCTGCTGCAGCCGCCTGCTGCCGGGCCAAGGCTGACGGAGGTGCAGATCCTTTAGTCTTCACCATCGTGACCGCCGGATTGCTCTGAGGAAATGGAGGCTAGGGCTCAAGAACTCAAAGGGCTAAAAAGTTTTTGATTGCAAGAACGCGATGAAAAGGTAACCAGGTAACTTCTAGGCCTTCTATTTATAGCCTATATTTCACTTTTTTACCGTTAGTTCGTGTCGTTTCGCATTCCTGCCGTTACTTTTCCCCGAGATTAACACTTACTATAGTTTCCGTTGGAAACAGAAACTTAACGGCTATTTTCTCTAAGTCTAAAAGACTTTCGAACTTCTTGAGTCGGTTCTAAGATAGTTCGAAAAGCAATTACCTTAAGACTGATTCGAAGTTCATATCTTCGTGCATTTCGGAGATAAAATAAAAACCAATAACCCCTATGTTTGGTTATCTTTTCCTTCCGTATACTGCTCTCCTAACGTTACAGGTCAAACGGAGAAGCGTATTCGAGGGGCTACTGTTGGGGGAAAATATCTCATCTTCGGGGTTATTGCCGAAGCAGCATAAAGGCAGATAGCAGGTTCGAAGGTTCCCAGAAGATCATCTTCGAAGATACCCGGAACCAAGTTCGAAGTACGAAGATAGGCTTTGGTTCGGAGTACATCTTCGAACTAAGGCTTTTCAAGATCTTTTCTGCCAGCTAAGATGGAAGACTTATCTTCTTTCTCATTAGATTAGTCTTTTACCATTTTAGCCCTATTAAGGGAACCGAATAGTTTCCACTATGTCGGTTGTAATAGAGGGGTAAATAGGTCTTTTCCTTAATGTTTGGGCCTATAAATACCCCCCATTTCACCCTGTAATAGGGACCGAATACAAGTTATTCAATACACACATTCGAACTATTCTAAGTTATTATCCTTTCGGAGGCTTAGAATAGTTTGCTTCGCAAACACTTCGTTTGTTAGTTTCTCTTCTACAGAAACCTGTTAGCGTAATCTTTTACGCCAACACACACCAAGTCTCCTATTTGAAACGATTTTGGTTTAACCTTTTTTTGTAGGCTTTAGCTACTCTCCTTTTGTCTACTTCTATGGCTTCTAAAAGCCTTAATCTCCTATCGGTCATTTCCTCTAGATTGTCCTTTAGCAGAGTTTCATACTCGTTGACCGATAAGCCATCTTGCTTTAACACTCTTATGGAGCCAAGATTTACCTCTACAGGCAGAATGGCTTCTTGTCCATATACCAACTCATATGGACTGATCTTGGTAGCACCGTGCTTCGCAATCCTACAAGCCCATAGCGCCTCGGAAAGCACCTCATGCCACCTTTTAGGGAACTCTTCGATTTTCTTCTTAATGAGCTTAATCACAGTTTTATTACTAGACTCGGCCTGACCATTGGCCTGAGCATAGTAAGGTGAGGAGTTTATCATCTTAATACAATAGTATTCGGCGAAGTCCCTTACTTCTCCAGAAACAAATGAACTACCTTGATCCGTAGTAAGAGTTTGGGGAATGTCGAATCTATGTATGATGTGCTTCAAAATAAAATCACGTACCTCATTGTGAGTCATGTTCTTTAGAGGTACGGCCTCGGTCCACTTAGCGAAGTAATCCGTTGCCATCAACACGAACCGATGCCCTTTTGAGGAAGGGGGGTGAATCTAACCGTTGAAGTCTAAACCCCAACCTCGAAATGGCCATGGCTTGACAATAGGATTGAGCAATGAGGCAGGAGCTAACTAGATGTTGCCAAACCTTTGACATGCTTCACACCCTCTATAGTACTTGAAACAATCTTCGGTCATAGTCAGCAAATAAAAACCAGCTCTTTTGAGCATCAAACTCATTTTTTGGGCCGACTGATGAGTGCCGCAAAGCCCTTCATGGACTTCTCCTGTGGCCACCTGAGATTGCTCATGGTCTAAACACTTCAACAGCACTCCGTCGATGGTTCAGCGATACAATGTGTCGTCTACGAACACAAATTTGAACGCTTGTCGCTGAACCTTCCGATCAACCCTTTGGCTAGGGTCTCTCAAATAATGGACGATTGGGACTCTCCAATCGCCCTTACAGGTTTCAGAGGGTCTCGCTGGTCCACCTTCTGAAAAACTTCTAAATTACTGATCACGGGGTGCCCCCCGAGCCATCCCAGCTCCTGCTGAAGCCTGGCTGAGGTGGTCGTTCGGAGTGTGCTGGGCCAAAGCCCTTCAGAGGGTTCGTACTCCGAGGAGCCTTCTCCGTTTGGGAGGCTTTGGACCATGGGCTCCGGGGTGCTAGATCCCTTGGTCGGCAGAGCACTCCGATCTAGGGGCTCCGGAGTGCGGTGGCCTCCGGCGACCCGAGGTGTTCGACCCGGAGCATGTGCCTGCCCACCGTTACTGGCTTTGGCAGTGAGACCAAGCATCGGCTTCTCCAATACAGAAAATTTTCCTCTCCTGACTTGGTAACCAGATGCTTGCTGAGCCAAATCATTTGCCACTGAATTGGCTTCTCTTGACACGTGAGAGATTTCGAAGCCATCGAAATTGGCAATTATGTGTAAACATTTATCCAAGTAACTATTCAGCAAGCCGTTAAAACATTGAGCACTCTTAGCTACTTGTTGCACTACTAAAAAAGAGTCACCGTATGCGTGAACATGTCTAGCACCTACGGATTCTAGTAATTCAAGACCTAGCAATAAAGCCTCGTATTCGGCTTGGTTGTTAGTGGAAGTAAATTCTAGTCAGGCCGAAGTTTCAAAGTGCATCCCATTAGGTGATATGAGAACCACTCCAATGCCCTGGCCACTCTTGCAAGCCGAACCATCAAAATAAAGTTTCCATGGCACTACCTCAACTAAAGCAATAGTATCACTCCAGCTAACATCTATGTGATGATCAACTATAAAGTTGGCTACGACTTGGCCTTTCATCGCTCTCAGGGGTTCGTAGGCCAAATCGTACTCAATCAACGCGTAAGCCCATTTTCCGATTCTTCCACTCAGAATCGGCTTTTGCAACATGTGTTTTATGACATCGGTTTGGCAAACGACAACACATGTAGTTGGGAGAAGATAATGGCGTAACTTAGTGCACGCGTAATAAAGTGATAAACACAATCGTTCCACAAACGCGTACCTGGTTTCGACGTCCAGCAGGCGGTGACTCAAGAATGTGATGATGTACTCCTTCCCCTCTGCCTCCTGGGTTAGCACGGCTCCAATCACGCTATCTTCAGTGGTGATGTATAACCGAAAAAGAATCCCAGCTTTAGGCGCTCTCACCACAGGCGGTGATGACAAGCACTCCTTGATCTTTTCGAAAGCACTTTGTTGGCTTGCCCCCCAAGTGAACTCGGCTTCATTCTTTATCCGGAGTATGGGGACAAATGCATCAATCTTGCCAGACAAGTTGGATATAAAGCGACGTAAATAGTTCATCTTGCCTAGCAATTTTTGTACATCCTTCTTGCATGTAGGTGCTGCAATGTTTCTAATCTTCTCAAGTCTCTTAGGATCAATCTCTATGCCTCTCTCGTGAATCATGAAACCTAAGAACTTACCCGCCGACACGCCAAAAGCACACTTGAGTGGGTTCAGTTTCAACCCATACTGTCGCATCCTATCGAAAGCAACCTTCAAATTGGCTAAATGGTTTCCCATAGCATCCGATTTGACTACAACATCATCGATGTAAACTTCTAACATGACTCCTAACAAGTCATGAAAGATCAGATTCATAGCGCGCTGATACGTGGCGCCGGCATTTTTCAAACCAAAAGTCAAGACGACCCACTCGAACAAACCGACAAAACCAGGGCATCGAAAGGCAATCTTATAGACATCCTCTCCGGCCATAAAGATTTGATTATAACCAGCATTGCCATCAAGAAAACTTAGTACCTTGTGTCCTTAAGCATCGTTGATTAGCATGTCGGCTATCGGCATTGGATACTCATCCTTTGGAGTGGCTCTATTCAAATCCCGGAAATCAATGCACACCCATATCAATGCACACCCATATCAATGCACGCCCAGATTAAATAAATCCGAACCTTTATTGAAAATTCCATAGAAAATCAATAAATCAAGACGTTCTGTCACGCCCTGATTTAATAAATCAGGACCTTTATTAAAATTCCATAGAAAATCAATAAACCAAGACGTTCATCATGCGACCACGTACAAATACGATCAATCATTCATGGTTCGTAGACCGTATTAATACAAAAGTGAATAAAGGTGAAGAGAAACTAATAAAATAAAGGGTCCTAGATGAACGCCTCCTTCCAGTCTCGCCTTGACTGGGTCACTACTCCAGACCTTCATCCTCCTCGTAGTAGACGGGCTCTAGTGGTGTAATTCAATGGGGGTGAGTACAAACATACTCAGCAAGCCACCGAATGCAAATATAATGCAGAGTAATAACATGGGAGATAGTGGCTAATTTTTTTTGCGGAAAAGCATAATTGTAAAGCATTAAATGTGATCAATTTATTAGTACTGAAATGTAAACATGTGTATGCATCATCATCTTCTAACTCGAGGGGTACAGTCAGCCCCACCTCGCTCAATAGTCCTTATATGCCATGAATACCTCAACCATTCAAACAATTGTAAACTAACTGCGAGTAGTCACACAACCCACCCTTGACCGTGGGCTCGGCTTTTCGAAAAGATTAAATTACTCTGATCAGATATGTACCACTGTACCCACAAGGCACGCACTCACCACTTACACCAAAGTGTAATGAGATGACCCATTCCACGGGAACTCGGGCCAAAACCTTCCATATGGTTCGCCTCGACTCAACAGCACCCTCTTATAGGTTTCATATGGTGTCCCGATGCATCGGAGCCTCACCATACCCCCCTTGAGCATCGTCGGTACAAGTCACCCGCAGGTTGCCCCTTGCCCCCTCCACTATGGTGCATCGAGTCGGATTGTTCCATACTTCCAGTTAGGACTTACCCATTAGACTTGTGGTTGGTACGGAAGTGCTTTGCAACAGATCCCGTAGACCGGTCCTTATAGTGCCCCGGGTGCGACCAACCAGTTCCTGAGCTTGCACCCAGAACCCACCATACTTATAACATAGCCAACTCCAACAGAGTCCAGAGACAAGAATAACGGGGAAATTCATACAACAGAATCCATCTATCTACGACTCATTCTTTTTATCCTATAGCAGTTGTGCCGGTACATTGGGCACTAGCTAATATAATATTTGTAGAGTGACAAGGAGTTAAGTCTCAATAAGCATGGCTTGGGTTTGCACACAAGGACGGGGATCTAATAAATATAAGTGTAGGGCTTGATGTTTGACTAATGCAATATTATCCTATGAGTTATAGCGATAGTTATGAAAAACTGGGCTCAATGATGATCAACTATTTCCACAGGAGGGTTCGATGACTTGCCTTGCTCAGCAAAGGGTGAAGGTGGAACCTCGGGATAAAACTCCGGCTCCTCGATGAACTCGTAGTCTTCTCGAGACGGCAAAAGAAACAATACATTCAATAAACAGACAAAAATCCACCAAATAATTAACATACATGTTTATGGGTTTGATTATGTGAAATAAGGTTTTAATATTCTGAAGTTTGGTGAAAAACAGTAAAACTTATATTTTAAGGTTTTTCCTAATTTAGTTTCTGAATTAATAATTTTAACCCTAAGGGGTTTTTATTTATTTAATTCATAAGATTATTTTGTGCTAAAGTAACATAGTGATTTTATGGCATTAATGTGTAGAGAATAAAATGCTGAATTTAATAAAATTGGAATGGTGAAATTTGGAGTTAAAATGTGCAAGTTATGAATTTTCAAAGTTTAAATCAATTTCTGGAATTTTATTTAAATTAAATAGGATTTAGCCCACGGTGAGCCAGGCTCACGGTGGACCGCTGTACTCTGCGCATGGACTGGATCAACCAGGACCGTCAGATCTGGATCCGGCGATCGAGCGCGAGGCGGGATGTTTTAAATGAAATCGGACGGTCAGGATTATAACGCATCGAACGGGTATGCGTGGACGCACCAGATCGAACCCAGGTTTTAAGTTGCGATCAACGGTTAGGATCACAGGGTACCGGTTTGACCAGATCTGAGGGCCCGGATTAAATCCCGAAGGGATTTAATCGTGGCCCTCCGATCGCGATCGGATGGCCATGACGCGATGCGAGACGGCCCGAGCGTAAGGGTACTTAGCCCCCTTTGTCTCCAGCTCCGGTGGGTTCGGGCGTGGTGGCGACGGTGGCGGTGAGCGCCTACAGTCCTAGCTGCCAGCAGAAACGGAACGAGAGGAATACGACAGTCACGATGGTACCTTCGATGGCGACAAAGGCGACGGATGGCGACCGGTGGCGATGGGTAGACGGGGAGGTCCTTCGGGTGCTTGATGGCGGCGGTGATCCGGTTGCGTTCACGGCCAACGGAGGTGTGGCCGAGGACGGGCAGTCGACGATGGTCATGACGGTGGCGATGACTAGGACGGAGGGGGTTCGAGGCGGCGGCGATTGGTGACCGGAGGTGGAGCAGAGGGTAAAACCCGAAAAGATGGCAGTGGCGCTCTGGAGGGCTTAGTCTAGAGCTTAGGCGCTGTGGGCAGTGCGCGGCGACCTCAGGGGTATTTATAGGGTCACCGGCGGCTAGGATGGAAGGTTAAACCGAGGAAACCCGAAGGTTCCTTTCTATCTCCGGCGATGTTTTCCAAACTCATGGGTAGCCTTCCATAAACACGAAACCGTGTCGGCTTTAGATGGAATGGGGTCGCCGGCGATCGTGGGAAATGAATCCGGGGTCGGATTTGTGGATACGGGCGGTCGGCGGCGTGGAAGCAGAAGGGGGTCGCCGGATAAGGAAGGGGGGATCCCCTTCCAACGAAGAAGACGAAGCTGATAGGTGGGCTTCACCTGTCAGTTGGCGAAACAGAAAAGGAAGGGCCGACAGGTGGGCCATGGCTGTCAGGGAGTGGAAGTGGGAGGGGAGGGGCTGACGGGTGGGGCCATGCGGGGTGCGGGCGGGAGAGAGAAGCGTGGGAGTGCACCGACAGGCGGGTCCCACACGTCAGTGGCTGGCGGTCGGACTGGGCCGGGCTCGGGGCACTTTGGAGGTTGGCGGCCCGTTAAGATTTAAAATGGTTTTCTAATTTATAATAAATCCAGTAATTCACTTATTTGATTAAGGGTTGTATCACTGTTGATAAAAATTTGTAAAAATTCCTGAAATTGTGTTTTGGCCTCTAGTTTATCTCATAAAATTTTCAAGTCCATATTTTGAATATTGCTCCCTGTTTGGCTTTAATAGGGCTCTTTAGGAGTTTTATTTAATAATAAAATCCAGAAATTCCTTTATTATTATATTTATTTTATTTTATTTCCTTTTAAATCTTGGGGTGTTACAATCCTATCCCCCTTACAGAGAATCTCGTCCTCGATATTCGGATCAATCCTTGAACAACTCAGGATGTTGCGCCTTGAGTTCTTCCTCTTTTTCCCACGTAGCAGAAGCGGATGACGCGACTTCTGGTGGTCCTTTCTTTGACTTCCAATATCTTGACAGGCTTTTCCACGTAGGTCAAATCCTCTTGAACATCCAACTGCTGAAGGTCTACTTGTTCTGTTGGGACTCGGAGACACTTCTTTAGTTGGGACACATGAAACACGTCATGTACCCCAGCCAGTGAGGGTGGTAGTTCCAACTGATAAGCGACTTCGCCTTGGCGTCGAACGATGGGAAATGGTCCAACATATCGAGGGGCCAACTTTCCTCTCATGTTAAACCGTTGAGTGCCACGGAGGGGTGTGACACGGAGGTAGACATGGTCTCCCTCTTCAAAGGCTAAATCTCAACGACGATTGTCTGCGTTGCTCTTTTGGCGAGATTGGGCTGTCTTGAGCCGGTCTCTGATGATCCGTACCTTCTCTTCGGCTTCCCGAAGGAGGTATATTCCAAACACTTGGGATTCGCCGGTTTGATCCCAAAGTAGAGGCGTCCTACACTTTCGTCCATATAGGGCTTCGAACGGGGACATCTGCAGGCTGGCTTGATATCTGTTGTTGTATGAAAACTCTGCGTACGGTAAACTCTTGTCCCAAGTTGCTCCAAAATCCAAGACGCATGCCCGAAGCATATCTTCCAATATCTGATTCACCCTTTCAGTTTGTCCATCTGTCTGAGGGTGGTAAGCAGTACTGAAGTTTAGTCTCGTTCCCATCTCTTCTTGAAGGTTCTTCTAGAAACGAGAGGTAAACTGACTTCCTCTATCGGAAACTATCTTCTTAGGCACTCCATGAAGACACACAATGCGGGCCATATACAATTCTGCGAGCTTAGGGCCACTGAAGGTCATCTTAATGGCTATGAAGTGTGCTACTTTCGTTAGCCGGTCAATGATTACCCAAATAGAATCGTATCCAAGCTGGGTCTTTGGGAGTCCGGTGATGAAATCCATACCGATCTCTTCCCATTTCCATTCAGGCACTTTAAGTGGCTGTAACAATCCTGCAGGTCTCCGATGTTCTGCCTTTACTCTTCTGCAGGTGTCACATTCTGCGACGAACTGAGCAATCTCTTTCTTCATGCTAACCCACCAATAGCGTTCCTTCAGGTCCTGGTACATCTTGGTACTTCCGGGATGGATGGAGTATAAAGTATCATAGGCTTCCCTTAGGATAAGGGTCTTTATCTCTGGTTTATCCGGCACACATATCCGGGTTCCAAACCATACGGTGCCATTCTCGTCTTCTGAAAATCCTGGGGCTTTACCTTGTCTCATGTTCTTCTTAATGGCAGCTATATCCGGGTCTTCCAACTGAGCCTCACGGATCTGCTCAAATAGAACTGGCTGGGTCTCCAAGGTGGCTAGATATGCTCCTGTGGTTAACCCAAGGTTTAGCTTTTCCATCTCCTTATAGAGTTAGGGTGCGTGATCCTGAATTATGATGGCGATGGAATATCCCTTATGACTTAATGCACCAGCTACCACATTGGCTTTTCCGGGGTGGTAGTGAATACCTAAGTCGTAGTCCTTTATTAATTCCAACCATCGTCTTTGCCTCAGATTGAGGTCTGGCTGCGTCAAGATGTACTTCAAACTCTTGTGATCCGTAAAGATTCCGCAACGATTTCCGACCAAATAATGTCTCTATATCTTAAGGGCGTGAACAACAACGGCCAATTCCAAGTCATGGGTCGGGTAATTTAGATCATGGGGTCTCAACTGACGAGAGGCGTATGAAATAACCTTTCCGTCTTGCTTGAGAACACATCCCAATCCTTGGCGAGATGCGTCGCAATAAACATGGAAGTCCTTCCGGATATCTGGTAGGGTCAGTATGGGCGCTGACACCAGCCGGGTCTTGAGGGTGCGGAAACTTTCCTCGCATTCAGGAGTCCATTCAAACTTCTCTCCCTTCTGTAATAACTTGGTCATAGGCTTGGCTATCTTGGAGAAATTATCGATAAACCTCCGATAATATCCTGCCAAACCAAGAAAACTTCGTATCTCTGATACGTTGGTGGGTGGCATCCAATCCGTAACTGCTTCTACGGTGGCAGGGTCCACTGCGATACCTTGCGCGGAAATGATGTGTCCAAGGAACTTTACTTCCGCCATCCAGAATTTACACTTGCTGTACTTGGCGTATAATTGGTGTTCCCTTAGTTTTCCTAGGGTCAACCGGATGTGAGTCTCGTGCTCCCTCCGATCCTTGGAATAGAAGAGGATGTCATCTATAAAAACCACGATGAATTTGTCCAAATATTCCATGAAAACCTTATTCATCATATTCATGAAGAAGGCAGGGGCGTTGGTCAATCCAAAAGACATAACCGTGCACTTATATAATCCATAGCGAGAGGTAAAAGCTGTCTTGGGTATATCCTCCTCTTGAATCCTCAACTGATGATATCCGGATCGCAGGTCGATTTTGGAAAATACCGTAGCTCCTTTCAGCTGGTCAAAAAGATCATCGATCCTAGGTAACGGGTACTTGTTCTTGATGGTTACCTCATTCAAGGCTCGGTAATCCACGCACATATGTTTAGCCTTGTCCTGTTTCTTCTCAACAAAGATGACGGGGGCTCCCCACGGGGATGTGCTAGGTCTGATGTATCCCTTCTTCTAAAGATCATCCAGTTGTTTCTTCATCTCAGCTAGCTCATTGGCGGCCATTCTATATGGTCACTTGTAGATGGGAGCGGTTCCGGGTACCAAGTCAATACGGAACTCAATATCCCTCTTGGGTGGCATTCCTAGTAAATCCTCTGGAAAAACGTCTGGGTACTCACAGACTACTGGTATCTCTTCCAAAGTAATCTAGTGTAGCCTTGGTCTTCCGAACTTCAGGCTTGGCATCTGAAATGTGACGACAGTCCCTTCTTCACTGGTCACAGTTACTTGTCTCCGGGCACATCTTATCACTCCTTGGTGTTTATTGAGCTAATCCATTCCTAGAATGAGATCCAATCCTTGGCATTCTATTAGGATGGGGTCGGCCCAAAATATGGTGCCTTGGATACCTACCCATACCCTTGGACTATAGGAATGGGCGAGACTTTGTTTGCCAGGGGTGGCTATTAATACGGGTCTTGGTAGTTCACTTATGTCCAGATCATTCTTTTCCACAAAAGTCGTTGATATAAAGGAGTGCGTAGCTCCAGTGTCAAATAAAACTACTGCAAGGGCTGAATGTACCGTGAACTTACCCATGATGATTTCTGGCGTGGCCTGGGCTTCTTCGGTGGTGACGTGATTGACGCGGGCGCGGATGGCCGGGTTTGCCGCGACTCCTTGAGCGCACTTAGGGTGAGGGCACTTATGGGAATAATGCCCCTCCTGGTGGCAGTTGAAGCAGATCACGGGCTTGCCATGCTTGTCGCGTAGAATTTCCACCTTCTTGGCTGGGGCGGGTGGAGCGGCTGGTGCGGCAGGAGTGGGGCGAGGATGTCCAGTTCTGGTGTTGGCGGCGGGTGGCGCCGGACGATACACTGGGTGCGGATGATATTGTGTCGCCGGTGGAGGGGGTGTGAAGCGAGGCCTTTGTGCCATGCCTTGATTCTGCCTCAAGGCAATCATTCTCTTTTTCTTCAGGTCGACCTTGTTCTGCTGGGTCTCCTGAATAATAGCTTTATTCACCAACTTTTGAAAGTTGGCGTAATCTCCGGAAATGAGCTTAAGGGACAGCTCATCCTTCAGTCCCCGGAGGAACTTGGACTGTCTGGCCGCATCGGTACGGACCTCCTCGGGCGCGTACCGGGCCAACCTGTTGAATTCATGCAGGTATTTGGTGACTGTCCTGCTCCCTTGTTGCAGGTCCCGAAACTCCTGCTGCTTCTGTGCAATGATGCCGTCGGGGACATGAGCAGCCCGGAAGGCATCAGAGAACTCCGCCCAAGTATGGACGTGTCCCTCGGACAAGGTCTCGCGTAGATTGTCCCACCATTCTGCGGCGGGACCTTGGAGCTGGTGGGCGGCGAAAGCCACCCTCTCTTGCTCAATGCAGGTCAGCAGGTCTAGCTTTTTCCCGATAGTTCTCAACCAATTCCCAGCCTCCATGGGGTTGGTGGTGCTCGAGAATGTGGGTGCGCGGACTCGGAGGAATTCCGAGAGATGAGAGGCAGGAGCGGGAGCTGGAGTGGCGGGGCGGGGCAGCATGGGCTGTTGGTGGAGGCGGAAGAACTAAGCCTACTGCTCTTGCATCTGCTGCTGCTGCTGCATCTGGTTTAGCAGTGCAGCGACCAACTGGTTCTGGTTGGCCATCATTTCAGCCAGTGTGGGGTGGTTGGCGACTGGGGCTTGCCTCTGCCCAGTCGCTCCCCACTGGGGCAGGTTACCATTCTCTCCTCCGTTCTGAGGAGCGTCGGAGCCTTGAGTGTTAGTCATCCTAAAGATTTCAAAGTAGATAACACTTTTCTTAGAGGAAATTAATATTAAGCTTTATTTCAAAATGTCGTTCTCGCGATTACATTTATTGTCTTTTATTTAATTCTTCACTCATGCCTTATATTTGACATGAATGGCAATACACTTCAAAGCAATTGAAAAGAAAACAACCAATCGTAACTACTTCGTCTATGGCAGCTCAGGGGACGACTCGACCACGGGCTCGATAGAGACGGTCGGGGTGGTGGAACTGGAGGGTCTGGCGGGTGGTGCACTGCGGAAAATCCTCTTGGGTCTCACGGTGGGGATCCGAAGCGATTTCTTCTTGCGGGGCGGAAGGGGTGCGATCTCCTCGAGATCCTTCTTCAACTCCTCAATCTGATGGCGAAGCTGAGGATTGTTGGCGACGCGCTGCCGTAGGATCTCATTCTGGCGTCGTAGCTCTTCTGCCTCGGCAGCCAGTCGGTGCCCCTGCTGGATACGGTGACGAAGATCTCCGTTCTCGCGGTTCAGATCCTCAGAAGAGTGTCGGTAGAAGTCGATCGTTTCGCGCTGTCCGTTGGCATCCTACAGTGCCTCATAGTGGAGATCATCCATTGCCTCCAACAAACGTACGGTGTGTCTAACTGCAGAGTGGCGCTGGGAGAGCGTGCTGATGTAGACGCTGTGGGGACTTCCTGGGGTGCGAAGAGGCACAAAACGATAGTCCGTGTCATAGAGTTCACTGTCGTAGATCATCCGGAGCTCAGTGAGGGCCTGGAGGGCGGTGCGCTGGCTGGCTACCAAGAAGGTAGGTCCTCCACCTCGATAGGTGTAGGCAGTCTGATGAGAGGGCTGGACGACAGCGGTGACCTCACAGTAGCTCTCTTCCTCGTCGGGGAAGCTCCATGGAACATCGGCTCGTGCTCAAATCCGAGTGTTGGGGGAGATAATCCCTGGAGTCGACGGGGTGGGCCCCCGGCCGGAGGGCCCTGGCCTAATGACGGAGGCCGCCTTCCGGAGGAGCAAGGCCGGGGGCCACCCTCCGGAGGAGTAAGGCCGGAGGCCACCTTCCGGAGGAGCGAGGCCAGAGGCCACCTTCCGGAGGGGCGAGTCCGGAGGCCACCCTCCGGTGGGAGGAAGCCGGAGGTCGCCCCTCGGCGTAAGACACGGGAGCTTGTCTTCCGGAGGCTGAAGGCCCGAGCCCCTCGGCCGGTCCGGGAGGGCGGACCCGAAGAGAGCCATAGCGGGAAAAGGACTAGGCGGTCGTACGAAGGGACAGGATCGCGATCCTCTGAGCCGTGTCGGGCGGCGCAGGAAGCGCCCGACACGGTTGATACGCTGTCAGAGTCGAATCTTCCTGTCTGTACTGTGTATCCTCCTGTCTGTACTATGTATCGCCTATTTCGTCTGTACTACCCGTCAGGGTTGGTCGGGCAGCCGTTGGCGGTTCGGAGGCGCTTAGTCCTCTGGGCGGGGCTCCCTATAAATACCCCTCACTACAGTTGTAACAGGCAAGCTGAACAAGGCACTAAACACGCTGCTTCCATTTCTTCCATCTCTCTCAGAAAACCTGCTGGTTCGATCTGTCGTTCCAACAGTTGGCGCCGTCCGTGGGGATCCTAGTCCGAAAAGCTAGTGTCCTCTACACCCATCCACCCAAAGCATGTCGAGCCGGAAAGGAGCAAGCACGGCCCCCCTGCGCAGATCGACTCGAACCGCTGGGGGCGAGCCCGCCCCGGTCGTCGACCCCAATCCTCCAGCTCCCATCACCACAACCGTCGGAGCGGTGCCCCCAGTGGGCCCCACCCAGTTGCAAGAAGAGACGCCCGGAGCCCAGGGCACCGACGGCCTGCCCGAGCCGACCTCCGCCAACCTGGCCGGGTCTCCGAGCGGGCCGCCGGAGCAGCATCTCCCGGGCGGACCTCCAGTAGTAGTGTCCCTTCAGACAGACTGCGTCCGCTCGCGAGACCCCGACACAACTTCCAGGGGAAGCGGGAGCCAAGCCGATGCCCTGGCCGCCGAGAACGCTAGGCTAAAGGCGGAGCTGGCTTTGTGGCGTCAGGAAGCATCGCTCCGGCCCCTGGCCCCTCCGGCAGCCTTCCGCGCCGCGAGAGCTGCGGTCACGGACCTGAGCGACGACGAGAACCCCCCGGAAGAGGAGAACGCATCATACGATGAGGACTCTCCCCTGCACCCGGACCTCCAGAAGGTGCGCTTCAGTTCGAACTTTCGCGCCGCCAAGCTCCCCAAGTACTCCGGGGACTCCGACCCCGGCGAATTCTCTCGCTCTTACGCTCTAGCGATAGAAGCGTCTGGGGGGAGCCGGGACGCCATGGCCAAATGCTTCCCTCTGGCGCTCGAGGGGATCGCCCTTCGGTGGTTCTGGTCCCTCCGGCCAGGGACCATCCACTCGTGGGAGCAGCTGAAAAAGAAGTTCGTCAACAACTTCCAGGGGACCTTCGTGGCCCCTATGTCCACCGGGAGCCTTTTCCAAGTGAAGCAGCAGCCCGGAGAGACCTTGCGGCAATACTCCCAGCGCTTTGCGCACACCAAAGCTCAGATCAAGGGGCTTTCGGCTTCTTCAGTCATCGACGCGGCCCGGGAAGGCGTCACCCACCCAGGTCTCCTCGACAAGCTCCACCGGAAGCCCATCTCTTCGGTGGCGCAGCTCATGACGTACTTCGAAGAGTACGCCCGGTCCGAAGAGGGCCAGATACGCCGACAGGCGATGGTAGTCCCTGTTCGGGCTCCGAGCGTCCGAGCGTACGAAGCGCCTCCGGAGCCCAGCCGGGGCCCGCGTCGCGCCCCCGACTTCTGGCGCCCGGAGCCCGCTCGCCCGGACCTTGTTCATCAAGACTCACGGCGGAACCGAAAGCACTTTCGGGGGGAAGTCCTTAGCATCACCCCTCAAGCGCCCGCCAAGCACCTGCACACGCCCGGCGGAAGTCGCCAGGCCGGACCCAAGCCTCCACCCCGAGCGCCTGCCAGGGGAAACTTTTACTGCAGCATCCACGGAGAGAACCGGAGCCACGACACCGACTCCTGCCGAACCATCCTCGCTCTTCGCGGTGACTACCTCGAGCGCCAGTCTGGTCGCGGTTCCTCTGACCGAGGGCATTCTACCCCTCGGCCGGACCCGGTCCAAATAGTCGGGCGACAGGAAGAGCCGGAGGCCGTGACCCCGGTCGAGGGATTCGGTGGAGTCCCGGCCCCCAAGCTCGAAGCCGCTCCGGACCGTGGCAAGCGCGTGGTCCTTCCCATATCTGGAGGAGGAGCCCTCGGAGCGCTGTCCAAGCGGCAGCGTCGGGATTACGCTCGGGAAGTTGGGCACATCGGCACGTCCAGCCCTTCGATCCTCCCAGAATGGTCTCATGTCCCCATCAGCTTCACCGCTGAAGATGCCGCCGGAGTCAAGTTTCCTCACGTCGACCCACTCGTCATTTCGGCAGACATCGCCGGAGCCGAGGTGCGTCGCATTTTAGTCGACGGGGGGAGTTCCGCTGACATCATCTTCGTGCAGGCCTTTGATCAACTGTGCTTGTCGCGCAAGCACCTGCTGCCAGCTTCGCGACCGCTCCAAGGCTTCTCGGGCCCTCCGCTCGATGCTCTGGGCCAGGTCTTGTTGGAAGTGGCGTTCGGCGCCGCGCCCCTCCAGCGTCGCGAAGAAATCCTGTTAGACGTCGTCGACGCTCCGTACGCCTACAACGCCATCTTCGGCCGAGGGATGCTCAATCGCTTCAGCGCCATCGCTCACCACAACTACCTCTGCCTCAAGATGCCGACTCCCGGAGGAGTGTTGTCCGTCCTGGGCAACCAAGCCGCAGCCCGCCGGGTCGAGTACGGCCATGCGGCGCCACTGGAGCCGCGGCAGGTCCACAGTGTCCGCGAGGGTGCCGACAACGCCAGCCTCCCGCTGGAGGCCGGCCCTGCGTAGAAAGGGCGCCCCGCCAAACCCCTCCCAGAAGGGGAAGTTATCACCAAGACCCTGACTCACGGGGGGAAAAAGTACTCAATCAAGTTCGGAGGGGGCCTGGAGCCAGAGTTATCAGCACAGCTCGAGGCCATCATATGTGGCAACCTCGACATCTTCGCATGGTCGGACGAAGACATTCCTGGCGTCGACCGGTCCATCATCGAGCATTCCCTGGCAGTTGATCCGAAGGCACGACCAGTCCGCCAGGGGCTTCGGAGGCTATCCACCGAACGGGCCGAGCTCGCCAAGGCAGAGACCGACAAGCTGCTCCGCGCCGGGGTCATCAGGGAAGTGAGTCACACCGACTGGTTGTCCAACCCTGTGTTTGTCCAGAAGAAAACATCTGGCAAATGGCGCATGTGTATCGACTTTACTTCTTTGAATAAAGCTTGCCCCCGTGACCCCTACCCTCTGCCTCGCATCGATCAGCTAGTAGATTCCACAGCCGGAGCCGAGCTCCTCAGCTTCCTCGACGCATATTCCGGTTATCATCAGATCTAGCTCAAGCCTGAAGACCAAGTGAAAACCAGTTTTGTCACCCCAGCCGGAGTGTTCTGTTACCTTCGTATGCCCTTCGGCCTCCGTAATGCCGGAGCGACCTTTTCAAGATTAATCTCAAAGGCCCTCGGTCATCAGCTCGGGCGAAACGTGGAAGCCTATATGGACGACATCGTCATCAAGACCGCCTCCGCAAGCCAACACGGGTCCGACATAGCTGAAACCTTCGACAGCCTCCGGCAGTGTGGAATCCGGCTTAACCCTGACAAGTGCATCTTCGGAGCACGCGCAGGGAAGCTGCTTGGGTACCTCGTCTCCAGCCGCGGCATCGAAGCTAGTCCAACGCAAGTTCATGCGCTACAGAACATGGCGCCACCTCAGAACCTGAAGCAGGCGCAGAAGCTGGCCGGACGATTGGCCGCCCTTGGGCGTTTTCTAGCCAAATCAGCATAGCGAAGTTTGCCCATCTTCAAGGTGCTCCGGAGTTCTGCGCATTTCGAATGGACCCCCGAGTGCCAGGATTGTTTCCAGCAAATAAAAGATTATCTCTCCGGCCTCGTGGCCCTCGCCACACCACGGGCCGGCAGCCCTTTGTTGGTTTATCTCGCCGCCTCTGGCACCGCCGCAAGTGCGGCCTTGGTTCAGGAGGAAGAGTCCGGTGGGAAGCTAGTCCAGCGTCCCGTCTACTTCGTTTCCGAGGTTCTCACCGACGCCAAGGCCAGGTACTCCGAGCTAGAGAAGGTGGCTTATGCCCTCGTCATGGCCTCCCGGAAGCTCTGGCACTACTTCTTGGCCCACGACATCATCATTCCAACAGCCTATCTGCTGGGCGACATGTTCAGAAACAAAGACGCCACTGGTCGCATTGGGAAGTGGGCAGTAGAGCTGGCCCCGTTCGGGATCTCCTTCGTTGCCCGGACAGCCATTAAATCCCAGATCCTCGCCGACTTCGTCGCAGAGTGGACGCGGGCCCGAGAGCCCGCGAGCGCCAACACGGGCGAAGAGATTTGGACCGTCTTTACGGATGGCGCTTACCAGGCCTCTGGGGCTGGAGCCGGGGCAGTCATCGTCTCCCCATCAGGTCAGCAGGCCCTATACTCCGCTCGGTTAAGCTTCAAGGCCACCAACAATGTCGCAGAATACGAAGGAGTCCTCTTGGGACTTCGCAAGGCGCTCGCTTTGGGCGTCGCGCGCGTGATCGTGAAGACCGATTCCCAAGTGGTCGCCGGGCACATCGACAAGTCCTTTCGAGCGAAGCACCCGGACCTCGCTTCCCACCTCGACTCCATCCGCAAGTACGAAGCATCCTTCAAGGGCATTTCCGTCCAGAACATCCCGCGAAGCGACAACGCCCAAGCCGATGCCCTCGCCAAGGCCGGGGCCGGCGCCCAGGCCTTGCCGCCAGGGGCTTTCTTCGAGGAACTCGCCCAGCCTTCGGTAACCCATCGAGGCGAAGCAGCCATCTCCGCCGCCCCAGAAGAGCGCGAACAGTCGTCGTGCCGGGCTCCAGTACTCTGTACGGCCAGCGTCGATTGGCGCGAGCCCATCCTCCGCGCACTCGCAGGCGGCGACGAGGTCCATCCCAGTCCGGAGCAGGCTCGCCTACAACTCCGCGCGAGGTCATTCGAAGTTATCAATGGAATCATGTACAAGTCCGGAGTATGTTTCCCGCTGCTCCGCTGCGTCTCACATTCAGACGGTGTCGCCATGCTCCGGGAGATACATGAGGGGCTGTGCGGCAGTCACTTGGCGCCGCGGGCCCTCGCAGGCAAAGCCCTCCGGCAAGGCGTATACTGGCCCACCATCATCGCCGACGCTGAAGAACTCGTCCGCACCTGCCAGGGTTGCCAGTGGATGGGCCGCCGCAGTCACCGCCCTCCAGCAAGGTTGCTACCTATCCCTCCTGTGTGGCCCTTGGCCCGCTGGGGCATGGACCTCATTGGTCCACTCCCCAGAGCGAGGGGGAACCTGCGCTTCGTCGTTGTCGCAGTCGAATACTTCTCCAAATGGGTTGAAGCGGAGCCTCTAGCCACCATCACATCCCGAAGTGTCCAGAAATTTTTCTGGCAGCATATCATGTGCCGATTCGGAGTACCCAAGCAGCTCACATTGGACAACGGAACGCAGTTCGATGCCGGCACTTTCCGGGCATTCTGTGACGAGCTGGGAGTTCAGCTTTGCTTCACGGCCGTGCGGCACCCCCAGTCTAACGGAGCCGTGGAGCGAGCTAACGGGCACATTCTGTCCGGCCTCCATAAGCGCATCGTCGGGTTGGCCCGAGGCACGTGGCCCGACGAACTACCCAAGATCTTATGGTCCATCCGGACGACCGTTTCTCGGGCAACGGGCTTCACCCCGTTCCGCCTCCTGTTCGGCGACGAGGCAATGACGCCAATGGAGCTCCGTGCCGGTTCACTGCGCGTCGTAGCACCCGAAGTTGAAGACGAGCGCGCCGTCTCCCTCGACCTAGCCGAAGAAACGCGGCTGCGCGCCGTCGCCAACCTATCCCACTATCAGAAAGAGACCAAGGGGTGGTACGACACCAAGGTTAAGCGCAGCGAATTCCAACCAGGGCACCTCGTCCTCCGCGCGGTGGTCGCCCCCACCAAGTTAGGCAACAAGTGGGAAGGACCGTACATCGTCACGAAGTCCGGACGACCCGGGTCATACCGTCTCGCTACACTGGAAGGTGAAGAGCTGAAGCATACGTGGCACGCTGGGGACCTGAAGCGTTACTTTCCGTAACACTGCTACTGTATTTTTAGCGGCCATCGCCGCCCGTGTTTTGTACCCCATCTTTATAATAAAGTTTTCAGCCGAACGCTTCGACCAACACAACTCGCGCAGCGCCCTCACATTCGGGTTCCGAGCTATGCCTCGATGCACCCTCGTATTCGGGTTCCGAGCCCCGGCTCGCGCAGCACCCTCACATTCGGGTTCCGAGCTATGCCTCGACGCACCCTCGTATTCGGGTTCCGAGCCCCGGCTCGACGCACCCTCACGTTCGGGTTCCGAGCTATGCCTCGACGCACCCTCGTATTCGGGTTCCGAGCCCCGGCTCGACGCACCCTCGTATTCGGGTTCCGAGCCCCGGCTAGACGCACCCTCACGTTCGGGTTCCGAGCTATGCCTCGACGCACCCTCGTATTCGGGTTCCGAGCCCCGGCTCGACGCACCCTCGTATTCGGGTTCCGAGCCCCGGCTCGACGCACCCTCACGTTCGGGTTCCGAGCTATGCCTCGACGCACCCTCGTATTCGGGTTCCGAGCCCCGGCTCGACGCACCCTCGTATTCGGGTTCCGAGCCCCGGCTCGACGCACCCTCACGTTCGGGTTCCGAGCTATGCCTCGACGCACCCTCGTATTCGGGTTCCGAGCCCCGGCTCGACGCACCCTCGTATTCGGGTTCCGAGCCCCGGCTCGACGCACCCTCATATTCGGGTTCCGAGCTATGCCTCCGAGCACCCTCGTATTCGGGTTCCGGGCTCCGGCTCGACGCACCCTCGCATTCGGGTTCCGGGCTCCGGCTCGACGCACCCTCGTATTCGAGTTCCGGGCTCCGGCTCGACGCACCCTCGCCTTTTGGTTTCGCGCTCTAGCTAGACGCACCCTCACATTCGGGTTCCGAACTCCAACTCAACGCGCCGACTTCAATCGTGCATTCTATGCTCTCCCTCTCCTGAGCTACTTCGCGCCCAGCTGGTCAACCAGCTACCCGCTATGGGAGGGGGGGAGAGAGCAAGGCGCAGACTGCAGCAAGCACATAAAGCGTACAATGTTCATTACAAGTAAAGGAGCGAGATCAAGAAAAGTTCTCGTCTAGGCCAAGCAAAAGCCGCGGGCCCCTCCGGTTTGAAGGGCCTGAAGTCGTAGCCGCCACCCGACCGGACCTTTCCTTCCTCTTCCTGCGCTCCTCTTCCTTCTTCTGGGCACGGAAAGCTCTCTGATCTGCTTGGAGCTGAGCCCAGCTGCGCAGACCGTCCTCCCCAGGGGGTGCTCCGCTCAAATCAGCCTCCGTGTCAGACCAATCAACCGACTCAGGCGACGAGGACAGCGAGCGGGACCCTCTCTCTTCTTCCTTCACATGATTCAGAACCCCCTGAAGGATGTCGGAGTCCACGCGCCCGTCACTGCTGCGGGGAAGAACGAAGCGCGCAGGCCGGCTGGCCCGCACAGCTTCGAAGATGGCCCATCGATACCGAAGGGCGTCGTCTGGTTCAAGTACCTCGACATCGGGATTGCGATCGCGAACGCCCTGAGTAAGTCCCGGAAAAGTACTCTTTATTAAGGCGACTAAGTTCCCTAAGCTATTACAGGGTAAGGCGGAGACAAGCCTCTAAAGCTACACCTGCGGATCCGGCAAGCGGGCCGAGGTCGAAGGATTCGAAGGAGCCGGAGGACCGCGCGCGCGGAGTGCCTCCTCCAGCCAAGCCTGGATCGCCGCAGGGCCCTCGGTTTGCCAGGTCGCCTTGAGCGCCCTCCAAGACTGGGTCAGCGCGGGGCTTGGCGTCCGAAGGTGGTCTCCCACGAAGGCGACCGGGTGCGGACTCGAGGACGAGGGGAGCGAAAGCCCGGATGCCTCGAGGTGCTGAAGGATTCCGTTCGCAGCCACCCGAGCGGACACCTCGCCGTACTGCGCCATGGCGAGATGTATTTGCCGGACGGCGGAGCGGACAAACTTCACCCGCCGGACCAGGGGCTCCCGGGCGACGTCGAACGTTCCGCAGCCGGTGCCGTAGCGCGCCAGCATCTTCCGCAAGGATTCGGCGGCCTCGGCCGCCGTCTTCCCAGCCTCGGCAAGCTCCTCGGCGGCCTTCTCGCACCGCGCGTTGAGACCCGCCTCGACCTCCTCCAAGTGGGTCACCCGGGCTTCGAGGGCCTCGACCTTGTTTCCCGCCTCTGAGGCCTGAGCTTGGAGTCGGGACACCTCTCCTTCAAGCCGCTCCGCCTCCGAGGCTCGTGACCGGAGTACCTCCGCTTCGGCAGCTCGAGTTCGGAGGGCGCCGACCTCCGCTTCCAGTTCGTCGACGCGGGCGGCCTGGGCCCGGAGGCCTTCCAGCTCCGCGACGCGGGCCCTGAGAGAGTCCGCCTCAGCTGCTCGGGCCTCCAGCTCCGCAACGCGGACCCTGAGGGAGTCCGCCTCCGCCGCTCGGGCCTCCAGCGCCGCGACCCTCGACGCTTGGGATCGGAGGGCCTCGGCCTCCGACGAGCGCTCACGGGCCAGCCTCTCCGCGGTAGCTGCCCGAGACGCAAGTTCCGCGGCGTACGCCTCGTGATGTTGGCACTCGGAAAGCAAGGCAGATAGTTGCCCTTGCGCCAATGCCACAACCTGCGCGCAAGATGATGGTCAGAAGAGCCGCCAAGGGAGAGCTGAGTACGTTCGAAGGAAATACCTGGCCCGCCGCCGTCTCGATGGCCCTTCCGAGATCCAGGCCATCCGATAGCCCCAGCTCGCCTATCACCGGAGCCTCGCGAAGCCGCAGGTAATAGTCGTGGACCGGGGCCACCTTGGAAGCAAAATCCTCACCGTCCGTCAGGAAGGGGCGCAGAAGCGGCACGGAGCCTTTCGCGGCTCGTCGATCGGCGGGGGGCCGAGGTCGGATCTCGACGTCCCCGGCGGGTTCCCGAAGGACCCGCTCGGCACTCCTGGACTCCGCCTCGTCCCGCGGATTCGAGGCTCCTCTCGCGGCGACGGGGGCTCCGGACCTCGCGTCCGGGGCGTCCGCAGGGTAGCGGCCGGCAGGCTCTGCGCCTCTGACCGAAGCGCCTGCACAAGCGAGTAAGGGTTAAATATAGAAAGGTCCCCCTGCGCACGAAGGAGCATGGCGAAGTCGCTATACCTCCGCCCGCCGCGTTGTCAGGGCGATCCGGAGGCTGGAGATGCTCCGACGAGCTTGGGCGAAAAAAGAGATTGTCGATGGAATTTGGCGGCGAGCTTGCCACCGCTGTGGCCAGCTCTGCTTCCTTGTCGGCACTCCTCTCGACGGCGCCAAGCGGGTCCGCCAGGGGCTCGCGGTCCAGGCTGTCCGTGGCCCTGCTTTCAGCGGCCCTGCTTTCGAGGGAGCCTGCGGAGCCCCCCGCCGAGACCGGTATGGGGGAGGAAGCGGTCCCCGGGCGGAGCATCGCTTCGGCGGTGCGCACCCCTTGCCCGGCCCCCGAAGCGGAGGGCTCCGTGGGATTCGGGCGAGGGGGAGCGTTTTCGTTCCTTCCGACGACAGGCCGGACCGTCGAAGCCGGAGCTGGAATCTCCGGAGGGTCTCCTGACTCCGAATGGGCCCCCTCGCTGGAGCCCCCTCCCTCCGAATGGGAGGCCGAGGAAGGCCCCGGAGACACACGCTTCGGCCCCTTCACCGTCTTCTTCTTCTTCTTTGAGCGGCCTGGAGAAAGGCCTCCGTCGGCATCGCTCGCCTTCCTCTTCGAAACGTCCCTAAGGACCTCGCCCTCCGGAAGAGGCGGGGGCGTGAGCTCGAGCGCCCCCCATACCCTATTGAAGCGTTCCCAGGAGCCTACCAGCTCCAGTCGGCGGGTCCGTTCAGCGGCAGTGGGGACCCCAAGAATCCTCTCCGCCAGGCGGGTGACCTCTTCGGGCATCCGGGCGACGAGCGACCCTGCATCTCTTCGTCAGGTCCAGGATACCCCTCGAGCACGCAAAAACAGAGACGAAGCAACGGGAGCCGGTACTTACCGAGGCGACGGGAGAGCTCCGCTGGTGTCGACTCGTCCTGTCCACTCCGGAGCGAGGCGGGCCACTCCTCCTTCAGCGGAGAAATCTCCAGAGCCACAAATTCCTCCGCTAAATCCCGCATGCTCATCCGGCGTGCGACGATCTGCAGAAGCTGTATCCTCGCGGAGATCGTCCTGGCGTTGGCTTCGACGCGCGCCTCCCTCTGGAACCAGATGTGGCGTGGTACCCCGGCTAGGCCGGAGGCGAGCCCTACGCGAACGTAGAACCACCGGTTCACCCATTTCGAGTACCACCTCTCATTGGTGGCCTTCGCCGGGAAGGAGTCCGCGTACCTCCTTCGGAGCTGGAAGTTGATGCTCCCGAAAGCCAATACTCGGCCCTCCTTCTTCTTCGGCTGGCAGAGGGCTTCGTGCATCTCCGCGAAGACCTCCGCTCTCCCCTCACAGCCTTCGGCGCGCATGGCCCACTCAAAGATGGCGAGCCGCGCCACGGCGTTGGGAGACAGTTGCGGGAGTTCCAGATGGAAGGCGTCCAGAACCCCCGCAAGAAGCTCCGAGGCCGGAAACCCTAGGCCCGCGTCGAAAAAGGCTTCAAAAACAACAACCTCGCCTTCCCGCGGCTGCGGGGCCGTCTCCCGGCCCGGCTTCCTCGCCGGTGTCTCTGGACCGAGACGGTTCCTGGTCGCTTGCTCGATCGAGACCTCTGTGCATGCGGACGCCCCGAGCTCCAGGGTCTGCTCACGGAATTGCTCGGAGGCGGGGCGGAGATCACGTGCGCCGCGCACTTCCGACGTGGCGGTCGCCGTCGCCGTCGCCGCCGCCATCTGGCGTTGCAGAAAACGCGGGTCCATCGCCATTGCAGGGGCGGCGCTTCTCATCATTCTTGGAGGACAGGAAGCGGGGTGCAGAGCTCAGGGAGCAGGCTAGAAGGCGATTCAAGTGGTGAAGGTTAGCGCGTGCGAGTGGATGAAGAAGGGGCCGCGGGGGGCGGTTATATATCTTGTCGCGGAATCAACGGTTCGCCTCCCGAATCGGTTAACGTGTGAACGCTGCGGATCGCGCGGCACCGCATTTAAGACTGGCTGGCGCCTCGGGGCGCGGCGGCGGCCCCCCTGGCGGCCCGCCTCCTCGATGCCTTTAGCGCGCGCATTGATTGCTTCTGACGGCGCCAGTCCGCCCCCTCGGAGTCGGGGCCCTCCGGGTCAGGACGCACCAGTCCCCCGTCGGCGCGGCCCACTCCCTTCGGCGTGCTGGGAAAAGGGGGCTCGAGTTGGACCTCAACCCTCCGGCCTCCGAACTCCCTACTCCGGCGCCGCCCAGTGCCTCGACGGATACGGCGTCTTAAAACGAGGTACGCGCCCGCGAAGATTATCGGGATTATCTTGTGCGCTTCCACCCCCTCTTATTGCAGGATTACGAGCGGGAAGAAGCGAGGGGCTACTGTTGGGGGAGATAATCCCTGGAGTCGACGGGGTGGGCCCCCGGCCGGAGGGCCCTGGCCTAATGACGGAGGCCGCCTTCCAGAGGAGCAAGGCCGGGGGCCACCCTCCGGAGGAGTAAGGCCGGAGGCCACCTTCCGGAGGAGCGAGGCCGGAGGCCACCTTCCGGAGGGGCGAGTCCGGAGGCCACCCTCCGGTGGGAGGAAGCCGGAGGTCGCCCCTCGGCGTAAGACACGGGAGCTCGTCTTCCGGAGGCTGAAGGCCCGAGCCCCTCGGCCGGTCCGGGAGGGCGGACCCGAAGAGAGCCATAGCGGGAAAAGGACTAGGCGGTCGTACGAAGGGACAGGATCGCGATCCTCTGAGCCGTGTCGGGCGGCGCAGGAAGCACCCGACACGGTCACGCTGCTTCCATTTCTTCCATCTCTCTCAGAAAACCTGCTGGTTTGATCTGTCATTCCAACACCGAGGAAACTGACGAGCATTCATAGCTCGCGGATGAATCCGGCCTCGTCGCGAAGGTTCCCACTCAGGGTACGAACCGACATCTACAAAAGAGAGAAAGTTTTTGTGAAAATCTCGGAAGATGAGAGGGTAAGTAATTTTGTAAGAAAATAGGGTTAATATAAGTCCTAGGGTCAGGTCTGTTTGGCTTCCTACAGTCAAGTCAGCTCTGATACCATCTTGTCACGCCCTGATTTAATAAATCAGGACCTTTATTGAAATTCCATAGAAAATCAATAAACCAAGACGTTCATCATGCGACCACGTACAAATACGAGCAATCATTCACGGTTCGTAGACCGTATTAATACAAAAGTGAATAAAGGTGAAGAGAAACTAATAAAATAAAGGGTCCTAGATGAACGCTTCCTTCCAGTCTCGCCTTGACTGGGTCGCTACTCCAGACCTTCATCCTCCTCGTAGTAGACGTGCTCTGGTGGTGTAAGTCAACGGGGGTGAGTACAAACGTACTCAGCAAGCCACCGAATGCAAATATAATGCAGAGTAATAACAAGGGAGATAGTGGCTATTTTTTTTGCGGAAAAGCATAATTGTAAAGCATTAAATGTGATCAATTTATTAGTACTGAAATGTAAACATGTGTATGCATCATCATCTTCTAACTCGAGGGGTACAGTCAACCCCACCTCGCTCAACAGTCCTTACATATCGTGAATAACTCAACCATTCAAACAATTGTAAACTAACTGCGAGTAGTCACACAACCCGCCCTTGACCGTGGGCTTGGCTTTTCGAAAAGATTAAATTACTCTGATCAGAGATGTACCACTGTACCCACAAGGCACGCACTCACCACTTACACCAAAGTGTAACGAGATGACCCATTCCACGGGAACTCGTGCCAAAACCTTCCATATGGTTCGCCTCGACTCAACAGCACCCTCTTATAGGTTTCATATGGTGTCCCGACGCGTCGGAGCCCCACCATACCCCCCCTTGAGCCTCATCGGTACAAGTCACCCGCAGGTTGCCCCTTGTCCCCTCCACTATGGTGCATCGAGTTGGATTGTCCCATACTTCCAGTTAGGACTTACCCATTAGACTTGTGGTTAGTACGGAAATGCTTTGCAACAGATCCCGTAGACCGGTCCTTATAGTGCCTCGGGTGCGACCAACCAATACCCTAGCTTGCACCCGGAACCCACCATACTTATAACATAGCCAACTCCAACAGAGTCGAGAGACGAGAATAACGGGGTAATACATATAGTAGAATCCATCTATCTACGACTTATTCTTTTTATCCTATAGAAGTTGTGTCGGTACATTGGACACTAGCTAATATACTATTTGTAGAGTGACAAGGAGTGTAGGCTCAATAAGCATGGCTTGGGTTTACACACAAGGACGGGGATCTAATAAATATAGTGTAGGGCTTGAGATTAGACTAATGCAATATTATCCTATGAGTTATAGCGATAATTTATTAAAACATGGGCTCAATGATGATCAAAATGGGGGTTGTGACTTGCCTTGCTCAGGAAATGGTGATGGAGGAACCTCGGGGTAAAACTACGGCTCCTTGACGAACTCGTAGTCGTCTCGATACGGAAAAAGTAAACATAACATTCAATAAACAAATAAAATATCACAAAACATAAGCATACAAGTATTATGGGTTTTAATATGTGAAATGAAGTTCTATTATTCTGAAGTTATGTTGAAAAACATTAAGGATTAGATTTTAAGGTTTTTCCCAATTTATTTTATGAATTAATAATTTATCCCTAAGGGGTTTTCTTTGTTTAATTAATAAGAATATTTTGGGTAACAGGGACATATTGTTTTTATGACATTAATGTGTAGAGAATAAAATGCTGAATTTAACAAAATTTGAATGGTGACATTTGGAGTTAAAATGAGCAAGTTATGAATTTTGGAAGTTTAAATCATTTTTCTGAATTTTATTTAAACTGAAAACAGTTTCTGGTGCACGGTGAGCCAGGCCCACGGTGAACCAGCGACTGTGCATGTGGACCGGTTGATCCAGAGCCGTTGGATCTTGATCTAGCGGTTAGGCTCAAGGCGTGATCGATTAAGTGGCATCGGACGACTGAGATGGCCCCGTACCGCTTTGACCAGATCAAGGGCCAGGATTAAATCCCGAAGGGATTTAATCTAGGCCCTCCAATCGGGATCGCACGGTCAGGGTACCGTCCGGGACGGCACGGGCGTAAGGGGCTCGTACCCCCCTTCGTCTCCGACTCCGGCGAGCTCGGGTGCGACGACGAAGGTGACGGCGAGGGCCTAGGGGCCTAGCTCTCGGCGGAAATGGAAAGAGGGGAGTGAGGGGAGTGCGATGGTACCGAAGATGGCGACGGCGGATGACTGATGGCGACCAGCGGCGAGAGTAGACGGCGAAGGCTCCTTGGGTGCTCATCGGCGAGGACGATCTGGCGGTCCTCTCGGCCAGCGGAGGTGTGGCCGAGGACGGCCGGGCTCCGGCGGTCACGTGGGTGGCAGTGGCGTGGATGACGGCGGTGTGAGTCGACGGTGAACGGTGGCCAGAGGCGAAGCAGGGGCGAAAGCCAAGAAGGGGGTGGCGGCGCTCTAGATTGCTTCAGCTAGGGCCTTAGGGGTGTGGCCGGAGTGCGGCGAGCCGAGGGGTATAAATAGGGGGCTTGCCGGCGTCTAAACGGAAGGGAACCGAGGGGTTTCATTTTCATCTCCGGTGAGCTTTCCATTTGCATGGGCAAGCTTCTATAAGCACGGAAACGCGTCGGCTAAAGATGGAAGGGGGTCGCGGTGGTCCAAGGAAGGGAGTCCGGGGCGAATCCGGTCGGATCGGGGCGGCCGGCGGCGAAACAGGGAAGGGGGTCGTCATGAAAATGGAAGGGGAGATCCCCTTCCAACGAGGAAGGTGATCCCGACAGGTGGCCCCCACCTGTCGATGCGTGAGTGTGGGGAGGAGGGGGCTGACAGCCGGGCCCGATGTGTCAGTGGCGAAGGAAGGCGTCAGCGAGGCTGACGGGTGGGGCCGAGGTGGGGCGCGGTCGGGAGAGAGAGGAGGGGAGCGGTGCCGACAGGTCGGTCCCACCAGGCGGTGACACGACGATGGACTGGGCTAGGCTCGGGGAGGATTCAGGGTTGCGGCCCATTAAGAATTAAAACGATTTTCTGAATTAAAATAAATCCAGTAATTCATTTATTTGTTTAAGGGTTGAAGCACTGTTGATAAAAATTTGTAAAAATTCCTAAAATTATATCTTGGCCTCTAGATTCTATCATAAATTTTCCAAGTTGAAATTTTGAATATTTCTCCCTGTTTGGCTTTAGTAGGGCTCTTTTAAGATTTTCTTTAATTAAATAATCCCATTAATTCCCTAAAAAATTTAGTTCCTTTATTTTATTTATTTTTAAATCTTGGGGTGTTACAATCCTATCCCCTTACAGAGAATCTCGTCCTCGAGATTCGGATCAATCCTCGAATAGCTCAGGATGCTGTGCTTTGAGTTCTTCCTCTTTTTCCCATGTAGCTTCCTCTATGGGTTGATTGCTCCACTGAACTTTACAGAAGCGGATGACGCGACTCTTGGTGGTCCTTTCTTTGACTTCCAGGATCTTGACGGGCTTTTCCACATAGGTAAGATCTTCTTGAATGTTCAACTGTTGAAGGTCTACTTGCTCCGTTGGAACTCGAAGACACTTCTTTAGTTGTGACACATGAAACACGTCATGTACCCCAGCCAATGAGAATGGTAGCTCTAACTGATAAGCAACTTCGCCTTGGCGTCAAACAATGGGAAAGGGTCCAATGTATCGAGGTGCCAACTTTCCTCTCATGTTAAACCGTTGGGTGCCACGGAGAGGGGTAACTCGGAGGTAAACATGGTCTCCCTCTTCAAAGGCTAAATCTCGATGACGATTGTCCGCATAGCTCTTTTGCCGAGATTGGGCTGTGTTGAGTCGGTCTCTGATGATCCGTACCTTCTCTTCAGCTTCCCGAAGGATGTCTGTTCCAAACACTTGGGATTCGTCGGTTTGATCCCAAAGTAGAGGCGTCCTGCACTTACGTCCATATAAAGCTTCGAACGGGGACATCTGAAGGCTGGCTTGGTAACTGTTGTTGTATGAAAACTCGGCGTACGGTAAACTCTTATCCCAAGTTCCTCCAAAATCCAAGACGCATGCCCGAAGCATATCCTCTAATATTTGATTCACCCTTTCTATTTGCCCATCTGTCTGAGGGTGGTATGCTGTGCTGAAGTTTAGTCTCGTTCCCATTTCCTCTTGAAGGTTTTTCTAGAATCTAGACGTAAACTGACTTCCTCTATCCGAGACTATCTTCTTGGGTACCCCATGAAGACACACTATGCGGGCCATATACAACTCTGCTAGTTTCGGGCCACTGAAGGTCGTCTTGACGGCTATGAAGTGAGCTACCTTTGTTAGACGATCAATGATTACCCATATAGAATCATAACCAAGTTGGGTCTTTGGGAGTCCGGTGATAAAATCCATACCGATTTCTTCCCATTTCCATTCAGGCACATTAAGTGGCTGTAACAGCCCTGCGGGTCTCTGATGTTCTGCCTTCACCCGTCGGCATGTGTTACATTCTGCGACGAACTGAGCAATTTCCTTCTTCATGCTAACCCACCAATAACGTTCCTTCAGGACCTGGTACATCTTGGTACTCCCGGGATGGATGTAGTATAGAGTATCATGGGCCTCCCTTAGAATAAGGGTTTTTATCTCCGGTTTATCTGGCACGCAGATCTGGGTTCCAAACCATATGGTGCCATTCTCATCCTCTGAAAAGCCTGGGGCCTTGCCCTGTCTCATGTTCTTCTTAATTGCGGCTATGTCCGAGTCTTCTAACTGAGCCTCACAGATCTGTTCGAAAAGGACTGGTTGTGTCTCTAGGGTGGCTAGATAGGCTCCTGTGGTTAACCCGGGATTTAACTTTTCCATCTCCTTATATAGCAAAGGCGTGTGATCCTGAATCACGACGGCGGTGCAATATCCTTTACGACTTAATGCGTCAGCTACCACGTTTGCTTTGCCGGGATGGTAGTGAATACATAAGTCGTAGTCCTTTATCAATTCTAACCATCGCCTTTGCCTAAGGTTAAGATCCGGCTGGGTGAAGATATACTTCAAACTCTTGTGATCCGTAAAGATTTCGCAACGGTTTCCGACCAAATAATGCCTCCATATTTTTAGGGCGTGCACAACAGCAGCTAATTCCAGGTTGTGCGTAGGGTAGTTTAGCTCGTGGGGTCTCAACTGTCGAGAGGCGTACGAGACAACCTTCCCGTCTTGCATAAGAACACATCCCAATCCCTGGCGAGATGCGTCGCAATAGACATGGAAGTCCTTCCTTATATCTGGTAGGGTCAGTATGGGTGCTGACACTAGCCGGGTCTTGAGGGTGAGAAAACTTTCCTCACATTCGGGAGTCCATTGAAACTTCTCTCCCTTCTGAAACAACTTAGTCATAGGTTTGGCAATCTTGGAAAAATTCTCGATAAAACGACGGTAGTATCCTGCCAAACCAAGAAAATTCCGTATCTTTGATACGTTGGTGGGTGGCAGCCAATCAGTAACCGATTCCACGGTGGCAGGGTCTACTGCGATACCTTGTGCAGAAATGATATGTCCAAGGAACTTTACTTCCGCCATCCAAAATTTGCACTTGATGTACTTGGCGTATAACTGATGTTCCCTTAGTTTTCCTAAGGTCAATCGGATGTGAGTCTCGTGCTCGTCTTTGTCCTTGGAATAGATGAGAATGTCATCTATAAATACCACAATAAACTTGTCCAAACATTCCATGAATACCTTATTCATCATATTCATGAAGAAGGTCGAGGCGTTGGTCAATCCAAAGGACATGACAGTGCACTCATAAAGTCCATAACGAGAGGTAAAAGTCGTCTTGGGTATGTCTTCCTCTCGAATCCTCAGCTGATGATAACCAGACCGCAGGTCGATCTTGGAGAACACCGTGGCTCCTTTCAACTGATCAAATAGATCATCGATCCTGGTTAATGGGTACTTATTTTTGATGGTCACCTCATTCAATGCTCGATAATCTACGCACATACGCTCAGCCTTGTCCTCCTTCTTCTCAACGAAGATGACGGGGGCTCCCCACGGGGATGTGCTAGGTTTGATGTAACCTTTCTTCTCAAGATCCTCTAGTTGCTACTTCATCTCAGCTAGCTCATTGGCGGCCATCCGATATGGTCGCTTGTAGATGGGAGTGGTTCCGGGTACTAGATCAATCCGGAACTCAATGTCCCTTTTGGGTGGCATCCCTGGTAAATCCTTCAGAAATACGTCCGGGTAACCGCAGAGCACTGGTATCTCCTCTAAGGTAATCTGGTGTAGACGAGGTCTTCCAGACTTCTGACTTGGCATCTGGAACGTGACAACAGTCCCTTCTTCACTGGTCACCGTTACTTGCCTCCGAGCACATTTTATCACACCTTGGTGTTTGTTGAGCCAATCCATTCCCAGAATCAGATCCAAACCGTGGCATTCTATTAGGATGGGGTCGGCCCAAAATATTGTGCCTTGGATATCTACCCATACCCTTGGACTATACGAATGGGCTTGGGTTTGTTTGCCAGGGGTGGCTATTAATACTGGTCTTGCTAATTCGCATTTGTTCATATTATACTTCTCAATAAAATTTGTTGAAATAAAGGAGTGCGTAGCTCCAGTATCAAATAATACCACTGCAGGGGTCGAATGTACTGTGAACTTACCCATGACAATCTCGGGTGCGGCCTGGGCTTCTTCGGTGGAGACATGGTTGACGCGGGCGCGGACGACAGGGTTGGCCGCGACTCCTTGCATACGCTTGGGGTGGGGGCATTGGTGGGAATAATGCCCTTCCTGGCGACAGTTGAAGCATATCACGGGCTTGCCGTGCTTGTCGCGCAGAACCTCTGCTTTCTTGGCAGGGGCAGTTGGAGCGGCCGGTGCGGCGGGAGCGGGGCGAGGATGTCCGGCTCCGACGTTGGCGGCGGGTGGTGTGGGACGGTACACCGGGCGAGGTTGATATTGGGGCGCTGGTGGGGGAGGTGCAATTCGGGGCCTCTGCGCCATTCCTTGGTTCTGACAGAAGGCGATCATCCTCTTCTTTTTCAGGTCGACCTTGTTCTACTCGGTCTCCTGAATGATTGCCTTGTTCAACAACTTTTGGAAGTTAGCGTAGTCTCCGGAGACCAGCTGAAGGGAAAGCTCGTCCTTCAGCCCCCGGAGAAACTTAGACTCCCGGGCCGTATCAGTATGGACTTCCTCCGGTGCATACCGGGCCAGCCGGTTGAACTCGTGCAGGTATTCAGTCACGGACTTGCTTCCTTTTTGCAGATCCCAGAACTCCTGCTGCTTCTGGGTGATGATGCCATCAGGGACGTGGGCCGCATGGAAAGCGGCGGAGAACTCCGCCCAAGTGTGGACGTGTCCCTCAGGCAGAGTCTCGCGCAGATTATCCCACCATTCCACGGCGGGTCCCTGGAGTTGGTGGGCAATGAAGGCTACCCTCTCCTGCTCAGTGCAAGTCAGGAGATCCAACTTCTTCCCTATCATCCTCAGCCAATCACCAGCCTCCATGGGGTTGGTGGTGCTAGAGAACGTGGGAGAGCGAACTCAGAGAAACTCCGATAGTTGTGAGGTGGGTGCAGGAGCGGGAGTGGTGGGGCGAGGAATCTCAGGCAACTACTGGTGAAGACGGAAGAGCTGAGCTTGCTGCTCCTGCATCTGGTTCTGCTGTTGTTGCATCTGGCTCAACAGCGTGGCTATCAACTGATTCTGGTTGGCCATCATCTCGGCCAATGTGGGGTGGTTGGCGACTAGGGCTTGCCTCTGCCCAGTCGCTCCCCATTGGGGCAAGTTGCCGTTGTCCCCTTCGTTTTGGGAGCATCGGATCCCTAGGTGTTAGTCATCCTGAAGTTTCCAAAACAGATAATAATCTCTTAGGGGAAATGATGCTAAGTTTTATTTCAAAATATTTTATCCTTACGATTACATATTAGTCTTTTATTTCATCTTCACCCATGCCTTATATTTGACATGAGTGGCAATACAGTCCAAAGCAATAAAAGGAAACAATCAACCGTAAAAACTATGTCTAAGGCAGCTCGGGGGACGACTCAATCATGGTCTCGGTGGAGATGGTCGGGGTGGTGGAACTGGAGGGTCCGGTGGGAGGTGCACTGCGGGAAATCCTCTTGGGCCTCACTGTGGGGATCCGGAGTGATTTCCGCTTGCGGAGCGAAAGGGGAGCGACCTCCTCTAGGTCCTTCTGCAACTCCTTAATCTGCTGGCGAAGCTGTGCGGTGTTGGCGATGCTCTGATGTAGGAGTTCATTCTGGCGACTCAACTCCTCAGCCTCGGCAGCAACCGGTGCCCCTGCTGGACACGGCGACGAAGTTCTCCGTTCTCGCGGTTCAGATCTTCAGAAGAGTGACGATAGAAGTCAATCGTGTCACGCTGCCCACAGGCATCTTGTAGGGCCTCATAGTGGAGCTCGTCCATCGCCTCCAACAAGCATACAGTGTGCCCAACGGCGGAGTGGCGCTGGGAGAGTAGGCTAACGTAGACGCTGTGTGGACTCCCTGGAGTGCGTATGGGCACGAAGCGGTAGTTCGTGTCGTAGAGCTCGCTGCCGTAGATCACCCGGAGCTCGGTGAGCGCCTGAAGGGTGGTGCGCTGACTGGCAACCAATAAGGTGGGTCCTCTGGCTCGATAAGTGTGGGCTGTCTATGTAGAGGGCTGGATGATGATGGTGACCTCACAGTAGCTCTCGTCCTCGTCGGGGAAGACTCCGTGAAACATCGGCTCATGCTCGAATCCGAGGAAACCGACGAGCATGCGAAGCTCACAAATGAATCCGGCCCGTCGCGAAGAGTCCCACTCATGGTATGGACCGGCATCTACAAAAGAGAGAAAATTTTTGTGAAACTCCAGAAGATGAGAGGGTAAGTAATTTTGTAAGAAAATATAGTTATTATAAGTCCTAGGGTAAGGTCTGTTTGGCTTCCTACAGTCAAGTTGGCTCTGATACCATCTTGTAACACCTAGATTTCATAAATCCAGACCTTTATTGAAATTTCATAGAAAATCAATAAATAAAGACGTTCATCACATGACCGCGCAAAATACGACAAGCATTCATGGTTGGTAGACCATATTAGTACAAAAGTGTTAAAGTAAAAGAGAAACTAATAAAATAAGGGTCCTAGATGAACACCTCCTTCCAGTCTCGCCTTGACTGGGTCGCTACTCCAGACCTTCATCCTCCTCGTAGTAGACGTAAGTCAACGGGGGTGAGTACAATCGTACTTAGCAAGCCACCAGATGCAAATATAATGCAGAGTAATAACAAGGGAGATAGTGGCTAACTTTGCGGAAAAAGCATATTTGTAAAGAAATTAAATGTGATCATGTTATTAGTACATAAATGTTAACATGTGTATGCATCATCATCTTCTAACTCGAGGGGTACAGTCAGCCCACCCTCGCTCAACAGTCCTTACATGCCATGAATAACTCAAACATTCAAGCAATTGTAAACTAACTGCGAGAAGTCACACAACCCGCTCTTGACCGTGGGCTCGACTTTTCGAAAAAATTAAAACTCTGATTAGAGGTGTACCACTGTACCCACAAGGCACGCACTCATCACATACACCAAAGTGTAACGAGATGACCCATACCACGGGAACTCGTGCCAAAACCTTCCATATGGTTCTCCTCGACCCGATAGCACCCTCTTATGGGCTTCATATGGTGCCCCGACGCGTCGAGCCAACACCATACCCCCCTTGAGCCACGTCGGTACAAGCCACCTGCAGGTTTTCCCTTGCCCCCTCCACTATGGTGCATCGAGTCGGATTGTCCCATACTTCCAGTTAGGACTTACCCATTAGACTTGTAGTTAGTACGGAAGTGCTTTGCAACAGATTCCACAGACCGGTCCTTATAGTGCCTCGGGTGCGACCAACCAATGCCCTAGCTTGCACCCGGAGCCCACCATACTTATAACATAGCCAACTCCAACAGAGTCGAGAGACGAGAATAACGGGGTAATACATATAGTAGAATCCATCTATCTACGACTTATTCTTCTTATCCTATAGAAGTTGTGTCGGTACATTGGACACTAGCTAATATAATATTTGTAGAGTGACAAGGAGTGTAGACTCAATAAGCATGTCTTGGGTTTACACACAAGGACGGGGATCTAATAAATATATTGTAGGGCTTGAGATTAGACTAATGCAATATTATCCTATGAGTTATAGCGATAATTTATTAAAACATGGGCTCAATGATGATCAAAATGGGGGTTGTGACTTGCCTTGCTCAGCGAATGGTGATGGAGGAACCTCGGGGTAAAACTCCGGCTCCTCGACGAACTCGTAGTCTTCTCGATACGGAAAAAGTAAACATAACATTCAATAAACAAATAAAATATCACAAAACATAAGCATACAAGTATTATGGGTTTTAATATGTGAAATGAAGCTCTATTATTCTGAAGTTATGTTGAAAAACATTAAGTGTTAGATTTTAAGTTTTTTCCCAATTTATTTTATGAATTAATAATTTATCCCTAATGGGTTTTTCTTTGTTTAATTAATAAGAATATTTTGGGTAACAGGGACATACTTTTATGACATTAGTTTGTAGAGAATAAAATGCTGAATTTAACAAAATTTGAATGGTGAAATTTGGAGTTAAAATAAGCAAGTTATAAATTTTGGAAGTATAAATCATTTTTCTGAATTTTATTTAAACTGAAAACAGTTTCTGGTCCACGGTGAACCAGCGACTGTGCACGTGGACCGGTTGATCCAGAGCTGTTGGATCTGGATCCAGCGGTCAGCCTCGAGGCAGGATCGATTAAGTGGCATCGGACGGCTGAGATGGCCCCGTACCGCTTTGACCAGATCAAGGGCCAGGATTAAATCTCGAAGGGATTTAATCTAGGCCCTCCGATCGGGATCGCACGGTCAGGGTGCCGTCTGGCATGGCACGGGCGTAAGGGGCTCGTACCCCCCTTCGTCTCCGACTCCGACGACGGCGAGGGCCTAGGGGCCTAGCTCTCGGCAGAAACGGAAAGAGGGGAGTGAGGGGAGTGCGATGGTACCGGAGATGGCGACGGCGGACGACTGACGGTGACCGGCGGTGAGGGTAGACGGCAAAGGCTCCTCTGGTGCTCGTCGGCGAGGATGATCTGGCGGTCCTCTTTGCCAGCGGAGGTGTGGTCGAGGACGGCCAGGCTCCGACGGTCACATGGGTGGTGGTGGCGTGGATGATGGAGGTCTGAGTCGATGGTGAACGGTCGCCGGAGGCGAAGCAGGGGGTTGCGGCGCTCTGGGTTGCTTCGGCTAGGACCTTAGGGGTGTGGGCGGAGTGCGGTGAGCCGAGGGGTATAAATAGGGGGCTTGCCGGCGTCTAAACGGAAGGGAACCGAGGGGTTTCCTTTTCATCTCCGGTGAGCTTTCCATTTGCACGGCCAAGCTTCTATAAGCACGGATACACGTCGGCTAAAGATGGAAGGGGGACGCAGTGGTCCAAGGAAGGGAGTCTGGGGCGAATCCGGTCGGATCGGGGTGGCCGGCAGCGAAACAGGGAAGGGGGTCACCGGGAAAATGGAAGGGGAGATCCCCTTCCAACGAGGAAGACGATCCCGATGTAGGACCGAAAGTAGCGACCAGAGGGGGGGGGTGAATGGGCGCCTAAAATTTTTTGCTAAACTATATTGTAACCTCACCACCCAAATAAACTTAACTAGACAAATAATATTTGCAAAGCAAATTTCAGGAATTAAAGTTGTCTAGCTTAAAAATGATCGGTGTCCTAATTAAAATGATATTAAAAATAAACTAAACAGAAATACTGCAATAAATAAAATTGGGACTAGAAATATTTAATAACGTCTGCAAAAACCTAAATAAAAACTTGAAATAAAAATATTTCGATCTAGAAATAAAATACTAATCAAATGAATAAATATAGGATAATTAAAAATTAATTCAGAACTAAACCAAAAATATTGCAGGTGAAAACTAGACTAAAAATATAACTGCAGCTAATAAAATTTTCTTTTCTTTTTATGAGAGCAGATTAAACTGATATAGTTAAATAAATAATGCGAGATAATTAATAAGTAGATTAAATAATAATAGCTATCAGGTAAAAATATCTTCGAAAATACTAAAAACAATATTACTGCTAATTAAAAATAAATCAATATGGATTTAATTAAACATCTAAGAAATAGTAGATTAAACTAACTAACCTGCATTACATCTGCTAGATCAATCCCCTGTGCTCGTCGCCGAAGCAAATTTTTCTGTGCTGCCGTGTGCACTGCGTCGCCCGTGAGAAAAAATCCTTGTATGCAAGCACGCCAAATCACGCACGCCGGCCGAGGCTTTTGCTTGCGCCAGAAGTGCCGTGCGATGCACTGTGGCTCATAGCCCCCTGCTGCTTGCTAGCCTGCGCAATGGAGAAAAAAAATTTCCTCATCGTGGGGCCCGTCGTCACATGTATATCAAAAGCTGTGCTCTGCTGCTGGAAATTTCTCAGGACTCCAGGCCGCCAGCCGCTCCGCACAGGCGCCAAGTCAAGCGCCAAAAAAATGGCCGCTGTGCTGGCCGGTCACGCGCCGGCGTGTTGAAAGGCTGATACAGATTAAAAAAACAGTCTTCGTTGCGCCAGAAGAACAGAGAAGACGAAAGAATAAAAACGTGGACTATAGATTGATCTGAAAACTAAAACAGTCAACTATCCCCAAGGGGATAGGAGCCTATTTATAGGCAAATCCTAATAAATGAAAAGACTACTTTACCCTCAAGTAAAATAAACTGACTCTAAAATAAATTCCAAAAATTACTAAAATATTCTTAGAAAATTAACTGACTCAAATAAAAATATTCTAAACTTAAAAACTAAATATTAATATCCTAAAAACGAATTAAACATAGATTCTCAGTTTTACGCCGAAACTGACAAAGCGTCCACCGTCTTCGCACCGGGTACCCGGATTGGGCCTACCCGACCCCGCAGCTTCCTCAGCCCGGCAATCACTCGCCGCCCGTGTACCTGAGTCAAACCCAGTCAACAGAACAGTGGATCATCTGCCACTCCTAGCCATGTACCCGGATTGGGCCAGCTCGACTCCGCGGCTCCTCTGCCCGGCCGTCGCTCACTGCCCATGTACCTGAGTCACATGTGCCTCAGACTCGGCAGGTCTTCATCTCTCCTTCCTTTGACTTCCGTTGACAATCACTCATCACATCTGGAATATCAAAACCATATTCTTCAACATGGTTTCTCACTCGATAGGTGGCCCCCACCTGTCGGTGCGTGAGTGCGGGGAGGAGGGGGCTGACAGCCGGGCCCAATGTGTCAGTGGCGAAGGAAGGCGTCAGCGAGGCTGACGGGTGGGGCCGAGGTGGGGCGCGGTCGGGAGAGATAGGAGGGGAGCGGCGCCGACAGGTCAGTCCCACCTGGCGGTGACATGGCGATGGACTAGGCTGGGCTCGGGGAGGATTCAGGGTTGCGGCCCATTAAGAATTAAAACGATTTTCTGAATTAAAATAAATCCAGTAATTCATTTATTTGTTTAAGGGTTGAAGCACTGTTGATAAAAATTTGTAAAAATTCCTAAAATTATATCTTGGCCTCTAGATTCTATCATAAATTTTCCAAGTTGAAATTTTGAATATTTCTCCCTGTTTGGCTTTAGTAGGGCTCTTTTAAGATTTTCTTTAATTAAATAATCCCATTAATTCCCTGAAAATATAGTTCCTTTATTTTATTTATTTTTAAATCTTGGGGTGTTACAGTTAGCAACCCATTCCACGTACCTGCACGGCCTAATAAATTCAGCCTTGAGTAGTCGTTCCACTTCCTCTTTAACTCGGTCATAGACAACCGAATTAAAGCAGCGTGGAGGCTGCTTATAAGGCCTAAATCTAGACTTGATGGGCAGCCGATGCTCCATGAGCTTGCGGCTTAGCCCTGGCATCTCGCTATACTCCCATGCGAAACAATCGACATACGACCGAAGTAACTTTATTACTTCAGCCTTTTCATCAGGCTGTAAAATTTGGTTTACAAAAGTTGGCCTTGGGATGCTACTATTACCTATATCGACTTCCTCCAAGTCATCGGACGACGCAAAACCTTTTCCTAACTTCTCTACTTCGCTAAAGTCCCCGATGGCTTCGGCAATACCGTCTTTACTAGACCGATATTGCTCCACACGAGACTTTAGCCAATCTAGATTGTTCTTGCCAGACATGACTACTAATACAAAAACAGTCCTGCTACTCTAGCCGGCTTTACAGACACTGGTACAAACCGTCCTCCGGATACGCTAACAAAATCGTAATCTGAAAGATCTCTACCCGATAGACACTCTACTTTCACTACAACAATTCAGAAAACTTCCGTCGGCCAAAGCCGACGGAAGTTAGTCCTTTCCCGACGGAAGAAGCTAACTTCCGTCGGCAAAAGGCTAACTTCCGTCGGCTTTTGGCCGACGGAAGCAGGTAGACGGAAGTTAGCTAACTTCCGTCGGCCGCTGACGGAAGTTAGCTAACTTCCGTCGGCTTCACATGGCCGACGGAAGTTATTGGGGTATTTTTCCACGTCAGCAAAAACACACTTAACTTCCGTCGGCTAATATATGGCCGACGGAAGTTAACGGAAAACAGAAAAACGAAAAAAAATAACTTCCGTTGGCTAATGTGTGGCCGACGGAAGTTACCTTTTCCTTTTAAAAAAAATAGTTTGTGATACAGTGCCACATGATGCACATTCTGAACAAAACATATGAAGAGAGCGCACATGCCACATGATGCACAAGACATATGAAGAGTTTGTGATACAGTGCTACCTATATGTAGGACGACACAAAAGAGTTCAGATTCACAACCATAACCACATCTAGTTCATGGAACTCGTAGGAGAAAGACAAGAACAAGAGCAGCTTGCCACTTGCCAGTATAGGATGAACCTGTACATGGGAGTGTATGTGTGAAGCGTCTTGCTCTAGACTATGTCTAGCCAATCAGGAGAGGGATAACTTTGTCAGGGTCGTTGTCGTGGATCGCCAGCAGCTCAGGAACGTTCGAGGACGTGAAGCCCATCTCGTGGAGAGTGTTGTAGGATTTCACAAACTCCTTCACCTGAAAGAAGATAAGATTCCATGCTTGGTCAGTTTTCTGCTTTTGTCCATTGTCTGCAAAAACTAATGGCGATTGGAACGACAAAACCTACTTGCTTTTGAGTTGCCAAAGAACTTGTGTGTTTGTAATTGATTGTGGTGAGCATAATGGAGAAACTACAAGATAATCAGGGGAAAAGAAGCCTTCATAAAATCAAAAATAGAAGTAAGTTCTCCAGGGTGATGGCATACTTAGAGTATCAGCGGTATTAGTCCCACATTTGCCCATAGGACTTTATATATTAGTTCAATCCCAAATTATAGTTAGACAGTTCAGAACATTAAAACAGTAAAATTAATTTGCATACAAATCTAGCATATATATATCAACTCTGTTACCACAGAGGGGTCGCACTTGAATTCAAAGCCATTACAGCACATATAGTTTTCTTCAACCCATTTTCCTTCTTTCCACTCCCCCAACTCAGCGCAGGTCATAATCACGTAGACCTCGTGACCAAAATTGTCGAATTCAACACCATCCAACATAAAAGCTTAAGAGTAGAACCTGACCTTCCATTATGAACGCTGCATTCCAAGTCACAGCATCTCGCCGCGGCATTCCATCGAACACCGCACGAGCAGCCCCCATATCCCCGGCTTCAGCATACATCCTGCTCCGCCTGTCCGCCGACGACATCCAGTCCATGGCGCGCGGAGGCGGCGGGAAGCCGAGGAGGCGCGCGGAGGCGGCGGGAAGCCGGGGAGGCACGCGGAGGCGGCGGAGGTGGCAGGAAGTCGGGGAGGCGCGCGGAGGCGACGACCGCCCTCTCCTCCTTCTCCTCCGCCTGTCCGCCGGCGACATCAACCGCCTCCATGCTGTCGCCGTTGTCTCCGGGGGCCTCATGTCTAGTCCATGGCGCGCGGAGGCGGCGGGAAGGCGCGGAGGCGGCGGAGGCGCGGAGGAGGCGGCGACGACCGGGTAGAGCGGAGGTGGCGGCGGGGAAGAGGAGAAGTGGTGACGGGAAGCGAAAAACCTAGGGTTAAAGGCGTGGGCTGAGAAAAAGAAAGCGCGTTGCTGGAAACATAACTTCCGTCGGCCACATCTAAAGCCGATGAAAGTTAATTTTAACTTCCGTCGGCTTTAATATTGGCCGACGGAAGTTACGGCTTTTATCCCGAGCGGAGGTGGAAGCCTTTTAACTTCCGTCGGCCACAGTCAAAAGCCAATGGAAGTTAAATTAACTTCCGTCGGGTCTTGTAGGCCGACGGAAGTTAGCTAACTTCCGTCGGCTTTTCCAAAAACCGATGAAAGTTAAAATTGCCGACGAAAATTTACTGTTTTCTTGTAGTGTTTGTTATGGACGGCGTCAACTGACACATCGGCCAAAGCTACTTGGGCCGAAGTATCTGCGGGTGAGGAGCCATGCTGAATAGCGTGGGCCTCACGGCTCCAGAAGTGATGAGTCATTGTCAACGATAGTCAAAGAGGACTGAAGAAGAAAGGAGATCTGCTGTTTCATGGGCCGCGTGTGACTCAGGTACACGGGCAGCGAGCGACTGTCGGGCAGAGGAGGCTGCGAAGTCGGGCTGGCCCAATCCGGGTGCATGGGCCAGAAGCAGTAGAAGACCCACTGGGCTGTTGACCAGGACTGACTCAGGTACACGGGCGGTGAGTGATTGCCAGGCTGAGAGAGCTGCGGAATCAGGCCGGCCCAATCCGGGTACCTGGTGCAAAGCCGGTGGAGGCTTTGTCAGTTTCGGCGCAAAACTAACAACCGTTGATCTTGTATCCGACTGTCCAGAAGAGAAGCCGTAGTCGCTACGAAAACTTAGCTTCCGGATAAGTCATCTGTAACTCTAGGCCCACAGTCAGTCAGTCGCGTCTATAAAAATTCCTAAGGGCAGTAGAGTCTTTTCCTTTATTTTTGAGTCTGTAAAAACCCTAAGGGGCTGGTAGAATATTCCTAGTGTTGGGAGCCTATAAATAGGACCCCAAACCCTAGGGTTTGGACTACCCTTTTGGCTGAAATCAAATCCTCTCTATTGGGTCACTTTTTGTCTCTTGCCTTGCCTCTCTCTTCTCTGGTTCCCTGCTTGCGCCGCCAGGAAGTTTTGCCCCTGTGTTTGATGCCTTGCTTTTAATGTTGCAGTAAATGACCTATTTCGTTGTGTGCTGCATCTGCATAGGTTTTAAATGGCTTCATTTCATTAGCATAGCAAGTTTTCCTGTGATTTTTGAGTCCTTGGAGGCTTCGGCTGGGTGTGTTCTTCATTCTAGTAGTACTAGTTCTTGCTGTTGCAAGTAGTACTACTTCCCTGCAGCTACAATGTTCTGTGCAGCTTTTCACCTTCTACTACACAGCTTTTTGATCGAAGCTGACAGGGTCTATTACCTTTTCTGGCTGTTTCTCTGGCGAAGTTTTTTTCTCTGTTCGAACCCCCTCAGCTCCGTGAGACAGGCTTCGATTTAACATCTTCGAAGGCTTTGCTCAATCTTCGATCTTCGGTGTGCGGTCTGTTTTGATAAGCTTCGAAGTATTTTTCTGAACGGACAGCATCGCATACTTCGAACAACATACTCCGAATCTAGCTGTTCGAAGTCCATACTTCGGTAGGCTTCGAAGTTGGGTTCGAAGCTTGTCTTTTCTGATAGACTTCGTTTTGATTTCCTTGTGGCGTGTCAGCCTTCGGTTCTCTTTCCGAAGCTTTCCCTGTTCGAAGATAGAGTGTAGGCTTCGGACTTAGTTCTCTGTCGTGTGACAGGCTTCGCATCCTTGTCCGAAGGTTGTCTGTTTGTGGGTTGTGTTCGAAGTTTTCTATTCGAAGGTTCTTGCTCCGAAGCTCTCGGTTCGAAGCTGTGTTCGAAGCCTTGACTTCGAAGTACATACTTCGAACCAGGCTCCGGCATTGTCATACTTCGCTCCGAAGTACACTTCGCTACTTACCACTTCGAACTAGGTTAGACCGTGACACCTTCAGCATCTCGGACAGGCTCCGTCACCAACCTCCGAAGCAGACCTCGACGTGCGAAGGAGGCTTCGCCCAGTACCGAACAGGAGACAAATTTGGACAGTAACTTCTCTTTTCATCTTACACATACTTAGATCATTTCATTGAGAAGTTTAAGCCTGTTACACCATGTACATCTGCCTAGTTGCACTTATTTAATAATTCTCAGTTATAATCATTTGCTTCTAGGTTAGAAACCTTTAGACTTAGGCCTTTTATCTATTTTCTGCTGCGTAGTCTTTTTGAGGTGCGTTGGGTATTGGGAACAGGCCATTGATTCGAAAGAATTTTTTAGGCGCTCATTCACCCCCCCTCTGGTCGCTACTTTCGGTCCTACAGCGGGGATGACCTCCAACTCATCGCTGTCCCACTGTATCAAGCACTGGTGTAGAGTAGAGGGAATGCAACAGTTTGCGTGAATCCAGTCGCGTCCGAGTAATACACTATAGTTACCTTGTACTTCGACAACGAAAAATGTTGTTGGCAATGTCTTGTTGCCCACCATCAACTCCATAGAGAGTACTCCCTTGGCCTCTGATCTCTCGCCGTTGAAGCCGTTGAGCATCAAGTTGGTCTTCTTTAGGTCATCCTCATCCCTGCCAAGTTTCTTCAACAATGAATAAGGCATTAAGTTAACAGTGGCACCACCGTCGACGAGCATTCGGGAAATCGGTTCCCATCGATGTGACCTCTGACGTAGAGGGGCTTCAAATGGCGAGCCAAGTCCTCAGGCTTCTAAAAGATGGCGTTCCGTGGGCCGAGGTTCAATTGGGCGACCTTGGCCTCGTCATGTGGTATTGCGAACTCGGTAGGTAGCGTGACGATGTTGATGTCCATCACCTGGGGTGCGGGCCCTTTAGAGATGGGCGAGTAATCATCGTCGAGCATGTCATCGTCATCGTCGCTCGGACTCGGAGCTGGGTTGGTTATCTCAACCGTCTTCTCCCTCCATACCAATTTTGTAGCTGGCCAAGGGCGGATCTCTTCGAAGATGGCATCGCGCTCGGCCTCAGCTTCCTTCTCGCGCATCTCATGTGCCCGTAGTCTTTGTAAGCGTCTCTTCTGTGACTTGGACATGCCTGGAGGTGCCCAAGATGGCTGAGGTTTGGTGCCGGTTGCTACTGTTTGACTTCCATTAATTCTGGCCGAAGTGGTATTGTGCCCTTCGGTCTTGTGTACCCTGTGTTCGGAGGGTGCTTTGCTGCGAACCCCGATAGACGGGCAGGCCTCGTTCGGCCGACCGAACCAAGCTTCAGCGCAGAGCTCGGCCGAAGCATGAGACTTACCTCCGTCAGACCTCGGTGACAAAGCCTTCGGGATTGGGACTTCCTGAGACCCAACTCTGATGGTTATGGCTTTGGACTCCCATACATCGGCCTACGTGTGCTCGCACCCTTCGGCTTCGCTCTGCATGGTCCGATTCGGAGTCACCACAGACAGTTTGTGGACGATGCCCCCCTCCACTACATCTGTTTGCCCCTGCAATCCATAATACTCCGAAGGAAAACAAGGCACAGCGTTAGGTTGCGGAGAGTACCCTAACCCGGACACGTACGGAGCCCATGGGGACCACGCCCAGTCATACGGCGGAGGCATCGGCGGCTCTAGTGGCCTCGCCCACTATGAGCCGAACCCGTTACCTGGAGAGGGGTTTGGCCAAGTCGAAGGTATCTCGGACCACACCAGTGAAGGGTCCTGCCAGGCCGGAGGTACATTTGGCCAGTACGGGCCGAAGCCTCTCACCGGAGAAGTCCAACACGGTGCGGGGTTCGGCCATTGGGGGCCGAAGTTGTTGTATAGGGGACCCGACCATTGGGGGTCGAAGCTGATGTATGGGGGGTTCGACCGTTGTGGCTCAGAACCACCGTGCGGAGCATCAGGCCACTGTGGACCGAAGCCTTCGTGCGGAGGGTTCGCCTGCTTTGGTCCGAAGCCACCCTTCGAGGGTCTTGGACCCTTCGGCTGTTTTAGCTCAGCGTGTGGACCTGCTTCCTTGGCCCTCCTCTGATGCTTGTTCAACAGCATGTCATACATTACGTTCGGCCTCTTGCGAGCCTTAGCCGAAGGGGCATTAATGTTCTGTTTCCACACTCCTACCTCGGGGTTCTTTGGCACGAGTGTGCGAGTGCGTGGTTCTCCAATAATTACATATTTCCCTTTAGACGACTTGACCTGTTCTGGCCAAATCAACACCTTCTTTTCGCCGAGGTCGACGGTGTTGACTGGAAAAGGATCTCTATCTAGCTTCATCTTCGGATCATGGTCTATCTTCAATCGTCCTTCTTCTATGGCCGATTGTATCTGTCGTCGAAAAACATTGCAATCATTAGTATTATGCGAATGTGAATCGTGCCACTTACAGCATGGATGCTTCTTTAACTCATCGGCAGGTGGAATGACTTGACCCTTAGGTAACCTGAGAAGCTGACTTTTTAAGAGAAAATCAAATATTTTATCACATTTAGTTATATCAAACGAGTACTTGACCTCACCAAGTCGATTCTTTGTGGGGGACGGTCGTAACTCGGAGAAGGTGACAGGTTTATTTTTAGTGTTCCAAACCCATTCGGCTGCGTACATATTGGCCGAGTCCTCCTGTTCTGATTCTTCCTCGTCAGAACGTTCCATTATGTGGATTTCATCCCTAGGCTTGCTAACGTCTTGATAAATTTCTTATCTTTGGCTCGACCTTCTTGTACCAGATCCTACTGTAGAACTTGGCTAACTTCTAAGAAGTTTTGGTTATCTAACCTCTCTTTAATTTCAGAACGCAACACGTTAAAAGCTAGTTCTGCCAAGTCACTTTCTGAAATATTAAGGCTAAAACATCGGTTTCTAGTATCCCTGAAACGCTTGATGTACTCACAGGCGCTCTCACTAGATTTCTGCTTAACCGATGTCAAATGCTAAAGCCTGAGTTCTATTTCACCCGTGTAGAAATAATCATGGAATTTCCGTTCTAAATCATCCCATGTTTGGATGGAGTTCGGCGGGAGCGCCGAAAACATAGTAAAAGCGGTGCCGGATAGCGAGAGAGAAAATAGTCTAACTTTTAGAGCATCTAACCCGCTAACCTCTCCACACTGTGCCAAAAATTAACTAACGTGCTCTAGTGTGGTCTTGCTACCCTCGCCGTCGAACTTAGTGAATTCAGGGATTCTATAGCCGTGGGGGTAGGGAACTGTATCAAGATGGTCAGGGTATGGCTTTCGGTAAACCCTAACCCATCCCTTGGGCACGAAGCCGACACACTCTCTAAATAGTGCATGGACCCGCTCCTCTATGTCATCTTGGTATGTTGCTTGTGTGCGCCTCTCATGCGGGGGCGCGACACGCGGTGGGATATCGGTGTTGGGGGAAAATATTTCATCCTTAGAGCCATTATGGTGACAAGGCAATGGCAGATGATTGAATCAAAGGTTTCCAGCATATAACTCCGGAATCACCGTGGATCAAGTTTGAAGTATGAAGGCGAATTCTAGTTCGGAGTATATCTTCGAACTAGGACTCTTCCGAGAGCTTCTTTGCCAGCTAGGATGGAAGACTTATCATCCTTCTCGTTAGATTAGTCTTTTACCATTTTAGCCCTATTAAGTGTACCAAATAGTTTCCACTATGTCGGTTGTAATAGAGGGGTAAAAAGGTCTTTTCCTTAATGTTTGGGCCTATAAATACCCCCCGTTTTACTCTGTAATACGGACCGAATACAAGTTATTCAATATACATGTTCGAACTGTTTTAAGCTATTATCCTTTCGGAGGCTTGAAATAGTTTACTTCGCAAACACTTCGTTTGTTAGTTTCTAACCTTCAGAAACCTGTTAGCGTAATCTTTTACGCCAACAATCGGCGTGTCGGCCATGGGCCTCTTCCCTACGCGCTATTTGCATGACGTGTTCGTGTTCGGGCGCCTGCGCATGTGGTGCGGGCAGCGCGGGCACCAGCGCAGGTGGTGGCGCGTGGTATAATGATTGGTCTCGGCCATAAGTGATGAGGCCGGAGACATGATTGTGCTGGTGCTGTCATTAGTCCTACCGTATACGTGGTTTGCCGGTGGTGCACTAGGAATGGGAACCGGGGGCACGGCCTTAGTAAATCCGAACCTCCTAAGAGTCGCCTCCACTTGGGAGCTGACTGTCGAATCTAAACGGTTGGCTAGCGAAGCGCTAACGGCTTGATCTACTGATGCAGCTATTTTTTGTTCAATCTCTAAAGATGATAGACGAGGCGATACAGGTGTTACCTGGACCTAAGCAAGGTCGGGGGTGATGATGTCGCGCTTGATGAAGCCCGCACGTGTCTTGACGTAGCCCCCAAGCATCATGTCCTGGAGCGCCTTCAACTTTGCCTCGATCTCTGCTCGGTCTTCTGCGGGGATATCTTCTAGTGTAGATGACAATATGTTGCGGTTGTTGATATCCGCGCCTCCTATTGCGTCCATCGGCGGTGTAGACATAGTAGTAGATGTAGACGTACCGGTGGCCGATGTAGATGTACTCATCATGTTGGCGTAGCCTTCCCCAGCAGAGTCGCCAAAAAGTGTGTTGACACGGAATTGTGCCCCCACACTTGGGTCAGTTCAATGATCAAAAAGTGCACGGATACTTAGGGACAGGCCTAAGCGTGACGTGGCACTAACGTCGCGTTCTGACTACCCTTAGTCGTTACAAGGGGGGTGGAGTCGCCAGGCAACCAGATTACACAAAATAATCCAATTAGCCGAAAGAGATAGATTAAACAGAATGAAATCAGCAAACCAGTCGGATCCCCGTCTGGTTCAATGTGTGATGCGAAGGGGGTCACCGAAGTGTACCTTCGGCATCTGGTGCGAAGTGCTCCGCCGAAGGGTGCTTCGAAGTAGACCGAATTTTGCTAAGTGTTGCACCAGTAACGAAGGTAGCAATCTGTTACGCAGATTAGCGGATACATCACAGGCGAAGTACCAAGGCGATAGCAATCTATTACGTAGATTAACGGATACTTCACAAGCGAAGTAACAAGGGTTACCACTGTTCCGTAGTGGCCGGCAGAGGGCTTCCAGGCAAACCCACGAAGAGGTACAAGAAAATAAAGGTAAAGTAAAAATGATCAAAGCATGGGGCTTTGGTTTGGTTTGAGTTGGGGGGCTCTCTACGCCGACCTTGCCTCTCTATTTATAGGGGCTTAATTCATAATCTAATCTGCTATTAATCTGGCCAGATAGAGATAAAGATTGAGCTGGAAACATATGCAATTCTATCTCTACCGAAGTGGGCTTCGGCCAGGCCCGTCGAGGCCTGCTCCTCGGGCCGAAGCTTCAGTAGCGTGGGCCTCCGAAGGCCTCCCGGCCGAAGCCCATGGGCTGGCTAGAGGCTTTCGAAGCCCATAGCTCAATGGACTTCGGCCCTGTAGGGCTTCGGACAGACCCTGGACATGTGTATTTTCGGCCCAAATCAAAAAAATTGATATTTCGACGATCTAGCCATTAATGCCATCTTTTGCTATCAACACATGCCCGCCACTGCTAATACACCTATATATACATTTCACTCCCACCGTCTAAAAAATATGTTTCATTTCTAAACCATAAACTCTTCCCGCCCATTGCTGCCACTCCTGGTGCCCGCATCGCCACCCTCAGAGCCCATCGCTGTCGTCCCCGAAGCCCGTCACCGCCGTCTCGGAGCCGTTGGTGTCCCCGGACCCCTCGCCGCCGCCTCGGAGCCGTCACAGTCATCCCTAAAGCTCGTCACTGGAGCCAGCGTCGGTGTCCCCGGACCCCTCGCCACTGCCTCGAAGCTGTCGCCGCCGTCCCCGTCCCCGAGCGCACACCGCCATCCCCATCCCAAAGCCCACGCCACCGTCCTCAGAGCCCATCGCCGTCGTCCCCGAAGCCCGTCGCCGCCATCGCCCCGAACTCCGCCCATCACTGGAGCACGCGTCGCTGTCCCTGGACCCTACGCCGCCATCTTGGAGCCGTCGCCACCATCCCCATCCCCGAGCGCACGCCACCATCACCGTTCAGGTTGCTAAAAAGTTTCTAGGGTTTATTCTCCTTACATTTGGAGTGCCCATAATTCTTCATTAATATGAATACATGACAATGTATAAAACATATTAGGTATTTCTTTGTTCAGAAAGATGGAAAAATAGGAAGCAAGATTGAACAACATTTGAAAATTAGGACTTGGAAGTCTTAAAGTGTTTATAAATTTCAGAATTTCTAGGAAATAGTGGCTTATGGTTCACTATTTGCACATATCAACATGAGAAGTGAAATTTGTGGATAGTTATCATTTTGTTCTATGTTATCTCTGTTACTAAGAACTTAACTATGTGTGTAGCAGCATTCTAGGTTCAGGAGATGTGGAAATTACTTTGTACCTATCCTAGTTAACTGACTAAAATTTAGGGTGGAAATGTAGGAAAAAATGTGATCTCTTTTGCACATATGCCTCTTTAGCATTAGTGTATGCATACTTACTTCTTTAGTTTTGCATTTTGGTTAAAGGATCAGTTGTAGAATAACTGTATACTACTTTGTTACACCTGTTTTGGCATTGATTAATGGAAATGTACCATTCACCCAATATATATTAGTCTAATTTTGGGTGAAGTCTTCTATATCTAAGTTATGCCATGAGAAATATTGCATTCCACATTACCACCTCACATCTCTTAGCATATATGTATCAACATGATACAATGATATGTTAGTGTGCTATTTTGTTCAATATTGTGTTTTATGCACTATGTTGTATATAATACATAGTTGATGACCTGATTGATGCATCAATTAATGAAACAAAGTATATATATATTATTCATCTTGCCCCCACTACTAATACACCTATATATAGTTTTTGGCTCCCGCTCGGATGAAACCTTAGATCAATTGCAAATCAAATTCTTATGCCCATCGCCACCGTCTCGGAGCCCTTTGCCATGCGACGTCCCCGTCGCCGCCCATTCATATAGGCTAGTCGAATCATTCATAAAGCCATGTGACACGTCCATTCCCTTCCACAACTTTTTTAGAACAATGCTAGGGATTAGATCTTCAACAACTTTTTTAGAACAACTTTTAGAGGCCTATGATACAAATTGTAATTGAGTTATCTCATGTATGTCATCAAGCCGTGTGACACATCCATTCCTATCAACAACTTCTTCTTTCTCGTGTTGCTGGCAGGGAATGGATGTGCTCACGGTTCCATGGCAGCCATGAACATATGCTGAGGCCTCAACAATACTAGAGAGACTACTATACTAATCCTCAAGTTCATCCGGCTGAAGACCAACATTAGATTTTGCAATTCCTTTTAGATCGAGGCCTATGATGTAAATTGTTATTGAGTTATCTCATGTATGTCATCAAGCCATGTGACACATCCATTCCCTTCAATAGCTTATTATTTCTTGTGCTACTGGCAGGGGATGGATGTGCTCATGGTTCCATAGCAGCCATGAACATATTTGAAAAACAACACAAAATATGCTGAGGCCTCAACAACACTAGAGAGAGAGAACAACACAATCTCCTAACTTGAGGATTAATATAGTAGCTTTAGAAGTAAAAGCTGACTACTTTGTGCATTGTTTCGTACATGAAAATATGACATCGGACCTTTTTTTCATAAGCAAAATTCTGATACATTAACCTCTTAACTATGAATAGTTAATCTATGGCGGAAGAAGGATGTCCCATCGAGAAGCTCATCTACGAGTCTCCAGCAAAAAACAAATAAAGAGGGTTCATCTGAAGGATCCTTCGATAGCGAATCTTCATACCACTCTCCAGAGAATGAACATCCAATGGAGCCTAGGAAGAACAGAATGAGAGAAGACGCCGATGAGGATTACATTCCTAAAGCTCAAGCGGAGGTAATTATTGCGTTAGTAACAAGTCAGAGCAGCTTCTAATTGAGGATTACATTCCTAAAGCTCACATTGTCTATCGTCGTAGGATCGTCCAAAGCGAGGAAGCAAGCATCGATTATTTCAAATCGAGAAAACAACAGCTATTGTCCCAGCTATTGAGTCATTTGAGCCAACAGCTGTTGAGCCCGTAGCCACTACATCCTCTGCAAATGCGAAGAGTAGAGGAAAACGGGAGAAGAACAAACTGCATACAGCCATCTACGAGGTTGAAGATGTGTATGTTGATGGGGCTCCAAAGAAGGCGATAGAAATCATACCGGAGAAGGCGATCAGAGGGGGGGTGAATGGGAGCTTTTAAAATTTCAGACTAAAAATAGCCTTCTGTTTTAATTCTGTCTTCTACGGAACAGGCTTCGAACACACCCTTCGAAGTTCTGTTTCGGAGGTATTTTACAGCTCCGAACACAGGCTTCGCAAGGAGCAAAAGTTCGAAGCCAAGAAGACTTCGCTCCACCCACAACCCTGAAAATTCAGCTCTGCTAAGTTAGTGCAGGCTCTGCACACAGGGTGCCTTCGAGCAGGCTTCGCACTTCACCCTTCGCAAGAGCAGACTTCCCCCTGCGGACTTCGACCAAATACTCAGCGATAGCAACTAGTGCTAGGCTTCGTACTTTGAAGGTCTAAACACACACTAAACAGGCTTCGCCGAGGACTTCGACACGGGAAGAAAACGGGCTTCGACTCAGGTCAAACAGTGCTTCGCTAGTAATCAGAGAGGTCTAGCAGTTTACGTAGAGCAAACAGACACTGAAAATACACACTTCTCACAAACAGGCTTCTCACACACTTCTCCAGAAAGGATTTAGAGCACAAACTCAACTCAAAAGAAGTGAGACACAGAGAGATCGAAGCATGCAGTGAAGTATGCATACAAGTTCAAGCAGTAAATGAAAATAGAATCAAAACTTCATTGCTTGAATAGGGAACACAAAATGAACTCACAGGATGAATACAGAGAGTGTGGCGGCTAGCAAAGGAGTTCTACAATGGTTGCTCAAAGTGTTGATGTGACCTAGCTAGCCTCCACTATTTATAGGCACTATTCAGCCCTGTGAATAGACTACTTTACCCGTATGGTTTACACTGTGTTTGTCTCATCAGAAGAGGGGGTACAACTATTAGTCTACTTTATTTGGAGGCTTCTTTTGTCAGCTTCGCAGAGGGGACAACACCAGCCTTTGCAGAGCAGACGCTGTTAGCCTTTGCAGTTTTGGACTCTTCTGAAGCCCCCCTTCGCACGCGAGGGGTGCGGTAGCTTCGGTGAGAAGCCTTGAGCCCGACGGCCTTCACTTCACCGAAGTCAGCCTTCGATACAGTGACGGTTTCGAGCCGAAGCCGTCAAAGCGCTTGGGCCTTCGCACCAACACCTTCGGAGTGGACCACCATGACTTCGCAGCTTGTCCAAGCTTGAACTCCATCAGTCCATGTACCGAAGCCATGCATGGCCGAAGTACCTCAACTCAGCCTCACTCCGGAGCCAGCTTCACTCCGAAGCCAGCCTCACTCCGAAGTCAGCTTCACTCCGAAGCCAGCCTCACTCCGAAGTCAGCTTCACTCTGAAGCCAGCCTCACTCCGAAGTCATCTTCACTCTGGAGCCAGCCTCACTCCGAAGCCCCACCTTCGGAGTACCACCCTTCGAAGTCCCTCCTTCGTCCAAGGCCTCCGCATGAAGCATTCTATGAGCACTTCATCGTAGTGTCTCTCCCCGAGCACACTCCTCGACGATCCTCACCCGGACCATGCCTTCGATGCACCTCGACTTCTGTGACCTTTGTCGGGTATACCTTCGAGTTCCTCCCATCGGAGCACACTTCGAATGCCCTGCCTCATTGCTGTGGACTTGGTCCACCATACTCCGAAGTCACTCCATTCGGAGTACCCTTCGAAGTGCCTTGCCTCCAAGGACTTCGTCTCGGAGTACCTTCAGCCGGAGCCACACTCTGCACTTACTGCCTCCTCCTGGCGCACCTCGACCCGAGATCCGACCTCGACCCCTTCGTACCCTTCGTGATGGAGCTCCCTGCTCCCCTGGCATCAAGCCTCCCGCTTGACCCAGGTTCACCTGCTACGAACCGTTTGTCACCTCCGAAGTCACCTGCGCACCACAGACAAGCAAACAAGTGTATCCAGTACCCCGGAGACCTCTCCGGGTAAACAACCTTCGGCACACATTCCGGTGTACCGCCCAAAGTACCTAGACCCTTCGGTACAGCCATGTCATTGTGTACTGTCAGACCCCTCCGACAGGCACACTCCGCTGCAACAGCTGCAGCAACCAGATCCACCGAACCCTTCGGTGAAACCACCTTCGAACCCCTTCGGAGGGACCCCTTCGAATCAGAGGGTAAAATCTGTCAATCACTCATCACAGACTCCGAAACCAACCCTTGGTTTCTCAATCTCCCCCTTGATGAGTGCATTGACAACCAAATTCAAGTTCAAGAAATTTGAAAAATTTCAGCACACAAGTGACCATAAAAACTCAGAAACGAGCCAAATCATGTCACTTGACAAAAGAATTTTTCTCTCCCTTTTCAAAAGAGTAAAAGCCCCTTCGGAAAATGTCCCCTTTGCATGATAAAAACTCCCCCTTAGTTAATTTACCCCTTTGCTACAGAGAACTCAACATATTTCTCCCCCTTTGGCAATGCAAGCATCAAGGAGCATGTAAAAGATGCACAACCTCGAAATGGGCAGAATTGCAAAGACATATAAAGAAAAAATATGCCAACATTAATACCAATATTCATGTGCTCAGCTCAATTTAACATTCTCTAAAAACATGATGACAGTATGTGATTTTATCATTTTGAAATAACAGCATCACCACTCAATCAAGGTAACTAGACAAGTAGAAGCAGGGACTGTGCAAAACTAGTGAATTTATACACTAGACAGACAAGTCCAGTTCAAATGGAGCATTGAAAGCAAACTTGATGAACAATTAATTTTGTTGTTCTTTTCATAATGCCAGGGGTTATTTGTTTGTCTACCTTATACTTTCCAATCAAGCCAAGCCTAGGCATGAAAGCCATCAAAAGCTTAAGGCAGTGATTTTGGCATACACTACACTATCCCAGTTCAGACCAATGTGCAATGGTAAGCAGTCTAGAATAGAGTAGTGCGACAAACAAACCCACCTGGATCTTTTTGCTTTGAAGCATGCAAATCATGGATTTTTGGAATTTGAATTAAGTGAACAAATTGTTTAACACTTTATGAATATCCATGAGTAAGTAACACAATTTTTCAAGTTGCAATGTTTAGCATCCAGAGAAAAGGAGTCTTGCTATCAAGCAGATAAAAGATAGCTAAAGTAGTCCTACCTAAACATGCTAGATTCAAGACTAAGCAGTGAGCATGATTTGATTTTGGAAAGAAGAATCATGCACATCATGTTTCAGACATATTAAATAGAGCTGAGCTGACATGATTTCATGAATTAAAATCAGGCATATAAGTGCAAAAGATGTAAATGCAATTTCACACGTAGTGAGCCTATGCAAGACAAAAAAATCTGCTCCCCCTCACAAGATGTCGTAAGGGTGACAAACACCAAGTTCCCCACGCAACTAGGCAAAACGAGAAGCATCAAGGGGTTTTGTGAAAATATCGGCTAGCTGGTGTTGGGTATCAACATATTGAAGTTCAATATCACCCTTCACATTATGATCTCTGAGAGTTCAATATAAGTGCAAAAGATGTAAATGCAATTTCACACGTAGTGAGCCTATGCAAGACAAAAAAATCTGCTCCCCCTCACAAGATGTCGTAAGGGTGACAAACACCAAGTTCCCCACGCAACTAGGCAAAACGAGAAGCATCAAGGGGTTTTGTGAAAATATCGGCTAGCTGGTGTTGGGTATCAACATATTGAAGTTCAATATCACCCTTCACATTATGATCTCTGAGAAAATGATATCGCACATCAATGTGTTTGGTTCTGGAGTGCTGAACCGGGTTGTTTGCAATACAAATAGCACTAGTGTTTATCATAGAAAAGTGGAACACTCTTATAATCTAACCCGAAATCCCGCAAAGTGGAAACCATCCACAAAATCTGAGAGCAACAGGTAGCTGCAGCAACATATTCGGCCTCAACCGTCGATTGTGCGACACTAGACTGTTTGCAGGAAGACCAGCAAACCAGTGATGTACCCAGAAAATGACAAGTACCTGAGGTACTCTTCCTATCAATCCTACACCCAGCAAAATCCGCATCGGAATAACCTCGAAGACACAAAGAGGAAGACACCGAATACCAAATGCCAAATTCAAGGGTATGTTTGAGATACCTGAGAATGCGGTTTACCGCTTGGCGGTGCGAAGCTCGTGGTGAAGCCTGAAGACAAGCGCACAGACACACTGCGAAGTGTATGTCCGGCCTCGTAGCAGTCAAGTAGAGGAGGGAGCCGATCATGCTCCGGAACTCCTTCTGATCTACGGCTTCTCCATCTTTGTCAGGATCCAATGCTACAGATGTAGCCATTGGAGTGGCGAGTGGCTTCGCATCAGCCATGTCAAACTTCTTGAGCAGGTCTTTGGTGTACTTCGTCTGGTGGACGAAAGTACCTTGTTTGCTTTGTTTGATTTGCAAACCAAGGAAAAAAGTGAGTTCGGCCATCATGGACATCTCGAACTCCCTGCTCATGGCATCTGCAAACTCGGCAACCAAAGCATGAGAAGAGCCACCAAAGATGATATCATCCACATAAATCTGAACTAGGAGGAAATCTTTGCCATGCTTGAGAGTGAACAGGGTTTTATCAACAGATCCCATCAAATACCCCAGCTCAAGCAGAAAAGACTTAAGTCTATCATACCATGCCCGAGGGGCCTGCTTGAGTCCATAAAGAGCCTTATGATGTTTAAGGACTTTATGTGGGTATTTGGGGTATTCAAAGCTAGGGGGTTGTTTTACATAAACATCTTCGCCTATGAAGCCATTTAGAAATGCACTTTTGACATCCATTTGATAGAGTTTGAATCCCCGGGATGTCGCAAAGGCAAGAAAAATCCTAATGGCCTCAAGACGAGCAACAGATGCAAAAGTTTCAGTAAAATCAATCCCTTCTAATTGAGAAAAACCCTGAGCTACAAGTCTAGCCTTGTTTCTAACTATTGTTCCATCCTCCCCTTGTTTGTTTTTGAAAATCCATTTTGTTCCAATGAAATGAACATTTGGTGGAGGATCAACTAAAGTCCAGACTTGGTTTCTCTCAAAATTTTCAAGTTCTTCATGCATGGCATTGATCCAACTAGAATCAGATAGTGCATGACTAACATCTAAGGGCTCGAAAGAAGCAACAAAAGTGGAATCAATGAAATGAGCATGAGAACGTGTTACCCTTTGATCAAGCTCACCAATGATCTGCTCAGGAGGATGCATCCTTTGAACATGGTGTGGAGCCTCACGGCGAGATGCAGTCTTCCCCTCAACTTGTATGTTGGAGTGGTCCAAGATGACCAATGTCGAGGTAGTTGCTTTGGGACCTTGTGCCGAAGTGGTTGAAGCGGGGTCGGCTTCGGGGGTTGATGTCGAGGGTAGTAGGGGTTCATCCTCGAAATCTCTGGGATCTTCTTCTTCAAAGATGGTTTGTTCCATGTCGTGTTCATTTGCCTGTTCAAAGGTAGAACTAACAGAGGGGGTTGATTCATCAAAAGTCACATCACATGACTCGATGACAGTGTTAGTCTCCAAATTATAAACACGATAAGAATGACCATGTATAGTGTAACCCAAAAAGATCCCATCAAAAGAGCGCGACTCAAATTTATCAAAATTTCCACGTTTTAGGATAAAGCAACGACAACCAAAAACTCGAAGATGAGTAACTTTGGCTTGTCTCCCAAAACGTAGCTCATAAGATGTCAAGTTCAAAATTGAGTGCAAGAAGATTCAGTTTGAGATGTAACATGCAGTATTCATGGCCTCAGCCCAGAATTTTCTAGGAGTCCTGTGCTCATCGAGCATCGTCCTAGCCATCTCAACCAAAGTGCGGTTCTTCCTCTCAACAATATCGTTCTGTTGAGGAACCCGTGGAGCAGAGAATTGATGTTCTATGCCATGCTCCATGCAAAAGTCAACAAAGAGACTGTTCTTGAACTCAGTGCCATTATCACTTTGAACGAATTTCAATGCACCAAGGAGTTCAGTGAAAAGTCTCAAAGCCAAGCTCCGAAAGTGTGAAAACACTTCATCCTTGCTGGCAAGAAAGAAGACCCAAGAGTAGCGAGAGAAATCGTCGACAATGACTAACACATACCACTTGCCGCCTAAAGAACTAACCCGAGAAGGACCTACAGTGTCCATGTGGAGAAGTTCTCCGGGTTGCTCAGTCATCACCGTGGTGACTGGCGAGTGCGAAGCGGCAATCATTTTTCCATGTCGACATGGAGCGCAAACTAAATTTTTCTCAAACTTGAGGTTGGGCAATCCTCGGATTAGACCTAGGGCACTCAGACGAGCGAGTAACTCAAAGATCATATGCCCTAGTCTCCTATGCCACTTCCAAAGCTCAGAAGTAGAATGTGCAACAAGACAATGAGAAGAACCAGATGATTTAGAAAAATCAGCTCCAAAAACTATCCCAACTCTAAAGATCTTACAGACAACAACGCCATCAGAATTGAGTACTTGCGAAGTATCGCGATGGAATCGCACTTCGAAGCCCTCATTAAGCAACTGAGATACAGAAAGCAAATTGTATCCCAGGTTTTTAACCAAAGCAACATCTTTGAGAGTGAAATTCGAGTTAATTCTTACCACACCTTTACCTTTCACTCTACTCCTTCGATTGTTGCCGAAGGTGATATGTTCCCTTTGCTTGGTTGTGGTGAGGCTGAAGAACCATGCTGCATCTCCGGTCATATGGCGCGAACAATCGGAGTCCATGATCCACGTGCCCTCCAAGCCTCGGTCCGGCGCCTACACATGATAAGAAAATCTCGATCGCTTAGTGCTGGGGTGAGTGAATATATGACGAGGCATCCAACACTGAGTGATACGAGTAGTAGGCACAATAAAAGTAGACTGTCTACGCACATGATAATCAGAATGATGCAAAGTGCGAGGTCTACCTACATGCTGTGATCTAAAAGCATGACGAGGTCTCCTACTCTGACGGGGTACAAAGCTACTCGCATGGGGTCTACCACCATATGGAATATGGTGAACACCACGAGGAGCAAAACCTCTCTGAGAAGTACGAGGAGCCTTGAAAACAGGACGAGAGTAAAACTCAGACTCATGCATACCTAAAGATGGGTAGTGCATGTTCTGGAACCTCATCGCCTGAGAGCATCGCTCATCCTTGATGCGACGAAAATAGAACCCAACCAGATGACCCAACCTCTGACAGTAGGAACAATGAAAAACTCTCCTATGGGCACTCTCATGGGTCATAGGAGCAATCCTCATAGGCTCCTTGGGCTTCTGCTGAGTGGTTTTCTTGGGAGGGATTTTCTTGGCAGGAGGAGTGGTTTTCTTTGTAGTCCGGGTAGGCTTTTTGGCTGATGGAGTGTCTAACAGAGCTCTCTCTTTCTCTAAGGTAGTGGGTGAGGTAAAAACAGTTTTGTTCTCACTGTCTGAAGGAATCCTCTCAAAACCAAATCCCAGAGCTAACCCTGCTCTGTCAGCACACATCTTGGTTTTGGCCAAGAGCAAGTCCATCCTACCCTTTCCCTCAGTGCATTTGTTAACCATAGAAAGAAGGTACTCATTTTCAGTCATGAGGTTTTCAGCTCGCTCTCTAACAGTGCCCAGCTGGTCCTTAAGGGTTATGCATGTGTCACACATAGGTTGCACATCCTTAGAACTACCGGCCCTCTCCAATCTAGCCTCTAACTCCTGAACATGCTTATCACGTAAATCAATGCTCTCACGTAATAAGGGGTAGTTCATGCATTCAATTATATCATGAGGACTAGAATCCACCATCAAAAGGTGCTTCTGTGCAGTCTCAAGCTCAGAAAGAGTTTGAGCATGCACAGAACGCAACTGAGCAAGCTCACCCATGACAACAGTGCAAGATTCACATTCAGCATCATTAATCCTAGACTTAAGCATGGCATAATCAGTAGAAACAGATTCTAGCCTAAGTCTAAGGTCTTTTCTATCTCTAGCGGCTTGCACAAGTAACCTATCCTGACCAAGAACTATTTCATTCAGTTCATCTAGTTTAATTGAAAGCTGGTCATAGGATAGTGGTGCCTCAGATGAGTCAAGCTCATCGCCGCTGTGATCGCTGTCGGCCATGAAGCAGAGGCCGGTGAAATCTCATCCCTTCTTGTCTATCTTCTCCTCCTTCCTTGGGGACTCCTCCTCCTCATCAGAGCTCGACTCCTCAGTTGAGGAAGTGTCGATGTCACTGAGAGCAGCAACAAATGCTCTGGAAGCGGATTTGGCTACCCTCTTAGCCACCTTGTCGCGCTTGCCCTTCACAAAGGGTTTCCTCTCCTTTTTGTGGTATCTGGGGCGCTCACTATCATCTCTCTTCTTGAGTTTTGGGCAATTGGCCTTGATGTGAGAAGTGTCGCCACACTCAAAACAACCACTAAAACCACCTCTCCTCTGATCCCGTCTCTCATGGTGAAAACGGGTGAACCTTCTGGCAATGAGAGCAAGCTCATCATCATCCAGAGTATCCACCTGCTCCTTAGTGACGGAGACCAGGGAGGATAAAGCAAAACCATCTGCAAAAACACAAGTGTCTGATGTGCTTGGTTCTGCAGTGGTGCCACGGATAGTGCTAGAAACTAGTGCCAAAGGCTGTGGCAAGGAGTTCCTATGCACTGCGAGAGATGCCTTGGCAATCTCTGTGGACTTCAGCTTGCTGAAGAGCTCATCACAGGTCAATGTGTCATAACCTGCGGATTCCTCAATGCTGGATATCTTTACTTCCGATATGCTACGATCATGAGCATAGAGAAGCTTGATAGCCCTGTCGTGATCATTGTAAGCAAGCGTCCCGTTGGACCGCAAGTTACTCACTATCGCATCAAAGCGAGAAAACATGGCATCTATAGATTCACCAGGAGCCTGCACAAACAGTTGATACTATTGATTGTACATGCTTTGGCGCCTGGCCTTAATCTATGTAGAGCCCTCATGAAAGATAGTGAGTGTAGTCCAAATCTCCCTAGCTGTCCTAAGGTGCTGCACCCTATCAAACTCACTCCGGCTCAATCCAATGAACAATATGTTTCTAGCCTTGGAGTTGGCATTATACTGATCCTTCTCAGTTTGAGAGGTGCGAGTTTCAGGGATGGAGTATTGTGAGTCCACAATCTCCCAAATTGCATTTCCTTAGCTTAGCAAGTAAGCCTCCATGCGCACCTTCCAGTATGCAAAGTCCGTCCCATCGAACAGAGGTATTTTACTAACTCTGTCCATGTCGCCAAAAGATCACAAAACCGGTTAAGGTCAACTGGAGATCATAACCCGCTCTGATACCAATTGTTGGACCGAAAAAGGCGACCAGAGGGGGGGGGGGTGAATGAGAGCTTTTAAAATTTCAGACTAAAAATAGCCTTCTGCTTTAATTCTGTCTTCTGCGGAACAAGCTTCGAACACACCCTTCGAAGTTCTAGTTCAGAGGTATTTTACAACTCCGAACACAGGCTTCGCAAGGAGCAAAAGTTCGAAGCCAAGAAGACTTCACTCCACCCACAACCCCGAAAATTCAGCTCTCCTAAGTCAGTGCAGGCTCCGCACACAAGGTGCCTTCGAGCAGGCTTCGCACTTCACCCTTCGCAAGAGCGGACTTCCCTCTGAGGACTTCGATCAGCTCTGCTAAGTCAGTGCAGGCTCAGCACACTAGGTGCCTTCAAGCAGGCTTCGCACTTCACCCTTCGCAAGATCAGACTTCCCCCTGTGGACTTCGACCAAATACTCAGCGACATCAACTGGTGCTAGGCTTCGTACTTTGAAGGTCTAAACGCACACTAAATAGACTTCGCCGAGGACTTCGACATGGGAATAAAACGGGCTTCAACTCAAGTCAAACAGTGCTTCGCTAGTAATCAGAGAGGTCTAGCCTCTAGTTTACACAGAGCAAACAGACACTGAAAAACACACACTTCTCACAAACAGGCTTCTCACACACTTCTCCAGAAAGGATTTAGAGCACAAACTCAACTCAAAAGAAGTGAGACACAGAGAGATCGAAGCATGCAGCGAAGTATGCATACAAGTTCAAGCAGTAAATGAAAACAGAATCAAAACTTCATTGCTTGAACAGGGAACACAAAATAAACTCACAGGATGAATACAGAGAGTGTGGCGGCTAGCAAAGGAGTTCTACAATGGCTGCTCAAAGTGTTGATGTGACCTAGCTAGCCTCCACTATTTATAGGCACTATTCAGCCCTGTGAATAGACTACTTTGCCCCTATGGTTTACACTGTTTTTGTCTCATCAGAACAGGGGGGTACAACTGGTAGTCTACTTTATTTGGAGGCTTCTTTTGTCAGCTTCGCAGAGGGGATAGCACCCGCATTTGCAGAGCAGACGCTGTCAGCCTTTGCAGTTTTGGACCCTTCTGAAGCCCCCCTTTGAACGCGAGGGGTGCGGTAGCTTCGGTGAGAAGCCTTGAGCCTGATGGCCTTCGCTTCACCGAAGTGAGCCTTCGATACAGTGACGGTTTTGAGCCGAAGCCGTCAAAGCCCTTGGGCCTTCACACCAAAACCTTCGGAGTGGACCACCATGACTTCACAGCTTCTCCCAGCTTGAACTCCGTCAGTCCGTGTACCGAAGCCATGCATGGCCAAAGTACCTCAAGTCAGCCTCACTCCGGAGTCAGCCTCACTCCGGAGCCAGCTTCACTCTGAAGCCAGCCTCACTCCGAAGTTAGCTTCACTCTGGAGCCAGCCTCACTCCGAAGCCCCACCTTTGGAGTACTACCCTTCGAAGTCCCTCCTTCGTCCAAGGCCTCCACATGAAGCATTCTATGAGCACTTCGTTGCGGTGTCTCCCCCCGAGCACACTCCTCGATGATCCTCACCCGAACCATGCCTTCGATGAACCTCGACTTCTGAGACCTTCGTCAGGTATACCTTCGAGTGCCTCCCTCCGGAGCACACTTCGAATGCCCTGCCTCATTGTTGTGGACTTGGTCCACCATACTCCGAAGTCACGCCATTCAGAGTACCCTTCGAAGTGCCTCGCCTCCAAGGACTTCGTCTCGGAGTACCTTCAGCCGGAGCCACACTCCACACTTACTGCCTTCTCCTGGAGCACCTCGACCCGAGGTCCGACCTCGACCCCTTCACAGCCTTCATGACGGAGCTCCCTGCTCCCCTGGCATCAAGCCTCCCGCTTGACCCAGGTTCACCTGCTGCGAACCGTCTGTCGCCTCCGAATTCACCTGCGCACCACAGACATGTAGACAAGTGTATCCAGTACCCCGGAGACCTCTCCGGGTAAACAACCTTTGGCACACACTCTAGTGTACCGCCCAAAGTACCGAGACCCTTCGGTACAACCATGTCATTGTGTACTGTCAGACCCCTCCGATAGGCACACTCCGCTGCAACAGCTGCATTAACCAGACCCACCGAACCCTTCGATGAAACCACCTCCGAACCCCTTCGGAGGGACCCCTTCGAATCAGAGGGTAAAATCTGTCAATCACTCATCACAGACTCCAAAACCAACCCTTGGTTTCTCAGACAGTCACCGCTCAACGACTATGGATTTATCACGCCAAATGAGTGGATATAAGGCCAAACAAGAAAGCATCATGTTCAAAGAACTTAAAAAGAAAAATAAGTTCCCACATAAACTTGGTCCAGATGGATATAAGGCCAAGGAAGATGAGTGGAGTAGAAAGGAGGAGGACCATGTGGCTGGGTTACTTGAACAGTTTTCAGGTGCTGATCAGTGCACTAAGAGATGGCTCCTAGGTCGAGCTAAAAAAACACCCGAGGGCCAATATATGCTCTCCGACTCACGGACTAGTGAAGTATTTCAGAAAGCACAGGAAATCGCTGAGTTGGAGAAGGCTAGAAAGTTCAAGCCCGAGGGATGTAATGACCAGCTTACATCTGCTCTCAGAAACAAGGAACATCGAGGGTGCACCCGAGGTGTCTCTTCTATAGCACCCTAGAAAAATACTTTCAAGAAACAGGAGGGTGCTACATACAAGAAGCGTCAAGCACGCACAGACGACACCGCGGAGCGCCGTGCAGAGTGGGAGCGATACTTTTTTGAATTTATTAATGAGAATCCTAACATAATGCAGGCTGCAGCAGGACAGATAATTGTGCCAGAGGCACGACTTAATGTACCAAGCAGTGTTGGCTCAGTACAAAAAAAATTTCCTATAAATTATATTAAAGAGGACACACCATGCATCCTGCATGTACCGATAGGGCGCAAATGGCATTCCCAAGAGGCTGCACGAGGCGTTGCTATACCTGGGGATTTATTTCACAATCGACCTATTCCTGCTGAGTATACCAAGGTTCAGGTCAATGATATCACCAATGACAGATTTATTAATGACCCCTTGGATCTTCCAATGCCTGATGAGGGGATTGAGACAATCGGAGATGCACTGAATAACTTTGTCCTATGGGCAAGCCGAGATATCAAATTACTGCAAACAAGTTCTTAGAGTAAATTGCCTATTGTCTCATCACAATCCCCCACATATCTTTCATCTCAGGATGTGCAAAATATAGGATCTTTATCACCTGTTGATGAGTGTGAGATAGAGGAAGAGGCAGAGAAAGAGCCAGTGCCCGATAAAGTAGCAGAAGTGACAAAACCGAAATTGGCCAAGCCTGATAAAGTGAAAGAGTCAGTTCTGGCTGAGCCAAATCAAATTCCACTGCCAGTTCTGGCCGAGCCTGAAGTGACAGAGCCAGTGTCAGTGCTTGAGCCCACCGAGTCCAACACAAAAGTGCCAGAGCTTGATCAAATGCAAGTGCCAGTTTCGGCCGAGCCTCAAGTGCCAGTGACTAAGTCCACTGATCCCAACACGAAAGTGCCAGTGCTAGTGATCGAGCCTGAAAAACAAGATGCAGGCCCAAAGCCAGCAATCCACAAGACAATTGTTCAAGCTGGGCAGTGTTCTGCGCCTAAATCTGAAATGCTTAATTTTTTTAGTACTGTGGGGCAAACACATTCTACGCCCGTAGAGGCTCCCATAAAGGCTCCATTATAAAAGCAGGCGGGCTCACTTTCTGTTGATAAATGGACCTACGGAGACGAGGATTATATTGAATATGAACCAGGCAAACCATTATTACCCCCAACGAGTACTTAAGAGTATGCCTTGGGAGATGAGATCATTTCATGACCGGTACCTTGAAGCATCTTCGTTAGGTGTTACACACATAGAAGTGAAGGTTTCAAAAGAAATATTCAACTGCTCAGAGTTTACTCTTGCACTATTTTTTGACGACTTCCATCGGATGTTCCATCTGAATCGAACCGACATCACAAGCATGATGCTCTGGTGCCTGTAAGTACTTTATACTTTGTCAATACAAAGCAAAAATCAATCATGTCTTATATTGACTATTGTTTCATAACATATGCAGTTTGAATTCATGTTGTGACACTTCTAATAAATATGAGTACTTGAACCCATCATTGATAAGTGAAAGTACACTGAACCCGGTACTAAACCGGAACGATGACAAGTACTGGACCGCGGGTCGGAAAAAATTTCAAAAAAAGATGTTCAATAAAGACCAAGACGCACATAAGAAGAATAAAAGGAATTGTGCCGCATTGTATATTGCGCAATGCATGTATAAATGGAGTGACAGAGAAATGATAAGTGGGGCATATAACTTTAAGTAAGTATACCCACTATATCCACTTAATCACATTTTATCGATTATGAAACTAACATAATCATATATTACTTCTTTCGATAGTGATCATTGGATTGCACTTCTGATATACCCGAAGTACTCAAGGGTTTATGTGCTCGACTCTCTCGACAAACCCAAAAAAGATTATCAAGATATATTAAATGTTATTCAGAGTGCATACAAATACTATGTGGAAAGGTTAGGTGGCCCACATGATCCACAGAGGCCAAAACATATGCATATCAGAACCAACTATCCAGTAATATTATATTTTGAAATTTCTTAATTCAATTGATAAAGCCAAACTATATACCATTCTAACTTTGTCTATTTTGAGGTGTCACAAACAACCTCTTGGTTTGGTGCTTTTCAGGTACTACACGTGTGATTTCATGAGCAATGACTTAGGAAAATTTGCACGGAGAGTCTCTGAGGATAATAAAGAAGTAAGTTGATTTATTGTGTGTTAATCTAATATAACTTGCAATGTATGTACTTATATGTTATGTATGCAAGCGTTAGGTCCATCAACCGTTGCTGAGAAGAGCCAACTCTTAGAATCAAAAATGTATGGAATCGTATCAAGGATGTGCCACTTCACGATGCATGAAGTTCTTCATGAGCATGGAGTATTTTTGATCCTAAGGGCGAAGTGGCGAAACATCCAACTTTGTATGATTGGCCTTCAGTACATCAAATTGCTAAAAATTTTGAAGCTGAGAAGCAAAAAAAGATGTGCAAGATATGAGTTGGCCTTCCAAGAAAACAAAAACCACATGAGCATGTATTTGTCAAACAATGGTTAATTTTGAAATTTTGATAGATGTAAACTTTTTAAACTTGATCTGTGATGAAATGTAAACTTTGTAAATTTGTAAATTTATGAGATGGGTTGTTGTTGTGTTGATGTGTTGCTGTTGTGGATGTGTATGTGGATATGTGGATGGCTGTGTGAAGCATATAATTTCTGTGTTTTGGTTTGTGGGACTGTGTGTATTAAGGTTTACAATATTCTGTGTAATGGGGTAAACATAGTAGTGGCAGACGCGATGATGTCATCTACCCACCACTGCTGTTAGCCATAGTAGTGGTGGGCAGATGAGGTCAACGCGCCCATTACTGCTGTTGACACAGTGGTGGCGGGCTCGCTGACATCATATGCACGCCACTGCTATGGCTAACAGCAATAGCGGGCAGATGACTTCAGTGTGCCTACAACTGCTGTTGACACAGCGGTGGCGGGCACTCTGCCCGCCACTACTAACCAGGGTTAGCACTGGCGTTAGAGCAGTGGTGAACTGGATGCCCGCCACTACAGGACGTTTTTGCCTGCCGGTACTATGTCGCTTTGTAGTAGTGTGATTAAGAACTGTATAGTATTTTCAATCCTCATGCACATGAATTATTTCTGGATGATTACTTTGTGATAGATTAAATTGCTTCATGCACTTTACTTGTGGTCCTTTTGATAATATACCTATGAATGTGTGATGTTCAGTATAATTCATATGTGAGCCTGTCTAATCTAGCTTGATCATTGTGCTATGATTAAATATGTGTGACATCCGTATACTTGCCATGAACATGATGAAATGCCTAAGAATTGTTGAAATGTTTGCTGATTTGTCTATTTGTTGTGAAAGATTATAAGCTTCTGTTTTTGTTCCTTTTACAGGTGTGTTGGGTGATTTGAAAAGGCCATCATATTCACGAGAATTTGTTGAGGCGTCTATTTACCCCCCCCCCTCTAGTCGCCATTCCGATCCCAGAGTAATAGCTCCGGGGAAGCTAGGAAACAAATGGGAAGGACCATATATTATCCTACGCTCAGGGCACCCCGGGTCGTTTAAGTTAGCTAATTTAGAAGGGGAAGAGTTGAAGCATGCATGTCATGCAGAGCACCTTAAACATTATTACGCTTAAGGGCTCCTTGTAATCAATTGTAAAAGTACCTTTCTAAGTTAAATAAAAATGGAGGTTCGAATTATGCTTACTCTTCAAATATTCCTTACGCCTGGTGGACGCATCAGAGGAACAGAGATTCTTGCGGAGGTAAGCATATTTCATCGGAACCCAGCAAATGACCTTTGAACCATCGATTCAAGGATTCCGTAAAAGAGCCGAAGGTGGCCAAAGCCTACAGATTCCAGGCTTCGGCTTGATAGGATCCATAGAAGAGTCTAAGAACATTAAAAGAAAAGATTTCCGGCCTCTGGGTTCGAAGCATTTGTAAAAGAGCCGAAGGTGGCCAAAGCCTATGGATTCCAGGCTCTGGCTTATTAGGATCCGTAGAAGAGTCTAAGGACTTTAAAAGAATAGATTTCCGGCCTCTAGGTTTGAAGCATCTATAAAAGAGCCGAAGGTGGCCAAAGCCTACGGATTCCAGGCTCCAACTTGTTAGGATCCATAGAAGAGTCTAAGGACTTTAAAAGAACAGATTTCCGGCCTTCGGGTTCGAAGCATCTGTAAAAGAGTCGTAGGCGACCAAGCAATAAGGTTTCAAGGCTCCGGCCCAATGAAACACTTTTTAAAGTCCTATGCGATTATTATCGGACCTTACAAGTATAAACTTAGTTCCAAAAATTATAAACATCACAATACTGTTGGGGGGAAATATCCCATCCTCAGGGTTATTGCCGTAACAGCGCAAAGGCAGATAATGGATTCGAAGGTTCCCAGACATCCATCTTCGAAGATGTCCTAAGTCAAGCTCAAAGTACGAAGATAGGCGTTGGTTCGGAGTATATCTTCGAACTGAGGCACTTTGAGATCTTTTTTGCCAGCTAAGATGGAAGACTTATCTTTTATCTTATTAGATTAGTCTTTTACCATTTTAGCCCTATCAAGGGTACCAAATAGTTTCCACTATGTCGGTTGTAATAGAGGGGTAAATAGGTCTTTTCCTTAATATTTGGGCCTATAAATACCCCCCATTTCACCCTGTAATAGGGGCCGAATACAAGCTATTCAATACACACATTCGAACTATTCTAAGTTGTTATCCTTTCATAGGCTTAGAACAGTTCACTTCGCAAACACTTCGTTTGTTAGTTTCTAATCTACAGAAACCTGTTAGCGTAATCTTTTACGCCAACAGTTGGCGCCGTCTGTGGGGAACCTAGTCCAAAAAACTTCGTTCTCTACCAACTTCTTACATCATGCCTCCTAAGCGGAGCACACCTCGTAACCCTGTTCGGAGGTCCTCTCGGATCTCCGGAGAGGTACCATCCGACACGGTTGAGGTCGGAGGGCCTTCGACATTACCTCCACCTCAAACTCCGGAAGGAGTTTCCATCCCTCGAGCATACGGAGTTCCTCCGCCAACTCCTTCCATACTTCGACCACCCGGAGTCCCTCTTCCACCTTCAATCCCACTTCGAACTGATCCCCTCAGTTCTCAAGACCCGGAAGATCCTTCCGGAGGAGATGAAGACAATCTTGGAGATATGGCCACTCAAATGGCCAACCTTCAAGCTGAAGTAGCAAGATGGTGGCAAGAAGCCACGAACAGGCTTCACTCTCAAGCCATCCCAACTGTTCCAGAAGTGCCCGAAGATGACGAGCCTGTTTATCCCGAAGCCCCGGAGAACGCCTCCTTCGATAATGAATCTCTGCTGCATCCTGAGCTGCAGAAAGTTCGCTTTGATCCGAAGTTTAAAACTTCGAAGCTCTGTAAGTATGCTGGAGATGAAGATCCCGGAGAGTTTGTCCGTTCTTATGCCCTAGCAATTGAAGCTAGCAGAGGAGTTCGAGACACCATGGCAAAGTGCTTCCCCTTAGCTCTTCAAGGAGTGGCATTAAGGTGGTTCTGGTCTTTGAAGCCAGGATCAATTAATTCATGGGGGCAACTGAAGAAGAAGTTTGTAAGCAATTTTCAAGGCACCTTCGTGCCTCCAATGTCAACGGGAAGCCTTTTCTAGGTGAAGCAGCTCCCTGGAGAGACATTGAGGCAATATTTCAAGCGCTTCGCTCATACGAAGTCGAAGATCCGAGGGTTGTCTGCATCTTTGGTAGTTGATGCAGCTCGGGAAGGTGTCACTCATCAAGGCCTCCTGGATAAGCTCCATCGGAAAAGCATATCCTCGGTTTCTCAGCTGATGTCATACTTCGAGGAGTATGCGAGGTCGGAAGAGGGTTGGCTTCGAAGAACTGCAGCTACTCCATCCATATTGCAAGAAGTAAAAGTAGAAGTAAAAACTTCGGCACAGCCGCAAGAACCAGTCTTCAAAGTTCAACATGACCGGAGAAGGTGGCAAAAGCACCCTCGTTCTGAAGTCTTAAACATTGCACCCCCGCAAAAGTTCACACAGAGAGCTCCACAGCCTTCGTGGAACAAGGTCAGCGGCTGGAGGTCGCCAGGGAAAATGGCTGGCAAAGGCCAGACCCTTTTCTGCTGCATCCATGGTGAAAATCGAAGCCATGCAACTGATACTTGCAAGGCTATACTTACTCTAAGAGGAGAGTATCTAGAAAGAACTTTGGGTCGAGGTACTACCGACCGAGTTCCAGCTGCAGCGCGCCCAGAGCCGGTCCAGGCTGTGGCGCGGATAGAAAACTTCGAAGCCGCAAGACACCCTCCAGTGGCCAATGTTATGCCACCTCCGAAGCAAGAGGAGGGGCAAGATCGAGGGAAAAGAGTAGTCCTCCCCATCTCCGGAGGAGGTACCCTCGGAAGCATGTCAAAAAGACAACGAAGGGACTATGTCAGAGAAGTGGGCCATATTTGGACTTCGTCATCTACAGCTGCTATGCCGGAGTGGTCTCATGTACCGATATCCTTTTCCGCGGAGGATGCAGCTGGCATTAAATTCCCGCATACAGACCCATTTGTTATTACTGCTGATATTGCGGGCACTGAAGTTCGAAGAGTATTGATTGACGGAGGCAGTTCGGCAGACATCATTTTTGTTCAAGCCTTCGATCAATTGTGCATCTCTAGAAAGCATCTCCTTCCAGCGGCTCGTCCCTTGCAAGGCTTCGCAGGACCTCCGCTTGATGCACTTGGCCAGATAGGCCTGGAAGTTACCTTCGGAGAAGGTTTGTTGGCCCGAACTGAGGAAGTAAACTTCGATGTTGTAGATGCCCCATATGCCTACAACGTCATCTTCGGAAGAGGCATGCTAAACCAGTTCGGATCTGTGGCGCATCACAATTATTTGTGCATGAAGATGCCCACACAAGCAGGAGTCCTTACTGTCTTCAGAGATCAAGCTATCGCCCGAAGAGCGGAATATGGTCATGGCCCCCCTCTTGATCCAAGACAAGTAAACAATGTACAAGATAATCAAGAAAATTTTTCAGGCCCTTCCGAAGCTTCAAAAAAATCCTTCCCGAGACCAAGTCCCGAAGGAGAAATTGCAACGAAGATCATTGTGAAAGATGGTAAAGAATATACATTTCAATTTGGTAAAGATTTACCTCCAGAAGTTGCAACCTCCTTGGAAAAGGTGGTAGAAGAAAATTTAGATGTCTTCGCTTGGTCTGACGAAGATATCACCGGAGTCGATCGGGATATCATTGAACATAGTTTGCTTGTAAACCCGAAGGCCCGGCCTGTTCGGCAAGGACTCCGAAAAATGTCTGCAAAAAGAGCTGTTCTGGCAAAAGATGAAGTTGAAAAACTATTGAAGGCTGGGATTATTAGAGAAGTGGCTCACACAGAATGGTTAGCCAACCCAGTCTTCGTCAAAAGGAAGTCTTCCAGAAAGTGGCGCATGTGCATTGATTTCACATCCTTGAATAAAGCATGCCCTCGTGACCCCTACCCCATGCCCCGAATTGATCAATTGGTCGACTCCACCGCAGGTTCGGAGTTATTAAGCTTCCTTGACGCGTATTCTGGTTATCATCAAATATGGTTGAAGCACGAAGATGAGATCAAGACAAGCTTTGTAACTCCTTCGGGAGTCTTTTGTTATGTAAGAATGCCCTTCGGCTTAAGAAATGCCGGGGCTACTTTTTCGAGGTTAGTTGCTAAGGCTCTAGGTCATCAATTAGGTCGCAATGTGGAGGCCTATATGGATGATATTGTAATAAAGAGTGCTTTAAAGCACCAACATAGCCTAGACTTAGCAGAAACATTGAATAGCCTTCGGGCATGTGGGATCTGTCTTAACCCCGAAAAATGTATCTTCAGAGCTAAGGCTAGAAAGTTATTAGGGTATTTAGTTTCAAGCATGGGGGATTGAAGCTAGCCCTACTCAAATAACCGCGCTACAAAAGATGGCTCCTCCGGAAAATTTAAAGCAAGTGCAAAAGCTGACTGGGCGTCTCGCAGCACTTAGCAGGTTTTTATCAAGGTCTGCGGAGAGAAGCTTGCCTATATTTAAAGCATTGAAAGGGTCCAAAGATTTTGCATGGACACCGGAGTGTCAGAAAAGCTTCGAAGATATTAAAGAGTATCTCAGTAATCTTGCTACACTCACGGTGCCTACTGCGGACGAAACCCTACTCCTTTACCTTGTAGCTACAGGTTCTGCTGTCAGTGCAGTCCTTGTAAGAGAAGTGGATTTCAATGGGAAGTTGGTCCAAAATCCTGTTTATTTTGTATCCGAAGCATTATCAGGAGCAAAGACAAGATACTCCGAACTCGAGAAGTTTGTTTATGCTCTGATAATGGCTTCGAGGAAATTAAGACATTATTTTTTGGCTCACAATGTAATTGTACCAACTTCGTATCCTTTGGGAGATATGCTTCGAAGTAAGGATTCCACTGGAAGAATTGGGAAGTGGGTAGTTGACCTAGCACCCTTCGGCATATCTTTTCTGGCAAGGACAGCAATCAAATCACAAGTCTTAGCAGATTTTGTAGCAGAATGGACTCCACCTGCAAATTTGGTTCCGGAGAAGTCAAGTGACGGAGTTTGGACTGTTTATTCCGATGGGGCCTTCCAAGCATCCGGAGCAGGCATTGGAGCAGTATTAATTTCGCCTTCAGGGCAAAGAGCAATGTACTCCGCAAGACTCAACTTTAAGTCTACCAATAATATAGCGGAGTATGAAGGGATTTTACTGGGACTCCGAAAAGCACGTGCTCTAGGGGCTACAAGAATTATTATAAAGACAGATCCTCAGATAGTAGCAGGGCACGTAGATAAAAGTTTTCAGGTTCGGCATCCACAACTTGCAAAGTACTTAGAAGAAATCCGTAAGATCGAAGCACACTTCAAGGGTATTTCCATTCGGAGTATACCAAGAGCAGAAAATGTGCAAGTGGACATGTTAGCAAAAGCCGCAATCGGAGCTGTGGATGTACCAGAAGAAGCTTTCTATGAGGAGCTCAGTACACCTTCGGTGTCACAAATTCCCTCTGCAGAGATTCTTTGCATTCCTAGTGCAGATTGGAAAAATTCAATCATGGAACTTTTACAGGGAGGAACAAATTTGCCCGAAGAGCCACAGCTGTCAAGATTGAAGCTTAGAGCTAGAAATTATCAAATAATCAATGGTATTTTATACAAGGCCGGAGTATGTTCCCCTCTACTCCGATGTATATCTCAAGCCGAAGGTCAAGAAATTCTTCGAGAAATTCATGAAGGCCTTTGCGGTAGCCATTTAGCCCCCCGAGCTTTGGCAGGAAAAACACTTCGCCAGGGGCTTTATTGGCCTACAATAACAGCTGATGCGGAGAGCTTAGTCCGCACTTGTCAAGGATGTCAGTGGTTGGGTCGACGAAGTCATCGCCCACCAACAGCTCTTCAAGTCATTGCTCTAGTATGGCCTATGGCCAGATGGGGTATGGATTTAATTGGTCCCTTTCCAGTAGCCAAGGGAAATCTGAAGTTCGCAGTGGTAGCTATTGAGTATTTTTCTAAGTGGGTAGAAGCAGAGCCCTTAACAGCTATTACTTCGAACAATGTACAGAAATTCTTTTGGAACAATGTACTCCGCAAGACTCAACTTTAAGTCTACCAATAATATAGCGGAGTACGAAGGAATTTTATTGGGACTCCGGAAAGCACGTGCTCTAGGGGCTACAAGAATAGTTATAATAACAGATTCTCAGATAGTAGCAGGGCACGTAGACAAAAGTTTTCAAGTTCGGCATCCACAGCTTGCAAAGTACTTAGAAGAAATCCGCAAAATCGAAGCAAACTTCAAGGGTATTTCCATTCGGAGTATACCAAGAGCGAAAAACGTGCAAGCGGACATTTTAGCGAAGGCTGCAGCCGGAGCTGTGGATGTGCCTGAAGAAGCTTTCTATGAGGAGCTCAATATACCTTCGGTGCCACAAATTGCCTCTGCGGAGATTCTTTGCATTCCTAGTGCAGATTGGAAAGATTCGATCATAGAACTCTTGCAAGGAGGAACAAATTTGCCCGAAGAGCCCCAGTTGTCAAGATTAAAGCTCAGAGCCAGAAACTATCAGTTAATCAATGGTATATTATACAAGGCCGGAGTATGTTCCCCTCTACTCCGATGTATATCTCAAACCGAAGGCCAAGAAATTCTTCGAGAAATTCACGAAGGCCTTTGTGGAAGCCATTTAGCCCCTAGAGCTCTGGCAGGAAAAACACTTCGCCAGGGGCTTTATTGGCCCACAATAACAGCTGATGCGGAGAGCTTGGTCCGCACATGTCAAGGATGCCAGTGGATGGGTCGACGGAGTCATCGCCCACCAACAGCTCTTCAAGTCATTGCTCCGGTATGGCCTATGGCCAGATGGGGTATGGATTTAATTGGCCCTTTTCCGTTAGCAAAGGGAAATCTGAAGTTCGCAGTGGTAGCTATTGAATATTTTTCTAAATGGGTGGAAGCAGAACCCTTAACGGCTATCACTTCGAACAATGTACAGAAATTCTTCTGGAAGAACATTATTTGTCGGTTCGGAGTGCCTAGATACCTCACAGTCGATAATGGAACACAGTTCGACGCAGAACCCTTCAGGAAGTTTTGCGAAGATCTAGGCATTCAGCTATGCTTTGCTGCAGTGAGGCATCCTTAGTCGAATGGAGCCGTTGAGCGAGCCAATGGAAATATTTTATCAGGGTTAAATCGAAGAATAGTAGGATTAGCAAAGGACTGTGGACCGAAGAGCTTCCAAAGATTCTGTGGTCCATTCGGACTACGCAAACAAGGTCCATAGGTTTTACTCCGTTCAGACTACTATTCGGAGATTAAGCTATGACTCCAACCGAGCTCAAAGGGGGATCATTTCGCAGCACCGAACCGGACATTGAAGAAGAAAGACAAGCTTCGTTAGATTTATCAGAAGAAACAAGACTTCGAGTTGTAGCTAATTTATCAAAGTATCATCAGCAGACGAAGGCTTGGTATGACCCGAAGGTTAAGCTCAATGAACTAAGACCGGGTCATCTTGTTCTACGAAGCATTATAGCACCAGGGAAGTTAGGCAATAAATGTGAAGGTCCATATCTAATTGTCCGCTCAGGGCGCCCTGGTTCATTTAAATTAGCTAATTTAGAAGGTGAAGAGTTAGCACATGCTTGGCATGCGGAGCACCTAAAACGATACTTCGCATAAGGACTCCTTGTAATTCGCTTGTAATCATCCTCTAAATTAATAAAGCATATGACCCTGATAGTTGCCTTCCCCTCATAGACTTCCAGCTTCCGAGTGGACGCACTGGAACCGCGGGATCGACCGAGAGGGAAGTGTCATTAAGCTGGGTTGTATTTTCGGACTTCGAACCCATAAAGTTCGAAGCCTCCGACGTGGGGGCTGACATAATCCGGAGCCCAGGCCACCGGCTTGTAGGCATCCGTAAAAGAGCCCAAAACCACACCCTACGGAGTCCAAGCCATTGGCTAGTAGACTTCCGTAAAAAGAGCCGAAGGTGGCCAAAACCTACGGAGTCCAAGCTGCAGCTTGTAGACTTCCGTAAAAAGAGCCGAAGGTGGCCAAAATCTGCGAATTCCAAGCCATTGGCTGGTAGACTTCTGCAAAAAGAGCCGAAGGTGGCCAAAATCTGCGAAGTCCAAGCCATTGGCTGGTAGACTTCTGCAAAAAGAGTCGAAGGTGGCCAAATTATACGGAGTCCAAGCCATTGGCTGGTAGACATCCGTAAAAAGAGTCCAAAGAGACCATTGCAAACTCCGAACCATTGGTTCGTCAGAGATCGCAAAAATAAGCCGAAGGTGGCTAAAGCAAAACAACATTTGAGCCATGAGCTTCGAATGTCTGTTAACATAGTCCAAAGTGACAAATTTTTTAAGGCACTAAAGTGTCCTGAAAGTTATCTTAAATGATTTCTTTCATAAAACAAAGGTACTAATTACCATTCTTCTGACTACAAATAGTCGAAGACATTTCATAAGATTTTAAAAAGATCTTTAAATGACAGAGGGGCTCCGAACCCCCAAAAAATTGTACTCCAAAGTTTTTTCTTTGCGCATAACCATCTTTGAATACATTTCGAAGTTGCTTATCCACAAAGAGGGGCTAGTAAATATGGAGACAATTTTAAATCGGCATTCATTATTGAAATAAATGTGTTTACAGATTACACTATGAAAAATTGGTATCTATACCAAGAAGGAATCGGAGACCTCTTCGGTCCCGAGAGCTAGGGGTGGAACGACTAGTTCCAACATCGGAAGTTCTAAGAACTTTACGTTTAACTCTTTTCCTCCCCCTCGAAGCTCTAAAATCCTTCTGCTCTTGTTGAAGCTCGGCCCAAGTTCAAAGCCATTCGGGGATTCTTTCCCAGCTTCTAAGATCTTCAGATCTTTTATTTCGAGCTTCACCTTCATCTTCAGACCAAATAGTGTCTTCAGAAGACGAGGTGTTTGCGTCAACCTCTTTCTCTTCCTCTTTAATATAAGACAACACGTCTTTGATTACTTCGGGCGCAATTATGCCGGAGTCATCTCGAGGAATAAGAAATCGAGGATGCTTATAACTCTTTAGAAGTTCGAAGGTGTTCCATAACGAGCGAAGTTCGTTGTTAAGCTCTAACACTTCGATGTCTTCCATAAGAGGCAAAGCCTAAAAATATGACAAACAAGATTTTCATTGATAAATGTTTACAAGCATGAGCTTTACATAGTCAAAAAATCCTAAATAATTCCTAAACCCGCGGGTTCGGAGGAGGCTGACTGCTCGAAGCTTGGCTCCGAACTTGCTTCTGGCGTTGGCCTTCATCGATCCAAGCCTTGATCGCAGAACGACCTTCGGCTCTCCATGAGGTTTGAAAGGCTCGCCAGGCGGCAGTCACGCCTTCAGAAGGATTCAAAAGCCGCTCGTCGTCGAAGGTAATGGAGCCCTCTGCGCTCGGAGTGATTGTTCGGCCCAAATCCTCGTAGTAACGAAGTAGTCCGAGGGCAGACACTTGTCCGGAGAGTTGTCCATAACGAATGCCTGCCGTCTTCATTTGCTTCGCTGCTCCTTAGATCCTTTTTAGCCGGCGCAGCAGAGTCACGTTGTCATCCGAAGGAAGTGATCCAGTAGTACCGAAGTACTTTAGAACACCTAGCATCTGTTCGATGACCTCCGTAGCTACCTTCTCCGACTTGAGCTTTTCTTCAGTTAGTGCATCCTTACTCGAAGTCGTTTCTGCCAAAACTCCAGAAATCCTAGCATTCTCCGTAGTTAAAATATTCTTCTGGTTTAGGAGTTGGCTAGCTTCTTCTTGGAGCCTTACAAGTTCGGACCCAGCACTAGCATGCTCCAACCGCATCTTTTCAATTTCAGCCCGAAGCACAATTCTTTCTGCTTCGAACTCCTTATTAGCAGCCTCCAAGCCATGTCTGGCCCTACGCTCCGTTGAAATCATATTATCCATTTGAAGTACTCTAGCTTCGGAGAAAGATAAGTTGCGTTTAAGAGCTTCATTTTCTTCCCAAAGCTGAGCAATTTCATTCTCGCTTGATAAAGTTGCAGCGCGGGCCAAGACTGCTTGCTAAAAAAAAACTAAAGTAAGAAATTATTCATGTATAATTTGCTGCTGGTTCGAAGATGTACTCCGAACCCAATATAATTTGCTAAAGATATTGGCTCGAAGGTGCTCCGTACCTGGTAGGCCGCTCGTTCCAAGGCAACGTTAAGCTCCGAACTCTTCGCCCTGCTTAATTTTGCTACCAGCTCTGTCTCCCCGACTTTGCGACTCACTCGACCTAAAGGTTTGAGCAGAGTCCGAAGCCCAGTTGGCTCCAAAAAAGGAGTCAAAAGAGGGAGCATTGCCGAAGCCCTTTGGTCATCCCTGCTTGACGATGGTCCGGAGCGTTCTCCTGAGGTCCTTGGAACTTCGGAAGATGGCCCCTCCTCATTTGATTCACTTTCATCTGTTGACTCAGACGAAGTTGATCCTTGAGTAGGGAGAGGCTCTATGTGTCTTTTACCCCTTCCAGGCCCCTGTTGAGCGACCTCCGGGTGCGGCTCTGAAGTTGTCGAAGGCCCTTGAATTGTGTCTTCGTGTTGTACTTCTTCCGATGGGGGCTCTGCAAAAGCAAAGGTATTATACATTGTATAATTTTGCAGAAAATAATAAAAGAATTATGCGAAGTTTACCTTCGACATTCTGGGGGAGGTCGAGCACTGGACTGCTCGGAGGATCAAAGGTGAAGTCATCATCTGAATCCACAGTTAAAACTTCAGCTGCCGGAGTATTTCCGTGAGCAGTCCTCCCCACATCCACAACTGAAGTTGTAGGAACTTCAACTTCATCTTCGCCCATAGGGGCTTCGGTCTGCTCTTCTTCTTGAGCATCCGGAGCTCTCACCTCTTCAATATTAGCTTGAGGCTCCGGCATACCTGCAGTATCTTCAATGTGAATATTTTGTTGAGCTGCATCTTCATCAATCAATCTCACTAATAATATACCTTCATCTTCTTTAGAACCGGAGATTGAGGTTCTTGAGCTCGAAGGCGCAGGATTCGAAGGTGCGAGATTTTTTGGCTTTCGAGCCACCTTCTTCACCGGAGTCTTTGCGGAGCTCGAAGCTCCGGCTTCAGCCATCCTTTTCTTGTGTCCTTTTTCCAAAGGCACCCAGTCCATCAGAGGGGGCGGAGTCAATTCCAACATTCCCCATACTCTGTTAAACCTTTCCCAACTCCCGACCAATTTAACTCTCCATTCTTTTTCAGTCGGAGTTGGGGCACCCAAAATCTTCTCCGAAGCCCTTACAATTTGTTCTGAAGTAATAGGGGCTGAAGAAGCTAAAAAATAAATCAAATTAGTCTTTCTTCGAAGTAAATATGTATAATGCATATTGGTTTCGAAGTTACCTGCAGGGCTCGAAGTCAAGTTAATCTTGCGGAGACCGCCTTCCGAATCATCCTTGAAGATGACAGGCCAGTTGGCCATCAGCGGAGAAATTTGCAGTCCGATGAATTCTTCGGCTAAGTCCCGCATGCTTAACCTTCGGCTAATCTTCTGAAGCAAGTTAAGACGAGCTTTGAGCTGGCCTTCGTTGGGCTGCACTAAGGCTTCTTTCTGGAATTGAATTTCTTTAAGGGGCCCAGCCAGAGGACTGCTTGCTCCAACTTCGGCATAGAACCATCTCAGAACCCAATCAGTGTACCATCTAGCATTGATGGCCTAGGCAGGAAACTGAAGGGCATATTCATCCCGAAGCCTAAAGTTGATAGAGCCGAAGGATATCACCACTTTCTCACCTCCGGAGCTTACGAAGGTCTTCGGCTGGCAAGTCGCTCTATGAAGTGCAGCGAAGATTTCTGCCCTCCCCTCACAACCTTCGACTCTCAGCGCCCATTCGAAGATAGCTAATCTAGCTACTGCATTCGGAGATAATTGGGGGAGGGTTACATGGAACAGATCAAGTACCTCCGCCAGGAAATCCACTGCAGGGAGGCCCAATCCAGCTTCGAAGAAGGCTTCGAATACCACTACTTCTCCGGGTCTTGGCGATGGAATCGATTCTTTGCCTGGCTTTCGGATCATAACTCCATTACTAATTTTTCCCCCTGCTGTGATTGCCAAAGACTCCCTCTTGCAGGTAGAAGGCCCCAACTCAAAAGATTGATCCAAATACTTCGTCGATGGCGGGCACAGACCTTGGTCATCGGCGATTTGGGGATTTCTCCCCCCTGCCGCCATGGATGTCACCGCCGGCATCGGAGGTGCCGCCGCCGATGTTGCCGCCGCTCCTGCTGCAGCCGCCTGTTGCCGAGCCAAGACCGACGGAGGTGCAGATCCCTTAGTCTTCACCATTGCAGTCGTCGGATTGCTCTGAGGAAATGGAGGCTAGGGCTCAAGAACTCAAAGGGCTCGAAAAGTTTTGGATTGCGAGAATGCGGTGAAAAGGTAACTGGGTAACTTCTAGACCTCCTATTTATAGCCCAGACTTCGCTTTTTTACCGTTAATCCATGTCGTTTCGCATTCCTGCCGTTACTCCTCTTACGAAATTAGCGCCTGCTACAGTTTCCGTTAGAAACAGAAACTTAACGGCTATTTTCTCTAAGTCTAAAAGACTTTCGAACTTCTTGAGTCGGTTCTAAGATAGTTTGAAAAACAATTACCTTAAGACTGATTCGAAGTTCATATCTTCATGCATTTCGGAGATAAAATAAAAACCAATAACCCCTATGTTTGGTTATCTTTTCCTTCCGTATACTGCTCTCCTAACGTTACAGGTCAAATGGAGAAGCGTATTCGAGGGGCTACTATTGGGGGAAAATATCTCATCTTCAGGGTTATTGCCGAAGCAACATAAAGGCAGACAGCGGATTCGAAGGTTCCCAGACGATCATCTTCGAAGATACCCGGAACCAAGTTCGAAGTACGAAGATAGGCATTGGTTCGAAGTACATCTTCGAACTAAGGCCCTCCAAGATCTTTTCTGCCAGCTAAGATGGAAGACTTATCTTCTTTCTGATTAGATTAGTCTTTTACCATTTTAGCCCTATTAAGGGAACCGAATAGTTTCCACTATGTCGGTTGTAATAGAGGGGTAAATAGGTCTTTTCTTTAATGATTGGGCCTATAAATACCCCCCATTTCACCCTGTAATAGGGACCGAATACAAGTTATTCAATACACACATTCGAACTTTTCTAAGTTATTATCCTTTCGGAGGCTTAGAACAGTTCTCTTCACAAACACTTCGTTCGTTAATTTATTTTCCACAGAAACCTGTTAGCGTAATCTTTTACGCCAACAGCCGAAGTCCTTGGTTGCTCAAGGTTATCTCGAGACTCCGGCACGTTCACAGGTACTTCGGCTTGTGCAGTCCTTTGAGATTCATCTTCGTCTATCAGACGCACAAGCAACCTCCCTTTGTCCTCTTGGGAGTCAAAGACTGAAGCCCTTGAGCTCAAAGGTGCAGGATTCGAAGGTGCTGGATTATTTGGTTTCCGAGCCACCTTCTTGACCGGAGTCTTGGCGGAGCTCAAAGTCCCAGCTTCCGCTTTCCTTTTTTTGGGTCCTTTCTCCGAAGGCACCCAATCCATCAAAGGGGGCGGAGTGATTTCCAGCATTCCCCACACTCTGTTAAATCTCTCCCAACTCCCGACCAGCTTGATTCTCCATTCCTTTTCGGTCGGTGTTGGAGCACCCAAAATCTTCTCCGAAGCCCTTACGATTTGCTCCGAAATAATAGGGGCTGAAGAAGCTAAAAAATGAATCAAGTTAGTTATTTCTTCGAATGAATATGCATAATACATGTTGTCTTCGAAGTTACCTACAGGGCTCGAAGTCGAAGTGATTTTTCGGAGACCGCCTTCCGAATCCTCTTCGAAGATGATAGGCCAGTTGGCCATCAGCGGAGAGATTTGTAACCCGAGGAACTCTTCGGCTAAGTCTCGCATGCTCAACCTTCGACTGATCTTCTGAAGTAGGCTGAGGCGAGCTTCGAGCTGACCTTGGTCTGGATGCACTAAGGCTTCCTTCCGGAATTGGATTTCTTTCAGAGGTCCGGCCAGAGGATTGCTCGCCCCAACTTCGGCATAAAACCATCTCATGACCTAGTCGGTATACCATCTTGCATTGATGGCCTTAGCGGGAAATTGAAGGGCGTATTCATCTCGAAGCCTGAAGTTAATACTTCCGAAGGCTACTACCACTTTTTCACCTCCGGGGCCTACGAAGGTTTTTGGCTGGCATGAAGCTCTGTGTAGCGCAGCAAAGATCTCTGCCCTCCCCTCACAGCCTTCGGCTCTTAACGCCCATTCAAAGATAGCTAAGCGAGCTACTGCGTTCGGAGAAAGTTGAGGAAGGGTGACGTGAAACAGATCCAGTACCTCGGCCAAGAAGTCCACTGCTGGAAGGCCTAAGCCGGCTTCGAAGAAGGCTTCGAAGACAACCACTTCTCCGGGCCTTGGCGACGGGATGACTTCCTTTCCAGGTTTGCGGATCATGACTCCGGTACTAATCTTCCCTTCTACTGCGACCGCCAGTGTTTCTCTCTTGCAGGTAGAAGGTCCCAGTTGGAAGGATTGATCCAAATACTTCGTTGATGGCGGGCAGAGACCTTGATCACCAACATTTTGGGGATTTCCCCCTCCTGCCGCCATGGATGTTGTTGCGGGTGTTGGAGGCACCATCGCCAACGCCGCAGCCGCTGCTGCTGCGGCCGCCTGCTGTCGAGCCAAGGCCGAAGGGGCTCCAGAACTCTTGGTTTTCGCCATTGAAGCTACTGGGTTGCTTGGGAGAAAAAATGGAGGCTAGGGCTCAAAGGGCTCAAAGGGTGTTTGTTTGCAAGGGAGCAGTGGAAAGGTAAACAGGAAAGTTCTAGGCCCTCTATTTATAGCCTAAACTTTGCATTTTTACCGTTAGTCCATGTCGTTTCGCATTCCTGTCCGTTACTTTTCTCCGAAATTAACGCATTCTGCAGTTTCCGTTAGAAGAAGAAAGCTAACGGCTATTTCTTCTAAGTCTAAAAGGCTTTCGAACTTCCTGGGTCAGTTCTAAGATAGTTCGAAAGTAATTGTCTTAAGACTGACTTGGAGTTTTATATCTTCGTACATTTCGGAGATGAATTAAAATCTAATAACCCCTACGTTTGGTTATTTTTCTTCCGTATACTGCTCTCCTAACATTACAGGTTTAACGGAGAAGCGTATTCGAGGGGCTACTGTTGGGGGAAAATATCCCATCCTCAGGGTTATTGCCGTAACAGTGCAAAGGCAGATAATGGATTCGAAGGTTCCCAGACGTCCATCTTCGAAGATGTCCTAAGTCAAGCTCGAAGTACGAAGATAGGCGTTGGTTCGGAGTATATCTTCGAACTGAGGCACTTTGAGATCTCTTTTGCCAGCTAAGATGGAAGACTTATCTTTTATCTTATTAGATTAGTCTTTTACCATTTTAGCCCTATCAAGGGTACCGAATAGTTTCCACTATGTCGGTTGTAATAGAGGGGTAAATAGGTCTTTTCCTTAATATTTGGGCCTATAAATACCCCCCATTTCACCCTGTAATAGGGACCGAATACAAGCTATTCAATACACACATTCGAACTATTCTAAGTTGTTATCCTTTCGGAGGCTTAGAACAGTTCACTTCGCAAACACTTCGTTTGTTAGTTTCTAATCTACAGAAACCTGTTAGCGTAATCTTTTACGCCAACAAATACAATTACCAAGTATTATGCAAAGCATCAGGTTATGCGAAGCATCAGGTTGTTATATCAATCATTGTGTTTGACGGACCCTATCGCAATGCGTATGGTCCCCCACCCACAAGGAGGGGCAGGGGAATAAGGAACAATCAAGTGATATTTCTGAAACAAATTATATTAATTGTGTAATCATATTACATTACATCATGAAAAATTTGTATATATACGAAGAAGGAAATGAATACCCCTTCGATCCCTAGAACTACTGTCAAAACTAGCACGACTTCGAGGGCGACTTGTCCCGGAGCCTGGAGTTTTAATAACTTTACGCTTAACACTCTTCCCTTCTTTCGAAGCTCGGAAGTCCTATTGCTCTTGCTGAAGTTTAGCCCAGGTCCGAAGTCGTTCGGGGCTTCTTTCCTAGCTTCAAAGTCGTTCAGGGCTCTTTTCTACTTATTCTTTATCAGTATTTTCTTCTTCGAACCATTCAATGTCCTCTGAAGATGAAGTTTCTAAACTAACTTCCTTTTCCTCCTTTTTAATATAAGCTAATACTTCTTTACATATATCGGGTATAACTTCCCGAGAGCTTCCCCGAGGAAGTGAAAATCGAGGACGCTTGTGAGGTCTTAGATCTTCAAAGGTGGCCCATTGTAGACGAAGTTCTTCATTAATCTCTAACACTTCGAGATCATCCAAAAAAGGTTGGAAAGCCTAAAAACATTTCCAAATAAGTCTTTTCATTCATAAAAGGATAAAATCATAATTTTTTACATAATTGGAGTCCTAAGGAGAACTAAACCTTTGGGTCCGAAGGAGGTTGGCAGCTCGAAGGCTGCAACCACGCTTGTTTTTTATGGAGTCCTTCATCAATCCATGTCTTGATAGCCGATCGGCCTTTAGCTCTCTAGGATGGTTGAAAGGCCTCCCAAGCCGCAACCACATCAACGGAGGGAGTCAGGAGCTGGTCGTCGCCGAAGTTGACAGGGGCTGCTTCAGGCTCCGGTGCAACATATAGCCCTAGATCTTCGTAGTAACTAAGCACTCCGAGAGGAGCTACTTCACTGGAGATCTCTCCATACCGAATACCCGCTATCTTCATGGTCTTCGCTACTGTTTGGATCATTTTCAGTCTCCGTAGTAGGGGGACATCGCCAGTCAAAAAAGAAGCACAAGAAGTGCCAAAGTATTATAGGATATCCCGAAGGTTGTCCATGGTACCCAAAGCCACTTTATCGCACTTAATCTTTTCTTCAGATAAAGCATTCTTCGACGAAGACAACTCATCTATTAGGGATGAGAGTCTAGCTCCCTCCATAATCAAAGAATTCTTTTGTCCGAGCAAGTTGTTGACCTCCTCCGTCCACTTCAGCTGCTCTTCTCGGAGCTTGACCAGTTCAACTCCCGCGGTTGCTTTCTCCCCCCGCAGCCTTTCCACTTCAGCTCGAAGCACGACCCATTCAGCCTCGAGCTTATTGTTGGCAGCCTCCAAGCTAATCCTAGCCTTTCTTTCTGCGGCCACCATCTCTTCTAGGCTAGAGGTCCGAATCTCAGAGCTAACAAGACTCTCTTGAAGAGTTGTTATTTTCTCCTTGAGCCGGTTGCACTCTCGCTCATTTGATACAACCGCAGCTCGAGCTAGGACTATTTGCTGCGAAGGGAGAGAAAGAGCAATGTAAGTAAACTATTTACGTATGTTTGAGCTAACTCTATTGTTGCAGATACTTCATACCTAGTAGGCTGCCCGCTCCAAAGCTGCATCTAACTCTGACCCCTCAGCTTCCCCAAGAATGGAAACCAAGTCGGTCTCCCCAACTTCACGACTAGCCTGAGCCAGAGGCTCTAGCAAAGTCCAAAGTCTAGTCCTTCGCTCCAGAAAAGGAGCTAGGAGGGGGAGCCTAGACAAGGCACTCTGGTCGTCTTCATTTGGAGATGGGCAGGAGCGCAGCGGGGCATCTTCGGAGGCTTCCATGTATTGACCTCCCTCCGTGGATTGGCCTCCGTTCGTAGACTCTGACGGGGTCCACCTTGGAACAGGAGCAGGCAAAGGTCCCCCTTTACCCTTACCTTTCCTAGGACCCATCTTCATAGATAATTCAGGAATTGGCTTCGGACACTTTGTAGCCTCTGGCACAACCTCCGTAGCAGGGGTCGTCTCCATGGGAATCGATCCTGTAAAAATCAAAGGTATTCGGTTTTGCATAAATTTTGCAGGACACAAAAGGAAGGAAAATGAAAAGGTACTTTGCTGAAGTCTACCTTCAACGTTATGCTGCCGAACGAGCACTAGACTGCTCGAAGGCTTGAACATCTGATCAAAGTTCTCTTCGGACTCCAGGCTTCGAACCGAAGGATCAGCTGCAAAAACTTCTCTGGCAACTACAACTATCACTTCGTCTGGAGGAGATACTTGGGCATCCACCATCTCAACTTCGCCTTCTTCCGTAGCAGGGTCTTCTTGACCAGGCAGGACGTCCTGAGTCTCTGCCTGCTCGAGGTTGTCTCCAGCGACGGGCGCCGCCACCACTTCTCCTTGAGTGGGGACTTCAGCTCTCATTTGTAATTCCTCATCACCTGTTAGAAGGGCTTTGAACTCCCTTCCCATTTGTATGTTTGCTTCATCTCTAGATGACTCCAAACACGAAGTAGGGGATTTAGAAGGGGCAAGGGCCTTCGGTTTGTAGGCCACTTTCTTCACATGTGTCTTGGCTAGCACTAAAGTCCCTGCTTTTGCCTTCCTCTTCTTGGGAGCTTGATCGGAGATGTCCCAGTCCGGAAGAGTGGGAGATTCAACTCCGAGTACGCTCCATACACAGTTGAATCGCTCCCAGCCGCCAACTAACTTCACCCTCCACTCCTTTTCGGCGAGCGTAGGAGCTCCGAGGATCTTCTCCAAAGTCCGGACAATTTGCTCCGGAGTGAGGGTGGCACGTGGAGCTGAAAGATAAGATTTCCTTTCAGTTAAATCATTTTTATAAGATCACTACTGCATGTAAAACATTTTGCATGGCGTTCGAGGTTACCTGCAGCACTTGAAGAAATTTCTCGAAGTCCACCCTCTGGGTTCTCTTCGAAGTTTATTGCCAGCTGGCCATCAGAGGCAGAATTCGGAGTCCAATGAACTCCTCTGATAAGTCTCACATGCTCATGCGATGAATTATGGCTTGCAGCAGTTTGACGCGAGCTTCCAGCTGGCCCGGGTCCGGATGAACCTCCGCTTCCCTCCGGTAGAAGATATCTTTGAGGGGTCCAGCCAAGGCGTTGTCCGCTCCTACTTCGGCATAGAACCAGCGAAGGACCCAATCTGTGTACCATCTGGCGTTGATAGCTGTTGGCGTAAAAGATTACGCTAACAGGTTTCTGAAAGTTAGAAACTAACAAACGAAGTGTTTGCGAAGTAAACTATTTCAAGCCTCCGAAAGGATAATAGCTCAAAATAGTTCGAAGATGTATATTGAATAACTTGTATTCTCCCTTCCTCTTACAGGGTAAAACGAGGGGTATTTATAGGCCCAAACATTAAGGAAAAGACCCTTTTACCCCTCTATTACAACTGACATAGGGGAAACTATTCGGTACACTTAATAGGGCTAAAATGGTAAAAGACTAATCTAATGAGAAAGAAGATAAGTCTTCCATCCTAGCTGGCAAGGATGCTCTCGGAAGAGTCCAAGTTCGAAGATATACTCCGAACTAGAGTTCGCCTCCATACTCTGAACTTGATTCATTGTATCCCCGGAGTTATATGCTGAAAACCTTTGATTCAATCACCTGCCTTTGTCCTGTTACAACAATGGCTCTGAGGATGAAATATTTTCCCCCAACAATAGCATTCGCTGGAAACCGAGTTTGGTACTCATCTCGAAGCCAGAAGTTGATGCTGCCAAAAGCAATCACCATCTTCTCTCCTCTAGTTCCTTGGTAATTCTTCGGTTGGCAGGAGGGTTTATGAAGCGCTGCGAAGATTTCGGCTCTCCTTTGCAACCTTCTGCTCGCATCGCCCATTCGAAGATAGCTAGGCGTGCAATGGCATTGGGTGACAATTGAGGAAGAGTAACGTGGAATAGTTCTAGTACCTCGAAGAGAAAATCTAATGCCGGAAGCCCCAATCTAGCCTTAAAAAAAGCTTCGAAGACGACCACCTCTCCGGCCCGTGGCGAAGGAATTGCTTCTTTGCCGGGTTGGCAAATCTTGATCCCCGAACCGGTCTTCCCCTCAATCGCCATTGCAATGGACTTCTTCGAGCATGTCGATGGTCCCAGGTTTTACGACTGGTCTAAGTATTTGGACGACGCCGGGAGAAGATCATGAGGACCAGCTGGACGAGGATTGCTCGAAGCCGCCGCTGCTGCTGTTGCCACCATCGCTTACTGCCTAGCCAAGGTTGAAACAGGAACGAGAGCTTTGTGACTAGTTTTCGCCATGAGAGAAGGTGGAATTCAGAGTTCAGGCTCAGGAAGCAGAAAGGGGGAAAATGCGGGAGTAGTTGGTAAAGTATCCCAAACGCACTCCTACCCCTCTATTTATAGTTTGTGTTCACAGGCAGTGTACCGTTCATATGTGTCTTTCCATCTTCTTTACTGTTGCAATTTATCGTGACTCTTCGTGAGAACTCATATCTCCAGAAATGAAGCGACACTATAACTTCTTCCGAGAAAAGGAGTAACGGCTATTTCTGTGAGTAACGGTTATTTCAGCTTTGCAAGTATTATTTTCGAAGCTGCTTTGATGATGCCTTCGCATGGAAGGTGATTCGAAGATTGTGAATCTCTAAATGCTCCAAAGGATGATAAATTTCGCTATGTCCCTGAGCATGAAAATATTTCTTTCCCATACTGCTTTCCTTTCCTTACAGGTTATTCGGAGAAGCGTATTCGAGGGACTGCTGTTGGGGGAAAATATTTCATCCCCAGGATATTCAAGGTTATAAGACAAAGACAATTCACCAGACCGATGTCCAAAACTTGTCTCCGGCCTGGCGTAGGATTAAGTCTAGGTGATCCGTCCAGACTCCCGTTCAATGATACACTTCGAAGGCTCAATCCCCGCAGTGGACAACTGCTAGCAAGGACAGAAGACTTATCTTTTTTCTGATTAGATTAGTCTTTTACCATTTTAGCCCTATTAGGGGTACCAAAATAGTTTCCACTATGTCGGTTGTAACTAAGGGGTAGAAAGGTCTTTTCCTTAAAGTTTTTACATATAAATACCATCATTCTCACCCTGTAATAGGCATCGAATATTCATATATTTAATACACAACTTCAAACTACTTCGATCTATTATCCAATACGAAGTCTTGAGATAGTCCACTTCACAAACTCTTCGTTTGTTAGTTCTTAATTTTAGAGAACCTGTTAGCATAATCTTTTATGCCAACAGAAGTCTTTTGAGCTTGTACTACAGTTTGTATCTCTTGACTACTCCTGGTATCACAGATTAACCAAAATCCATACACCAGGAGTTAACACTTGCTGCACTGAATTTTTTTTGAAAAGGTTTATTGCAGAAATTTGTGTTCTAGTTCAAGAACAGTTTCACTCTATCATGAACTGCAAAGTTGAATCTGATCTTCAGTCTAAGTTTTATCTTCTCTTGTGATTGTTAGATCTGTATCCTGAAGTTGAGCAATCTGAAAATACTGTTTTAGCCTTGGTACTTCTTTAAACGATTTATTTGAATGATGTTCTGAACTGTTTTTTGTCTGAATCAACACAGTACAGGTTGAATTTTTTTCAATTTCTGACTTTACCTATTTTCAGATCTGAATCTGGTTTGAATTTTGATTCAGGATCCTTTTCATGGTACTGTGTAGTCCAGTAGTAATTTCAGTGTTCTATTACATTTCTCTCTGAATTAATGCAACCAGTTGTTCATGTTGCTTGATAACTAGTCTTTGATTGAGTATAAGTGCAGAGACAACATAATGAAATCTCTCACTTGATGGTGACCAGAGTGATTATTCATCACTGAGGCATTCAGTATTCCTATGCATTTGTCAATGAACATTGACACTGAACTTCATGTTAACTTTTTTCTGAATATGTGAGTTCAAGCTTTACTGTTTTCAGATTTCTGATTGTGTTCATGACAGATTGCTGAAAGTACAATAAAACAGTGTTCATACTGGTTTATGGGTACTTACTGTACCTAATCATCTTAATGAGAACAGGGTGTTGATGTTGTTGATTATCATTGAATGATAAACTCTATCATTGAGTCGATTCATTAAAAACAAATTTGTTCTTTTTGTTGTTCACTGGATGAAACACCAGAAATTTACTTGCCAACTCTGCTTTCAACATTTGAAGAAAATCTGATCAGATTTTAATTAACTGTTAACATCTTCCTCAAACGTTTAGGTACTATTTGTTGTGTTGATCAGAATCAGAACAGTGTTATGTCACAATGCAATTTTATCAGCCTTCTGAATAGGTTATAGGAATCTGTAATTACATCTGTTTTGATCAGTTTGAACTGACTGCACTAGTATCTCTGAATTATGAATACTGTTCATCATCATACATTACAGAATTATTGTGAGTTGTCAAAATTCAGTTGAATAGAATTATTTGTAGTTGAGCTAGTATGTTTTTGAATAGAGTATATATTTGCTGATCAGTGAAATTTAGAGATTGCAAAGTGATCTAGATCCTCATAATTTGTTCTGAAATAATATTTGTATTTGAATGTGTATGCTCAGTTCTGAATTCATATCTTGAGGTCTTTTCAATAGCCATTCTCTATACAGATCCTGATTTGATCTAGTTACGCTTGTTTTGATTAGTTTTCTCTGTTGAGTATTGATTCAAAGGGATAAGAACATCTTTAAAAGAAGTTTCTTATTTTTGAACTATGTCGGGATCTCATCTGTCGAAATAACTCTGTCGACCAATCAATTGCCGATCTAGGCAGTCGGTTTCGGAAACTCAAACTCCGACAATACAAATCGACTGTTCAATTTCCGATATAGACAAAAACTTGAATTCGGTTTGATTTATGTTTTGAATTTAAATTGTAAGTCACACTTTTGCTTCTGCCATTTTTAGAGGAGCGTTGGGTGATTTGAAAAGGCCATCATATTCACGAGAATTTGTTGAGTCGCCTAGTCACCCCCTCTAGTCACCATTCTGATCCCACAGTATTGCACATATATCGAGAAATGAGATTAATACTGATCTTGGCTGGTTCCTATGCACATGCAGATCTTGGCGCCTTACGCTGCAACTCCCAGCAGAGACACTCGTCTTCTCCAGCGCGGAGCGCTGTGCCACATGCGTTGTAGTGAAGCGCCAAGCGTCTCGCCGCCATCGCCACCAAATGGAAACAGCCACGCGCCACAGAGTGGCCGTCGTGCGTTGTGCACAACGCCCGTCCACCTGTTGGCACGTGGCTTGCTGCCACACAAGACTTCCCAAAGAAAAATCCACAGCCGGTTCAACGAGAAGAAGGCCTGGCGGCAGGAAAAACTGTTGCTGCCGCCTGTAGAAATCTTCGTGTGCTTCCAATTGGAAACAGTGTGCGGCCAAAAAACAAACGACGGGAATAGGATAAAAACCAGCGATGGATCCAGGAAGTTACGCCAAAACAAAAACAGTGCGGCAGTTGGTGTTTCAAAGGTAGAAGAAAACCAGTAAAAGGAACTCTGATTTTTTTCAATTAGCTGAGTTAGAAACCCTAGAGGGGTACAAGGGCCTTTATATAGGCTGTTCAAAAAATAGAAATGACACAAATAGCCTATTGGGGGAAATAGTTCTCTCTTAACAAGAGGTCAAATGACGCCAGCCCTCGAAGGTACAGTGCCCCGAAGCCTACCAGGTTGTTGAGGTCTACAGCCGGACCTCTGCGCCCCTCCAATCGAAATCACTCTGGGCGCTACCTCGAGAAACCATGAGACAGGTCTCCGGTTCCCCTATGGACCCCTCCGAGGACCCCTTCGAGGCCCTCTTCGGAGCTCTCTTCAGAGCCCTCTTTGGAGCCCTCTCCGATGGCCTCCGGCGACACCCTCCGGCGGATGCTCCGTCCCAAGAGACAAGACCCCTCAGTACACTGCAGTACAAGCAGTTGTACCGAGGGTCCATACCTTGAAAGGATGTATATCTACCATGTCTGTAAAGCTGCATGTATATTAGCCTAGCCTTTCCTCCCCCTTTTTACCCCTACAAAGCCTATGGCGTGTAGAGGGTAATAGGGTCTTTTCCTTTGGCCTACGAGCCTATAAAAACAGGGCACCACCCTTGTAATATAGATGGATGATAGAGGCGATACTATGCCAGAATAACTATAAACTGGACGTAGGGTTATTATCCCCCTTGGGAGGCCCGAACCAGTATAAAAATCCCTCTCTCTCTCTGAAAGAACCCTTTGAGATTCATACCCTATATTCCACACCTTTTCATATAAACATGTTTGTAGCTAACGCAATTGCTATAACATACCCCTAGGGTACAGACTCTGAAATACAGACGCGAGCCCAAAGGGAAAAATAATAAAAACCTAATTAAAGGTAGATTGTCCTGATGTAGAGCTTTCGTAGAAGCTACGGCTTCACTTTAGGATGGTTTGATCCCCAATGAACGGTCTGGATAGGTGCGTCGGTTTTAAACCGAAACCGACAAAGCATCCACTGTCTTCGCACCGGGTACCCGGATTGGGCCACCCGATTCTGCGGCGCCCTCATCCCAGCAATCGCTCATCGCCCATTTACCTAAGTCAAACCTAGTCAACAGACTAGCGGATCCCCTATCGTTCCTAGCCCATATACCCGGATTTGGCCAGCCTGAGTCCGCAGCCCCTCTACCCGGCAGTCGCTAGCCGCCTGTGTACCTGAGTCACGTGGCTCAAGACACGACAGGTCTCCTCTCCTCATCTTGTCTCTCTGTTGACTTTCGTTGACAATCACTCATCACTTCTGGAGCCATGAGGCCCATAATCTTCAACATGGCTCCTCAATCTCCCCCTTGATGAGTGCATTTCAACACCCCATCATCAACACTTCAAAACCTGTGAACACATGTGGAAACATGAAAAACAAAACACAAGAAATAGAAAGAAGAGAATAAAATAAAAGATTTAACCTTAATGACCAAAATACAAACAAAAACCAAAAACCGATCATTCAAATAAAACTCAAATGAGTGCATTCTCTGAATTATCAACAAGGATATCCAAAGAGTAGAGGAAAAAAAGAGACTAAAACTCCCCCTGAAACAAATCCCAGAGAAATCCAAAACTCCCCCAAAACTCTTCAAAAAGATCAAGTAACCCAAAATTTCTTCCCCTTGTTGACAACTAGACTCATCAAGTGAGACTAAATGCACTCAAAATATGCAATGAATGCGTGCAAGTGGAGTGTGAAAAGCATGCTTCTCAGATATGATTGATGTCAATTACAACATCTAGCAAGTATAGCACAAAATATTGTCTAAGACACATGACATGATCAGTGCAACAAAGGATATCCAAAGAAAATCATTAGCTCGCATTTTCAGATTTTTGCAACTAAAAGCATCACCACATTTCTTTTCCTTTTTCATTTTTAATTGGCCAAGGGTTATTTGCATGTCAACCTTATGCTAACCGATCAAGTCAAGCCTAGGCCAGAATAGGACCATCAGAAGCTTAAGAAATTGGTCTTGGCATACATTACAATGTCCTAGTTCTTACCAAAGTGCTATGGTAAGCAGTCTAGAACAATGCAATGCGACAGTACAAACCCACCTTGATCTTTTCACTTATGCATAAAAGGCATGGATTTTTCATTTTTATGATTTTTATCATTTTATAGCATATTTTCCATGTTAAAGGATATAGATGTCCAAGTTGCATAAATGCATCTACGTAACGAACTAGCTACCAGACATGTAAAAGATAGCAAAAGCATTCAGCCTACACATGCTAGTTACCAGAAGCAATGGTGATCATTTTTCAATTTTAAAGCATAAAAGTCATGCATATGACAGATATCAGATATATCATGTGAACTAAATCAAAGCATGGTCATCGACAGATATTCAAAAGCATATACTAGCAAGAATGAGTAAAGCGGTTCAATCACATAATAGAAGCAAGCTCAAAGTGTGATATATGAATGTGTATGATATGAACTCACACAAAAAGTCTCAAATAAAAGAGTAAGGAAGAAATAAAAGACTCAAAAATATCCTAAAAATGATAAACAACTCCCAAATCCCCTCGCAAACGCTCAAATGTAGACTAATCTAGGGGTTTGGTGAGAATGTCAGCCAACTGATAATGAGTATCAACATGAACAAGGTCAATGACACCTTTCTCATATTGATCCCTCAAAAAATGAAAGCGCACATAATTATGTTTGGTTTTTGAATGAATACATGGGTTTTCCCTACACTAATCACGCTAGTGCTATCACAAAACAAAGGCACTCTGGTAGAGAAAGACAACCCAAAATATTTCAAAGTAGCACTGCTACAAAACGACACTGTAGCGGCGGGCAAAAATGTACTGTAGTGGCGGGCAACTCATCCACCACTGCTACAGCGCCACTGCTAACCTTGGTTAGCAGTGGCGGGCACCCTGACGTCATCTGCCCACCACCACTGTGTCAATAGCAGTGACGGGCACGCTAACGTCATCTACCCACCACTGCTATGGCTAACAGTAGTGGCGGGCAGATGACGTCAATCTGCCCGCCACTACTGTGTTTTCCCCATTTATAGAAATGTTATATAAACCTTAATTCAAACAGTCTCCAGAATATATATTCAGAAATTCACAGCTCCGCAGCAGTAACACAACATAACAAAACCACAATTTATTCACAGCTCCACACAGCCATCCACAACAGCAACAACATTAACACAACGACAACATCAATTTACAAATTTACAAAGTTAACATTTATCACAAATCAAGTTTACAAAGTTTACATCTCATCATCAGAACTTCAAAATTAACAATTGTTCACCCTCAAGATTCATAGCTTGTATTCACAACTCCACATAGCCATCCACAGCAGTATACCTGATTATTTTGTTTAATGTTTCTTCTCGGAAGGCCAACTCACAACTTGCGCATCTTTTTTTGCTTCTCAGCTTCAAAATTCTTAGTGATTAGTTGTACTTGCCTTTTAGTTCTTCAAGCCTACTCATACAGAGTTGGATGCTTGGCCACTTCACCCTCAGGATCGAACAATACTCTACGCTCATGAAGAACTTCATGCATCGTGAAGCGGCACATCCTTGATACGATTCCATACATTTTTGATTCTGAGAGATGGCTCTTCTCGACAACGGTTGATGGACCTGACGCCTACATACGTAACATATGAGTACATACGTTGCAAGTTATATTAGATTAACACACAATAAATCAACTTACTTCTTTAGTATCCTCAGATACTGTCCGTGCAAACTTTCCTAAGTCATTTCTCATGAAATCACAGGTATAATACCCGCAATGCACCGAACCAGGAGATTGTTTGTGACACTTCGAAATAGACAAAGTTAGAACGATATATAGTTTGGATTTATCAATTGAATTAAGAAATTTAAAAATAGAATTGTTGATAGCAAAAAATGGCATTAATGGCTAGATTGTCACAATATCAATTTTTGGTGATTTGGGCCGAAAATACACATGTCTAGGGTCTGTCCGAAGCCCTACAAAGCCGAAGTCCGTTGAGCTATGGGCTCCGAAAGCCTCTAGCCAGCCCATGGGCTTCGGCCGGGAAGCCTTCGGAGGCCCACGCTGCCGAAGCTTCGGCCCGAGGAGCAGGCCTCGATGGGTCTGGCCGAAGCCCACCTCGGCAGAGGTAGAGTTGTGTGCATTTCTAGCTCAATCTTTATCTCTATCTGGCCGGATTAATAGCAGATTAGATTAGGAGTTAAGCCCCTATAAATAGAGAGGCAAGGCTGGCGTGGAGAGCCCCCCAACTCAAACCAAACCAAAGCCCATGCTTTGATCGTATTTACTTTACCTTTATTTTCCTGTACCTCTTCGTGGGTTTGCCTGGAAGCCCTCCGCCAGCCACTACGGAACAGTGGTAACCCTTGTTACTTCGCCTATGAAGTATCCGTTAATCTACGTAATAGATTGCTATCGCCTTGTTACTTCGCCTATGAAGTATTCGCTAATCTACGTAACAGATTGCTACCTTCGCTACCAGTGCAACACTTAGCAAAATTCGGTCCTCAGGCCTAATTGGTACTTCGCACTCCTCTGTTGCAGGTTCGCACGTTCGGAGCTACTTCGTCGGAGGTGTCCGAAGCTGAGAGATCGGTTTCGAAGGTCCCCAGGACACCCTTCGGTGGGACTGCAGGCTTCGGCAACAGGCTTCGCCAAGCATACTTCATCGCAACGGGCTTCGCCATGATCATACCCTGCATCGGACGAAGTTTCACTCGTGCGTGGCCCTCACGTCACTATTCTGTAGTTTGCCGTATCGGAGATATCACGTCGAACCCCGCTGTTCGGAGGTGATCATCGCGTCCAGATCTGTTCGGAGTCCATCTTCGGTCGGATCAGTCCGAGCGCCGAAGCACCCTTCGGCAGAGCACTTCGCACTAGACACCGAAGGTACACTTCGGTGACCCCCTTCGCAACAGACTTCGAACCAAACGGGCTCCGACTGGTTTGCTGATTTTATTCTATTTAATCTATTTCTTTTGGCTAATTGGATTATTTTGTGTAATCTGGTTGCCTGGTGACTCCACCCCCCCTTATCACTATTAAGGGTAGTCGGAACGTGACATCGGTGCCACATCACGCTTAGGCTTGTCCCTTAGTATCCGTGCACTTTTGTATCATCAAACTGACCGAAGTGCGGGGGCACATTTCCGTGTCAGTAAACTTTTTGGCGACTCCGCCGGGGAAGGCAGCGCCAACATGATGAGTACGTCCACATCAGCCACCGGTGCATCTACATCGACTACCACGTCTACACCACCGATGGACGCAATAGGAGGCGCGGATATCGACAACCGCAACATATTGTCACCTACACTTGAAGATATCCCCGCAGAAGACCGAGTAGAGATCAAGGCAAAGTTAAAGGTGCTCCAAGACATGATGCTTGGGGGCTACGTCAAGACACATGCAGGCTTCATCAAGCGCGACATCATCACCCCCGACCTCGCTCGGGTCTAGGTAATGCCTGTATCGCCTTGTTTATCTTATTTAGAAATTGAACAAAAAATAGCCGCATCAGTAGATCAAGCCGTTAGCGCTTCGCTAGCCAACCGCTTAGATTCGACAGTCAGTTCCCAAGTAGAGGTGACTCTTAGAAGGTTCGGCTTTACTGAGGCCGTACCCGCGGTTCCTATTGCTAGTGCACCACCGGCAAACCACGTATACGGTAGGACTAACGACAGCACCGGCGCAATCATGTCTTCGGCCTCACCACTTATGGCCGAGACCAATCATTACACCTACGGTCAAAGTAATACTGCATACCATCCACCGCCGCCCGCACCAATATCTGCGCTGCCCGCACCACACGCGCAGGCGCCCGGACACGAACACGCCATACAAATAGCGCGCAGGGAAGAAACCCATGGCCGACATGCTGATATCCCACCGCGTGTCGCGCCCCCGCATGCGAGGCGCACACAAGCAGCATAGCAAGATGACATAGAAGAGGGGGTCCGCGCACTATTTAGAGAGTGTGCCGGCTTCGTGCCCAAGGGACGGGTTAGGGTTTACCGTAAGCCATACCCTGACCATCTTGATACAGTGCCCTACCCCCATGGCTATAAAATCCCTGAATTCACTAAGTTCGATGGGGAGGGTAGCAAGACCACACTAGAGCACGTTAGCCAATTTTTGGCACAGTTTGGAGAGGTTAGCGGGATAGATGCTCTAAAGGTTAGACTATTTTCTCTCTCGCTATCAGGCACAACTTTCACTTGGTTTTCGGCGCTCCCGCCGAACTCCATCCAAACGTGGGATGATTTAGAGCAGAAATTCCATGATTATTTCTACACAGGTGAGATAGAACTCAGGCTTTCGCATTTGACATCGGTTAAGCAGAAATCTAGTGAGAGCGCCTCTGAGTACATCAAGCGTTTTAGGGATACTAGAAACCGATGTTTTAGCCTTAATATTTCAGAAAGGGACTTGGCGGAATTAGCTTTAACGGGTTGCGTTCCGAAATCAAAGAGAGGTTAGATAACCAAAACTTTTTAGAAGTTAGCCAAGTTTTACAGCAGGCTTTGGTCCAGGAAGGCCGAGCCAAAGATAAAAAGTTTATTAAGACGTTTAGCAAGCCTAGGGCTGAAATCCACATCATGGAACGCTCTGATGAGGAAGAGTCAGAGGAGGAGGATTCAGCCGATATGTATGTGGCCGAATGGGTGTGGAACGCTAAGAATAAACCTATCACCTGCTCCGAGTTACGACCATCCCCCACAAAGAATCGACTTAATGAGGTCAAGTACTCGTTTGATATAACTAAATATGATAAAATATTTGATTTTCTCGTAAAAAGTCAGCTTCTCAGGTTACCTAAGGGTCAAGTCATTCCACCTGCCGATGAGTTAAAGAAGCATCCATACTGTAAGTGGCATGATTCACATTCGCATAATACTAATGATTGCAATGTTTTTCGACGGCAGATACAATCGGCCATAGAAGAAGGACGATTGAAGATAGACCATGATCCGAAGATGAAGCTGTATAAAGATCCTTTTCCAGTCAACGCCGTCGACCTCGGCGAAAAGAAGGTGTTGATTCGGCCAGAATAGACCGAATTGGCTAAGGGGAAAGATGTAATTGTTGGAGAACCACGTACTCGCACACTCGTGCCAAAGAACCCCGAGGTAGGAGCATGGAAACATAACATTAATACCCCTTCGGCTAAGGCTTGCAAGAGGCCGAAGGTGACATATAACATGATGTTGAACAAGCATCAGAGGAGGGCCAAGGAAGCAGGTCCACGCGCTAAGCTAAAACAGCCGAAGGGTCCAGGACCCTCGAAGGGTGGCTTCGGACCGAAGCAGGCAAACCCTCCGCATGAAGGCTTCGGGCCACGGTGTCCTGATGCTCCGCACAGTGGATCCGAGCCACAACGGCCGAACCCCCCGCACAGCAACTTCAGGCCCCAGTGGTCGGGTCCCCTATACAACAACTTCGGCCCCCAATGGCCAAATCCCACACCGTGTTGGACTTCCCCGATGGGAGGCTTCGGCCCGCACTGGCCGAGCATAACTCCGGCCTAGCAGGACCCTTCGCTGGTGTGGTCCAAGATACCTTCATCTTGGCCAAACCCCCCTCTGGGTGGTGAGTTCGGCTCACAGTGGGCGAGGACACTAGAGCAGCCGATGCCTCCACCGTATAACTGGGCGGGGACCCCGTGGGCTCCGTACGTATCCAGATCAGGGTACCCTCCGCAACCTAACACCATGCCTTGTTTTCCTTCGGAGTATTATGGATGGTAGGGGCAAACAGACGCAGCGGAGGGGGGCATCGTCCACAGACTGTCCGTGGTGCCTCCGAATTGGACCATGCAGGGCAAAGCCAAAGGGTGCGAGCACACGGAGGCCGAAGTCAGGGAGTCCGAAGACATAACCATCAGAGTTGGGTCTCAGGGAGTCCCAATCCCGAAGACTGTCACTGAGGTCTGACAGAGGTAAGTCTCATGTTTCGTCCGAGCTCCGCGCCGAAGCTTGGTTCGATCGGCCTGACAAGGCTGGTCCGTCCGACGGGGTTCACAGCGAAGCCCCCTCCGAACACAGGGTGCACAAGGCCAAAGGGCACAGTACCACTTCGGCCAGAATTAATGGAAGCCAAACAGTCGCACCCGGCACCAAGCCGCAGCCATCTTGGGCCCCTCCAGGCATGTCCAAATCACAGAAGAGACGCCTACAAAGACTATGGGCACAGGAGACGCGCGAGAAGAAAGCTGAGGCCGAGCGCGGCACTATCTTTGAAGAAATCCACCCTTGACCAGCTACAAAGCAGGTATGGAGGGAGAAGCCAGTTGAGATAAACAACCCAGCTCCTAGTCCGAGCGACGACGACGACATGTTCGATGACGATTACTCACCCATCTCTAAAGGGCCTGCACCCTAGGTGATGGATATCAACATCGTCACGTTACCTGCCGAGTTCGCCCTGCCGCAGGATGAGGCCGAGGTTGCTCAATTGAACCTCGGCCTGCGCAATGCCATCTTCGAGAAGCCCGAGGACTCGGCTCGCCATCTAAAGCCCCTCTATGTCAGAGGTCACATCGATGGGAAGCCGATTTCCTGAATGCTCGTCGACGGCAGCGCCACTGTTAATTTAATGCCTTATTCATTGTTGAAGAAACTTGGCAGGGATGAGGATGACCTAAAGAAGACCAACATGATTCTCAATGGCGAGAGCTCCGAGGCCAAGGGAGTACTCTCTATGGAGTTGACGGTGGGCAACAAGACCTTGCCAACAGCATTTTTCGTCGTCGACGTACAAGGTAACTATAGCGTATTACTCGGACGCGACTGGATTCACGCAAACTGTTGCATTCCCTCTACTCTACACCAGTGCCTGATACAGTGGGACAACGAGGAGGTGGAGGTCATCCCCACGGATACTTCGGCCCAAGTAGCTTTGGCCGATGCTTCAGTTGACACCGTCCATAACAAGTAGAGTGTCTGTCAAGTAGAGATCTTTCGGACTACGATTTTGTTAGCGTATCCGGAGGACGGTTTGTACCAGTGTCTTTAAAGCCAGCTGGAGTAGCATGGCTATTTTTGTATTAATAGTCATGTCTAGCAAGAATAATCAAGATTAGCTAAAGTCTCGCGTGGAGCAGTATCGGTCTAATAAGGATGGTATTGCCAAAGCCATCGAGGACTTTAGAGAAGTAGAAAAATTAGGACAAGGTGTCGCGTCGACCGATCCCTTGGATGAGGTCGACATAGGTGATGGTAGCATCCCAAAGCCGACTTTTGTAAACCAGCATTTGCAGCCCGATGAAAAGGCTGAAGTAATAAAGTTACTTTGGTCGTATGTCGATTGTTTTGCATGGGAGTATAGCGAGATGCCAGGGCTATGCCACGAGCTCGTGGAGCATCGGCTGCCCATCAAGTCCGGATTTAGGCCTTATAAGCAGCCTCCCCGCCGCTTTAATTCGGCCGTCTATGACCGAGTTAAAGAGGAAGTGGAATGACTACTCAAGGCTGAATTTATTAGGCCGTGCAGGTATGTGGAATGGGTTGTTAACATTGTGCCTGTAGAGAAGAAAGGTAGCGGCAAGATACGGGTATGCATTGATTTCAGGGATCTGAACAGAGCCACTCCAAAGGATGAGTATCCAATGCCGATAGCCGACATGCTGATCAACGATGCTTCAGGACACAAGGTACTAAGTTTTCTTGATGGCAATGCTGGTTATAATCAAATATTTATGGCCGAAGAGGACGTCTACAAGACCGCCTTTCGATGTCGTGGTTTTTTCGGTTTGTTCGAGTTGGTCGTCATGACTTTTGGTTTGAAAAATGTCGGCGCCATGTATCAATGCGCTATAAACTTGATCTTTCATGACTTGTTAGGAGTTATGCTAGAAGTTTACATCGACGATGTCGTAGTCAAATCGGACGCTATGGGGAACCATTTAGCCGATTTGAAGGTTGCTTTCGATAGGATGCGACAGTATGGGTTGAAGATGAACCCACTCAAGTGCGCTTTTGGCATGTCGGCGGGTAAGTTCTTAGGTTTCATGATTCACGAGAGAGGCATCGAAATTGATCCTAAGAGACTTGAGAAGATTAGAAACATTGCAGCGCCGACATGCAAAAGGGATGTACAAAAGTTGCTGGGCAAGTTGAACTATTTGCGTCGCTTTATATCCAATTTGTCCAGCAAGATTGACGCCTTTGTCCCCATACTCTGGCTGAAAAACGAAGCCGAGTTCACTTGGGAGGCAAGCCAACAAAGTGCTTTCGAGAAGATCAAGGAGTGCTTGTCATCACCGCCCGTGGTGAGAGCTCCTAAAGCCGGGATTCCGTTTCGGTTATATATCGCAGCTGAAGATAGCGTGATTGGAGCCATGCTAACCCAGGAGGATGAAATAATTAACTAAAAGCCATATTAATGTTTTTGACTCTATTATTAGTTATTATCCAATAAATTTAAAACCATCATTGTTGGGGGAAAATACTCCATCTTTAGGGCTATTGTTATGACAAGACAAAGACAGATGATTGAATAAAAGGTTTAGAGCATCTAGCTTCGGGAGTACTTTGGATCAAGTCCGAAGGATGAAGGCGAACGCTAGTCCGAAGTATATCTTCGAACATGGACTTTTCAGAGGGCTTATTTGCCAGCTAGGATGGAAGACTTATCTTCTTTCTAATTAGATTAGTCTTTTACCATTTTAGCCCTATTAAGGGTACCGAATAGTTTCCACTATGTCGGTTGTAATAGAGGGGTAAAAGGGTCTTTTCCCTAATGTTTGGGCCTATAAATACCCCCCGTTTTACCCTGTAAAGAGGACCGAATATTGAGTTATCCAATACACATCTTTGAACTGTTCTAAGCTATTATCCAATTCGGAGGCTTGAAACGGATTTCTTACAAACACTTCGTTTGCTAGTTTCTAATCTTTCGAAACCTGTTAGCGTAATCTTTTACGCCAACAGTTGGCGCCGTCCGTGGGGAACCTAGTCCAAAAAACTTCGTTCTCTACCAAGTTCTCAAACCATGCCTCCCAAGCGGAGTTTAGGTGGTAGTCCTACTCGGAGGTCCCCTCGGACCTCCGGAGTAAGATCTTCGAACACAATGAAGGTTGGATGGCCTTCGACATTTCCTCCACCTCAGACTCTGGAAGGAATTCCCCTTCCTCGAGCATACAGAGTTCCTCCCCTGACTCCATCAATACTTCGGCCACTCGGAGTTCCTCTTTCACCTCAAGTTCCACTTTCGAACTGATGCATATAGGTCTCAAGACCCGGAAGGCCCTTCCGAAGGAGATGAAGACGGTCTTGGCGATATGGCTGCTCAAATGGCCAGTCTCCAAGCTGAACTAGCAAGGTGACGACAGGAAGCCGCTGACAGGCTTCGCCCTCAGGCCACCCCAGTCATTCCTGAAGTGCCCAAAGACGACAAAGTTCACTATCCCGAAGCCCCGGAGAACACGTCCTTCAACACTGAATCTCCGCTGCATCCAGAGCTGCAGAAAGTGTGTTTCGATCCTAGGTTTAAAACTTCGAAGCTTTGCAAGTACGCTGGAGACGAAGATCCTAGGGAGTTATCCTGTTCTTATGCATTAGCAATTGAAGCCAACGGAGGGGTGCGGGACACCATGGCCAAATGTTTTCCCCTAGCCCTTGAAGGAGTGGCGTTGCGGTGGTTCTGGTCTTTGAAACCAGGGTCGATCAGAACCTGGGAGCAATTAAGGAAGAAGTTCATAAGCAATTTTCAGGGTACCTTCGTACCCCCAATGTCAACAGGAAGTCTCTTCCAGGTGAAGCAGCTCCCTGGAGAGACTTTAAGGCAATATTTCAAGCGCTTCACCCATACGAAGTCGCAAATTCGAGGGTTAACTACATCTTCTGTAGTTGACGCAGCTCAAGAGGGAGTTACCCACGCAGGCCTCCTTGATAAACTTCACCGGAAGCAGATATCTTCTGTTGCTCAGTTGATGTCTTATTTCAAAGAGTATGCAAGGTTAGAAGAGGGCTAGCTTTGGAGAACTGCTGCAACTCCATCAATACTGCAAGAAGTTATGTTGGAAGTGAAGACTTCAATACAGCCACAAGGGCCTAGCTTTGAAGCTCAGCACGACAGGCGTAGGGGGCAAAAGCATCCTCGTTCAGAAGTCTTGAACATTGCACCCCCGCAGAAATTTGCCCAAATGGCTTCGCAGCCTTCAGGAAGCAAGATCAGCGGCTTGAGGCCGCTAGGGAAACCGGCTAGCAAAACCCAAGCCTTTTTCTGCTGCATCCATGGTGAGAATCGAAGTCACGCAACTGATGCGTGTAAATCTATACTCTCTTTAAGAGGCGAGTACCTGGAAAGAACTTCGGGTCGAGGCACTACTGACCGAGTTCCGACCGAAGTGCACCTGGAGCCTGTTCAGGCTGTGGCGCGGATAGAGAACTTCAACCCGGCAAGACGGCCTCCAGTGGTCAATGTTATGCCACCCCCGAAGCTGGAAGATGGTCAAGATCGAGGGAAGAGAGTAGTCCTCCCCATCTCCGGAGGAGGGACCCTTGGAAGTATGTCGAAGAGGCAGAGAAGAGAATATGTCAGAGAGGTGGGCCATATTGGAACTTCTTCATCTGCAGCTGCTATGCCTGAATGGTCCCATGTGTCGATACCTTTTTTTGCAGATGATGCAGCTGGCATAAAGTTTCTACATGCAGACCCACTTGTCATCACTGCCGACATAGCAGGGACTAAGGTCCGGAGAGTGCTAATCGACGGAGGGAGTTCGGCAGATATTATCTTTGTCCAAGCTTTTGATCAACTCTGCATCTCCAGGAAGCATCTTCTCCCAGCAGCCCGTCCTTTGCAAGGCTTCGCAGGACCCCCTCTCGATGCCCTCGGCCAAATTGGCCTGGAATTTACTTTCGGAGAGGGGCTACTGGCCAGGTCGGAGGAAATGATTTTTGCTGTTGTGGATGCCCCATATGCATACAATGTTATCTTCGGAAGGGGCATGTTGAATCAATTCGGAGCTGTGGTGCATCATAATTACCTGTGTATGAAGATGCCCACACAGGCGGGAGTACTCACCGTTTTCGGAGATCAGGCCACTGCGCGAAGAGCAGAGTATGGTCATGGCCCTCCTCTTGACCCGAGACAGGTGAACAGCGTGCAAGATAACCCGAAGGTTTTTTCTGCTTCGAGCGAATTTTCGAAGATGTCCTTCCCAAGGCCAAGCCCTGAAGGAGAGATTGCTACGAAGGTTATTATCAAAGATGGCAAGTAATATTCATTTCAATTTGGCAAGGACTTGCCTCCAGAAGTCGCTACTTCATTAGAGAAAGTAGTTGAGGAGAATTTAGATGTCTTTGCTTGGTCTGATGAAGACATCACCGGAGTCAGTCGGGATATTATTGAACACCATTTACTCGTGAACCCGAAGGCTCGGCCTGTTCGGCAAAGACTCTGGAAGCTGTCTGCGGAGAGGGCTACCCTTGCCAAAGATGAAGTGGAAAAGCTGCTGAAGGCTGGGATTATCAGAGAAGTGGCTCATACGGAGTGGTTAGCCAACCCAGCCTTCATTAGGAAGAAATCTTCCGCGAAGTGGCACATGTGTATTGATTTTACATCTTTGAATAAAGCATGCCCCCGTGACCCCTACCCCATGCCCCGAATTGATCAATTGGTTGACTCTACTGCTGGTTCGGAGTTATTAAGCTTCCTCGACGCGTATTCCGGCTATCATCAAATCTGGCTAAAGCGCGAAGATGAAATCAAGACAAGCTTTGTAACTCCTTCGGGAGTCTTCTGGTATGTAAGAATGACCTTTGGCTTAAGAAATGCCGGGGCTACTTTTTCGAGGTTAATTGCTAAGGCTCTAGGTCATCAATTAGGTCACAACATAGAGGCCTATATGGATGATATTGTAATAAAGAGTGCTTTATAGCATCAACATAGCCTAGACTTAGCAGAAACATTTAATAGCCTTCGGGCATGTGGAATCCGTCTTAACCCCCAAAAATGTATCTTCGGGGCTCAGGCTGGAAAATTGTTAGGGTATCTAGTTTCGAGCAGGGGAATCGAAGCTAGCCCCACTCAGATAACTGCGCTGCAAAGGATGGCCCCTCCGGAGAATTTAAAGCAAGTACAAAAGCTGACTGGTCGTCTTGCAGCACTTATCAGATTTTTGGCAAGGTCTGCGGAGAGAAGTTTGCCCATTTTCAAAGCATTGAAGGGGTCCAAAGATTTTGCATGGACACCGGAGTGTGAGAAAAGCTTTGAAGATATTAAGAATTATCTTAGTAACCTCGCTACACTCACGGTGCCTATAGCAGACGAAACCCTACTCCTCTACCTTGCAGCTACTGGCTCTGCTGTCAGTGCAGTCCTCGTTAGAGAGGTTGATTTCAACAAAAAGGTAGTACATAATCCAGTCTATTTTGTATCCGAAGCATTGTCCGGAGCAAAAACAAGATATTCTGAGCTTGAGAAGTTTACTTATGCTCTGATAATGGCTTCGAGGAAGTTAAGGCACTATTTCTTGGCGCACAATGTGATTGTACCAACTTCATATCCTTTAGGAGATATGCTCTGAAGTAAGGACTCTACAGGAAGAATTGGGAAGTGGGCCATTGAATTAGCACCCTTCGGCATATCTTTCGTGGCAAGGACAGCAATTAAGTCACAAGTGTTGGCGGACTTTGTGGCAGAATGGACTCCCCCAGCAACATGGGCTTCGGAGAAGCCAAGTGAAGAAATTTGGACCATTTACTCCGAAGGGGCTTTCCAAGCATCTGGAGCAGGTGTAGGAGCAGTGATAATTTCACCTTCAGGGCAAAAGGTAATGTATTCCGCAACACTCAACTTTAAATCTACTAATAATAAAGCGGAGTATGAAGGAATTTTACTAGGACTTCGAAAGGCATGTGCTCTGGGGGCTACAAGAGTTGCTATTAAGACAGATTCTCAAATTGTAGCAGGGCACGTGGACAAGAGTTTTACAAATCGGCATCCACAGCTCGCAAAATATTTGGAATAGATCCGTAAGATTGAAGCAGCATTTAAAGGGATTTCCATTCGGAGTATACCCAGAGCAAAAAATGCGCAAGCTGATATTTTGGCAAAAGCTACAGCCGGAGCTATGGACATTCCAGAAGAGACTTTTTACGAAGAACTCAGTACACCTTCGGTGCCACAAATTCTTTCTGCGGAAATTTTGTGCATTTCAAATACAGATTGGCGAAGTTCAATTATGGAATTGTTGCAAGGAGAAGCAAGTTTGACTGAAGGGCCACAACTTTCGAGGTTAAAACTCAGAATTCAGAATTATCATATAATCAACGGTATTTTGTACAAGGCCGGAGTATGTTCCCCTCTGCTCCAATGTATATCTCAAGCCGAAGGTCAAGAAATTTTTTGAGAAATTCATGAAGGACTCTACGGTAGCCATTTGGCCCCTCGAGCTTTGGCAGGAAAGACACTTCGTTAGGGGCTTTATTGGCCTACAATAATAGATGATGTGGAGAGCTTAGTCCGCACCTACCAAGGATGTCAGTGGATGGGACGAAGAAGTCATCGCCCACCAACAACTCTTCAAGTCATCGCTCCAGTATGGCCCATGGCCAGATAGGGCATGGATCTTATTGGCCCCTTCCCAGTAGCAAAAGGAAATTTGAAATTCGCAGTGGTAGCAATTGAGCACTTTTCCAAGTGGGTCGAAGCAGAGCCCTTAACAGCTATCACTTCGAATAACATACAAAAAATTTTCTGGAAAAATATTATATGCCGGTTTGGAGTGCCTCGGCAGCTGACAGTTGACAATGGAACACACTTCTACGCAGAACCCTTCAGGAAATTTTGTGAAGATCTAGGCATCCAATTATGCTTTGCTGTAGTGTGACATCCTCAGTCTAACGGAGTTGTGGAAAGAGCCAATGGTAATATCTTGTCAGGACTGAATCGAAGAATAGTGGGACTGGCAAAAGGATTGTGGATCGAAGAACTCCCAAAAATCCTATGGTCCATTCGGACAACTCAGACAAGGTCTACGGGTTTCACTCCTTTTAGACTATTATTCGAAGACGAAGCTATGATGCCAACGGAGCTTAAAGGAGGATCTCTTCACAGCACCGAACCGGAAATAGAAGCAGAAAGGCAAACTTCGCTTGATTTAACAGAAGAAACAAGACTTCGAGCTGTCGCCAATTTGTCGAAGTATCATCAGCAGATGAAGACTTGGTTTGATCCGAAGGTTAAGCTTAATGAGCTTAAGTCGGGTCATCTTGTTGTGCGAAGTGTTATAGCACCAGGGAAACTAGGGAATAAGTGGGAAGGCCCATATATAATTCTCCGCTCAGGACACCCTGGTTCTTTTAAGTTAGCTATTTTAGAAGGTGAAGAGCTAACGCATATATGGCATGCGGAGCACTTAAAGCGATATTTCACATAGGGGCTTGTTGGCGTAAAAGATTACACTAACAGGTTTCTGAAGATTAGAAACTAACAAACGAAGTGTTTGCGAAGAAAACTATTCCAAGCCTCCGAAAGGATAATAACTTAGAATAGTTTGAAAGTGTGTATTGAATAACTTGTATTCGGTCCGTATTACAGGGTTAAACGGGGGGTATTTATAGGCCCAAACATTAAGGAAAAGACCTTTTTACCCCTCTATTACAACCGACATAGTGGAAACTATTCGGTACCGTTAATAGGGCTAAAAATGGTAAAAGACTAATCTAATGAGAAAGAAGATAAGTCTTCCATCTTAGCTGGCAAAGAAATTCCTGGAAGAGTCTATGTTCGAAGTTATACTCCGAACTAGAGCCCGTCATCATACTTCGAACCTTACTTGACGCATCTCCGAAATTATATGTTGGAAGCCTTTGTCTTAATCACCAGTCTTTATCTCGTCACTGCAATAACCCTGAAGATGGAATATTTTCCCCCAACAGTAGCCCCTCGAATACGCTTCTCCGCTAAATCTGTAATGTTAGGAGAGCAATATACGCAAGAAAAATAATCATGCGTAGGGGTTAACAGGTTTAAACCATCTCCGAACTACGTGGAGATGTAAACTTTGAATCAGTTTCTAATAAAATTTCTTTCGAAGTAACTTAGAACTAACTCGAAAAGTCTGAAAGCCTTTTTAGACTTAGAAGAAATAGCCGTTAGCTTCTTTCTTCTAACGGAAGTTACAGAATGCTTTAATTTTGGAGCTAAGTAACGGTTGAGAATGCGAAACGACACAGGCAAACGGTAACAAATCAGGGTTTGGGCTATAAATAGAGGGCCCAAACCCTTCGTGGGTACCTTTTCACTGCTTTCGTGCAAACAAGCCATCACCAGAGCCATAGCCACCATTTTTCCTCTGAAACAATCCACCAGATCCAATGGCGAAAACTAGTTTCAAGGGTCCTGGAGCGACTTCAGCCTTGGCTCGGTAGCAAGCTGCAGCGGCGGCAGCGGCTGCATCGTCGGCGACGGCAACTCCAAATCCTTCAGTGGTGGTAATGGCGCCGGTGGGTGGAAATCCCCAAAATGTCGGTCCCCAAGACCTCTTTCCGGCGTCAACGAAGTATATGGACCAATCTTATCAACTGGGCCGTCAACCTGCAGAAGGGAATCGCTTGCGGCTGCAGTAGAAGGCAAGATTAGTTCGAGGGTTATGATTCGCAAACCTGGGAAGGAAATCATTCCATCACCAAGACCCGGAGAAGTGGTCGTCTTCGAAGCCTTCTTCGAAGCTGGTTTGGAGCTTCCGGCGGTAGACTTCTTGGCGGAAGTATTAGACTTGTTCCACGTCACCCTCCCCCAACTCTCTCCGAATGCGGTAGCGCGTCTTGCCATCTTCGAATGGGCGTTGCGAGCCGAAGGTTGTGAAGGAAGGGTGGAGATCTTCGCAGCACTGCATAGAGCTTCATACCAACCGAAAACCTTCGTAGGCCCCGGAGGTGAAAAGATGGTAGTAGCCTTCGGAAGCATCAACTTCAGACTCCGAGACGAGTATGCTCTTCGGTTTCCCACTGAAGCCATCAATGCCAGATGGTACACCGATTGGATCCTGAAGTGGTTTTACGCCGAAGTTGGGGCGAGCAACCGTCTAGCCGGACCTTTGCAAGACATCAACTTCCAAAAGGAAGCCCTTGTGCATCCAGATCCGGGTCAGCTCGAAGCTCGCCTCAGCTTACTTCAAAAAATCACTCATCGGTTGAGCATGCGAGACTTAGCCGAAGAATTCCTCGGGCTTCAAATACCTCCCCTGATGGCCAACTGGCCAATCACTTTCTAAGAGGATTCGGAAGGTGGTCTTCGGAAAATTTCTTCAACTTCGAGTACTGCAGGTAACTTCGAAAACAACATACTCTATGTATATTTATTCGAAGACATAATGAACTTAACTCATTTTTCAGCTTCTTCAACCCCTATAACTTCGGAGCAAATCGTACGAGCTTCGGAAAAGATTTTGGGCGTCCCAACTCCGACCGAGAAAGAATGGAGAATCAAATTGGTTGGTAGTTGGGAGCGATCCAACCGAGTATGGGGGCTACTCGAAGTGGTTCCACCCCCTTTGGTGGATTGGGTGCCTTCGGAGAAAGGGGCTAAGAAGAGGAAAGCCAAAGCTGGAACTTCGAGCTCTACCAAGACTCCGGTCAAGAAGGTAGCTCGAAAGCCAAGAATTCCTGCGCCTTCAAGTCCAAGAGCTTCAATCTCCGATTCTCAAGAGGATGAAGGCAGGTTGCCCGTGAGGCTGATTGACAAGGATGCAACCCAACAAGATATACATATTGAAGATGCTGCGAGCATGCCGGAGTCTCAAGTTAACCTCGAACAAGTGAGGACTCCGGCTGCTCAAGAAAATTTACCTCAAGAGGGAGTCCTAGACGGACTCCTGTGGATGAAAGTGGAGTCGAAGTTACTGCAGCTTCGATTCCGGGTGAAGTAACAACGGCTGTTCAAGGAGATGCTCCGACAGTCAAAGATTTGACTGTTGACTCTAACGAAGACCTTGCCTTCGACCCGCCAAGCAGCCCAATGCTCACCCATCGCCAGAATGTCGAAGGTAAACTTCGCATAATTCTTTTGTTCTTTTTTCCTGCGAAATTATACAATGTATAATACCTTTGTTTTTACAGGATCCACTTCCATGGAAGAGGTTCGTCCCGAAGATACAATTCTTGGACCTTCGACAACTTCGGAGCCAATTCCAGGAGCCACTAAAATGGGGCCTGGAAAAGGCAAAGGGAAGATGGACCCCCTCCCTGCTCCAAGCTCAGGACCAACTCTGTCTGAATCAACAGATGAGAGCCAATCTACTGAGGGGGGCCAGTCTACTGGGGCTCCGAAGACCACAGCTCAGCACTCCGGACCTTCAACAAGCGAAGATAACCAGCAAGCCTTGAGCATGCTCCCCCTTCTAGCTCATTTCTTGGAGCGAAGAACTGGGCTTCGGGCTTTGCTCGAGCCTTTGGATCGAGCTAGTCACGAAGTCGGGGAGACGGACTTGGTGGCTATCTTGAGCGAGGCGGAGAGTTCGGAGCTTAACGCTGCCATGGAACGCGCAACATACCAGGAACTAAGTATCTGCAAAACAACATCCAATTTATATACAAATAATTTCTTACCTTGGTTTTTTCTTTTTGCAGCAAACAGTCTTGGCCCGAACTACGAACATCTCACATAAACGTGGAAGCGTTCGCCTTCGAGAGGAAAATGCAACTCTTCAACGAAATCTTACTATCTCCGAAGGTCGAGTGGCCCACATGGACAACATGGTTTCAACGGAGCACAGGGCCAGATAAGGCTTGGAGGCTGTGAACAAAGAGCTCGAAGCAGAAAAAATTGTGCTTCGAGCAGAAATTGAAAAGATGCAGGCGGAGCACGCTACTGCGGGGCCGAGCTTGTTAGACTCCGAGAAGAAGCTAGCCAACTACTGAATCAAAATAATTCTTTAGCTACGGAGGCTCCTAGGCTCTCTGGAGTAGTAGGAGAGCTAACTTCGACGAAGGATGCATTAATTGAAGATAAGCTGAAGTCAGAGAAGGTAGCTGTGGAGGTCATGGACCAATTGCTAGGTGTTCTGGAGTACTTCGGTACTACTGGGACGCTTCCTTCGGATGACAATATCTCTCTATTGCGCCGGCTGAAGAGGATCCAAGGAGCAGCGAAGCAAATGAAGACAGCAGGCATTCGGTACGGAGAAATCTCCAGACAAGTGGCTACTGTCGGCATACTTCGTTACTACGAAGATTTGGGCCGATCAATAACTCCGAGCGCAGGAGAGGGTCCCATTACCTTCGATGACGACCAGCTTCTTACTCCCTCCGAAGGTGTGGACGCTGCTTGGCAAGCCTTTCAAACTTCATGGAGAGCCGAAGGACGCTCTGCGATCAAGGCCTGGATTGACGAAGGACAACGCCAGAAGCAGGCTCGGTCCCAAGCTTCGAGCAGTCAGCCTCCTCCAAACCCGCAGGTTTAGAATTACTTTAGGATCTTCAACTATGTAAAGCACTACGCTTTTGTACATTTATGAATGAAGATTTGTTTATCATGTTTTTAGGCTTTGCCTCATATGGAATATGTCGAAGTGTTAGATGTTAACGATGAACTTCGCTTATTATGGGCTACCTTCGATATCTTAAAACTTCACAAGCGCCCTCGATTTCTAGTTCCTCGAGATAGTTCCGGAGTGATTACGTCCGAAATAAGCAAAGATATATTATCTTGCATTAAAGAGGAAGAAAAAGAAGTTAACTTGGAAACTTCATCTTCTGAAGACATTATATGGTCCGAAGACGAAGAAGAAGCTCAAGGTAAAAAACCTGAAGAACTTGGAAGCTGGGAAAGGAGTCCCGAACGGCTTCGAACTTGGGCGGAGCTTCAACAAGAACAAAAAGACTTTAGAGCTTCGAAGGGAGGCAAAAGAGTTAAACGCAAAGTTGTTAGAACTCCCAGCACTGGAACTAGTTGTTCCAACCGTAGCTCTAGAGATCGAAGAGGTCTTCGATTCCTTCTTGGTATAGATACCAATTTTTCATGATGTAATCATATTTGTTCGAATAATAAATATCGATTTAAAATTGTCTCCCTATTTATTAGCCCCTCTTTGGGCGTAAGGAACTTCGAACTGTATTCAAAGATGGTTAGGCGCAAAGAAAAACTTTGGAGCACAATTTTGGGGGTTCAGAGCCCCTCAGTAATTTAAAGATCGACTAAAATCTTATAAAATGTCTTCGACTACTTGTAGTCTGAAGATTGGCAACTTAGTACCTTATGTTTTTGAAAGAAATCACTTGAGATAACTTTCCGGACACTTTAGTGTCTTAGTTAATTTGTCACTTTGGACTTTCTTAATAGACATTCGAAGCTCATGGCTCAAACTCTGTTTTTTTTGGCCTCCTTCGGCTCTTTTTTGCGAATTCTGTCAAACCAGTGGTTTGGAGTTCGCAGTGGTCTCTTTGGACTCTTTTTACGGATACCTGCAAGCCGGTGGCTTGGGCTCCGCATCATTTGGTCTCTTTGGACTCTTTTTACGGATGTCTTCAAGCCGGTGGCTTCGACTCCGCATTCTGTGGTTTTCGGGCTCTTTTACGGAAGTCTTCAAGCCGGTGGCTTGGACTCCGGATTATGTCAGCCCACCACTTCAGAAAATATGATTCAAATTAATGACACTTCCCTCTCGGTCAACTCCACGGTTCCAGTGCGTCCACTCGGAAGCTGGAAGTTTATGAGGGGTAGGCACTATCTGAACCATATGCTTTATTGCTTCAAAAAGTGATTACACATGATTACAAGGAGCCCTTATGCAAAGTATCGCTTTAGGTGCTCCGCATGCCAAGTATGTGCTAACTCTTCACCTTCCAAATTAGCTAATTTAAAAGAACCAGGACGCCCGGAGCGAACAATTAAGTATGGACCTTCCCATTTATTTCCTAATTTTCCTGGTGCTATGATACTTCGCAAAACGAGATGACCCGGCCTAAGTTAATTAATCTTAACCTTCGGGTCAAACCAAGCCTTCGTCTCCTGGTGATACTTTGATAAATTGGCCACAGCTCGAAGTCTTGTCTCCTCTGTTAAATCCAGCGAAGCTTGTCTTTCTCCTTCTATTTCCGGTTCGGTGCTACGAAGTGATCCTCCTTTGAGCTCTGTTGGTGTCATAGCTTCATCTCCGAATAATAGTCTGAATGGAGTGAAACCCGTGGACCTCGTTTGAGTGGTCCGAATGGACCACAAAATCTTCGAAAGTTCTTCGATCCAGAGTCCTTTTGCCAATCCTACTATCCTTCGATTTAGCCCTGACAAAATATTACCATTGGCTCTTTCTATAGCTCCGTTAGACTGAGGATGTCTCACTGCAACAAAACATAATTGGATGCCTAGATCTTCGCAAAATTTCTTGAAAGGTTCTGCGTCGAATTGTGTTCCATTGTCAACTGTGAGTTGTCTAGGCACTCCGAACCGGCAAATGATATTCTTCCAGAAAAATTTCTGTACATTGTTCGAAGTAATAGCTGATAGAGGTTCTGCTTCGACCCACTTTGAAAAATATTCAATTGCTACCACTGCGAACTTCAAATTTCCTTTTGCTGTTGGGAAGGGGCCAATAAGATCCATACCCCATCTGGCCATGGGCCATACCGGAGCTATAACTTGAAGGGTTGTTGGTGGGCGATGACTCCTTCGTCCCATCCACTGACATCCTTGACAAGTGCGGACCAAGCTCTCCGCATCAGCTACTATTGTAGGCCAATAAAGCCCCTGGCGAAGTGTTTTTCCTGCCAAAGCTCGAGGGGCCAGATGGCTACCGCAAAGTCCTTCATGGATTTCTCGAAGAATTTCTTGACCTTCGGCTTGAGATATACATCGGAGTAGAGGGGAACATACTCCGGCCTTGTATAAAATACCGTTGATTATTTGATAATTCCGAGTTCTAAGCTTTAACCTTGAAAGTTGTGGCCCTTCGGACATATTTGCCTCTCCTTGCAACACTTCCATGATTGAACTTCGCCAATCTGTACTTGGAATGCAAAGGACTTCTGCAGCGGGGATTTGGGGTACCGAAGGTGTATTGAGTTCTTCATAAAAAGCTTCTTCGGGTATATCCATAGCTCCGGCTGCAGCTTTCGCTAAGATGTCTGCTTGCATATTTTCTGCTCTAGGTATACTTCGAATGGAAATCCCTTTAAATGCTTCTTCGATCTTTCAGATTTCTTCTAAGTACTTTGCAAGCTGTGGATGTCGGACTTGGAAACTCTTGTACACGTGCCCTGCTACAATCTGAGAATCTGTTTTAATAACAACTCTTGTAGCCCCTAGAGCACGTGCCTTGCGAAGTCCCAAGATAATTCCTTCATACTCCGCTGTATTATTGGTAGACTTAAAGTTGAGTCTTGCGGAGTACAAAGCCTTTTGCCTTGAAGGCGAAATTATTACAGCTCCGACACCTGCTCCAGATGCTTGAAAAGCTCCATCGGAGTAAATAGTCCAAATTTCTTCGCTTGGCTTCTCTGGAGCCCATGTTGCAGGGGGAGTCCACTTTGTTACGAAGTCAGCCAATACTTGCGACTTAATTGCTGTTCTTGCCAGGAAAGATATACCGAAGGGTGCTAATTCAACAGCCCACTTCCCAATTCTTCCAGTGGAATCCTTACTTCGGAGCATATCTCCCAGAGGATACGAAGTTGGTACCACAACATTATGTGCCAAAAAATAATGCCTTAGCTTCCTCGAAGCCATTATCAGAGCATAAATGAATTTCTCAAGCTCGGAATATCTTGTTTTTGCTTCGGACAATGCTTCGGACACAAATTAAACTAGATTTTGTACCAACTTCACGTTGAAATCAATCTCTCTGACAAGAACTACACTGACAGCAGAGCCAGTAGCTGCAAGGTAGAGCAGTAGGGTTTCGTCCGCAACAGGCACCGTGAGTGTGGCAAGATTACTGAGATAATTTTTAATATCTTCGAAGCTCTTTTGACACTCCGGTGTCCATGCAAAATCTTCGAACCCTTTCAATGCTTTGAAAATAGGCAAACTTCTCTCTGCAGACCTTGCCAGAAATTTGCTAAGTGCTGCTAGACGACTGGTCAACTTTTGCACTTGCTTCAAATTCTCTGGGGGAGCCATCTTTTGTAACGCAGTTATTTGAGGGGGGCTAGCTTCGATCCCTCTGCTTGAAACTAGGTACCCTAGCAATTTTCCAGCCTGCGCCCCGAAGATACATTTTTCGGGGTTGAGACGGATCCCACATGCCCGAAGGCTATTAAATGTTTCTGCTAAGTCTAGGCTATGTTGGTGCTTAAAAGCACTCTTGATTACAATATCATCCATGTAGGCCTCTACATTACGACCTAGCTGATGACCTAGAGTCTTAGCAATTAACCTCGAAAATGTAGCCCCGACATTTCTTAAGTCAAAGGGCATTCTTACATAACAAAAGACTCCTGAAGGAGTTACGAAGCTTGTCTTGATTTCATCTTCGCGCTTGAACCAAATTATATGGTAGCCGGAATATGCATCAAGGAAGCTTAATAACTCCAAACCAGCAGTGGAGTCGACCAACTGATCAATTCAGGGCATGGGGTAGGGGTCGCGGGGGCATGCTTTATTTAGAGATGTAAAATCAATACACATGCGCCACTTCCCTGAAGATTTCTTCTTAACGAAGACTGGGTTGGCTAACCACTCCGTATGAGCCACTTCTCTGATAATCCCAGCCTTCAGTAACTTTTCAACTTCGTCTTTAGCAAGGACAGCTCTCTCCGTAGACATCTTCTGGAGTCCTTGCCTAACAGGTCGAGCCTTCGGGTTTACAAGTAAACTGTGTTCAATAATGTCCCGACTGACTCCGGTGATGTCTTCATCAGACCAAGCAAAGACATCCAAATTTTCCTCAACTACTTTTTCTAAGGAGGCAGCAACTTTTGGAGACATGTCTTTACCAAATTGAAATGAATCATCTTTGCCATCTTTGACAATAATCTTCGTTGCAATCTCTCCTTCAGGACTTGGTCTTGGGAAGGATCTTTTCGAGGATTCGCTAGGAGCAGAAAAATTCTCCGGATCATCTTGCACACTATTTACATGCCTTGGGTCAAGAGAAGGGCCATGACCGTACTCTGCCCTTCTTGCAGTGGCTTGATCTCCGAAGACAGTGAGTACTCCTGCTTGTGTGGGCATCTTCATACACAAGTAATTATGATGCGCCACAGCTCCGAATTGATTTAACATGCCTCTTCCGAAGATGACATTATATGCATATGGAGCATCTACAACATCAAAGATCACTTCCTCTGTCCTGGCCATTAGCCCCTCTCCAAAAGTAACTTCCAGGCCAATTTGGCCGAGGGCATCAAGAGGGGGTCCTGCAAACCCTTGCAAAGGACGGGCTGCTGGGAGAAGATGCTTTCTGGAGATACAGAGTTAGTCAAAAGCTTGGACAAAAATAATATCTGCCGAACTCCCTCCGTCAACTAGCACTCTCCGAACCTCAGTTCCTGCTATGTCAGCAGTGATGACAAGTGGGTCTGCATGTGGGAATTTAACACCAACTGCATCATCTGCAGAGAAAGATATTGGCACATGAGACCATTCGGGCATAGCAGCTGCAGATGATGAGGTTCCTATATGGCCCACCTCTCTGACATACTCTCTTCTCTGCCTCTTTGACATACTTCCTAGAGTACCTCCACCGGAGATGGGGAGGACTACTCTTTTTCCTCGGTCTTGCCCCTCTTCTTGCTTCGGAGGTGGCATAATATTGACCACCGGAGGGCGTCTTGCCGAATCAAAGTTTTCTATCCGCGCCACAGCCTGGACGAGCTCCGAACGCACTTCAGCTGGAACTCGGTCAGTAGTGCCTCGACCCAAAGTTCTTTCCAGATACTCTCCTCTCAGAGCAAGTATAGCCTTGCAAGTATCAGTTGCATGGCTTTGGTTTTCACCATGGATACAGCAGAAAAGGGTCTGGCCTTTGCCAGCCGGTTTCCCTGGCGGTCTCCAGCCGCTGGTCTTGGTTCCTGATGGTTGCGGAGCTCTTTGGGCAAACTTCTGCGGGGGTGCAATGTTCAGAACTTCCGAACGAGGATGCTTTTGCCCCCTACGCCTGTCATGTTGAACCTCGAAGCTAGGCTCTTGCTGCCGTGCTGAAGTTTTCACTTCCAATTTCACTTCTTGCAATATCGACGGGGTTGCAGCGGTTCTCCGAAGCCATCCTTCTTCTGACCTCGCATACTCTTCGAAATATGACATCAACTGAGAAACAGAAGATATGCTTTTTCGGTGAAGTTTATCAAGGAGCCCTGGATGAATGACTCCCTCTCGAGCTGCGTCAACTACTGAAGACGTAGTCAACCCTCGGATCTGCGACTTCGTATGAGCGAAGCGCTTTAAGTATTGTGTCAATGTCTCTCCAGGGAGCTGCTTCACCTGGAAAAGACTTCCCGTTGACATTGGGGGCACGAAGGTGCCTTGGAAATTGCTTACGAACTTCTTCTTCAGCTGCCCCCATGAATTAATTGATCCTGGCTTCAAGGACCAGAACCACCGCAATGCCACTCCATGAAGAGCTAGGGGAAAGCATTTTGCCATGGTGTCCCGCACTCCTCCACTAGCTTCAATTGCTAGAGCATAAGAACGGACAAATTCTCCAGAATCTTCATCTCCGGCATACTTGCAAAGCTTCGAAGTTTTGAACTTGGGGTCGAAGCGTACTTTCTGCAACTCGGGATGCAGCCGAGACTCGGTATCGAAGGAGGCATTCTCTGGGGCTTCAGGATAAATAACCTCGTCGTCTTCAAGAACTTCGGGAATGGTTGGGGTGGGTTGAGAGCGAAGCCTATTCGCGGCTTCTTGCCGCCACCTTGCAACTTCGGCTTGGAGACTAGCCATTTGAGCGGCCATATCACCAAGATTGTCTTCATCTCCTCCAGAAGGATCTTCCGGGTCTTGAGAACTGTAGGGATCAGTTCGAAGTGGAACCTGAGGTGGAAGAGGGACTCCAGGTGGCCAAAGTATGGATGGAGTTGGCGGAGGAACTCCGTATGCTCAAGGAAGGGGAATCCCTTCTAGGGTTTGGGGTGGAGGAAATGTCGAAGGTCCTCCGACCTCAACTGTATCTAAAGATCTTACTCCGGAGGTCCGAGGGGACCTCCGAACAGGATTACCGGCTGCGCTCCGCTTAGGAGGCATGGTGTAAGAAGTTTAGGAGAACGAAGTTTCTTGGACTAGGTTCCCCACGGACGGCGCCAACTGTTGGCGTAAAAGATTACACTAACAGGTTTCTGAAGATTAGAAACTAACAAACGAAGTGTTTGCGAAGAAAACTATTCCAATCCTCCGAAAGGATAATAACTTAGAATAGTTTGAAAGTGTGTATTGAATAACTTGTATTCGGTCCATATTACAGGGTTAAACGGGGGGTATTTATAGGCCCAAACATTAAGGAAAAGACCTTTTTACCCCTCTATTACAACCAACATAGTGGAAACTATTCGGTACCCTTAATAGGGCTAAAAATGGTAAAAGACTAATCTAATGAGAAAGAAGATAAGTCTTCCATCTTAGCTGGCAAAGAAATTCCTGGAAGAGTCTAAGTTCGAAGTTATACTCCGAACTAGAGCTCGTCATCATACTTCGAACCTTACTTGACGCATCTCCGAAATTATATGTTGGAAGACTTCGTCTTAATCACCAGTCTTTATCTCGTCACTGCAATAAGCCTGAAGATGGAATATTTTCCCCCAACAGGGCTCCTTGTAAATCATTTGAAAACACCTTCCAGATTAATAAAGTTCATGGTTCAGATAATGCCTACCCCCCAAACATTTCTTACTTCTAGTGGACGCATTGGAAGAACGAAGTTGGTTGGGAGGGAAGTGTCATTAATTTGAATCATTTTTCGGACTTCGGACCACCGGTTCGAAGCTTCCGACGAAGTGGGAAAGTCACTGAAAAGCGGATTCCAAGCCACCGGCTTGAAAGCATCCGTAAAAAGAGTCGAAGGAGACCAAATAATGCGAATTCCAAGCTCCAGCTTGAAAGCATCCGTAAAAAGAGTCTAAGGAGACCACTGCGAATTCCAAACCACCGGTTTGATAGCATTCGCAAAAAGAGCCAAAGTAGGCCAAAACAAAACAGAGTTTGAGCTGATAAGCTTCGAATATCTATGAAAAGAGTCCAAAGTGACCAATCGTTTAAGACACGAAAGTGTCCGAAAAGTTTGTCCGAGGTGACTTCTTTCAATGAAAAAGGTACTAAGTTACCAGTTTTTAGACTTCAAGTAGTCAAAGAAGTTTTGTAAGATTTCAATTAATCTGTAAAATTATTGAGGGGCTCCGAGAATCCAAAATTGTATTCCTAAGTTCTTCTTTGTGCCTAACCATCTTTGAGTATAGTTCGAAGTTGCTTACGCCCAAAGAGGGGCTGTGAAGTAGGGAGACAATTTTAAAAATCAATATTTATTATCCGAACAAATTACAATTATATAATGAAAAATCGGTGTCTATGCCGAGAAGGAATCGAAGACCCCTTCGATTTCTAGAGCTACTACTAAGGTTGGAACGACTAGTTCCAAAGCCGGGAGTTCTAACAACTTTGCGTTTAACTTTTCCACCTCCCTTCGAAGCTCTAAAATCTTTCTGTTCTTGTTGAAGTTTAGCCCAAGTTCAAAGTCGTTCGGGGCTCCTTTCCCAGCTTCGAAGTTCTTTAGGTTTTTTCCCTTGATCTTCAGCAATACCTTCATCCTCAGACCATGCAATGTCTTCAGAAGATGAAGTCTCCAAGTTAACCTCTTTTTCTTCCTCTTTAATATAAGATAGTATATCTTTACATATTTCGGGCGCAATTGCACCGGAGCTATCTTGAGGAATTAAAAATCGAGGTCGTTTGTGAAGTTTTAAAAGGTCAAAGGTAGCCCATAGCAGGTGAAGTTCTTCCGTAGCATTTAACACTTCGACATCATCCATACGGTGTTAAGAAGCCTAAAAACATAAGTAAATTTTCATTCATAATGTATGAAAGCATTATTTTTTACATAGTCAGGATCCTAAAAAAAAGCTAGACCTACGGGTTCGGCAGAGGCTGGCTGCTCGAGGCCTGAGACCGAGCTTGCTTCTGGCGTTGCCCTTCATCGATCCAAGCCTTGATCGCAGTGCGACCTTCGACTCTCCATGAAGTTTGGAAGGCTTGCCAAGTTGCGGCCACGTCTTCAGAAGGATTAAGATGCTGCTTTTCATTGAAGGTAATGGGAGCCACCCCTGCGTCTGGTGTTATAGATAATCCTAGATCTTCGTAGTAGCAAAGTACCCCGAGAGCAGCCACTTGGTCGGAGATCTCTCCGTACCGAATGCCTGCTATCTTCATCTCCTTCACAGCTCCTTGGATCATTTTTAGCCTTTGCAACAGGGGGACGTTGTCATTCGAAGGTAGTGTCCCAGTAGTACCGAAGTACTCCAGAACACTTAGGAGATGGTTCATAACCTCCGCAGCTACCTTCTCCGATTTCAGCTTATCTTCGATTAAAGCGTCCTTTGACGAAGTCAGCTCATCCACTACAGAGGAGAGTCTAGCTGCCTCCGTAGCCAGAGAACTCTTTTGGATAAGCAGGTTGTTAGCCTCCTCTGTAGCTTTAGCCTTTTCTTCTTGGAGCTTGACTAGCTCAGCCCCCGCCGTAGCGTGCTCTGTCCGCATCTTTTCTATCTCTGCCTAAAGCACAATTTGTTCTGCTTCGAGCTCTTTATTCACAGCTTCCAAGTTTTGTCTGGCCCTCCGCTCTGCTGAAACAATTTCGTCTAAGTGGGAAACCCGACCTTCGGAGATGTTAAGATTCCTCTGGAGAGTAGTAATTTCCTCCAGAAGACGAAGGCTTCCACGCTCGTTCGAGACAGCCGCAGCTCAGGCCAAAACTATTTGCTGCAAAGAGGAAAAAGCAAGGTAAGAAATTATTTGTAGGTGAGATTAATTTCATTTTGCAGATACTTCGTACCTGGTACGTTGCACGCTCTAAGGCGGCGTTGAGCTCCGAACCCTCAGCTTCGCTCAGGATGGCCACCAAGTCCATTTCCCCAACTTCGCGGTTGGCCCGGTCCAAAGGCTCGAGCAGGGCCCGAAGTCCAGTCCTTCGCTCCAAGAAAGGAGCTAGGAGGGGGAGCATGGACAAGGCCCTTTGATCATCTTCATTCGGCGAGGGGTCGGAGTGCTGCGCCGCATCTTAAGAGACCTTTGTAGAATGGCCCCCCTCCGTAGATTGACCCACGTCTGTTGATTCAGACGGAGTTAATCCCGAATTCGGAGCAGGGAAGGGGTCTATTTTGCCTTTACCTTTTCTAGGTCCCATGCGTGTGACTTCTGGAATCGGTGTTGGGGAGCTAGAGGCCCCAGGAACCGTATCTTCGGGAGGAACCACTTCCATAGGAGCGGACCCTGCCGAGACAAAGGTATTATATATTGCCTAATTTTTTAGGGAAAATGAACAAAGGGATTGAGCGAAGTTTACCTCCGAAGTCTTGTCGGCGGGTGAGCATCGGGCTGCTTGGAGGGTTAAAAGCTACCCCGAAGTCTTCGTCAGACTCATAGTTCAGAACTAAAGGTTCGATTGTCGGAGCCTCTTCGGGAGCTACAGTCATCACTTCATCTGGAATCAGAGTTGGCTCAGCTGCAACTTCGACTCTGCCTTCAGTTATAGGGTCTTCTTCGCACAGCAAGTCCGGACGGGCAGCCGAAGTCCTGGCCTGCCCGGAGCTACTTGGAACATTTGGCGCGTTTGCGTCGACACCAGTGTTTGCCCCCGCCCGGTTTTCATCCTCGTCAATCAAGCTAACAAGGAGTCTTCCTTCGTCCTCAGAGGAATCTGAGACTGAAGCCACCGTACTTGAAGGTGCCACGTTCTTCGGTTTTCGGGCTACCTTCTTGGATGGAGTTTTAACAGAAGTCAAAGTTTCGGCTTCCGCTTTCCTCTTCTTCGGCCCTTCTTCCGCCCTCCTGATCTTCTTCGAAGGTAATAGGCCAGTTGGCCATCAAAGGAGGAATCTGAAGTCCGATGAATTCCTCCGCCAAGTCCCGCATGCTCAGGCGGTGACTAATTCTTTGAAGCAGGCTGAGGCGAGCTTCGAGCTGGCCAGGGTCCGGGTGAACCAGAGCTTCCCTTCGGAAATTGATGTCTTGCAAGGGTCCGGCCAGACGGCTGCTTGCCCCAACTTCATCATAAAACCACCTGAGGATCCAGTCTGTGTACCATCTGGCATTGATAGCCTTCGCTGGAAATCTTAGAGCGTACTCATCCCGAAGCCGGAAGTTGATGCTTCCGAAGGCCACCACCTTCTTTTCACCTCCGAGGCCTACAAAGGTCTTGGGTTGGCAAGAAGCTCTGTGCAGTGCTGCGAAGATCTTAGCTCTTCCTTCACAACCTTCGGCTCGCAATGCCCATTCGAAGATGGCGAGACGTGCTACTGCATTCGGAGAATGTTGAGGAAGGGTAACGTGGAATAGATCCAATACCTCCGACAGGAAGTCGACTGCCGGAAGCCCTAATCCAGCTTCGAAGAAGGCTTCGAAGACTACCACTTCTCTGGGCCTTGGCGAAGGGATGGCCTCCTTTCCAGGTTTTTGGATTACGATCTCCGAGCTAATTTTTCCTTCTATTGTTGCGGCGAGCGACTCCCTCTTGCAGGTTGACGGCCCCAGTTAATAAGACTGGTCAGGATACTTCGAGGACGCTAGGAGGAGTTCATGAGGACCAACGTTTCGGGGATTTCTTCCTGGTGCCGCCATTGGTGCTGCTATTGCTGTCGCCGGAGTCGCCGTCGCTGATGCCGCTGCCGCCGCTGCAGCCGCAGCCTGCTGTCGAGCAAGGGTTAAAGCCACTCCAGGGACCTTGAAGCTTGTCTTCGCCATGAGATCAGATGGATTGCTAGAAAGGGAATTTGGAGGCTAGGGTTTGATTACGCGAAAGAGGTGAGAAGGGTATTCGGGAAGGGTCTGGGTCCCCTATTTATAGCCCAAGCCCACGAATTTTTACCGTTTATGTTTGCCGTTTCGCATTCCTGACCGTTACCCTCTGCGAGGTTACGCATCGCATATCTTCCGCTGAAAGAAAAAAGGTAACACTATTTCTTCTAAGTCTAAGAAAGCTTTCAAACTTATTAAGTTAATTCCAAAAATAGTTCGAATACAATTTTCTTAGAAATCGATTCGAAGCTTTGAATCTCCACATATTTCGAAGGTTGACTAAATCTGTTAACCCTTGCGCATGATTATTTTTCTTGCATATACTGCTTTCCTAATGTTACAGATCTAGCGGAGAAGCGTATTCGAGGGGCTACTGTTGGGGTAAAATACTCCATCTTCAGGGCTATTGTTATGACAAGACAAAGACAGATGATTGAATAAAAGGTTTAGAGCATCTAGCTTCGGGAGTACTTTGGATCAAGTTCGAAGGATGAAGGTGAACGCTAGTACGAAGTATATCTTCGAACATGGACTTTTCAGAGGGCTTATTTGCCAGCTAGGATGGAAGACTTATCTTCTTTCTGATTAGATTAGTCTTTTACCGTTTTAGCCCTATTAAGGGTACCGAATAGTTTCCACTATGTAGGTTGTAATAGAGGGGTAAAAGGGTCTTTTCCCTAATGTTTGGGCCTATAAATACCCTTCGTTTTACCCTGCAAAGAGGACCGAAGATTGAGTTATCCAATACACATCTTTGAACTGTTCTAAGCTATTATCCAATTCGGAGGCTTGAAACGGTTTTCTTACAAACACTTCGTTTGCTAGTTTCTAATCTTTCGAAACCTATTAGCGTAATCTTTTACGCCAACAATCATAATCTTAGTAGTGGCGGGCCACTGGCGTCACCCGACCGCCACTACTAAAAGGAATAGCAGTGTCGGGCTAGTGACGTTAGCATGCCCGCCACTGATTAAACACGTGCCCGCCACTGCTAACTCTGAGGAATATTTTTATTTTTATATATAGCATACACTACCCACAATGTCAAGAAACACTTTGTAGTGCAGTGGTGCGGGGGGCTAGCTTGGGGCCATGCGGTTCGAGGTTCGAACCTTGCTGCCGGTAGGCGGTTTGAGGTTTGAACCTTACTGATCGTCTCCAAACAATTTTTTCACTTCTTATTTTTTAAAATTTCAGCACTTTTTTATTGATGTTTAAATCCTCGTTTGAACTTGAATTTTTTTAACAATAAAAATACATCATAACTTATCAAATTTAAAAAAATTGCTATTTTTCTAAATCAGTTTACTGTTTTTTATTTCATTAAGTGTGTTTTTATGATCAAAGTCAAAATAAGTTAAATTTGAACTACAAGACAAGACATGTATATTTATAGTTTTTTAATCCTCAAAAAATCAAATAAAGTCTAAAAAAGACGAGACTTATCATGTTGTTACGATATGATCGAGACTTTGTAGCGTAGTGGTGCGGGGGCTCGCTTGGGGCCATGCGGTTCGAGGTTCCAAACTTTACACATCACGTTTATTTGAAAGCAAGTAAACAAACACAAGTCCAGGCTGGGGAAACCAACTTACAGATCGAACCGCACACCAAACCCAAAAGAAAGATATGGTTTGGAGCTTCTTCTTCTTCCTTGGCACAAACCCAACCTATTTCTAGTTAAACAGATGAAAAGCCTCAACTTGCCAATCCTCAACCAACTCGGCATCATCAGGCAGTCTGAACTGCTCTCCATGTTCTTGAACAAGAAAATACATGCGGTGGCGATAGTAGTGAGAACAACTTATCATACATGCAGCAATGTAAAAAATATCGTTCAATGATTGAATTGGCTGATAAAAATATAAAATTTGCATAAAAAGAGGATCTTGCCTCCTGCCTCCTCTTGCTGCCGCATTGCTCTGCATGCTTCCCTTTTCCACTGCCAGCCTCGGCATGATTCCCTCTGCCACTGGTTGCCTCATCATTCTTCCGTCTGCTAGCACTTACCCTAATTGGTTGCGGCGATTGTGAGTCATCCTCCGAGTCGAAGTCCAATAGGAGAATCACTTTCTTCGCCAAGCAATTGCAAACTATACCATGTACCTTAAGTTTACCGCATTTGCAAACCTCACACACGCCACTTGATGTAGAGTCTGAGGATCCACTGTTTGGTTCAATCTTAGGAGGAGCCATCGTGAACCGGCGAGGAGGGCGCTGTCGTGGAGGTTGGGAGTCGGCGATGAGAGTGGAGGCCGCGGTTGGGGTCGGCGAGGAGGTGAAGAGTTGGGGATTGGGGATTGAGGCGTCACGAGAGGCACATAGATAAAATACTTGTTATCTCAATAAAAATATAGGTGTATTAGCAGTGGTAGGCAAGATGACGTCATCAGCCCGGCACTGCTATGTTCTCTTAGTAGTGGCGGGCAATGATGTCACCAGCCCGCCAGTACTAATCCGCCTGGTGCTGGTGCTCTATTTAGTAGTGGCGGGCCGATGACGTCATAAATGACATAATTGATTTTACAAATACGCACACTAAACATAAATGATCTAGCCTTGCACTAATTTTCCATCGCCATCGGTGTGTAGATAAGGAATCACACTGCCAAATGATAGTTTTGCTTCAACCACATTGATCCTTGATATGTCAATGAAAAACGGCACCTCATCAAACTGATTGTATTCTTCTTCGTCTTCGACTCCAACAACTCCAATAATTCTTTGTTTTCTTAGAGCAATGATGTATTTTTTTTCTCGTCTTTAGGATCAAGTATGTAAAATACTTGATGAGGACATCGCTGCCATTGATACAACCACAACAGCAGCCAACACTTCACCGCTTACACCTAAGCAAGGACCAATGACACGCACCCGTGCACGTGAACTTAATTATCTGGTGAACTCGTTCCTAGCTGTTCAAGTTAATTATTTTTCCAATGGGGTACTATTAAAGTCTTGTGATGACTTTATTATCCTTAAGTGCTTAGGAACTGAACCAGCTAGGAGTGGAGAAGGCAACAATGCAATAAATATTCGTGCACCCGAAGGGACTCTTGTAACTACAGAAATCCAAGATTAAATAGAGCATATCTTTCAACTCCCAAGGTTGTTTAATGCAAATAAATACGTGTTGGAAAGGTCTCTTCGTCTGCTTTCCAACGGATCAAGAATCAATGACAGAGGACAGATGAAACGTCCAGAAACTGCCGAAGAATGCTCGTGACTCCATCATGAGTTTCTAGTTTTCCCTTTAAAAGCAAGTGGTAGCCACAAAAGAACTCGAGTTTTGTTTGATGTAAGATAGCTGCTGCTACTTCCTTGTAACGCGCGTGTCGGCTAGACCGCCCGATTACTTGAATCAAAACTCCAACTTCTATCACATCCGTGAGTGTTTGCTTGTCATCTTGTTCTTGCTTGTTCTTCGATTGCTTGCAGGTTCAAGGCTATTCTTGGCACGGCAAGAGCAGCAACAACCGGAGTCGGTGTAACTATCGCTAAGGCGCAGCATCCTTGTGGTTGTTGTAGTCGGGTAGCACAACGTCGATCTCCACCCCCAAATCGTAGTTATCAGGAGACGGTGTACCTGTCGCTCAAGGCGCCACACCATCTTGGTTGTGGTAGTCGGGCAGCCAACGTCGGCCTCCACCAAATTCACCACATCCTCCATCTCTCATCGAAAGATCTGGCTCCCCCGTACCCATCGGTTCTATTAAGTGGTATCAGAGCTTAGGTTGATCGGTGAGAGATCTCCTTCTCCTTTGTTCTTTATTTTTCCTACAGTCCACTTTTGCCCAAAGATAAGTCGATCTGAAAATCCCAAAAAACATTTTGTGCCTTTGCTTTGCTACTTAGCTCTCGGCTTGTTGAATTCACGGTTACTTCTTTGTGTCAAGTTGTTGGTCCTAAGTTTTTACCGCTAGAGTTTTGAGTTCGTGCACCTTGTTCTATCTCCATTTTCATTCTCTAGCTGATGTTACAAAGAGAGAAAAAGGCAAGTGCAAAACAAAAGCTGCACAGATCAGCAAGAAACAAGGCACATGCCAAAAAAACAAAAAAAGGCGCACTAATTCAATTTTCTATATAAAAATTCCAAGTACAAAAAAAAGAAAGACATTTTGTGTGACCTTTGCTTCAAAGTTTCGAAATTCAGCTTGCTGTTTTGAGCATTTTGGTGATTACGTTTGGGTGACGGCTCACGTCTCTATCACGGTTTGGACTAGGACCAACATAGTACCATCGCGGAACGTTTATTCAACTTGTTGTGACTAACGTGGTACTAGCTGTTCCTTTGTGCAATTGTTTTAGCAGCCACCTACAGCTCCACAAAATTACCTACAACACCACCGGGTTGTGCTGGCAGTCACCGTTTGTTGTTGTTCTTGCTGTTTGTTTGCGCCTCCTGCATTGTGTGGTAAGAACTTGCAAGAGCTTGATTTCCTGCTAGTGAGAAAGTGTCTGTGTCCTACCATCTCCTAGCAACTGCTAGGTTTAATCTGCTTGCTTTTGTACTTCTTTTGTACTAACCATGTCAGCTGATGCGAGTGAGACGCTTCCACATTCACCACGTACGAGGGGCATCATTCAACATTTCGAACGCCAACTAAGGTTGCACACAGAAGCCCTCAATGAGGATGTTCAAGTCACCAATAAGCTCATTGGTCAATTAGAGGCAGCGCAGATTCTTGCCAACAACCAGCTGACCACATTAGAGAGAACAACTGGGGCTATTAACACCTCTCTTGCAGCAATCAATGTGCGATTAGAGAGGATGGAACAAGCTGGGCTCGGAGAGAGGGAACACCGTGATGATGACGGGCATACCTCCATTGCTAGCGCCGCAAGATATGACGAGCTAGAGTATTCAGCGGATACCGAGCTTGATGATGGATCTTTCAGGTATCGACGGCAACCACGTCGCAACTGTCACGGTATGGTTGGCCGAGCTCCACGACGTGAGGTACGTGACAACGATGATTCCCTACGCAGGATTAAATTCTCCATACCATTTTTTTATGGGAAATATGATCCTGATGCATATCTGACTTGGGAGCTATCGGTAGATCAAAAATTTGCATGCCATGAATTTCCTGATGATAAAAAGGTTAGAGCTGCCACTAGTGAATTCACTGACTTTGCTTCTGTTTGGTGGCATGAGTATCAAACTAAAAATCCAGCTATTGTACCACAAACTTGGAATGCTTTAAAAAGAATCATGCGTAGTCATTTTGTTCCTTCCTATCATGCTCGAGACTTGTTGCATAAATTACAACAGCTGAGGCAAGGCAATAAATCGGTTGAGGAGTACTATCAAGAACTACAAATAGACATGATGAGATGTGGTCTAGTTGAAAATGAAGAGGCTGCGATGGCTCGATTCATGGGTGGTTTAACTAGAGAAATTCAGGATATATTGGCTTACAAGGAGTACACTAATGTCACTCGATTATTTCATCTTGCTTGTAAGGCTGAAAGGGAAGTGCAGGGACGCCGCACAATAAATAACACTCCTGCAGGTCAGACTACATCGTGGCAGCCCCGCACAAGTGCCGCTGGCCCTAAACATGATTTTCAGAGAGATGCTTCCAATCGGCAGTCCACAACTACATCAAAATCAGCACCTGTCCGTACTACCGAGACAGCAAAAGGATCCACCCAAGCTGCAGCCAACACTTCTTCTTCCGTCGCTTCCACCGGGAGAATGAAGGACATCCAATGTCTCCGATGCAAAGGATTTGGGCACATACAAAGGGACTGTCCAAGCAAGCGTGTGCTGATCGTACGAGAAAATGGTGAGTATTCATCAGCTAGTGATTTAGATGATGAAACATATGCCATGCTTGCTGCCCAAGATGCAGGAAATAATAATGATGATGAAGAACACATTGGGGCTGAACATGCTGAACACTACGAGAGTCTTGTTGTAAGGTGTATCTTGAGTGCACAAATGATTCAAGCTGAACAGAACCAGCGACACAATCTGTTCCAAACAAAGTGTGTAGTTTTGGAACGATCGTGTCGCATTATTATTGATGGAGGAAGCTGCAACAACTTTGCGAGTGCCACCATGGTAGCAAAACTTGGGATGAAAACACTTCCACACCCACATCCCTACTACATCCAATGGTTCAATGATAGTGGTAAGCTTAAGGTAACACGTATGGTCCGAGTGGAATTTACAATTGGTTCATACAATGATTACATTGATTGTGATGTGGTACCTATGCAAGCTTGCTCTATGTTATTTGGTAGACCTTGGCAATTTGATAAGGATACATTGCATCATGGTAAGTCAAATCAATATTCTTTCATGCATAATGAGAAGAAGCTTGTTTTGCACCTTATGTCCCCCGATGCTATTTTGAGGGATGAAGTTGCTAGAGCTTGCAAGGAGAAAAACAAGAAATCTACTCAAAATGACAGTGGTGTTGTGAACGGATCGGTTCAACATACGAATGACAAATCTAAATCTGCTCATGTCGGAAAAAATGACATAAAATTGAAAAGTGCTTGTTTCCTTGCTTCAAAATCTGATTTACTTGAATTAAATGACGACGCCATGATCTGCTATGTGTTTGTTTGCAAAGAAGCTTTGTTCTCACTTCACGACATACCATCTACTTTGCCTCCTACTGTCACTAATCTTTTGCAGGAATATGCTGATGTGTTCCCACAAGAAGTGCCACCCGGGCTACCACCAATCAGAGGTATTGAGCATCAGATTGACCTCATCCCTGGGGCTTCCTTGCCAAATCGAGCACCATACAGGACCAACCCGGAAGAGACCAAGGAGATTTAGCGACAAGTTCAGGAATTACTCGACAAAGGTTATGTGCGTGAGTCCCTTAGTCCTTGCTCTGTTCCTGTTCTGTTGGTTCCAAAGAAAAATGGATCATGGCGCATGTGTGTAGATTGCCGAGCAATTAATAACATTACCATCAGATATCGTCATCCTAACCCTAGGTTAGATGATATGCTTGATGAACTTAGTGGCTCGATGATTTTCTCTAAAATTGATTTGCGTAGTGGATACCACCAAATTCGCATGAAGCTAGGAGATGAATGGAAAACAGCGTTTAAAACCAAGTTTGGTTTGTATGAGTGGTTGGTCATGCCTTTTGGCCTCACTAATGCACCTAGCACTTTCATGATATTAATGAATGAAGTTTTACGTGCTTTCATTGGGAGATTTGTGGTAGTTTACTTTGATGACATCTTGATCTATAGCACATCTCTAGAAGAACATCTTGAACATTTACGTGCTGTTTTTAATGCTTTACGCAATGCACGCTTATTTGGTAACATTGACAAGTGCACCTTTTGCACAGATAGAGTCTCTTTTCTTGGCTATGTTGTGACACCACAGGGAATTGAAGTTGATCAAGCCAAGGTGGAGGGAATACACAGTTGGCCGATTCCTACCACGGTCACGCAAGTCCGAAGCTTTCTCGGGCTTGCTGGATTCTATCGCCGATTTGTGAAGGACTTCAGCACCATAGCAGGCCCACTGCACGAGCTTACAAAGAAGGGTGCTCCGTTCACCTGGGGGAAGGCGCAAGAGGTTGCATTTAACACTTTGAAGGATAGGTTAACTCATACACCCCTTCTCCAATTACCAGATTTCAATAAGACTTTTGAATTAGAATGTGATGCTAGTGGTATTGGGTTGGGAGGTGTCTTGTTGCAAGAAGGAAAGCCTATTGTTTATTTTAGTGAGAAACTGAATGAGCCTAGTTTGAACTATTCCACTTATGATAAAGAATTATATGCTCTAGTTCGAACTTTGGAAACATGACAACATTATTTATGGCCTAAAGAATTTGTTATACATTCTGATCATGAATCTTTGAAGCACATTAGGAGCCAAACCAATCTGAACCGTCGGCATGCCAAGTGGGTAGAATTTATTGAGTCCTTTCCTTATGTCATCAAACATAAGAAAGGAAAAGATAATGTCATTGCAGATGCCTTGTCTCGCCGTTATACTATGTTATCCCAACTTGATTTTAAGATCTTTGGCTTGGAAACAATTAAAGAACAATATGCTTTTGATGATGATTTCAAAGATGTGTTGCTGCAATGTAAAGAAGGGAGAACATGGAACAAGTTTGTTCTCACTGATGGCTTCGTATTTCGGGCTAACAAATTATGCATTCCAGCTAGTTCTGTGCGTCTGTTACTATTGCAGGAAGCACATGGCGGTGGGTTGATGGGGCACTTTGGTGTGAAGAAGACAGAAGACATCCTAGCAAGCCATTTCTATTGGCCAAAGATGAGAAGGGATGTGGAGCGGTTTGTTGCTCGCTGCACCACCTGTCAAAAAGCTAAGTCCCGTCTTAATCCACATGGTTTGTACATGCCTCTCCCTGTTCCTAGTACTCCATGGGAGGATATTTCTATGGACTTTGTTTTAGGATTGCCTAGAACAAAGAAGGGGAGGGATAGTATTTTTGTTGTTGTGGACAGATTTTCTAAAATGGCACACTTCATACCATGTCACAAAACTGATGATGCTACCCATATTGCTGATTTGTTCTTTCGTGAAGTTGTTCGTTTGCATGGGGTACCAAACACTATTGTGTCAGATCGGGATGCCAAATTTCTTAGTCATTTTTGGAAAACCTTATGGGCTAAATTGGGAACTAAATTACTCTTTTCTACTACTTGTCATCCTCAAACTGATGGACAAACAGAAGTTGTAAACCGTAGTTTATCTACCATGCTTAGGGCTGTTCTGAAACATAATATCAAATTGTGGGAAGAATGTTTGCCTCATATTGAATTTGCTTACAATCGTTCGCTGCATTCGACTACTAAATTATGCCCTTTTGAGATTGTGTATGGTTTTGTCCCTCGTGCTCCCATTGATCTTATGGCTATTCCACCTTCAGAAAAATTGAATTTTGATGCTTCTCGCCGTGCTGAACTGATTCTTAAGATGCATGAGCAAACTAAGGCAAACATTGAGGCCATGAATGCTAAGTATCAACAAGCCGGTAGCAAGGGTAGAAAGCATGTTACTTTTGAACCTGGTGATTTAGTTTGGGTTCATTTGAGAAAGGATAGATTTCTGGATTTAAGAAAGTCTAAATTACTACCACGAGCTGCTGGACCCTTCAAAGTGCTTCAAAAAATAAATGATAGTGCATATAAAATTGAGTTGCCTACAGATTTCGGGGTTAGTCCCTCTTTTAACATTGCAGATTTGAAACCATACTTGTGTGAGGAGGACACGTTCGAGTCGAGGACGACTCTGTTGCAAGAAGGGGAGGATGATGAGGACATCGCTGCCATTGATACAACCACAACAGTAGCCAACACTTCACCGCTTACACCTAAAAAAAGGACGAATGACACGCGCCCGTGCACGTGAACTTAATTATCTGGTGAACTCGTTCCTAGCTGTTCAAGTTAATTATTTTTCCAATGGGGTACTATTAAAGTCTTGTGATGACTTTATTATCCTTAAGTGCTTAGGAACTGAACCAGCTAGGAGTGGAGAAGGCAACAATGCAATAAATATTCGTGCACCCGAAGGGACTCTTGTAACTGCAGAAATCCAAGATTAAATGGAGCATATCTTTCAACTCCCAAGGTTGTTTAATGCAAATAAATACGTGTTGGAAAGGTCTCTTCGTCTGCTTTCCAACGGATCAAGAATCAATGGCAGAGAACAGATGAAACGTCCAGAAACTGCCGAAGAACGCTCGTGACTCCATCCTGAGTCTCTAGTTTTCCCTTTAAAAGCAAGTGGTAGCCACAAAAGAACTCGGGTTTTGTTTGATGCAAGATAGCTGCTGCTACTTCCTTGTAACGCGCGTGTCGGCTAGACCGCCCGATTACTTGAATCAAAACTCCAACTTCTATCACATCCGTGAGTGTTTGCTTGTCATCTTGTTCTTGCTTGTTCTTCGATTGCTTGCAGGTTCAAGGCTGTTCTTGGCACGACAAGAGCAGCAACAACCGGAGTCGGTGTAACTATCGCTAAGGCGCAGCATCCTTGTGGTTGTTGTAGTCGGGTAGCACAACGTCGATCTCCACCCCCAAATTGTAGTTATCAGGAGACGGTGTACCTGTCGCTCAAGGCGCCACACCATCTTGGTTGTGGTAGTCGGGCAGCCAACGTCGGCCTCCACCAAATTCACCACATCCTCCATCTCTCATCGAAAGATCGGGCTCCCCCGTACCTGTCGGGTCTATTAATATTTGTGCCACGGATTGAGCGAGTATCCAAGGGTCATTTTTATAAGCCACCTTATTAAGGTCAACTATCGTAAACCCGTAATCATCCACACCTTCTGGATGTCTGACCCACTAGCACTTAAATACATGGATTTCTATAGATTTCATATAGTTAAGTTCCCATATTTCTTCGATGTATCCATAGTAAGCATTCTTTTGTCCAGTGATGTCTTCTGCATCTGCTCTGACACCACTATTTTGGCGCTGACTCTTTTGATCCTTTGCTTTGGTATAGAATGTGAAACCATTGATGTCATACGCTTGCCATGTTTTAACCATGCTCAATGGACCGTAAGACAATTTATTTATCATCATCTCTTCGTCGGTTTCTCCAATCGAAAGGTTTATATCCCTCAACCATGATGTGAAATGAATTTGTGTTCTTTCATAATCCATTGTTCATCACGATCTTCATTCTTTTCACGAAGCTCTTGCAGGTGTTGTTCAACATATGGTCTCATAATTGCCAACTGATGCAGTACACTGTAATGTGATTCTCTTATTGTTTGGTAGCTATTGTCTCATATGATTTTCCTGCCTTTAGTTCCTTTACCGGTGAGTCTTCCATGTTGCCGGGACACGAGAACTCCTATTGATTTTCCATCTCATATGTAATCTGCGTAGCACTCAATGACTTCCTCAGTCATGTAGCCCTCTATCATGGAACCCTCTGGATAAGCACGATTTGGTACGTAACCCTTGAAGATAACCATTAAACGCTCGTACACATACATATTGTGCAGGTACGTTGGACCGAGAACAAAGATTTGGTCTGCTATATGTATCATATAGTGCTCCATAATATCAAAATATGAAGGAGGAAAGCACATCTCAAGCTGACACATAGTCTCACTCATTTGTTTACATAATTCATTTAACTCTTCAGTGTCGATCACCTTCTTTGATATGACGTTGAAGAAGTGACATGCGTGTTATCACCATCTTCAGAAATGAATGTTTGATTCCTCTTACTGCGATGACGAGGAATAGCCCAAGCATAACATGACAATCATGAGTGTTGTAGCCGCTCATCCTCAAATCTGCTACGGAGACAATATTCTTTATATTCGTTGAGAATCCTGTTGGAACTTTGATTCTATTTATACACCTGCAGATTGATCTTTTCTCGTCAATTGCGAGGTTATAGCTAGCAGCTAGAAGGAAAAATTTTCTATTGGCCCTTTCCTGTGGGTGAAGCTCGGGTCTAATTTCGAGAGTTTGAAGGTCCCTTCGTACTTTGAGTCCATCTTTTGACTTGCCCGGTATGTCTAACAAAATACCGATGGTGCTTTCGAATACATTCTTCTCAATGTGCATTGTATCGATAGCATGACCAATCTCCAATTCCTTCCAATAGGACAAATATCTAAAGAAGATTGACTACTTTTTAAATGGAGCGTCCTTTGACATTTTTTCAGATTTCTTCCTCTTCTTTTCGAAAACAACTTTGATATTCTTCACCATTTCAAATAGAAATTTGCCGTCTCGATGTCGTGGAAGCTGTCCAAGCTCGATTGTACCGTCGAAATGGTTCCTATTTCTTTGATATTTGTGGTTTCTTGGTAAAAATATGCGGTGTCACATATATATCGTCTTAACGAATGATGGAAGATGCACATATTCTGTATGGTCCACACACACTACACATGCTGTCTTTCCTTTAACCTATCTTGTTAGGGACATACGTCCCGGGTTGTCAGCTATGGTGCAAAAGATCATGACTCTTATATTGAAGTGCTCTTTCTTGTGCTCATCCCACACACAGACACCATGTTCCCATAGACGTTTCATATCCTCCATCAAAGGTTCTAGAAAGATATCAATGTCATTGCCAGGTTGTTTTGGACCGGAAATTAGAGTAGTGAGCATAAGGTATTTTCTTTTATGGCACAACCATGATGGAATGTTGAACAATCGCAGAAAGATCGGCCACATACTGTGTGGGTTCCTCATCTCATCCTGATATTTTGGGATCCTCCGAGAAATCTAGATGGGCCAGGTCAAATGATTTCCACTGCCTAGCATCAGCAGGGTGCCAAAGTTTTCCGTCCTTCTTCCACCCAGCGAAATGCCAGATTAATAGTTTAGCATCTCTACGATTAGAGAACATACATTTCAAGCGATCAATCACCGGTAGGTACCACATTACTAAGGCTGAAACTTTCCTCTCCTTATATCCATGCTGGCTTGCAATAACATTTTTCTTCCTCTTCTGCAACCTCTTATTCTTCTTCCGATGGTCATTGTAGTCCTCCACACAATCATTTGCACGTTTGTATCGACTTGCGTTGCACTGCGGATAGCTCTCTAACAATTCATACTCTTTTCGATATAGGATACAGTGAGTCAGGCATGCATGAATCTTCTGAATGCCCAAAGTCAATGGACAAATCATCTTCTTTGCTTGGTACGTATCAGATGGCAGACTATTGGGTTTTGGCAAAATCTTTTTTAGGAGCTGTAAAAGATCTGAAAAACTAGTGTCGGACCATCCATTGCCGGCCTTCAATTTCATAAGCTCAAGAGTTGTGTACAACACAGTATACTGCTTATCGCAACCGTGGCGTTTCTCGTAAAGAAGATTTTTGATGCTTTGTCAAGTGTTTCAAAGTTATCGTAGCCTTTGGTTGTAGTTCTCTGCAACTGCACCTCAGACGCAACATTTCACATCAGTTCCTCCAAATCAAAGGCGTCATCATCATCATGTTGATCAACATCATGTGTTTTGTCGGATGTATGATCACAACCTCTTCTATATTGATGAGCATCTTGCGGCACATCAAAATCTTTAGGAGGGTTTTGGCCCATCTCACTGTGTTTCGTCCATATATAATAGTTTTTCACAAAACCATTTTTTAACAAGTGAAATTGTATGGTTTCACGATCTGAACACGGATACATCGCTTCATTTTTACAAACTTTGCAAGGACAATATATTGCCGCTTCACTCTGACGGGAAGCATATTGTGCGACAGCTTCAGTAAATTCAGTTACTCTATTAAAATATGCCACCACATCTCCGTCGTTGGATGAGTACATCTAGGACCTATGCTCCATCTAAAACATATATTATTTAAAAAATATTAATAATTCATTATTGTTAATTTTAGTAATTTGCAAATTGAAAATATAATTATTTATCGCTCATAACAACATTAATTAAAAATGCTTTAATTCAAACTATGTATTAAGTAGAAAAAAATTATTAAATAAATTAACTACATTGGTTTCTCCCTCCAAACAACATAACTCTAGATCTATAATCATAAATCAAATTAAAAAAGAGCTTAAAACGACGTGAAAATTTATATAAGTGATGAATAATTGTGAGGAGGGTCATATTTGTTCATTTGGGAGAAAGAAACACTATAAATGGAAGAATATTTGAAAATTTCTATTCACAAACCCTAAATTAGTAAAATGCTAATAACTCATTATATACATGATTAAATACAAAATAAATGTGAGATTCGGCATGGATTTATCTCCTAGAATGAAATCCTTCAAAAGAAACGAAAACAAAGCCTCTCCCTCTTTATCTATATTTTTATCGCCATTGTATGGACCAAATTAAATGCAAACTCCGGTAGCCTCGGGCTTGGAGAGGAAGAAGGTCCACATTTATAGCCAAAATAGTAGTGGCGGTTGCAAGTGATATCATCAATACATTAGTGGCAGACAGCGTAGCAGCGGCGGGCAGCACCAGAGCCCGCCACTACTATTGGTAAAGTAGTGGCGGTCCGGGCTGACGCCTACACTAACCGCCACTACTTTATCAATAGTAGTGGCGGGCACTGGTGCTGGCATCAGCACCAGCCACTCTAGTGGCGGGCTTCTAATGGCCCGCCACTATAGTGAAAAACTACAGTGCCACTACAGTAGTGATTTGTAGTAGTGTAGAAATCATCCAAACCAACTGTGAGCAGTAGCTAGCAACAACTACGTACTCAGCCTTAGTAGTGGAAAGCACAACTAAAGATTGTTTTCGAGAAGACCAAGAGACAAGCGAAGAATCGAGAAACTGGAAAATACCGGAAGTCGACTTGCGATCCAGCCGGCACCCACCAAACTCCGCGTCGGAAAAGACAGATAACTAAAGAGATGATGATGTTGAATAGTAAAGACTGAGAACAGGCGCATAAGTAAGGTACCTAAAAATGCGCTTGACAGCCGGCCTATGAGATGCATGTGGTGAAGACTAGAAGCGCAAGCACAATCCCACGGTGAACTAAATATCCGGTCTCATCGCCGTTAGGTACAGAAGTGATCTGATCATCCCTTGATACTTTGTCTCATTGACCTTGACGCCGCTCTCGTCCTTGTCCACGCCTCCAGATGTGCACATGGGGGTCATCTTAGGCTTTAGCTCTCCACCGAAGTCAAACTTCTTAAGCATGTCTCCCGTTTACTTTCTCTGGTGGATGAAGATGCCATCCTTGGTCTGCTTGATCTAGAGCCCTAAGAAGTACTTGAGCTCACCCATGAGACACATCTCAAACTCGCTATGCACCTGCTCAGAAAAATTGGACACAAGCTCATTAGTAGAACCACCAAAAATAATTTCATCCACGTAAATCTGAGCAATCAAGAATTCAGAGCCAACTCGGAGCAAGAAAAGAGTTTTGTCCACATAACCCATCACAATGCCATTCCCCAACAAAAACTACTTTAACTTATCATACCAAGCCCTAGGGGCTTGCTTCAGATCATATAAAACTTTCTGCAACTTAAACACATGTCGAGGAAACTTAGGGTTTTCAAAACCAGGGGGCTACCTAACATAGACCTCCTCCTCTATGTATCCATTCAGAAAAGCACTATTGACATTCATTTGAAAGAGCTTAAAACCTTTAGAAGCAGCGAATGCCAAAAGTATGTGAATGGACTCAAGACGGGCAATAGGGACAAAAGTCTCCTCAAAATAAATACCCTCCTTCTAGCAAAAACCTTAGGCAACTAATCGAGCTTTGTTGCACACCACAACCACATCTTCACCTTGCTTGTTCTTAAAAACCCACATAGTGCCTATGGGGTTGCATCTAGGTGGCAGCTCAACTAGTGTCCAAACCCGATTGCGAACAAAATTTCCAAGCTCTTCTTGCATGACAATTATCCAAATTGCATTAGATAGAGCGTGAGCAACATCTCTAGGCTCAAAAGTGGCTACAAAAGCAGACTCAGCAAACACAATGTAAGAACCAGCCAGAGAACGAAAAGATCTCATAGTGAGATCACCGATGATGAGCTCTGAGGGGTGATCACGCTGAACTGCTCAGGATCCTTGTTGATCAGAAGTCACTTCATCGGAGTCAGTAGATGGCACCTCTAGACTCAACCGATGGGGCTCGATCGAAGTGGAAGTAGTGATCAGAGGTCCGCCCTCATCCATAGTCGAAGTCTTAGAAGTTGTGGGTTCTGCAGGCTGTGCAAAAGGCCCACCCTCATCAACAGCGGGAGTCTCATCATCTTCTTTGAAGATGGAATCTCCTAGCTCATTATCATCAGAAAGCTTAAAAGAAGGAGTAGGGAAAGGTATGGAATCATCAAAAGAAATCTCACACATCTCGACAAGCAGCTGGGAGTCAAGGTTCCAAACACGGAAGCCTCAAGAATGCATAGCATAACCAAGAAAGACTCCATCCTAGCAACGAGACTCAAACTTGTCCATATGCCCTCGCTTTTTGAGCACAAAGCACTTGCAGCCAAAGGCTCGCAAGTGGCTCACCTTGGGCTATCTACCAAAATTCAACTCATCTGATGTATTACCTAGGTAAGCTCTAAAAAATGCAGTTGGCTAGATAGCAAGTCGTGTTCATAGCTTCGGCCCAAAAGCACCTAGGAGTCCTATGTTCATCGAGCATCGTCCTAGCCATCTTGACTAGCGTGCGGTTCTTTTGTTCCACAACGCCATTCTGTGGGGGAGTGTAAGGGGCATAAAACTAGTGCTCAAGACCCTGATCACTACAGAAGCTGATGAATTGAGAATTCTTGAACTCGAAACTGTTGTCAGAGAGAATTGCTCACATCCGACCATTGTTCTCATTCTTTAGCTTTAGAATCAGGTCATGAACAAACTGAAAAGCCTCATCATTAGACTTCAAAAAGAAAACCCATGAGAATTGAGAGAAGTCATCAACTATCACAAGTGTGTACCACTTCCCACCAACTGAACGTACCTGAGCTAGACCAACAATATCCATATGTAGCAGCTCTCTCAGGTACGAAGTCATCACCTGAGTCACAAGTGCATGAGAAGCGACAATCATATTCCCATGATGATAGTGATGGCAAACTAGATCCTTCTCCATCTTAAGCTTGGGCAATCCTCAGATGAGGTCCATAGAGCTCAATCTGACTAGCAAATCAAAGATCAAATGACCTAACCTCCTATGCCACCTCTAGAGCTTAAAGGAGGATCCAGCGATCAAACATCGAGAAGGGCCAAAAGAACTAGAGAAATCAATCCAAAAAACCTTACCAAAAGGTAAGATCTGGCAAACCAAAGATCCTTTAGAATCAACAACAGAAGACACACCCTTCTTCAATCGAACCTCTAAGCCCTCCTCAAGAAGTTGCGAAACAGAAACTAAATTTCCAACCAAAGCAACATTCTTCAAGGAGAAATGCTTAGAAATCCGAATTAAGCCAAAATCGTGTACCGTCCATTGACCATTGTTCCCCAAGGTGATGTATTCCTTGGAGCTCGGGGAAGTGAGGCTGGAGAACCATCTGCGATGTCCCATCAGGTGGAGAGAGCATCCTGAATCCATGACCCATATGTCCTCCAGTCCTCAATCCTACAAAATCAATGGTCATAAGGAGGAGCAAATGGTCTGACACGAGATTTAGCAAAAGAGCTAATCCAGTGTCGAGCCATCTGCTCAAAGGTAGGAAAGCAGAAAGAATCGTAAGAGTATGGACCAAAACGCGGCTCAAAGCACGGTCCTCTGTTCTGCCTAACGTCATGGCCACGGGGCCCAAAGCCGTATCCAGAATGACCTGGACCTCTACCGGAGCGAAAAACACCCTCTAGAGCTCAGACATGAAAGTCGTCTCCTCTACCACCACCTACGCGATGCGCCCTAGCTTGTAGATTCTCTCCGTATCGAGGGACTCTCAATCTACCACCCTACTGGTAGAACTGCTCCTACCCACCTAGATCTCTCTCTGCACTCTCAACATGCTTCCTCCTGAAGAAAAACTATACAAGATGCCCATATCTCTGACAAAACTCACAATGATAGGTAGGCTTCTTGGGATGTGGTTGAGGATTGGGTTTCTTGGTCTTAGTAGTGTTGGGTGTTCGCTCTTTGGTATGAGAGGGTTCTGGTAGAGAGTTAAGAGAAGTGTGAAGATGCTTGGGCTTCAGGATCCAGATAGGCTTCTTGGGTGGAGCTTTATGTTGTTCTTGGAACACTCCATCCTTGGGTTGACTGGCTTGAAAAGACTCAGTGGAGTGAGTCTTGGGATATCTCTGCTCTGGAGTCATCTTACTCCACTCCACTGCATGACTAAGGGCACTCTAAAAGTCCACCTTGGTATAGGTGTAACCTACTCAAAACCGATCCTGCCTCTTGAACTGCGAGATCATCATGCCGAGCTGAGGCTCTCTGGCACTCACCCAACTCAGGATCTGATGTAGGTAATAGTTCCCATTTTGAGCATCAGCTAACTCTTCTCTTAAGGAAGCTAGCACCTCCACTTGAGACGAGAATATCTCACACTCTATATCAACTTGAACAGACTTCTCAGCTTTTAGCTTGATCAGCTCCAACCTTAGAGACAAGCAGTTCTCACAGATAGTGGGATGGAACTGATAATGTATCAAGCTCAAGCTTAGTCTGCTCTAACTCAACGTAAACTCTCTCTTGCTCGCCCAACTACTCATCACTCTTGGCTCTCAGATCAGCTAAAACAGCTAAATGGGATGGGCAGTCTCTACAGGGAACGACAATAGTGGCACGAGCATCTTTCAGCTCCAGCTGAGCGCTTTCAAGCTCAATGACCAAAGCGTCTCTCTCATCAACCCTCTTTGTGTACCTAGACTTCAAAGTAGTCAGGTCACAGAATAACACCTCATAGTTGGGGCACTCACTACTCTCACCCAAGTAAAGGAAAGAAGATAGACTCTTAATATTTCTATTGGTCATAGCAAGCTCACTCTCAAGCACATATATCCTCTTCTTAGCCCCTCTAAACAGTTTCTCCCGATATTTCAACTCTTGATGATTCTCTTCAAGTAATTCAATGACTTCACGTTCATAGGAAGATACCTTCTCATCGTCGTCGTCGACGTTGTGAGAGGAGCCCTTATCTTCTTTATCCCTAAGAGCCATTGAGTAGACGCTCTTGCGGGATCTTCTGCTGCGGTGCGAGTGAGTCTTCAGCTTGTCCCCAAAGGCCTTGAAGCAGATGCCCGCCGGATAATCCTTCTGCTTCCCCTTCTTGATCATTATCTCCTCATCATTTGAGCTTGATCAAGAGGAAGAAGAGGATGATCTCTTGGAGTAGCTTCTCTCCATCTCGGCGAAGAAGGCCTTGTCTCGCTTCTTGTTCTCACACCGGTAGTCCTTCAGGGCCTTTCGAAAGAACCTCGTCTTAGGCTTGCGCTTTGTGAAGGTAGAGTTGTCGTGCCTATTGTAGTCATAGGAGCCACCGCCGGTGCCCTTCTTATGTGTGTTTCACTTGGGGCAGTCGGTGATGAAATGACCTGGATCACCACACTCAAAGCAACCATGTTTTGTTCCATGTCGTTTGAACATTCTCTTATCATAGACACGACTATTGAAAATACACATGTCATCATCTCCTAGCAAATACAATTAGTCCTCAGTGATAGACATCAAAGAGGACAAAGCACAACTCAAAGCAGCAAGATCAGCAAAAGGTGTCACAAGGACTAGGGTTTTTGATCCAGAACTAGCAAGATTTCATCTCAACTGGATATCAACCTCTGAGGCCTTGAGCTTGCTAAAAAGATCTGCGATAGTCAAGGTATCATAGGAAGCGCTCTTAACAATAGATGATACCTTGATCTCTCAGATCATAGGGTCCAAGGTATGAAGAACCTTGAGCGCCTATTCATGATCTGAGACCAACTAATCACGATTGGCCTTGTTGGACTAAAGCTTGTTAATGATCGACTAAAAGCGACCAAACAAAGCCTCGACAATCTCTCCTAGCTTCTATGAGAAATTTTCATACTCACGCCGGTAGGTCTGATAGAGCCTAGCCTTGACTTCAGATATCCCCTCATGGAGTGCCTGGAGGGTAGCCCACATCTCTCGAGCAGTATCGAGATGGCTAACACGCTCAAACTCGCTGGGACATAAACTAGAAAACAGTATGTTCACTGCCTTGTTGTTCAGGTCATACAAAGCAACTAACTCATGGGTAGTACGCTCTACAGCTGGAAGCATAGTGAATGTGGCATGAACACACATATCCCATATCCCTGAGCTTTGGCTCAATAGTTAGGCTCGCATGTGAGTCTTCCAATAGTTATAGCCAAAGACCTCAAGGGACGGAACCTTGCTAGAAGAAGTCATGATCGCTACCTTGGGTTAGAACCAGTTAAGGTATGAAAAGCCCTAACCAGACTCTGATACCACTTGTAGGACTAAGAGTAGCGACCAGAGGGGGTGAATGAGCGCCTTAAAAAAATCTTTCGAATCGATGGTCTTCTCCCAACACTCAACGCACCTCAAGAGTTAACAAAAAACTCAGACCAAAAACACAGATGAAAATAGTGCTATCACTCTCCAGTCAAATATGATGTGATACGATAGTCTGAGAGATCATAAGCACTAAAATTAATCTAGCCTCAAAACGACTGGTGTCCTAATCGAAAAGACACCATCAAAGTGCTTAAAGGCATATTAACAAATCATTAAACTCATAGGCATTTCAACTAGCACAAATATAATCATCACAATTACTCAGGCATTTCATCAGATAAAATAAATGTAGTTGAATGTCATTCTCATAGATAAATCAAAATGCACTGATATTGTTTACAACAAAAAATGGCACTAATGGTCAAAATACACAAAATACCAAAAAATTGGTACTTTTGGCCGAAAATGTGCAAGTCCTGGCACAGGCCGGCCTGACCGACCATAGTAGGCCAGTCCAACCGACCATAGTATGCCCGGTTAGACTAGCCCAATTTGTCTAGTCACACCGGCCCAAAAATCGAAAATTAGATATTTAGGTTGGTTTTATCTCCAATTAAATCCTAACTACTTTTAGCCGAAATCTACTCCAATTGGATGCCACGAAACACCAAGTCCACCCCCTATAAATATAGGGGCAAGGACGATTCATGACATCCGCTCTCAAATCAAACACAAAGCCCTCGCTTGGAATCACATTTTTACCTTTCAATCTACTTTCGTTGCCCTAGGATTAGCCAAGTAACATCAATTTTCGTGGGTTTCCGCTGTAAGCCCTCCGTTTGCTTCATCAAAATCACGGTAACCCTTGTTGATTCGCCCGTGAATCTCTCATTTAATCCACGAAACATATTTTTATCATTTTATCGGTTTTCTCCGATACCATTGGAAATTCGGCCTCTAGGTCTAGTTAGCACTTGATCTTGGTATTTTTTTTGCACGGTTTCATCTTCACATTCATCGCCAAAGATCTTGGGTTCCATCCCATATCAACATGGAGATCACCGGACGAAACCAGAGATTAGATCTGTAGTCACCGATCTGACCAATTGCGTGGACCCTGTCCGACCGATCCGTGCTGCCTTCGTTAGGGTGTTGCCGACACCTGTCGGTCTGACCGAAGGAGCTTGGTCGGTTCGACCGGCTGAGTGCACGCCGAAGGCCCCCTCCGCAATTGAGGTACTTCACACCGAAGCCAACTCGGGCTGGACCCCATGGCACCGGAGCCCTCGGTCTGACCAAGGCCTTCCCATCAGTCCGACCGGGAATGCTTCACCGGTCAAACTGCCTAGAGTCTGAATTGCACCCTTTGCATAGAACGCTAGAGCCCCTTCAACGATACCCCTTCGCATCAATGTTGGTCTGACCGAGGTATATTCCCTGGTCTGACCAGCAAGCAGGCCGAAGCCTCCCCTCGGAGCTCTTCAGACTTTTTACCTTTTTGGTAATGTTATCCGTGTTGTGCGGTCCTCCGGCTCTACTTGGTCGGTCCGACCGACTATCCTGTTTTCCATTTAATCGTTTTTAGCTGGCCGATTGAAGTATTTATTTTCGGTTTAATTATTTTCTCCAACACTTCAGCTAATTGAACTTTATTTCTAAATATTTGCTTGATTTCCTGGTGACTCCGTTTTCCCTTATCACTATTTAAGGGTCGTCGGAATGCGACGTCGGCGTCTCGTGACATTTTAAGGTTTATCCTTGAAGTGGCCGCGTGCTTTTGGATCGTCGAACTGACGTCAGTGTGTGGGCGCATTTTCATGTCAACACACTTTTTGGCAACTCCGCTGGGGATGACATCAACATGATGAGCACGTCTACATCGGCTGTGGGTGCATCGACCACGGCTACTACGACTACGGCAATAGTACCCCTATCACCGATGGACCCGGGGGGCATGAGCACAGAAATTGACAGCCACAACATCATCTTCCCCACCCTCGCGGGCATCCATGAAGAGGATCAGGCCGAGATCAAAGCCAAGACAAAGAAATTTCACGCCCTCTGCATGCTCGGGCGCTACGCAAAAACTCGCACGGGCTTCGTCAAGCGTGACATCAACATCCCTGACCTCTCCGGAAACGAGGTACCACTGCCATCATTCCCGTCTCTATCCCCCTTAGAGATTAGGTAGGAGATAGCAGCCACAGTGGACCAGGCCGTTAGTGCTACATTCGCAAACCGTCTAGGGCCTGAAATTTAAGCGATGTTTAAGAGATTCAACTTTTCTAAAGCCGCTTCTCACGCTCCGGTTGCTAGCCTACCCCCCGTGCATCACATATAGTAGAATAGATGGAATCACTGGAGAAGCCGTCGCATCTCCGCTCCCAAACTCTTGGGCTGAGACCACATATACCACTGTTGGTCAGACCGGCCCTTGGATCGGTCAAACTGACATGTATCAAGCCCTACTGCCAGCAATGGTCGGTATGACCGGCTACTAGGCCGGTCCATCCAGCCAATGCACCTACGGCCAGACCGGCCACCAGGCTGGTCCGACCGGCCAACATGCCTACGATCAAACTGGCCTTATGGCCAGTCAGACCGTCCCCATTTATTACACGCCACCTGCGCCTACACTACCTTTTTACATGTTGCCCGCACCTCCTAGTCACGCACACCCATGTAGGCATGAGCATCCTATTTATCATGAGCCGACATGAGAAGAGGTGCCACACGGACGACACCCCAATATACTACCACGTGTCGCACCCCCGCACGAGAGACACGCGCAGGCAGAAGGCATAGAGTATATTGATGAGAGAATTCGTGCGCTTGTTAGGGAATGCACCGGCTACACACCTCGGGATCGGATTACGGTCTACCATAAGCCATACCCAGACCACTTTGACGCTATCCCATATCCGTGCAACTTTAGGGTTCTAGAGTTCACCAAGTTTGACGGCGAGAGTAGCAAGACCACCCTAGAGCACATAGGCCAATTCCTAGCACAGTGTGGCAAAGAAAGCGGATCGGACGCACTTAAGATTAGATTATTTTCCCTGTCACTTTCCAGCACTGCTTTCACATGGTTTTCGGCGCTATCGGCAAAATCCGTCTAGACTTGGGCCCAGTTAGAACAAAAGTTCCACAATTATTTTTATACTAGGGAAACCGAACTTAGGCTCTCGCATCTAACATCGGTTAAATAGAAAACCAATGAGAGTGTCTCTGATTACATTAGGCGTTTCTGGGACACTAGAAACCGATGTTTTAGTTTAAACATCTCCGAAAGGGATTTGGCCGACTTAGCTTTCAACGGTTTGCATGCCAAGATTAAGGAAAAGATTAGAAGGCCAGAATTTATTTGAGGTCGGTCAAGTTTTGTAGCAGGCTATGGACAAGGAAGGCCGAGCCAAGAGCAAGAAATCTGTTAGAATTTTTAGTGAGCCTAAGGCTGAGCTGCACATTGTGGAGCACTCTGAGGAAGAACCGTCAGGGGAAGATGATTTGGATGACAGATACACGGCTGAATGGATCTGGCCGAGTGGCTCCAAAATGATCACATGGTCCGAACTACGGCCGTCTCCCACTAAGAGTCGGCCCAATGAAGTTAAGTATTCATTTGATGTGACCAAATGTGACAAAGTATTTGATTTTTTGTTGAAAAGAAAGCTAATCAGGTTGCCCAAGGGCCATGTCATGCCATCCGCCGATGACATAAAGAAACACGCATACTATAATTGGCATGATTCGCTCTCCCACTCTACTAATGATTGCAATGTTTTTCATCGGTAGGTTCAATCGGCCATAGATGAAGCATGATTGAAAATAGAACCTAACCCTAAGATGAAGCGGGACCAGGATCCCATCCCCATAAACAACATTGACCTCAGTGGGAAGAAGGTATTGACTCGGCCTGAACAGGCCAAGTCATCTAAAGGAAAAGTGGTCATCATTGGGGAACCTCGCCCACGCATACTCGTACGGAAGAACCCTAAAGTAGGGGTGTGGAAATTGAATGTCAAAGCAATCTCTTTGGCTAAATCCCCAAAAAAATTGAAGGTAACTTTGGGATGCTTCTCTAGAGGCATAAGAGAAGGGCTGAGAACAAGCGCTCTTTGCTACAACCGCCAAGGAGGCCAAACCCTCACCAGAGGCTTGTGTTTGGCCCATAGTCTATTAGGCCGCCAGCACCACCCCGGTTTGACCAGCCTACTATGGCCGGTCCGACTGACCAAAGCCAGGGGATCGACCCCCACTGAATGCAAGACTGCCGAGGTCAGTCCGGATCTGTCCCGTCTGGCCAAAGGTGCTCGGAGCAACTTTGTGACGCCCGGAACTAAGCCACATCCTTCAAGGGCGCCTCCCAGGATGACCAAGTCCCAAAAGAGGCGATTACTGCGTCTTCGTGCCCAGTATCTTAAAGAGAAGAAGGCCAAAGAAGTTGGGGATGACCCGCTCAGCAAAACCAAGGCCCTAGCAAAGACACTACAGGTGTGGAGACCGAAGTTGGTTAGCAAGCCAGCTTCTAGTATCGTTGAGAAAGAGTGAGTCCATACAAAGTGACTTGGGGCAGGACAAGTAAAATCACTGAAGGCCGATTTGGTGGAAAATCTTGCGCTTAAGTCCTCTAGTCATATTAGTAATCTGTGCAAATCGTCCTCATCAAAGTCAAGCATTTTGAGTTATGAAATGGATGATTTGGTCAGCAAACAAAACTTTCGAGTACTTTTTAGAGCTCACAAAAAACACTTGAGGAATTACAAGGCCGATATAAATTGTTTTGCCCTCAACCCGTTGTGCTTTTAGCTCAACAAGTTTGCTAATAGGCTGGGGCCATGTGATTACAGCAAAAAATGACACTAATGGTCAAAAAACATAAAATACCAAAAATTGGTACTTTTGGCCGAAAATGTGCAAGTCCTGGCATAGGCTGGTATGACTGGCCATAGTAGGCTGGTCCAACCGGCCATCTAGGCCCAGTCAGACCGGCCCAATGGGTCTGGTAAGACCTGCCCCATAACCGAAAATTAGAGATAAAGATGGTTTCGGGCTGGTTTTATCTCCAATTAAATCCTAACTAATTTTAGCCAAAATCTAGTCCAATTGGATGCTAGGAAACACCAAGTCCGCCCTCTATAAATATAGGGGCAAGGCCGATTCATGAGGCCTCCTCACAAATCAAACACAAACTCCTCGCTTTGAATCACACTTTTACCTTTCAATCTACTTTCCAAGCCCTAGGATTAGCCAAGTAACGTCCATCTTCGTGGTTTGCGCTGTAAGCCCTCCGTTTGCCGCATCGAAATCACAGTAACCCTTGTTGATTCGCCCGTGAATCTCCCCTTTAAACCACAAAACAGATTTTTATCGTTTTATCAGTTTTCTCCGACTACCCTTGGAAATTCGTCCTCTAGGCCGATTTAGCACTTGATCTTGGTATTTTTTGCAGGGTTTCATCTTCACATTCATCACCAAAGATCTTGGGTTCCATCACATATCAGCAAGGGGATCACCAGACAAAATCGGCGATTAGATCTACAATCACCGGTCTAACCGACGGCATGGACCCGGTCTGACCGATCCGTGTCGCCTTCGTTAGGGTGTTTCCGACACCTGTCAGTCTGACCGACAGAGCTTGGTCGGTCTGACCAGCTGAGTGCACGCCGAAGGCCCCCTCCGCAATCGAGGTACTTCACACCGAAGCCACCTCGAGCTGGTCCCCGCTGCGCCGGAGCCCTCGGTCTGACCTAGGCCTTCCCATCGGTCCGATCGGGAATGCTTTGCTGGTCGAACCGCCTAGAGTCTGAATTGCACCCTTCGCATAGAACGTTGGATCCCCTTCGATGATACCCCTTCGCATCGGTGTCGGTCTGACCGAGGTCTATTCCTAGTCCGACCGGGAAGCAGGCCAAAGCCTCCCCCCGGAGCTCTTCAGACTTTTTACATTTTCGGTAACGTTATCCATCCCATGCGGTCTGGCCGGCTCTACTTGGCTGGTCCGACTGACTATCTTTGTTTTCCGTCTAATCGGTTTTAGGGGTCGATTGAAGTATTTATTTTTGGTTTAATTATTTTTTCCGTCTAAATATTTGTTTTATTACCTGGCGACTCTGTTTTCCCTTACCACTATTTAAGGGTCGTCGGAACACGACGTTGGCGTCTCATGGCCTTTTAGGGTTTATCCTTAAAGTGGTCGCGCACTTTTGGATCGTCGAACTGATGTTAGTTTGTGGGCACATTTTCGTGTCAACAGATATATCGAAAAGAGATTTATAGTGCAATCTGAAAATAAATTGTTGTAATTTAATCTATAACAGAATATTGAGGAAATAAATGTTGTATTGCACGTAAATTGAGAAATGAGATTAATACTAATCTTGGTCGGTTCCTGTGCACATGTAGATATTGGTGCTTCACGCTGCAACTCCCAGCAGAGACACTCGGCTTCTCCAGCACGGAGCGCTGTGCCACACGCGCTGTAGCGAAGCACTAGGCGTCCTGCCGCCCCCGCCGCCAAAAGGAAATGGTCACGCACCACAGAGCGGCCCTCACGCCTTGCGCACAGCGCCCGTCTGCCTCTTGCCATGCGACTTGCTACCGCATGGGACTTCCCAAAGAAAAATCCCCAGCCGGTTCAGCGAGAAGAAGGCCTGGCGGCGGGAAAAACTACCACTGCCGCCTATAGAAATAATCTTCACGCGCTTCCGGTTGGAAACAGTGTGCGGACAGAAAACAAACGACGAGAACAAGATAAAAACTGATGATGGTTCCAAGAAGTTGCGTGAGAACAAAAACTGTGCGACGGCTATTGTTTTTAGAGGTAGAAGAAAACCAGTAAAAGGAACTCTGATTTTTTCAATTGGATGAGTTAGAAATCCTAGAGGGGTACATGGGCCTTTATATAGGCTGTTCAAAAAATGGAAATGACACAAATACCCCTAGGGTACAGACTCTGAAATACAGACGCGAGCCCGAAGTGAAAAACAGTAAAAACCAAATTAAAGGTAGATTGTCCTGATGTGGAGCTTTCGTAGCAGCTATGGCTTCACTTTAGGATCGTTTGATCCCCGATGAACTATCTAGATAGGTGCGTCGGTTTTACGCTAAAACCAACAAAGCGTCCGCTGTCTTCACACCGGGTACTCGATTTGGGCCGGCCTGATTCCACGGCTCCCTCAGCCCGGCAATCACTCGCCGGTCATTTACCTAAGTCAAACCTGGTCAACAGACCAGCAAATCCCCTGCCGTTCTTGGCCCATATACCCGGATTAGGCCAGCCCGACTCCACGGTGATGGGGGAGTGGTCCCGATCTTCCGCTAGGTAAAGGATAAACTTGGGTTGGTGGAGAATCTCAACGTTGGCGATCCAAGGCTCCGGTCCGGCGGATCAAAACCTTGCAATCGTTACACCACTGTCTCCGTTGGTTATCAACCACGCAGAATGCGATTGACCTCGCCACGAAGGCTAATTCCTGCAAGCGAACCCAAGAACACAAGCAAGAACAGGAAGGATACAAATCGAATGCCAAATCACAGACAAACGAAGATAAGGTGAGGTTTCACAAACGCCAATGCAGCAGCCAATCGGTCCGGTGCAAGAGGCGGGATCTAAACACAACAGTATAGATGCAAACAAAGCAAAACCTAACTCTAGAGGCGGCTGGCATGAGAATATATAGGGCGGCAGCCTGTGGAAGGCGAACAGACATGGGCTCTGGGCTAGAAGACGTACAGACTCAGACTATGGGCCAACACGGCCCAGTTCTGTCACGCAGGACTGTTTTAAATACACAGGACGACTCGAGACTCCAAATGAGGTGAAACCAACGGCAAACGATCCGTCTTCTCCTCAGCTTTCCAAAAAGTTAAAGAACGCGACAATCGGACTTTGTATGAGGAAGTTATGCCCATTTTGGTGCAGGGTGGTTAATATAGTCCGAACCAGCGAATTCTTGACTTCAAATCATCCGTGCGACTCCGTCTTCAACTCCAATTCTTCTATTCCATCTCTCATGTTCCTAAGCAACAAAATATCGCTAGTATTCAGTAGCATCCCGTCCAAACAAATATTAACATAGTTGCTAAGGAAAGAATTAACCTCATGGTTCAAGCGACGGGCACGAGCGCGTGTGATTGGTCCTTGTAGTTGAATTGTAGGTGGAGGCTCCATTTGTGTATCATGTGAAGTGATGTCCTCATCATCCTCCCCATCTTGAATTGGAGTCGTCCTCGACTCAAGCTCATCATCATCTCCCAAATAGGGCTTTAAATCTGAAATGTTAAATGTGGGACTAACCCCAAAAGCTGCAGGCAACTCAAGCTTATATGCATTGTCATTTATCTTCTCAAGCACACGGAAAGGACCGTCAGCACGGGGCATCAATTTAGACTTTCGTAAATCAGGAAAACGATCCTTGCGCAAGTGCAACCAAACAAGATCACCTGGTTCAAATGTTATCTCTTTTCTACCCTTACTACCATAAGCACGATATTTCTCATTCATTTTCTCTATGTTCGCTTTAGTGGTTTCATGCATCTTAAGTAATAATTCAGCACGTGTAGTAGCATCAAAATTCAAGTTTTCAGATGGTGGTAATGGTAGCAAATCAATAGGAGTACGCGGATTAAAGCCATAGACCACTTGAAACGGACTTACCTTAGTAGTGGAGTGTACTGACCTATTATATGCAAACTCAATATGAGGTAGACACTCTTTCCAGAGCTTCAAGTTGGTCTTCAAAACAGCCCTCAACATGGTGGACAATGTGCGGTTGACGACCTCCGTTTGTCCATCCGTTTGGGGGTGACAAGTAGTAGAAAACAGCAGCTTCGTCCCCAACTTATGCCACAACGTCCTCCAAAAATGACTTAAGAATTTGGCATCACGATCTGAAACGATGGTATTGGGAACTCCATGCAAGCGTACGACCTCTCTGAAAAACAAATCAGCAACATTTGTAGCATCGTCGCTCTTGTGACAAGGTATAAAATGCGCCATTTTAGAGAAACGATCTACCACCACAAAAATACTATCTCTCCCCCTCCTAGTTCTAGGTAATCCTAACACAAAATCCATAGAAATATCCTCCCAAGGTACACTAGGAACGGGCAGAGGCATATAAAGACCATGTGGGTTTAGACGGGACTTAGCTTTATTGCAAGTAGTGCATCGTGCCACATAGCGCTCAACATCGCGTCTCATCCTAGGCCAATAGAAGTGTGTGGACAGCACATCTTCGGTTTTCTTTGATCCAAAACGACCCATCAAACCACCACCATGTGCTTCCTGCAATAACAACAAGCGAAGAGAGCTAGCCGGAACGCATAACTTGTTAGCACGAAAAAGATATCCATGATTCAGCACATATTTGTTCCAAGCACGGTCATTTGTACAATTTGCAAAAGCATCTTTGAAGTCCAAATCAGTAGCATACATGTCCTTCAATGTTTCTAAACTAAAGATCTTATAATCAAGTTGAGAAAGCAATGTATAACGTCTAGATAAAGCATCAGCAATCACATTATCTTTCCCTTTCTTATGCTTAATGATATATGGAAAAGTCTCAATAAATTCTACCCATTTAGCATGTCGTTTATTCAGATTTGCTTGACTACGTATATGCTTCAATGCTTCATGATCCGAATGAATAATAAACTCCTTAGGCAAAAGGTAATGTTGCCAAGTTTCAAGCACACGCACTAAGGCATATAATTCCTTATCATAGGTAGAATAATTCAACTGTGGACCATGTAATTTTTCACTAAAATAGGCCACGGGTTTACCTCCTTGTAGCAGCACACCGCCTAATCCAAACCCACTAGCATCACATTCTAACTCAAAAGGCTTACTGAAGTCGGGTAGCTGAAGTAGAGGTGCATGTGTAAGACGATCTTTGAGTGTGGCAAAAGCTTGTTCATGTGCTGGCTCCCAAGTAAAAGTAACTCCCTTCTTGGTCAACTCATGCAAAGGACCGGCTATGGTGCTGAAATCTTTCACAAAACTCCGGTAGAAACCTGCAAGACCAAGAAAACTACGTACATGTGTGATAGTTTGGGGTTGCGGCCAGCTGTTGATTGCTTCGACCTTTGCCGCGTCAACCTCAATACCCTGTGAAGTGACAACATATCCAAGAAACACAACTCGATCCGTGCAAAATGTGCACTTCTCAATGTTACCAAACATTCTAGCTTCACGGAGGACAGTAAAAACAGCACGTAGGTGTTCAACATGTTCAGTGAGAGACTTGCTATAAACCAAGATATCATCAAAGTATACAACCACAAAGCGTCCTATAAAGTGCCGTAGGACTTCATTCATCAAGCGCATGAAGGTACTAGGTGCATTAGTAAGTCCAAAAGGCATGACAAGCCACTCATATAATCCAAACTTTGTTTTAAAAGCAGTTTTCCATTCATCACCTAGTTTCATGCGAATTTGGTGGTAGCCACTACGGAGATCGATCTTAGTAAAGATAATGGCACCACTAAGCTCATCAAGCATGTCATCCAATCTAGGAATAGGGTGTCGATATCGAATGGTGATATTATTAATAGCACGACAATCAACACACATGCGCCAACTACCATCTTTCTTAGGTACTGAAAGAACGGGTACTGCACAAGGACTAAGGCTTTCACGAACGTACCCACGATTAAGAAGGTCCTCTACTTGGCACTCAATTTCTTTTGTCTCCTCCGGATTGGTGCGGTACGCTGCACGATTAGGAAGAGACGCTCCCGGGACCAAATCAATTTGGTGCTCGATGCCGCGTATCGGTGGCAGCCCGGGTGGTATCTCAGCAGGAAAAACATCTTTAAACTCCTGCAAAAGGTCAGTGACTGCAACAGGAACAGAGCTAGGAATGTTCGCAAGTGAAAACAACACGTTTGTGCAAATCAAGCCATATAGCAAGGGGGTATCATCACAAATTTCAGCAAGGTCAGTTTTAGTTGCAAGCATGACACGCCCTCTCAGATTTATAACTTGTGATGAAGAAGGAGAAGCAATTTTATCTTTCTGTTGCCTCAAAAGCGTCTTAGCTACTTGCTGATTTTCAGAAGGTTGTTTGCTCTTTTGTGCATCCCTAGCATGTTTTTCTTGTTCAAATTTTACAATTTCAGCAGGAGTCATAGGAAGCAGTGTAACTTTCTTTCCTTTATACATAAATGTGTACGTATTGCTCCTACCATGGTGTGTAGCATCAGTATCATACTCCCAAGGTCTACCAAGTAACAGAGAACATGCTTGCATTGGTACTACATCAAAATCAGCAGCTCCGAAGTATGTACCAATGGAAAATTTGATGTGAGCAGTTTGTGTTACCTTGACCTTACCGCTATTGTTGAACCATTGCACATGGTAAGGGTGTGGATGCGCACGTGTGGGAAGTTGAAGCTTCGTTACCATGTCGTGGCTCACCAAATTGTTGCAACTACCGCTGTCGATGATGACACGTACACGACGGTCATTGACGCCGAAGAATGTCTAAAACAGATTGTTCCGTTGTGCCCTGTCGTCCTGCTCCATGTGAGTGCTCAAGACGTGTTGTACAATAAGTGCTTCAAGGTCGGCAGTGGCATCCGACGCAATAACAGCGTTATCGTCGAATGTATCATCATCTCCTGCAATGTTAGCAGCAAGTGCATATTCATCTTCAACATCACTAGCACTTACATAGCCACCGTCTTCCGTAGCAATATAAGCCCGCTGACTAGGGTAGTCTTTCATCACATGGCCAAATCCTTTGCATCTGTGACACTGGATCGCTGCAGAACGTGCAGTAGAGGCTGCCGAGGAGGTGGGCTTGACTGGCGCCTTGGATGCTGCAGTCTTGGAACTCTCAACCTGGGCTGTAGATGTAGAAGGTGCTGATGTAGCCGCCGGTCGAGAAGGGAGTGCGGGTGGTCGTTGCTGCTGCCCACTTGAGCGTGAAGTAGCACCACCAATGTTGGTCCTCATGCTGCGTTGTGGTTGTTGGCGACCCTGCAATTCTTTTTCTGCAAGCATAGCAAGGTGGAAAAGACGAGTGATAGTATTGTATTCTTTATAATCAATGATATCCTGAATTTCACGTCTTAAACCACCATAAAAACGGGCCATTTTATCCTCATTGTCCTCCTCAATTTCAGCACGCATGCAACCTATTTGCAACTCCTGATAATACTCCTCTACCGATTTATTTCCTTGGTTTAGGCGCTGCAATTTTTTTCTCAAATCACGTTTATATGAAGGAGGGACCCATCTACCATGCATTTGCCGTTTTAACATATCCCAAGTTTGTGGTTCATTTCCAACCTGAACTATTTCAGTCCACCAAAGAAGAGCATATCCAGTGAAGTCACTAGTAGCTAAACGCACGCGGTGGATAGCAGGAACCATGTGAGCATTAAATTTTTGTTCGACTGACATCTCCCAATCTAAATATGCATCTGGATCATAGGTGCCAGCAAAAGGAGGTACTGAAAATTTTACCTTAGAGTAGGGATCATTGTTCCTGTGGTTGTCATTGTTACCTCGTGGAGGGCGGTTGCGGTGGCCGCCCATACCTTGACGGTTGAACTGAAAGCGATGACGTGCAGCCTCGTCAGGGTCAATGGCATTGTTTCCGGCATAGGATAGGTCGTCTTCCTCTTCAATATGATCGTCTTCCTCTTCAACATGTTCATCGTTGGCTCGTGCAGCAGGCAATTGTGTTTCCAAGGCAGTCATTCGGTCCACTAGGTCAGCCACAGTACGTGCGAGATGTTCGATGGAATGTTGGGTCTGCCGCTGAGACTCTAGTAGAGCACGCCGTGAGACACAGTCATTAAAATCAGATGGAGGGGTGCCGCTGTTATCTGCCATGTTAGTGAAAAGATAAAACAACAAAGAATAATCCTATGTAAAACAGCTAGGTGGGGTGGTGGGTGTGGGGTGGAAGCAATCCGTCAAGCACCTTACCCACGCTTGCAAGTGTTCTTACCATGCCGCAGTGAGGTCACCGGCCTACAGGTGATGAACCAAGTGGAGGGTGGTGTACAATTGCAAGAAATGAACCTGTCCTGACCAAGAGAAAGGTGTAGCTTGGAAGGCAAAGTGAGTAGCAAGGATTAGCGATAATAATAATAGTTAAACCAAGTTCTATAAGTATTCCCTAGTACTCGTCAAAGTTGCTGGCCTTAGTGCTCCCAAGGTGAAAATTCAAGCAATAGAGGGACACTATGTGCCCAAAACTCAAATGGAAGCAACACATGCCAAATTCAGCTCTCTGCAGATCAGACAAGAGATCGGACAAGAGTTCGGACAAGGGATTGGACAAGCAGAAACTGCCACTACCTGCCACTGATCGGACAAGAGATCGGACAAGAGTTCGGACAAGCAACTAACAGGACCGCTTCTCTTTTTTTTTTATTTTTTTTTCTCCTTTTTTTTTCTCTATTTTTTTTTGAACAAGGATGACCAGAGATGCAACCACAAAAATTGGCACCTGCAACTGAGGTGGGATGTGGCTCATAGAAATTCAACAAGTTCGGTGAACGACGAGCAAAAACTTTGTCCAATTTTTTTCTTTATCTTCCTGATTTTTTTTGGCGACTTTGGAGAGGGCTAACCGGCATAGGGTACCCACCCAAATTGGGTCAGGAACACGCTCAAAAAATTTCAGATTTTTCTGCCAAACGAGCGAAAAGTTATGCCTGTTTTACTGAAGGGGGGTCACAAGAGTCGATGTGGAAAACAAAGTAGGGTTGCGGAAGGGGGGGTTTCGGTGGGGAATTTTTTTTTTCTGAGACACAAGAACAACTACTACTCAAACGACACAGAGGGATGACTAAACCAGCAACAAGACTCGACCAAGAACACGAACTCAACAAAGTTAAAACTGAAATTAAAATCGCAAGGCACAAAGGGGTTCTCGGTGGGGAATTTTTTTTTGGTGCGGTTTTCTGGACTCTGGGTAAAAACAAAAGCAGATCGAGATTACCTAACGGGAAATCTGAGCTCTGATACCAACTGATGGGGGAGTGGTCCTGATCTTCCGCTAGGTAAAGGATAAACTTGGGTTGGTGGAGAATCTCGACGTTGGCGATCTAAGGCTCCGGTCCGGCGGATCAAAACCTTGCAATCGTTACACCACTGTCTCCGTTGGTTATCAACCACGCAGAACGCGATTGACCTCGCCACGAAGGCTAATTCCTGCAAGCGAACCCAAGAACACAAGCAAGAACAGGAAGGATACAAATCGAATGCCAAATCACAGACAAACGAAGATAAGGTGAGGTTTCACAAACGCCAATGCAGCAGCCAATCGGTCCGGTGCAAGAGGCGAGATCTAAACACAACAGTGTAGATGCAAACAAAGCAAAACCTAACTCTAGAGGCGGCTGGCGTGAGAATATATAGGGCGGCAGCCTGTGGAAGGCGAACAGACATGGGCTCTGGGCTAGAAGACGTACAGACTCAGACCATGGGCCAACATGGCCCAGTTTTGTCACGCAGGACTGTTTTAAATACACAGGACGACTCGAGACTCCAAATGAGGTGAAACCAACGGCAAACGATCCGTCTTCTCCTCAGATTTCCAAAAAGTCAAAGAACGCGCCAATCGGACTTCGTATGAGGAAGTTATGCCCATTTTGGTGCAGGGTGGTTAATGTAGTCCGAACCAGCGAATTCTTGACTTCAAATCATCCGTGCGACTCCGTCTTCAACTCCAATTCTTCTATTCCATCTCCCATGTTCCTAAGCAACAAAATATCACTAGTATTCAGTAGCATCCCGTCCAAACAAATATTAACATAGTTGCTAAGGAAAGAATTAACCTTGTGGTTCAAGCGACGGGCACGGGCGCGTGTGATTGGTCCTTGTAGTTGAATTGTAGGTGGAGGCTCCATGTGTGTATCATGTGAAGTGATGTCCTCATCACACGGCCCCTCTACTCAGCAGTCGCTCGCCACCCGTGTACCTGAGTCACATGCGGCCCTAGACACGACAACTCTCCTCTCCTCACCTCGTCTCTCTGTTGACTTCTGTTTATAATCACTCATCACTTCTAGAGCCATGAGGCCCATGATCTTCAACATGGCTCCTCACCAGCTTTACTGGGCTGATCTGACCAGGTGTTGTCGGTTGGACTGGCCAGGGTAGGCCAGTCGAACAGATAGGTGCCAGGTGCCTACAAACTATCGGTCGGACTAGCAGCAATAGGCCAGTCAGACCAGGGTGGTGATGGCAGTCTGACCGGCCCTAGGGCTACGGTCAGACCAAGAGCCTTCCCTTTGAGTGCTTTCTATTGCTCGCTTTCATACTGCTCTGAGGGGACCCCTTTAGGGATTGGGACGTCATGGGACCCTACCTTAATGACGATGTCCTTAGACGCCTGCTCCGTATGTCCTCATGGCATGATGAATAGTCTGCCGAAGACGTCGCCCCTTGTCGCATTCATCTGATTCTGCGTGTTATAAAATTCGGAGAGCACAAATAGAGCAATATAATATGGGGCAGGGTACCTGGGAGGCGGAAAGTAACATGGAGGCCATTGTGCCATTGGCAAGTGATATGGAGGTGGAGGAAAAGGTGGCTCTAATTGTTTCTCCCATTATGGGTCAAACCTACTCTTCTAAGGAGGGTTCGGCCTCGCTGGAGGTCTTAGCCGAGTGTTCGCCTTCTCAGCCCTCTTCTTGTGTTTTCGTAATAGCATGTCATATGTCACCTTCGGCATCTTGTGAGTCACAGACAAAGACAATGCGTTGGTATTCACTTTCCACACTCCAACCTCAGGGTTATTCAGCACGAGCGTGTGTGTGTGGTTCTCCAATCACAACCTCCTTCCCCTTAGCATACCTGGCCTGCTCGGGCCAAATCAGCACCTTCTTCCCGTCGAGATCGATGGTATTCACGAGAAAGGTGTCTTGGTCGAGCCTCATTTTCGCATTTGTATCCAACTTCAATCGTCCTTCTTCAATGGCTGATTGAACTTGTCAACGAAAAACATTGCAATCATGAGTGGAATGGGAATGAGAATCGTGCCACTTACAGTAAGGTCGCTTCTTCAAGTCATCGAAAGTCAGGACGACGTGACCCTTCATCAATCTGATAAGCTTGTTTTTCAAGAAAAAAATCAAATATTATGTCGCACTTAGTTACGTCGAAAGAATGTTTCACCTCACTGGGCCAACTCTTGGTAGGATACAACCATAACTGTAACACCCCGATTTTACCAAATCAGAACTTTATTGAATTTTCATAGAAAAACAATAATAACAAGATGTCCATCATGCAACAACGTGCATACGATCAATCATTCGTGGTTTGCAGACCACATTATTACATAAGTGTAAAATTTAAAAGAAACTATGAAAAGGGAACTACATGACGAACATCTTCTTCAGGATTGCTTTCTTTACTAGGTCGCTACTCCAAACCATCCTCCTAGCAATACGCAGTATTTGAAGTGTTTGTCCAATGGGTATGAGTACAAAAGTACTCAACAAGCCATCGAAAATGCAGTAATAATGCAGGGTAATAACAAGGGGATGATAGTGGCTTAAAGTGCGGAAAAGTACATGTTTCAATTGCAGCATTTAGTGTAGTCAAATTTTAATTGTACAGAATAATAAACATGAATAATGTAACATCATCTAACTCGAGGAGTATGTTTTCCCTCCTCGCTCAACAGTCCTTACATGCCAAGTCATCATGCAACGTTCATAAATTTAAACTAACTGCGAGTAGTCACGCAACCCGCCCTTGACCGTGGGCTCGGCTTTTCGAAAAGATTTAAACTCTGATTAGAGGTGTTCCACTATACCCACAAGGCACGCACTCATACCACACACCAAAGTGTAATGAGATGACCCATACCATGGGAACTCGTGCCAAAACCTCAGCATGAGATGCTCCAATCCGATAACACCCGCTCTAGGTTTCGTCGGCGCGCCAGGCCACTCCGGGCTAACGTCGCATCCCTTTTGCACCACGTCGGTACAAGCCACCTGCGGGTGCTGCTTGACCCATCTCCAAGTGGTGCCTCAAGTTGGAATGCCCCATACCTTAGTTAGGACATACCCACTAGACTTGTGGTTAGTACGGAAGTGTATTGCAACGGATCCCGCTTGCAATCCGATGATTTCAGGCCTTAACGTGTCGGGTATATGGGAGAAAGGGATCCGGGGATTGCGAGGCGCATTAATATGGCGTCAATTCGGTGGAAGGGGGCCGGCGGCGAGGGGATCGCAGAGCTAGGGTTTCGGACAGAGAGATTTGGGGGCGGCACGAGGAGGAAGATGGAACTTACAGTGAGGGCCCACTGTTAGCGGGTGTGTGAGGGCGCGAGTGAGGCAATGGTCGGGGCTGACCGGTGGAGTCGGGCGCGGGCGGGAAACTTGGCACCAACAGGTGGGCCTAGCTCGGGTGCGTGCACGGAGAGAGAGGGGGGTCACTGACGAGAGGGGTCTGCCAGTCATTGAGGGGCGCATGGTGGAGTGGGCTAGGCCAGCCTGTTGAGGCGGAAAAGGGGAAAGGGGGCCCGTTACAGTTTAAATGCATTTCTAAATAAAAATAATTGCTGAAATTGATTTAAAATATTTGGGTTGCTTCCGAGGGTGATAAAAATTTGTAAAAATTCTCAAAATAGGTCTTGGTCTTGGGATCTTATAGAAATTTTCTTAGGCTCTCGTTTGAATGTTTTCTCTAGGTTTTAGTTTATTTGGGCATTTTCAGCTTTATGGAAAATCAGAAATAATTTCTTTTCAGAAAAAATATGAATGAAATGTATTTTTACCTTTTTGGAAATTTGGGGTGTTACAAACCTATCCCCCATACAGAGAATCTCGTCCTCGAGATTCGGAAAGCTTCTCGAATAGCTCGCGGTATTGGGCCTTTAGCTCCTCCTCTTTTTCCCAAGTGGTTTCCTCGATAGGGTGATTATCCCATTGAACCTTGCAGAAGCGGACCACTCGGCTCCTAGTCACTCTTTCCTTGATCTCCAGAATCCAGACGAGTTTCTCAATGTAGGTTAGGTCTTCCTGGACATTGAGCTGCTGGAAGTCGGCCTGCTCGGTGGGTACACAGAGGCATTTCTTCAGCTGAGAGACATGAAACAAATCATGGACCCCTACCAAAGATGGTGGTAACTCCAACTGATATGCAACCTCTCCTTGCTGGCGGAAGATCTGAAAGGGTCCGACATAATGGGGAGTTAACTTTCCTCTCATGTTGAACCTTTTGGTACCTCGGAGGGGAGTGACTCGAAGGTAGACATAATCGCCCTCATCAAAGGTCAAATCTCTTCGTCGGTTATCGGCATAACTCTTCTGCCGGGACTAAGCTATCTTAAACCTGTCCCTGATGATCTTAACCTTCTCTTCTACTTCTCGTAAGATATCTGTCCTGAACAACTACGACTCATCGGTCTAATCCTAGAGTAGCGACGTCGTGCACTTACGTCCGTAAAGTGCCTCAAACGGGGACATCTACAGGCTGACTTGATAGTTGTTGTTGTAGAAGAACTCTGCATAAGGCAAATTCTTATCCCACATTCCACCAAAGTCTAGGGCGCAGGATCTAAGCATGTCTTCCAACACCTGGTTCACCCTTTCGGTCTGACCATTGGTCTATGGATGATAGGCGGTGCTAAAGTTCAGTCGGATGCCGAGCACTTCCTGAAGATTCTTCCAAAACTTGGTGGTGAACTGACTTCCTCGGTCAGACACGATCTTCTTTGGAACTCTGTGTAGGCACACGATCCGAGTCATGTATAGCTCAGCTAATCTCGCGATGTTGTATGTCGTCTTGACGGGGATGAAATGAGCCACCTTGGTGAGTCGATCAATGATCACCCAGATAGAGTCATGACTGGCTTGGGTCTTAGGCAATCCTGTGATGAAGTCCATCCCTACTTCTTCCCACTTCCACTCGGGGACCTTGAGGGGTTGTAAGAGTCCAGCAATCCTCTGGTGCTCTGCCTTGACTCGCCGGCATGTGTCGCACTTGGCCACATACTCATCTATTTCCCTCTTCATGCTGACCCACCAGTATTTCTCCTTTAGGTCATGGTACATCTTTGTACTCCCAGGATGTATGGAGTATATAGTCTCATGGGCTTCTTGATGGATGAGGGATTTCATCTCTGGCTTGTCGGGCACGCATATCCGTTCTCTGAACCAGATGGTACCATTCTCATCTTCGGAGAACCCTGGGGCTTTACCCTTCCTCATATTCTTCTGGATCTCTAAGATATCAGGGTCTTCTTTTTGCGTCTCACGGATCTGGTCCATTAAGACAGGTCTGGATTCTAGGGCAGTGAGATACGCCTTGGTGGTGATAACCAAGTTCAACCTTTCCATCTCCTTGTATAACAACGGGGCCTGGTCTTGCACCATGATGGCATTATAGTACCCATTCCAGCTTAGGGCATCTACCACTACGTTTGCCTTGCCCGGATGATAGTGGATGCCTAAGTCATAATCCTTCATAAACTCAAACCACCTTCTCTGCCTGAGGTTTAGGTCCGGTTGGGTGAATATGTACTTAAGGCTCTTATGGTCGGTGAAGACCTCACACCGGTTACCCACAAGATAATGGCTCCATATCTTCAAGGCGTGAACCAAGGCTACCAATTCCAGGTCATGGGTCGGGTAATTTAACTCATGTGGCCTCAGCTCACGAGAGGCATAGGATATCACCTTCCCATCTTGCATCAGAATACACCCCAAACCTTGGCGAGAAGCATCACAGTAGATGTTGAAGTCCTTTCGTATGTTGAGCAGGGTTAGAATCGGGGCTGACATGAGCTTCTTCTTGAGGGTTTGAAAACACTCTTCGCAGTCGAGATTCCATTCAAACTTTACATCTTTCTCAATGAACCTACGGTAATACCCGGCCAATCCTAGAAAACTCCGGATCTCGGTAACCTTCATCGCCTATAACCAATTGGTCACTGCTTCCACGGTAGTAGGGTCCACTGCTATTCCTCCAGTAGATATGACATGACCGAGGAACTTCACCTGGGATGACAAAAACTCGCACTTGTTGTACTTGGCATACAACTGTTGCTCCCTCAACTTCCCTAGGGTCAGACGGAGGTGAGCTTCATGCTCGTCCTTGGTTTTGGAGTAGACGAGGATGTCGTCGATGAACACCACAATGAACTTGTCCAAGAACTCCATGAATACATTATTCATCATGTTCATGTAGAAAGCAGGGGCATTCGTGAGTCCGAATGACATCACAGTATACTCGTATAATCCGTAGCGGGACATGAAGGCAGTCTTGGGGATGTCTTCTTTTCTAATCCTCAGTTGGTGGTGGCCTGATCTGAGGTCGATCTTGGAGAACACTAAGGACCCCTTTAGCTGGTCGAATAGGTCGTCGATCCGAGGCAGCGGGTACTTATTCTTGATAGTCACATCGTTCAAGGCTATATAATCCACGCACATTCTCTTGGTCTTGTCTTTCTTCATGGCAAAGATGACCAGTGCACCCCAGGGTGAGGTACTCGGTCGGATGTACCCTTTCTGTTCCAAATCCTCAATATTTCTCTTTACTTCAGCTAGCTCCTTGGCGGCCATCTGGTATGGGCGCTTGGAGATGGGGGTGGTCCCAAAGACAAGCTCGATTATGAACTCGATGTCCCTCTTGGGAGGCATCCCTGGTAGGTCTTCTGGGAAGACATCCATGTATTCTCGGAGCACGGGCACTTCTTCTATGGCCAGCAAGTGAAGCGATGCTCCGTTAGGGCCATAGATAGTCATCTTAAAGGTGACAGCTTTGCCTCCAGAACTGGTCACGGTGACGGACTTTCTAGCGCAGTCTATCACTCCCTTGTGCTTCATAAACCAATCCATCCCTAGGATGAGGTCAAGTCCCATGCACTCTATAAGAACCGACTCGGCCCAAAATAACACCCCTTGGATTTCTATCCTTACCCTTGGGCTGAATAGATTAGCTAGGGTCCTCTTGCTGGGGGTGGCGATCATCATGGGGACGGGCAGAGGGAGTACTTCCAAGTTATTCATTCGCACAAAACCTTCTGATATGAAAGAATGGGTTGCCCTAGAATCAAACAACACTATTGCGGGTACGAAATTCGTTGTGAACATACCGAGCACAACTTCGGGGGCCTCCTGAGCTTCTTCGGCGTTGATGTGGTTGACGCGGGTGCGAACCGCCTGGTTGGGTGCAGTGCCTTGGGGTTGCTTGGGATGAGGACACTGGTGGGAGTAGTGCCCTTCCTTCTGGCAATTGAAGCAGACGATCGGCTTGCTGTTTCGGTCACTCAGTATCGGGGCTTTGGTGGCAAGCGCTGGTGGAGCAGCCAGAGCTGGTGGAGCGGGATGAGGGTTTCTGGCACTTGAGCCACTAGCAGTATGTGGCGGCCTATAGACAGGTCGAGGATGGTAGATGGGTGCTTGCGGCAGAGGGATGAAGCGTTGCCTCTGGATGTTCCCTTGGTGGTGCTTGAAGGTGATGATCTTCCTCTTCTTGAGATCCAGCTTGTTCTGTTCAGTTTCTTGAATAAGGTACTTGTTCACCAACCGTTGGAAGTCGGCGTAATCGGCGGCGACGAGCTGTATGGAGAGCTCATCCTTTAGTCCTCGGAGGAACTTGGTCTGGTGGGCGACATATGTCTGGACTTCCTCTGGCGCATAGCGGGCCAGGCAGTTGAACTCGGAGAGGTACTCCATGACGGTCTAGTTCCCTTGTTGCAGGTCCCAGAACTCCTGCTGCTTGATGGTGATGACTCTGGCGGGGGACGTGAGCAGCGTGGAAGGCAATGGTGAACTCCGCCCAAGACACTTCGTGATCCTCAGGATGGGACTCATGGTAGTTGTCCCACCATTCTACAGTAGGTCACTGAAGATGGTGAGTGGAGAACGCCACGCGCTCTCGGTCTGAGCAAGGGAGGAGGTCCAGCTTCTTCGCAATTGACCTGAGCCAATCGCCGTCCTCCGTGGGGTTTGTCATGCTCGAGAATATCGAGGGTCTCACGCGCAAGAACTCTGAGAGCTGAGGCATGGGATCAGGGGCTGGTTGATGAGGGGCTGGCTCCACATGCTGCTGTTGTAGATGGTCCAACTGAGCCTGTTGGTGCTGCATCTACATCACAAGGGCGGTGATCAATTGGTTCTGATTCGCCGTCATTTCTGCCAGTGTGGGATGGTTGGTAGATGGTAGCCTAGATTGGCATTGGCCTGTTGCACTCTAGTTGGGCACAACACTCCCGGGCAGGCCGTTGGCTGTGCCCTCCCCATTGTTGGAATCGGTGTTCTGGTTGTCGGCCATCTAAGAACAATAATATTTTTCATCATAAGAGAAAGACTTAAAAAGTTTATTCCGGAAATATCTCAGAGGGGATCTTATAAAAGTGATACTAAATTGTTCATTACATTAAAGCTCTTATTTCTATTCCACCCACAACACAAGTTGTTGCAGATGGTACCACAACCATAGAACAATCATAAAACAATCAACGAGAACTATCATCTAAGGGAGTCTACTCGTTGCCCGGGGCAGTCTCCGTGCTCTCGGAATCACGAGTATCCTGAGGGATGGTGGGCTCGATGATGGGGTCGGCGACGATGGCGGGGCGCGGTGCAGCGGCGCTGGAGCTAGACGGTCCGGCGGGTGCTAGAGGCAGTGTGATCCTCCTGGGCGAGGGGCTGGCTCCCAGATGGGCTTCTTCCTCTTTGGGACGAGGGGAAGCATCTCCGCGATGTCCTTCTGCAGCTGGATGATCTTGCGCTGCAGCTCGCCGTTCTGCTAGATCAAGCTCTTCATCTCATGACGAAGGAACTCGACTGCCTCATGGTGCTCCTCAGCATCGAGCACGGCCTCAGTATGGAGGTCGTCCATGGCCTGGAGCAGACGGGACTGCTGGGCCATGACTGGGTCGCAGTCGGAGAGGAACCCGACATAGATGCTGTGGTGGGTGCTAGGAGTACGCATCGGTACTAGCCAGAACGATGAGTCCCAAAGACGATCATCGTAGATCAACCTCAGGTCCATGAGGGCATAGAGGGCGGCGCGCTGGCACGCGACATCGAAGGTCAGACCCCCGAGCGCCACCATGAAGAAAGGCAAGTGGTCACCGGACCCATGGATCATGACGAAAACGTCACAAGGACCCGCGAACTCCTCCATGTAGACTCCATTGAACTCGGGCTCGAAGGTGAACCCAAGGAAGGTCGCCATCATCCGGAGCTCCCGGATGAATCCCTCGAAGTGCCGGCAAAAATTGTGGACGTGGTGGACAGGCATCTACAAATAAGACAAGTTCAATAGAGTAAGGGAGAGGAATAAAAATGATTAAATAGACTTTTATAAAATAGATTTTTAATAAAACTAAGTGTTAGGTTGGTCCATTTGGCTTCCAACAGTCAAGTCGGCTTTTATACCATCTTGTAACGCCCCGATTTTACCAAATCGGAACTTTATTGAATTTCCATAGAAAAACAATAATAACAAGATGTCCATCATGCGACAACGTACATACGTACATACCATCTTAATGTATTTTAAATATCCCATTAATAAATAATAAAATGTTCTGAATAAACCTACTTTTTATTGCATAAACATGAAGAGAATAAAAATATAAATTTTCTGAAATTGGAATGGTCAAATTTGGAGTTAAAATGAGCAAGATATGAATTTTTGAAGTTAAAAACAATTTTTGGAATTTATTTTATACCAAAAACAGTCGCTGGTCCACAGTGAGCCGAATCCACCATGAACCCACGCACTGTGAGTGTGCGCTAGATCGCGGATCGTCGTTGGATCACGATCGGACGGCTGCGGGTGGTGTGGGAGCGTTAAGTGGACGCAGATGGCTAGGATTAAAATGTTGAACCGGCACATGATGGATGGCCCAGATTAAAAGTGTGTTTTAAAAAGAAATGGACGCACGAGATTAAAACATACCGCTTCACCAAGATCTGACGAGCCAGATTAAACCAAGTGATCGGTTTAATCCCAACTGTCGGATCACGATCGCGCAGTCGTGGATGAATCCGACACGACATGGGTACTTTACCCATGCCGGTTGTCTTCTCCAGCGATGGCGATGGGCTAGCGACGACGGCGATGGCCGACGGCCGGATCTAATGGCTAAAACAGAACCAGGACAGCATGAAGGTTAAGATGGTACTGGTGGTGAGGCTCAGGGTCGTCGGAGCATGGCCAGCGTCGAGCGGGGCGGCGAAGGTGCTCGGGTCCTCATCGGTGGTGGGGTTTCGGCAGTCTTCAGCGGGGACGGAGGGGTGGACGAGGTCGGGGTGGCGTCGGTGGTTACGATGGTGTAGTCAATGGCGAGGGAGGAGACCTCTGGCGACGGCGAGCGGTGGCTGGTGTTCGGGCGGAGGCGTGGCGTTAAAAGTGAAGTCCGGGCATTCTGTTCGGTTTTAGTCCAAATGTGTCCAGGGCTGAACGCGGTGTGGTGAGGGGCTTAAATAGGGGCGTCGATGGTGCAAAATTGGTAGGTGCATACATGGAAACCCAGGGGGTACTTTCCATACTTCCGGCCAGCTCCTTCTGTGCATGCAATCCGGTGATTTCGAGCCTTAACGCGTTGGGTAAATGGGGGAAATGGAGCCGGGGATCATGAGGAGCATTAATATGGCGTCAATTCGGTGGAACGGGGCCGGCGGCGAGGGGATCGTCGAGCTAGGGTTTTGGCTGGAGAGATTTGGGGGCGGTGCGAGGAGGAAGACGGAACTGATAGTGAGGGCCCACTGTCAACGGGTGTGTGAGGGCGCGGGTGAGGCAACGGCCGGGGCTGACCGGTGGGGTCGGGCGTAGGCCGGAAACTTGGCGTCGACAGGTGGCCCTGTCTCGGGTGCGCACGCGGAGAGAGAGAGGGGGGTCATTGATGAGCAGGGTCCGCTTGTTAGTGAGGGGCGCAGGGTAGAGTGGGCTGGGCCGGCCTGTTGAGGGGGAAAAGGAGAAAGGGGGACCGTTACTGTTTAAATGCATTTCTAAATAAAAATAATTGCTGAAATTGATTTAAAATATTTGGGTTGCTTCCATGGGTGATAAAATTTGTAAAAATTCTCAAAAATAGATCTTGGTCTTGGGATCTTATAGAAATTTTCTTAGGCTCTGGTATGAATGTTTTCTCTAGGTTTTAGTTTATTTGGGCATTTTCAGCTTTATGGAAAATCAGAAATAATTTCTTTTCAGAAAAATATCAATGAAATGTATTTTTACCTTTTTGGAAATTTGGGGTGTTACAATAACTCCGAGCAAGTAACAGGCTTGGCCTTGCTAGACCAAGTCCACTCTACGGTGTACATGTCAGCCGAGTCATCCTCGCTCTCTCATGATTCCTTATGGGAGTGCTCCATGACGTTCACCTCGGCCTTAGGCTTGTTAAACATTTTAGTGAATTTTCTATTTTTGGCTCGGCTTTACTAAACTAGAGACTTCTGCAGCACTTGACTAACTTCAATGAAATCCTGGCCATCCAGTTTCTCCTTGAGCTTGGAGTGTAAACCATTAAAATCTAGGTCGGCCAAGTCTCTGTCATAAATGTTCAGGGTGAAACATCGGTTTCTAGTGTCCCTAAAGCCTTATTGTATTCAGAGACAGTCTCACTAGCCTTCTATCTAACCGATGTCAAATACGAAAGCCTTAGCTCGGTTTCCCCAGTGTAAAATTAATCAAGGAACTTCTGCTCCAACTGGGCCCAACTCTGCACAGAGTTCGATGGTAACCCCAAAAACCAAGTGAAAGCGGTGCTAGAAAGCGATAGAGAAAATAGTCTAAGCTTCAATGCATCCGACCCACTAGATTTGCCACACTACGCTAGGAACTTGCCTATGTGCTCTAGGGTGGTCTTACTGCCTTCACCATCGAATTTTGTAAATTTGGGAACCCTAAAGCCACGTAGGTATGGGATCGTGTCAAAGTGGTTGGGGTATGGCTTGTGGTAAACCCTAACCTGACCCCTAGGTGTCCAACCCACACATTCTCTAAACAGTGCATGAATCCGCTCCTCGATGTCATCCCCGCCTCCTGCCTGTGTGCGTCTCTCATGTGGGGGTGTGACACATGGTGGTATATCATCGTGTCAGCCATCCGGCTCATCCTCTCATGTCGGCACATGATACGGGATGTACTCAGGCCTATGTGGGTGTGCGAGAGTAGGAGGTGCAGGCAGCGCAAGAAAAGGTAGCGTAGTCGTGGGCAGTGGCGGCACATAATATGTGGTAGGGCCTGTGTGACCGGCCATAGGCCTGGTCTGACTGAGGATGTGATAGCTGGTCGGGCCATCATGATGGCCGGTCTAACCGACTGTTGTTGGCTGTTAGGGATGGCAAACACTGGTCTAACCATCCCAACGGCCGGTCTGACCGATATTGCCACACATGGTCTCGGCCATGGATGATGAGGACAGAGACGCGATGGTTTTTTCGGACTCCCGTCGGTTCTATCATGTATGTGATGGACAGGGGGTACACTAACAATCGGGGTTGGAGAAGCAGCCTGAGAAAAGCCGAATCTCTTAAACATCGCTTCCATCATAGAGTTGACCTCGGGCTCTAGACGATTTGCAAAAGTAGCACTAACCGCCCGGTCTACTGATGTGGTTATCTATTGCTCGATGTCCTAGGAGGAAAATCAAGGGGAAGATGATGAACCTTACTCCCGGAGAGGTCGAGGATGTCGATGTTGTGCTTGACGAAGCCCCAGTGGGTCATGGTGAAGTGCCCAAGTAGGAGAGCGTGTAGCTCCCTCGTCTTGGTCTCGATCTCTGCCCTATCCTCATTGGAGAGGTCATCGAGGGTGGGGATGATGATGTTTCCATCTTCAATCTCCGTGCTCCCCACTAGATCCATCGGCGTCGAGGGTCCCATTGATGCAGACATAGTCGGTGTACCCGTCGCTGATGTAGAAGTGCTTGGCATGTTTCTCCCCAACGGAGTCACCAAAAACTATGTTGACACTAAAACCTGACGGTCAAAGTGCCAAACGCACTGATGCCGATTTGATGATCCAAAAGCAAGTGGATACCTAGGAAGGACCCTAGGCATGACAAGACGCCGACGTCACGTTCTGATGACCCTTGATAGTGACAAGGAAGGGTGGAGTCGCCGGGCAATTGGATTTCAAGAAATAACCTTATTAACCAAAGTGTAGGGATGAATTAAACTAAACTAGCCAATAAGCTGATTTAAACCGACAAATAATGATCGGTCAGACCAACCTAAAAGGGCCGGTCAGACCGTTGAGTGCTGGCATGGCCCGGTCAGACTGGACGCCCACAGTCGGTTAGACCGAACAGGTTGACGAAGGCTACTTCACGCTTGCCGGCACGAGGGTGACGGATCCAGCACACGTAGGTCAGACCGACAAGGACCTTTCGGTCATACCAAAGTGGCAGGGAGTTGTCGCCTCGTGTTTCCGGCATGCCTGATGACGAATCCGAAACATGCCGGTTAGACAAACTAGGCAATGTCGGTCAGACCGACAATGCTAGATCAGATTGCCCAGAGTCTCCGACGACTATCTTGCCATGGATAACTTTTACCAAGAGTTCTTGGCGATGAAGATGGGATAGAAACACTTCAATAACTCCAAATAACTAGAGGCAATTTAGTTAAGAGACCGTATCACCGGTAAAAACCAATAAAACTGATAGAATCTGTTACGTGGATGAAATGGGTGATTCACAAGCAAATCAACAATGCTTATTGTGATTACGACGTGGCGGATGGATGGTTTACAACGCAAACCAACAAAGATGGACGTTACTTGGCTAATCCTAAGGCAAGGAAAGTAGATTGAATGGTAAAAGTACGATTCAAGGTAAAAATAATAGATTGGATCTATTAGGGTTTTGGGGGGAGAGATCCTTGAAACGACATTTCCTGTATATTTATAGATGTTGGTCATGACGTGCTTGGGCTCTAATTTGGCCTAAATAGGAGTCCAAGTCATTAAAATTTAATTAGAGATAAAATATACCCGAAATCAACTAATCTAACTCGGACTCAGGTTGCTCCAGTCAAACCAGCCTTATAGGGTCGGTCAGACCGAAGTGGGACGATCAGACCGGCAGTACATGGCTGGTCAGATCAGCCTATGTCAAGACTTGCCATATTTTCGATCGAAATTACCAATTTTGACTTTTTGACAGTGTTGACAGTTAATGCCATTTTTTGCTATCAACACAAATTTTGACCATTAATGCCATTTTTTGCTATCAATAGACTTTTCTCTTTCAGATACTACCGGAGCCTTGGAAGCGAGGCCTGATGCTATAGATTCAGAGCGGTCCTTCGGTAGCAACAAAGGCAGTAGCAACAGCAGGGAAGAGTCCAATGAGGACTCTTCGGCGAAGGGGGTGACGGAGAAGCAAGCGACGAAACCCCTCTTCTGCCCCTTTGGGAGATGCGATGGAGGTCGTGGACCGGAGCCCTATTCTGGAGGCATCCACAATTCGGGGCCCCTGCTGAGGGCCTTCATCTCATCATAGCTGCCTACTAGAGATAATATCTCGGTACCTATAGGGTGGTGAAGGCATCACAAGAAGTGACTTGGTTGCGGAGCTGGGCCGCAACCGTCACGAAAACCTCACCGTAGCGGCCGAAGATGCCCTTCTTCAGGTAAGCGGGGTCATGTAAATGGCTTCGCTAATTCCTTCACTTTTGTTCATTATGATAAACTTCTTCTGCTTTTATCAGGCCTTCGCTCTCATTCATGGAGCCGCCACCTCTATGGACCGCCAGGAAGTATTGGTTGTGGAGACCATTGAAGACCTTCGGTGCTAGGCTTCGGAGGTCGCTCAACGGCAACAACAAGCCGGAGCGGCTATTGAGGTGTCGAAGGCCGAAGTGGTCGAGGTGCACGAGGCCATGGTGAAGATAGCTTTGGAGATTGAGCGTCTTCAGCGAGCACTCAGAGCTTCGAAAGTGGTCAACATGAGGCCTACAATAGAGAACACTGAGCTTCATACCTCTAAGGAAACTTTGGAGGCCAAAAGGACCGAAGTTGTTCGGGGGGTGGACGAAGCAACCTCCATTCTCACTATAGTTCTAGGACACCTGGGGACCAGCTGCCATACTCTAGACTTCAGCGCTCAGGACACGGTCTTGGACCATCTTGGATTTCTTTAGACGGCCGCACTTATAATGGAGGATACTTTGGCGGGCTTCACGCGGACCACCGGGCGGGTGGCTGGCCAAGGCGTGTTGTAGCTGCTACATGAGGCGGGTTGCCAGCACATCGAGGTGGCGACCTCCGTCAAGCCGGTGGCCTTCGAAGGGCAGCGCCTAACTTTTCCAGCTCCCAATGTCCTCGAGGCATGGCAATGCCTTCATGATCCTTGGAAGGCTCAAGCTCATGAAGCGGCCCTTGAACTCTAAAGGGCCAGCCACTCGCTCCTAGTGGGGCAGCGAAGCCAGCCTTCGGGATCGACCCCTCCTCCTCCGAAGGTTTAGATCTCATTAGGCTTCGCTTTGTAATAGTTAGCCGCATGCCTGTAAGCAAACTTTTAGTACATTAATGGAATGCGGGGGTGTTTTCGTACCTGCCCAGGCTCAACCTTCAAATGTTGATATCAATGTGCTCGAGGATTCGGAGAGCCTTCGCCAACATTGGGTGGTGCTCAAAGTAGCTACGTCCGAAGGCCCCCCTCGGTTCAAAGTACCGTGAGGTCCTAGGGGTGAAGTCATACCCGAGGTAGCCCAAGAGCTACTAGCCTCCATAAAGGTTGAGCCCCATTAGAGCTCTTCGTCTTCTCTGGATTTGAGTGGATTCGACGTGGTTCCGGATGGCGAGGGGATCCTGCCTTCGAATGCGCCTTCGCAAGACGGTAACATAGTCTGTGATTTTTTCCACTTTTGATATGCAGCCGCCTGTGACTCGAACATGGGACGATTTGTAAGAAGAGTGAAGGGCCTATCGAGCCTCGAGCACAGACGGTCCGTATGTGGAAGGTCTGGCTTCGGTGTGGGTTTGTCTAGCGGAGGGGGTCCTCGTCGGAAAAGGAGCAAATGGGGTCAATTTTTTCGGGGTATCAGGCCTGCTTTTACTTAGGTTTTGACAGCACTTATTCATAGCATTTTAGTTTCAAAGTGTGTTGATATACTTCTCAACTACTAATGCACTTCGCTAATATATTGTACTTCACAAATTTCCATGTATTTCACAACTGTAATGAATGAAATTTATTTCTATTCGTACTTCGAATGAACGAAGAGTGAAACACACTCCGCATGCATGGTCGTCGGTCCCCCCTTGCACATCGCGGACATGGCTGAATGCAACTTAGAATGCGGAGGGGTGTGTTCGGCCCGCAGGCTTCGATCGCTTGACTTGGAGAAAATTGACAAATTTGACATTGATTTATATTAGACGAAGATTGGTTTAGTTTTGAATACATCGATCGATGCCTGGCTTCAGGTTTTACTTGAGGTGAAGCCTGGTTTAGATCTTTATGCCGAAGGTTTCCGCATTGGAATGGCCTATGAAATGGAGAGCTACGAAGAAGGGGACTTCAGAGAGGATAGGAGCATATATCACGAAGCCTTACGACCGAGGTAGCCTTCGCATTTCTTGACTATGCGGAGGCCGGAGTAGTCTTCAGTGCTCAAATACTTGCTTTGCTTAAGACGAAGGGATCTTAGATATTGCCATTTTTAACGTAGCATTAGAAGGATGTGAACCAAAACCCTTAGCATGTTTCGAACTGAAGGTTTTAGAAGACTTTGAACCGAAGCCTTCAGTTGGCTTCTAATATACCTTCATTTGGATCCATGGTTTCAGAGTCTGGTATTAGGCCTTGGGCCTTAGGCCTGATTGATGGGATGCCTTGGGGAGTCCAACTTTCGTCAGGGCGGCCAACAGACCGAAATTGAACCATCGCCAGAAGGAGGCACGATGCCCTATATTAATTTGGCCCCACTGGTCATAGATTGTAGAGGGTTCTTATACTGTAGTAAAAAACGTGGACCAAGTTGAGCATTGTGCCTTTTACCACCTATAAAACCCCATCGGCACCCCCGGGGTCATTACACGCCCCTACTCTCGCGTTCACTACTTTCTAAATATGTAGCTTTTTATTCTGGAGCCCTTAGCTCTTAGCTTCCGAAGCCTCTTTTCTGTTAGTTGCGAAGTCCATTGTCACGATGTCGAAGAAAGCTTCATTGTCGAAGGTCATCTCTCTGGGTGGTGGGTCTGGCTCCGTTCAAGCCTAGACATTGACAGCAGCAGCAGTCGCAACGAAGGCCAAGGCAAAGGGCTATGCCTTGTTCGATCTCCTTCCTCCATTCGAGAAGTTTGTGTAGACACTTGAGTTGGGGAAGTCAAAGTCTACTTTGGAGTATATACATGGAGCTTATGCAAGGAGAGTTTTTAAGAAGGTGAGTTTCCGTGTCTTGGAGATCGATAGAACACTGGCTCCGCGGTATGACGAAGCAGTGGTATTCAAAGCCTACTTCGATGCGGGGCTCGGGATACCGGCCGTCAACTTGATTGGTGGGATATTGTAACTATTCCATTTGGAGCTCCCCTAGTTATGTCTGAACGTCGTAGCTAGGCTCGCCATCTTCGAATGGGCCATGACGTCCGATGGGTGCGAGGGTTGTGCATACCTCTTCACAACTCTTCACTATGCGAACTATCAGCTGAACAAGAGGACTGGCGAAGACGAAGTGGATAGGTCTTTGGCCTTCGATAGCGTAAACTTTCAACTCCACAAGGAGTATGTTGATTCCTTCTGAGGAGCAATGTTGAAGAGCATGGGTCTCATGGCTCCAGATGTGATAAGTGATTGTCAACGGAAGTCAAGAGGACATGAAGAGAAGAGAAGAGAAGACTTGTTGTGTCTGTGCCGCATGTGACTCAGGTACACGGGCAGCGAGCGATTGTCGGGCAGAGGGGCTGCAAAGTCGGGCTGGCCCAATCCGAGTACATGGTCTAGGATCAGCAGAGGATCCACTGGTCTGTTGACCGGGATTGACTTAGGTACACGAGAGGCGAGCGATTGCTGGGCTGAGGGAGCTGTGGAATCAGGCCGGCCCAATCCGGGTACCCGGTGTGAAGACGGTGGACGCTTTGTCAGTTTTGGCGCAAAACTGGCGACCGCTGATCTCGGATCTGACCGTTCTGAGGAGAAGCCGTAGCTGCTATGAAAGCTCCGCATCAGGACAAGTCATCTGTATTTAGGATTTTACTATTTTGTCTTTAGGCCCACAGTCTGTCAATCGAGTCTGTAAAAAATCCTAAGGGCATTTTGGTCTTTTCAATTTTATTTCAGCGTATGTAAAAACCCTAAGGATCTTTTGGTATTTTTCCTAGTCTATTGGTCTGCCTATAAATTGGGCCCCATTCCCTAGGGTTAGGGTTAACTCACTTTAATCAAAAGATCAGAGTTCATCCCACCTGCCCCTGTTTTTTGTGCGCTGCCATTTTGTGCTCATCCTATTCATCACGAGACTAGTTGGGTCCTCACCGATGGCTTGCTAAGCAATTTACTAATCAGGTTTATTCATTCCAAATCCTTACTCCATGCTATCGAGTGTTGTGTTGTTGTTTTTGGTCTCTGTTTTCCTGTTGCCTCGTGTTGCATGTCATTGTTTTTGTTTCATTTGGTGTGTTTCATGGACGTATGTTGTAGTCTCCTATGTTTCTTCATTCATATGTCGAATTGTCTCTACTGACCTCCTGTTTCATCGAAGCATTCATTCGAACGCTGGTTCTCTGGATGCATTTTCAAAGATTTTCCAGCATTTTTTTCTACACGATACGCAGAGATTTCATCTGTGATGGCATGCAGGTTTTTGTGACTGGTCAAAGGCTTCGCTACAACTGTGCGAAGTATCCAGGGGACTTGCTGAAGAAAGCTTCAGAGGCAAGCCTCGGAGTGACTTCGCTAGAGGGATCTCCGAAGTGAACCTTCGTTGTGATCTCGTTCGAGCAAGTTTCTGAGGGAGGCTTCTCTAGGACTCTGAAGCCATTCTGTTCGAAGCTCTGGCTTCGGCTGCATACTTTCGAAGCAGTCTTCGACTGATCGAAGGTATGACTTCGAACTAGTTTCGGCAAAGCACACTTCGAAGAGAAGACTCCGCTGAAGCTCCGAAGTGCACACAGATCAGCTTTGTTAGTTGCTGACGTAGGTTTTGTGCGAAGGCTTCGAATAGGCTTCAGCACGTATCGATTAGGAGACAACTTTCGAACAGTAAGCTTGTGCCTCGTTTTCCGTGCACTTGGTTTAAACTGCTTGAAATGCCTGTGAGTTAAATGCATTGTTGATCTACCTTTGAACACTGTGTTGGTGTCTTTTCGACTAGGACACCGGTTGTTTTTAGGCTAGATTATTTTAGTACTTGTGATTGGTTTTTGCCTCTGCTGATTGTCTGTTGAGGTGCATTGGGTATTGGGAGAAGGCCATTGATTCGAAAGAATTTTTAGGCACCCATTCACCCCCCCTCTGGTCACTACTTTCGTTCCTACAAGTGGTATCAGAGCCTGGTTAGGGTTTTTCCATACCTTAACCGGTTCTAAACCCAGGTAGTGATCATGACTTCTTCTGGCAAGGTCCCATCCCTGGAAGCTTTTGGCTACACCTATTGGAAGACTCGCATGCGCGCCTATCTCATGAGCCAGAGCTCGGACATTTGGGATGTTTGTGTTCACGCTACTTTTACCATACTTCCTGTTGCTAAGCGTTCATCCCTTGAGATAATCGCTCAACATCAGAACAACAACAAAGCAGTGAACATTTTGTTTTCTAGTTTAGGTCCTACTGAGTTTGAGCGTCTAAGCCATCTCAACACTGCTAGATAGATCTGGGCTACCCTCCAGGCACACCATGAGGGGACAACCCAGGTCAAGGCTCAGCTCTATCAGACCTATCGGCGTGAATATGAAAATTTCACACAGAAGCTGAGTGAATTTTTTGAAGCCTTGTTTGGTCGTTTTCAATAGATCATCAACAAGCTTCGGGCCAACAAGGCCGAGGGAGTTCAGCTGGTCTCAGATCATGAGCAGGCACTCAAGGTTCTTCATACTTTGGACCCTAAGATCTGGGAGATCAATGTATCCTCTATCGTTGAGAGCACTGCTTATGATACCTTGACTATCGCAGAGCTTTTCAGTAAGCTCAAGGCCACAGAGGTTGATATCCAGTTGAGATCAAATCTCATTGGTTTTGGCTCAAAAACCTTGGCCCTTGCGACACCGTATGCTGACTCTTCTTCTTTGAGCTGTGTTGGGTTCTACCCGATGTTTATCACTGAGGACCAGCTTGAGTCGCTAGGAGATGATGATTTGTGTCTGTTTAACAATCGGGTGCATCGTGTCTATGATAAGTGAATGTTCAAAAGACACCGCACAAAATTCAGATGCTTTGAGTGTGATCTAGGTCATTTCATTATCGACTGCCCCAAGCGGAATGGTCACAAGAAGGGTACCGGCGGTGGCTCCTATGACTCCGACAAGCACAACAGCTCCACCTTCACAAAGGGCAAGCCCAAGAAAAGATTCTTTCGAAAGACCCTAAAGGACTACCGGCGTGAGAACAAGAAGCAAGAGAAGGCCTTCTTCACCGAGATAGAGAGAAGCTACTCCAAGTGGTCTTTGTCTTCTTCCTCTTCATCAAGATCAAGTGATGAGGAGATCGTGATCAGGAAGGGGAAGGACAAGGACAATCTGGCGGGCCTCTGCTTCATGTTCTTCGGGGACAAGCCAAAGAGCCGCTCGCATCACCGCCGAAGATCCCGCAAGAGCTTCTATTCAATATCTATTGGGCATAAGGAAGAGAAGGGCTCCCCCGACAACTCCGACAACGACGACGACGAAAAGGTATCCTCCTATGAATAAGAAGTCATTGATTTACTTGAAGAGAACCATCAAGAGTTGAGGTATCGGGAAAAACTGCTTAGAGGGGATAAGAAGATGATAGATGAGCTTGAGATTGAGCTTGCCGTGGCCAACGGCTGAATTGAGAGTCTATCTTCTTCCCCTTGCTTGGGTGGTAGCAGTGAGTGGCCTAACTGCGAGGTGCTGTTGTGTGACCTGACGACTCTGAAGTCCAGGTACACAGAGAGCGTAGATGAGAGAGACGCTTTGGCCACTACGCTTGAGAGTGCTCAGCTGGAGCTGAAAGATGCTCATGCCACTGTCGTCATGCCCTGTGTTGACTGCCCATCCCACCTAGCTAGTTTAGCTGAGCTGAGAGCCAAGAGTGATAAGCTATTGGGCGAGTTGGAGAGAGTTAGAGCTGAGCTGGAGCAGACTAGACTAGAGCTTGAGATCTGCTTGTCTATTAGATTGGAGTTGATCAAGCTGGAAGCTGAGAAGTTTGTCCAAGTCAATAGAGAGTGTGAGATCTGCTTATCTCAGGTGGAAGTGCTAGCTTCCTTGAGGGAGGAGCTAGCTGATGCTCAGAATGAGAACTTTTACCTCCGTCGGATCCTGAGTTGGGCGAGTGCCAAAGAGCCACAGCTCGGCATGATGATCCAGCAGTTCAAGAGGCAGGATGGGTTTAGGGTAGGTTACACCTATACCAAGGCTTATTTTGAGAGTGTCATTAGTCGGGCTATGGAGTGGAGTAAGATGACTCCTAAGCAGAGATATCCCAAGACTCACTCCACAGAGTCTTTCCAAGCTAGTCAGCCCAAGGATGGAGTGTTCCAAGAACAACCTAAAGCTCCACCCAAGAAGCTCGTCTGGATTCCAAAGCCTAAACAACTTCACATTTCTCTTGACTCTCTACCTGGACCCTCTCACATCAAAGAACCCCAAGCCTCATCCACATCCCAAGAAGCTTACCTATCGTTGTGAGTTCTGTCAGAGAGATGAGCATCATGAGGAGTTTTGCTTCGGGAGGAAGCGGGTTGAGAGAGCAGAGAGAGTTCGAGGTGGCCAGGAGCTTTTCTACAAGAAGTGTGGTAGACAGAGATTCCCTCAACACGGGGAGAGGCTAGAGGCTAGGTCGCGTCGTGTAGGTGGTGGTAGAGGAGATGGCTTTAATGCCCGCGCTCCGGAGGGTGGTTTTTGTTCCGGCAGAGCTCTAGGTCATTCTGAATACAGCTTTGGACCTCGTGGATGAGACTTTAGGCAGAATAGAGGACCGCTCTTTGAGCCGCGTTTTGGTCCAGACTCTTAAGATTCTTTCTGCTTTCCTTCTTTTGAGCAGATGGCTCGACACTAGTTTAGCTCTTTTGTTAAACCTGGTGCCAAACTATTTCTTCCCTCTTATGACCACTGATCGTGCAGGATTGAGGACTGGAGGACGTGTGGATCATGGATTTAGGATGCTCTCGCCACATGACGAGACATCGCAGATGGTTCTCTAGCCTCACTTCCCCGAGCTCCAAAGAATACATCACTTTCGGGAACAATGGTCAAGGGAAGGTACAAGACATTGGCTCAATTCACATCTCTGATCATTTCTCTTTGAAGAATGTTGCTTTGGTTGGAAACTTGAATTTTAATCTAATTTCTGTTTCGCAACTTCTTGAGGATTGTTTGGAGGTTCGATTTAAGAAAGGCATGTCTTGTGTTGTTGATTCTAGAGGATCTTTGGTTTGCCAGATCTTACCCTTTGGTAAAGTTTTTCGGATTGATTTCTCTAGTTCTTTTGGCCCTTCTCACTATTTGATTGCTGGATCCTCCTTTGAGATCTAGAAGTGGCATAGGAGGTTAGGCCATTTGAGCTTTGATCCACTAGTCAAATTGAGCTCTATGGACCTCATCCGAGGATTGCCCAAGCTTAAGATGGAGAAGGATCTAGTTTGCCATCCATGTCGTCATGGGAAAATGGTTGCCGCTTCTCACGCACCTGTGACTCAGGTGATGACTTCGTATCCAGGAGATCTGTTACACATGGACACTATTGGTCCAGCTCGGGTACGCTTAGTCGGTGGGAAGTGGTACGCGCTTGTGATAGTTGACTATTTTTATCGATTCTCGTGGATTTTCTTTATGGAGTCTAAGGATGAGGTTTTTCAGTTTGTTCATCACCTGATTTTGAAGCTAAAGAATGAGAACAATGGTCGAATGCGAGCAATTCACTCTGACAACGGCTCTGAGTTCAAGAACTCTCAGTTCGTCAGCTTCTGCAGTGATCAGGGTCTTGAGCACCAGTTTTCTGCTCCTTACAATCCCCCACAGAAAAGGCATTGTGGAACGGAAGAACCACATGTTGGTCGAGATGGCCAGGACAATGCTCGATGAGCATAGGACTCCTAGGCGCTTTTGGGCTGAAGCCATGAACACGGCTTGCTATCTAGCCAATCGCATTTTTCTTAGAGCTTACTTAGGTAAGACTTCATATGAGTTGCGGTTTGGCAGACAGCCCAAGATGAGTCACATACGAGCGTTTGGCTGCAAGTGCTTTGTGCTCAATAAGGGAGGGCATTTGGACAAGTTTGAGTCTCGTTGTTGGAATGGAGTTTTTCTTGGTTATGCTTTGTGTTCTCGAGGCTTCCGTGTTTGGAACCTCGACTCCCAGTAGCTTGTCGAGACTTGCGAGGTTTCTTTTGATGAATCCATGCCTTCACTGACTCCTTCTTTTGAGCTTTCTGGAGATGATGAGTTTGGAGAGTCCATCTTCGAGGAAGATGATGACGCTCCTGTTGTTGATGAGGGTGGGCCTTTTGTATAGCCTGCAGACCCCACACCTTCTGAGACTTCGACTAAGGACGAGGGCGGACCTCTGATCAATTCTTCCACTTCGATCGAGCCCCCTCAGTCGAGTCCAGAGGTGCCAGCTGCTGACTCCGGTGAGGTGACTTCAGATCACCTAGGATCCCGAGCAGTTCTGCGTGATCACCCCTCAGAGCTCATCATCGGTGATCTTACTGAGAGAACTTTGTGTTCTTCTATTGACTCGCTCGCTGTTTTTGCTGAGTCTGCGTTTGTTGCATCTTTTGAGCCCAGATATGTTTCTCATGCTCTTTGTGATTCCAATTGGATAAATGACATGCAAGAAGAGCTTCAGAATTTTGTCTGTAATTGGGTTTGGACACTAGTTGAGATGCCACCTAGATGCAACCCCATAGGCACTAAGTACCATTCAAGAACAAGCAAGGTGAAGATGGGGTTGTGGTGCGCAACAAAGCTCGACTAGTTGCCTAGGGTTTTTGCCAGAAAGAGGATATTGATTTTGAGGAGACTTTCGCCCCTGTTGCCCGTCTTGAGTCCATTCGCATTCTTTTAGCATTTGCTACTTCTAAAGGTTTTAAACTTTTTCAAATGGATGTCAAGAGTGCTTTTCTGAATGGGTACATAGAGGAGGAGGTCTATGTTAGGCAACCCCCCGGTTTTGAGAACCCTAAGTTTCCTCGACATGTTTTTAAGTTGCAGAAAACGTTATACGGTCTGAAGCAAGCCCTAGGGCTTGGTATGACTGGTTGAAGAAGTTTTTGTTCGGAAACAGCTTTGTGATGGGTTATGTGGACAAAACTCTTTTCTTGCTCAGTGATGGCTCAGATTTACGTGGACGACATCATTTTTGGTGGTTCTACTAATGCGCTTGTGTCCAAGTTTTCTGAGCAGATGCACAGCGAGTTTGAGATGAGCCTCATGGGTGAGCTCAAGTATTTCCTAGGGCTCTAGATCAAGCAGACCATGGACAACATCTTCATCCACCAGAGTTAGTACACGCGGGACATCTTGAAGAAATTCAACTTTGGTGGAGAGCTGAAGCCTCAAATGACCCCAATGGGTACATCTAGGGGCTTTGACAGGGACGAGAGCGGCGTCACGGTCAATGAGAGGGAGTACTGAGGGATGATCGGATCGCTGCTATACATGATGGCGACAAGGCCAGATATTCAGTTTCCCGTGGGACTGTGCGCGTGCTTCCAGTCTTCGCCATGCGCGTCTCATCGGCAGGCTACCAAGCGCATTTTCAGGTACCTCACCTATGTGCCCGATCTAGGCCTTTATTATTCAGCATCATCCTCTCTTGATTTATCTGGCTTTTCCGACACTGACTTTGGTGGGTGCCGGCTGGATCGCAAGTCGACTTCCGGTACTTGCCAGTTTCTTGGTTCTTCGCTTGTTTCTTGGTCTTCTCGAAATCAGTCTGGAGTTGTGCTTTCTACCACAGAGGCTGAGTATGTAGCTGCTGCTAGCTGCTGCTCACAGTTGGTATGGATGATTTCCACTTTGCCAGATTTTGGGTTGTTCTTTCCTGCCGGAGTTCCTTTGTTCTGTGATAGCACTAGCGTGATTAGTGTAGGGAAAAACCCATGTCTCCATTCAAAAACCAAACATATTGATGTGCGCTTTCACTTTCTGAGGGATCAAGATGAGAAAGGTGTCATTGACCTTGTTCATGTTGATACCCATCATCAGTTGGCTAACATTTTCACCAAACCACTAGATCAGTCTACTTTTGAGCATTTGCGAGGGGATTTGGGAGTTGTGTATCCTTTTTAGGATATTTGAGTCAGTTTTATTTCTTCTTTACTCTTTTCTTGATACTTGTGTGTGTTCATATCATGCATATTAACATATCACACTTTGAGCTTGCTTATGTTATATGATTGATCCGCTTTACTTATTCTAGCTAGTACATGATTTTGAATACTTGTTGATGATCATGCTTTGCTTCAGTTCACTTGATATGTCTGATATCTGTCATATGCATGGTTTTATGCTTTAAAATTGAAAAATGATCATCATTGCTTCTGGTAACTAGCATGTGTAGGCAGAGTGCTCTTGCTATCTTTTACATGTCTGGTAGCTAGTTCCTCACTTAGATACAGATATGCAACTTGGATATCTATATGCTTTAACATGGAAATGTGCTATAAAAATTATAAAAATTAGAAAAATGAAAATCCATGCCTTTTTATGCATAATTTGAAAAGATACAGGTGGGTTTGCTTTGTCACATTGCATTGTTCTGGACTGCTTACCATAGCACTTTGGTATGAACTAGGACTGTGTAATGTATGCCAAGACCAATGTCTTAAGCTTCTGATGGTCCAGTTCTGGCCTAGGCTTGACTTGGTCGGTTAGCATAAGGTTGACATGCAAATAACCCCTGGAAAAAATGAAAAAGGAAAAGAAAAAGGCTGGAATTTAAAAAGATAACAAGTTTGATGACCACTTTGTTCTGGACAATGCTTATCTTGGTAGATATTAGTTAGCTTTTGCATCTCATGCTTTCCCTTGCTTGTCGACTAGAAAATGTGGTGATGCTTTTGTTTTCAAAAATTGAAAATGCGTGCAAATGACTTTCTTTAGATATCATCTATTGCACTGATCATGCCATGTGTGTTAGACAGTATGTCGTTTGCTATACCTGCTAGATGTTGTAATTGCAGTCAATCATATCTGAGAAGCATGCTTTCTACACTCCAATTGCACCCCAGTTGCATTCATTGCATATTTTGAGGGGGAGCTGCATTTCATGGGGAGTTTGAGTCTGTGTCTCTTTTTAGAGTGCATTTAGTCTCACTTGATGAGTCCAATTGTCAACAAGGGGGAGAAATTTTGGGTTACTAGATCTTTTAGAAGAGTTTAGGGGGAGTTTTGGCTTTCTCTGGGATTTGTTTTAGGGGGAGTTTTTAGTCTCTTTTGCCCTTACTCTTTGATATCCTTGTTGATAATTCCGAGATTGCACTCGTTTTGAGTTTTTATCTCTGGTTAACCATAATGACCATTTTTCTTGCTTTTGTTCGGTAGGACTCTGAAGCCATTCTATTCGAAGCTCTGGCTTCCACTGCATACTTTCGAAGCAGTCTTCGACTGATCGAAGGTATGACTTCGAACTAGTTTCGGCAAAGCACACTTCGAAGAGAAGACTCCGCTGAAGCTCTGAAGTGCACACAGATCAGCTTTGTTAGCTACTGACGCAGGTTTCGTGCGAAGGCTTCGAATAGGCTTCAGAACGTATCGATTAGGAAACAACTTTCGAACAGTAAGCTTATGCCTCATTTTGCGTGCACTTGGTTTAAACTGCTTGAAATGCATGTGAGTTAAATGCATTGTTGATCTACCTTTGAACACTGTGTTGGTGTCTTTTTGACTAGGACACCGGTTGTTTTTAGGCTAGATTATTTTTAGTACTTGTGATCGGTTTTTGCTTCTGCTGATTGTCTGTTGAGGTGCGTTGTGTGTTGGGAGAAGGCCATTGATTCGAAAGAATTTTTAAGCGCCCATTCACCCCCCCTCTAGTCGCTACTTTCGGTCCTACACCTTCCAGGTGAGTGTCGTCAATGACCGTTAGTTCTAGCGGTGGGATAAAAAATGGTTTTACATCACTATCGAAGAGGACTCCCCACTTCATCGCACCAATGCTCTCATCGCATACCACCGCGAGGCCGAATTGGCCACTAACTCTGCAACAATCAATTCAAGGATCCATCTGCTGTAGAACGTGGCACGGAGGATGAGCATGAGGGACCTCATAGAGGACTTCATATCCCTATGGATCAGCGCCCTCGCCAGCAGATGGCCAAAGGATGTCTTCATGGACTCCGCTAATGATGACTTGAAGGAGATCTCTTCGGAGTTCCTTGGTGAGTTTTGAAAATATTGTTCTTGTGGTGTTGATACTTCGCTCAATACTTTAATTAATTGGGCTCCGTTATATTGTAGACAAGCGGGAGACATTGCCACTGGAGGCAACTATTGTAGCAATGGAGCGTGTCTTAGGAACTCCATCTCACGATGAGTGGAGCCATCGCCATGCCTTGGTTGGGACCTGTCAAAGGTACAACCGGGTATGGGCCTGTCTTGGGGCAAACGAAGTCCCAGCACTCCAGGAGCTTATGGACCCAATGCCCTCCAACAGGGGGCAAAAGAGAAAAAGAGTGGAGGACAAAGAACAATAGGGTTCGCCGCCTCAACACCCTAGAGGACACCCTGACTCTGTAGAATCCTCTCAGCCGACCCCGACAACACTACTACAAACCGCCACTGTAGTGGCATTGGGCAAAAACACTGTAGTGGCGGGCTATTAGAGGCCCGCCACTACAATGGTTCTAGGCACTGCCGCACCAGTGACCGCCACTACCAGTGGCGGTCGGAACTGATGTCAGCACCGACCACCACTAGTATAGCCACTAGTAGTGGCGGTCTCTGATGACGTCATCACCGACCGCCACTACTATAGTCACTAGTAGTGGCGGACAGAAAACATCCCGCCACTGCTACGCTGTCCGCCACTAATGATTTGATGACATCACTTGCAACCACCACTACTATTCTGACTATAAATACACAGCTTCTTCCTCCCCGAGCCTGAGGCTACCGGAGTCCGCATTTTGCTCCGTACAATGGCGAAAAAATCTAGAAAAAGAGGGCGAGGCTTTGTTTTCATTTCTTTTGAAGGATTTCTTTCTAGGAGGTAAATCCATGCCGAATATCACATTTATTTTCTATTTAATCATGTATATAATGAGTTATTAGCGTTTTACTAATTTAGGATTTGTGAATAGAAATTTTCAAATATTCTTCCATTTATAGTGTTTCTTTCTCCCAAATGAAGAAATATGACCCTCCTCACAATTATTCGTCACTTCTACACATTTTTACGTCGTTTTAATCTCTTTTTAATTTGATTTATGATTATAGATCTAGAGTTATGTTGTTTGGAGAGAGAAACAAATGTAGCTATTTTATTTAATAATTTTTTTCTACTTAATACATAGTTTGAATTAAAGAATTTTTAATTAATGTTGTTATGAGAGATAAATCAATATATTTTCAATTTGTAAATTACTAAAATTAAGAATAATGAATTTATTAATATTTTTTAAAATAATATATTTTAGATGGAGCACAGGTCCTAGATGTACCCGTCCAATGACGGAGATGTGGTGGCATATTTTAACAGAGTAACTGAATTTACTAAAGTTGCCGCACAATATGCCTCACGTCAGAGTGAAGCGATGTATCCGTGTTTAGATCGTGAAACCATACGATTTCACTTGTTGAAAAATGGTTTCGTGAAGAACTACTATATATGGACGAAACACAGTGAGATGGGTGAAAACCCTCCTGATGATTCTGATGTGCCGCAAGATGCTGATCAACATAGAAGAGGATGTGATCATACATCGGACATAACACATGATGTTGATCAACATGATGATGATGACGCCTTTGATGTGGACGAGCTGATGTGAAATGTTGCGCCTGAGGTGCTGTTGCAAAGAACTATAACAAAAGGCTACAATAACTTTGAAACACTTGACAAAGCATCGAAAAACCTTCTTTACGAGGAACGCCACAGTTGCGATAAGTAGTATACTGTCTTGTACACAACTCTTGAGCTTATGAAACTGAAGGCCAGCAATGGATGGTTTGACACTAGTTTTTCAGATCTTTTGTAGCTCCTAATAAAGGTTTTGCTGAAACCCAATGGTCTGCCATTTGATACGTACCAAGAAAAGAAGATGATTTGTCCATTGACTTTGGGCATTCAGAAGATTCATGCATGCCTGAACCACTGTATCCTATATCGAAAAGAGTATGAATTGTTAGAGAGCTGTTCGCAGTGCAATGCAAGTCAATACAAACATGCAAATGACTGTGTGGAGGACTACAATGACTATCGGAAGAAGAATAAGAGGTTGCAGAGGAGGAAGAAGAATGTTATTGCAGACCAACACAGATATAAGATGGAGAGGAAAGTTCCATCCTTAGTAATGTGGTACCTACCGGTGATTGATCGCTTGAAACATATGTTCTCTAATCCCAAAGATGCTGAACTATTAATCTGGCATTTCACTGGGTGAAAGAAGGACAGAAAACTTCGGCACCCTGAGGATGCTAGGCAGTGAAAATCATTTGACGTGTCCCATCCAGATTTCTCGGAGGAACCCACACAGTACGTGGCTGGTCTTTCTGTGCTTGTTCAACAATCCATCATGGTTGTGCCATAAAAGAAAATACCTTATGCTCACTACTCTAATTTCCAGTCCAAAACAACCTGGCAATGACATTGATATCTTTCTAGAACCTTTGATGGAGGATATAAAACGTTTATGGGAACATGATGTCCGTGTGTGGGATGAGCACAAGAAAGAGCACTTCAATCTAAGAGCCATGATCTTTTGCACCATAGCTGACAACTCGGGACGTATGTACCTTACAGGAAAGGTTAAAGGAAAGACAGCATGTGTAGTGTGTGTGGACTAGACAAAATTTGTGCATCTTCCATCATTCGTTTAGACAATATATATATGACATCGTAGATTGTTACCACGAAAGCAGAAATATTGAAGAAATAGGAACCATTTCGATGGTACAATAGAGCTTGGACAACCGCCACGACATCGAGACGGCAAATTTCTATTCGAAATGGTGAAGAATATCAAAGTTGTTTTTGGAAAAAAGAGGAAGAAATCTGAAAAAATTGCAAAGGACACTCCATTTAAAACGCAGTCAATCTTCTTTAGGTATTTGCCCTATTGGAAGGAGTTGGAGATTGGTCATGCTATCAATACAATGCATGTTGAGAAAAATGTCTTCGAAAGCACTATCGGTATTTTGTTAGACGTATCGGGCAAGTCAAAAGATGGACTCAAAGTACGAAGGGACCTTCAAACTCTCGGAATTAGACCCAAACTTCACCCACGGGAAAGGGCCAATGGAAAATTTTTCCTTCCGGCTTCTAGCTATAACCTCACAATTGACGAGAAAAGATCAATCTACAGGTGTCTACATGGAATCAGAGTTCCAACAGGATTCTCAACAAACATAAAGAATATTGTCTTCGTAGTAGATTTGAGGATGAGCGGCTACAACACTCATGATTGTCATGTTATGCTTGGGCTATTCCTCGCCATCGCAGTAAGAGGAATCAAACATTTATTTCTAAAGATGGTGATAACACGCATGTGTCACTTCTTCAACGTCATATCAAAGAAGGGGATCGACACTGAAGAGTTAAATAAATTACGTAAACAAATGAGGGAGACTATGTGTCAGCTTGAGATGTGCTTTCCTCCTTCATATTTTGATATTATGGAGCACTATATGATACATATAGCAGACCAAATATTTGTTCTCGGTCCAACGTACTTGCACAATTTGTATGCGTACGAGCGTCTAATAGTTATCTTAAAGGGTTATGTATGAAATTGTGCTTATCCAGAGGGTTCCATGATAGAGGGCTACACGACAGAGGAAGTCATTGAGTGCTACGTAGATTACATAAGAGATGGAAAACCAATAGGAGTTCCCATGTCCCGGCACCATGGAAGACTCACCATGTCCCGGCACCATGGAAGACTCACCGGTAAAGGAACTAAAGGCAGGAAAATCATACGAGACAATAGCTACCAAACAGTAAGAGAATCACATTACAGTGTAATGCATCAGTTGGCGATTATGAGACCATATGTTGAGCAACACCTACAAGAGCTTCATGAAAAGAATGAAGATCGCGCTGAACAATGGATTATGAAAGAGCACAAAATTCATTTCACATCATGGCTGAGGGATATAAACCTTTCGATTGGAGAAACCGATGAAGAGATGATGATAAATAAATTGTCTTACGGTCCATTGAGCATGGTTAAAACATGGCAAGCGTATGACATCAATGGTTTCACATTCTATACCAAAGCAAATGATCAAAAGAGTCAGCGCCAAAATAGTGGTGTCAGAGCAGATGCAGAAGACAACACTGGACAAAAGAATGTTTACTATGGATACATTGAAGAAATGTGGGTACTTAACTACAGGAACTCTATCGAAATCCACGTATTTAAGTGCCAGTGGGTCAGACATCCAGAAGGTGTGGAGATGGATGATTACGGGTTTACGATAGTTGACCTTAATAAGGTGGGTTATAAAGATGACCCTTGGATACTCGCTCAATCCGTTGCACAAGTATTTTACATACTTGATCCTAAAGATGAGAAGAAATACATCGTTGCTCCAGGAAAACAAATAATTGTTTGAGTTGATGGAGTCGATGACAAAGAAGAATACAATCAGTTTGATGAGGTGCCGTTTTTCGTTGACATATCAAGGATCAATGTGGTTGAAGAAAAACTATCATTTGGCAGTGTGATTCCTTATCTACACACTGATCCCACAGAAAGTGAAAGAGCACATCAATATGTTTGGTTTTTGAATGGAGACATGGGTTTTTCCCTACACTAATCGCGCTAGTGCTATCACAGAACAATGGAACTCTGGCAGGGAAGAACAACCGAAAATCTGGCAAAGTGGAAATCATCCAAACCAACTGTGAGTAGCAGCTAGCAGCAGCTACATACTCAGCCTCTATGGTAGAAAGCGCAACTCCAGACTGCTTTCGAGAAGACCAAGAAACAAGCAAAGAATCGAGAAACTGGCAAGTACCGGAAGTCGACTTGCGATCCAGCCGGTACCCACCAAAGTCAGTGTCGGAAAAGCCAGATAAATCAAGAGACGATGATGCTGAATAATAAAGGCCTAGATCGGGCGCATAGGTGAGGTACTTGAAAATGCGCTTGGCAGCCTGCCGATGAGACGCGCGTGGTGAAGATTGGACGCACGCGCATAGTCCCACGGGAAACTGAATATCTGTCCTTGTCGCCGTCATGTATAGCAGCGATCCGATCATCCCTCGATACTCTCTCTCTCTCGTTGACCTTGATGCTGCTCTCGTCCTTGTCCAAGCCCCTAGATGTACCCATTGGGGTCATCTGAGGCTTTAGCTCTCCACCAAAGTCGAATTTCTTCAACATGTCCCGCGTGTACTAACTCTGGTGGATGAAGATGTTGTCCTTGGTCTGCTTGATCTAGAGCCCTAGGAAATACTTGAGCTCACCCATGAGGCTCATCTCAAACTCGTTGTGCATCTGCTCAGAAAACTTGGATACAAGCGCATTAGTAGAACCACCAAAAATGATGTCGTCCACGTAAATCTGAGCAATCAAGAAATCTGAGCCATCACTGAGCAAGAAAAGAGTTTTGTCCACAAAACCCATCACAAAGTCGTTCCCCAACAAAAATTGCTTCAACCGGTCATACCAAGCCCTAGGGGCTTGCTTCAGACCGTATAATGTTTTCTGCAGCTTAAAACATGTCGAGGAAACTTAGGGTTCTCAAAACCAGGGGGTTGCCTAACATAGACCTCCTCCTCTATGTAACCGTTCAGAAAAACACTCTTGACATCCATTTGAAAAAGTTTAAAACATTTAGAAGCATCAAATGCCAAAAGAATGCGAATGGACCCAAGACGGGCAACAGGGGCGAAAGTCTCCTCAAAATCAATACCCTCTTTCTAGCAAAAACCCTGGGAAACTAGTCGAGCTTTGTTGCGCACCACAACCCCATCTTCACCTTGCTTGTTCTTGAACACCCACTTGGTGCCTATGGGGTTGCATCCAGGTGGCAGCTCAACCAGTGTCCAAACCCGATTGCGGACAAAATTCTCAAGCTCTTCTTGCATGGCATTTATCCAATTCGAATCAGAAAGAGCATGAGAAACATCTCTAGGCTCAAAAGAGGCAACAAAAGCAGATTCAGCAAACACGGAAAGCGAGTCAATAAAAGAGCGCAAAGTTATCTCAATAAGATCACTGATGATGAGCTTTGAGGGGTGATCACGCTGAACTGCTCGGGATCCGAGGTGATCTGAAGTCACCTCACTGGAGTCAGCAACTGGAACCTCTATACTCGACTGAGGGGGCTCGGTCGAAGTGAAGGAAGTGATTAGAGGTCCGCCCTCATCCTCAGTCGAAGTGTCAGAAGGTGTGGGATCTGTAGGCTATCCCTCATCGACAGCAGGAGCGTCATCATCTTCCTCGAAGATGGACTCTCCAAGCTCATCATCTCCAGAAAGCTCAAAAGAATGAGTCAGTGAAGGCATGGACTCATCAAAAGAAATCTCACAAGTCTCGACAAGCTGCTAGGAGTCGAGGTTCCAAACACGGAGGCCTCGAGAATGCAATGCATAGCCAAGAAATACTCCATCCCAGCAATGAGACTCAAACTTGTCCAAATGCCCTCCCTTCTTGAGTACAAAGCACTTGCAGCCAAACGCTCGCAAGTGACTCACCTTGGGTTGTCTGCCAAACTGCAACTCATATGAAGTCTTACCTAAGTAAGATCTAAGAAAAATGTGGTTGGCCAGATAGCAAGCCGTGTTCATGGCTTCAGCCCAAAAGCGCCTAGGAGTCCTATGCTCATCAAGCATCATTCTGGCCATCTCGACTAGCGTTCGGTTCTTTCGTTCTACAACGCCATTATGTGGGGGAGTGTAAGGGGCAGAAAACTGATGATCAAGACCTTGATCACTACAGAAGTTGACGAACTGAGAGTTCTTGAACTCAGAGCCGTTGTCAGAGTGAATTGCTCGCATCTGACTATTGTTCTTGTTCTTCAGCTTCAAAACCAGGTCATGAACAAACTGAAAAGTTTCATCCTTAGACTCCAAAAAGAAAACCCACGAGAATCAAGAAAAATCGTCAACTATCACAAGCGCGTACCACTTCCCACCGATTGAGCCTACCCGAGATGGACCAATCGTGTCCATGTGTAAAAGCTCTCTCGGGTATGAAGTCATCACCTGAGTCACAAGTGTGTGAGAAGCGGCAACCATTTTCCCGTGATGACAGGGATGGCAAACTAGATCCTTCTCCATCTTCATCTTGGGCAATCCTCGGATAAGGTTCATAGAGCTCAATCTGAATAGCATATCAAAGCTCAAATGGCCTAACCTCCTATGCCACTTCCAGAGCTCAGAGGAGGATCCAGCAATCAAACAGTGAGAAGGGCCAAAAGAACTAGAGAAATCAATCCGAAAAACCTTACCAAAAGGTAAGATCTAGCAAACCAAAGATCCTCTAGAATCAACAATAGAAGACACGCCCTTCTTAAATCAAACCTCCAAACCATCCTCAAGAAGTTGCGAAACAGAGATCAACATGAAATTCAAGTTTCCAACCAAAGCAACATTCTTCAAGGAGAAATGATCAGAGATGCGAATTGAGCCAATGCCATGTACCTTCCCTTGACCACTGTTCCCGAAAGTGATGTACTCCTTGGAGCTCGGGGACTTGAGGCTGGAGAACCATCTGCGATGTCCCATCATGTGGCGAGAGCATCATGAATCCATGATCCCCACGTCCTCCAGTCCTCGATCCTATACGATTAGTGGTGGTAAGTGGGAGCAAATGGTTCGGCACTAGGTTTAGCAAAAGAGCTAAACCAGTGTCGAGCCATCTACTCAAAAGAAGGAAAGCAGAAAGAATCATAAGAGGTTGGACCAAAACGTGGCTCAAAGTGTGGTCCTCGGTTCTGCCTAAAGTCTTGGCCACGAGGTCCAAAGCCGTATCTAGAATGACCTAGAGCTCTGCTGGAGCAAAAACCACCCTCCGGAGCACGGGCATGAAAGTTGTATCCTCTACCATCACGGACATGATGCAGCCTGGCCTCTAGCCTCTCCCCGCATCGAGGGACTCAGTCTACCATCCTACTGGTAGAACTGCTCCTGCCCACCACGAGCACTCTCTGCTCTCTCATCCTGCTTCCTCCTGAAGCAAAACTCCTCAAGATGCCCATCTCTTTGACAGTACTCATTGTGATAGATAGGCTTCTTGGGATGTGGTTGAGGCTTGGGGTTCTTGGGCTTGGTGGTGTTGAGTTTAGACTCTTTGGTGTGAGAGTGTCCAAGTAGAGAGTCAAGAGAAGTGTGAAGTTGTTTAGGCTTTGGGATACAGATGGGCTTCTTGGGTGGAGCTTTAGGTTGTTCTTGGAACACTCCATCCTTGAGCTGGCTAGCCTGGAAAGACTCGGTGGAGTGAGTTTTGGGATATATCTATCTAGGAGTCATCTTACTCCACTCCACTGCCCGGCTAATGGCACTCTCAAAGTCAGCCTTGGTGTAGGTGTAACCTACCCCAAACCCGTTCTGCCTCTTAAACTGCTAGATCATCATGCCGAGCTGTGGCTCTCTACACTCACTGTTGGGGGAATATATTTCCCTTGAACAGGGGCCAAATGATGTCAGCCTCCGACAGCCTTCTGCCCAGAGCCCAGCACTGTCGGAGCCTGTTTTTCTCCCTAAGCATTGTTTTCAGGTCCCAAGGTGCCCTTCGGGGGTCCAGCTCGGAGCCCCCACTTCGGGCCCTGGCGCAGGGCGCCGGAGGCCACCCCCCGGGCGCAGGAGGCCGGAGGCCACCCTCTAGTTGCAGGACGTCGGAGGCCGCCCTCCGGAGCCAAGTCCGGAGGTCGCCCTCCGGAGCCCAGTTCGGAGGCCGCCCTCCGGAGCCAAGTCCGGAGGCCGCCCTCCGGAGCCTAGTTCGGAGGTCGCCCTCCGGAGCCCAGTTCGGAGCCAAGTCCGGAGGCCGCCCTCCAGAGCATGCTTCGGAGCCCCCCTCCGGGGTACACTTCGAAGCCTTCTCCTCCCCAGGCCAGCCTTCGGACCCTATCAAGACTGTTCGAAGCCAAGGCTCCGAGACCCCAGTTCGGGGCCCAGTTCGAAGCCCAGGCTCCGAGACCCCAGTTCGGAGCCCTGTTCGGAGCCTTGCTCGGAGCATGCTTCGGAGCCCCCCTTCGGGTGCACTTCGAAGCCCTCTTCGCAGCCTCGGCCATAGAGCTCCTACCCCTACTTCGAGGCTCAAGAAATATCTAAGTATAGGCCATACCGGGGGCCCCTCCGCCCCTGGTATGTCGCTTAGCTGGTCAAAGTCTGGCGCAGCCTGACACGTCCGTAAAGCTGTAAAGTTGTCTGGTACCTTTGCACAGTAGCTAGCTCCCTTTCCCTGTCTACCCCTATAAGCCTAGGAGCTTGTAGAGGGTATCTTGGTCTTTTCCTTAAGGCCTGCGTGCCTATAAAAGCAGGGCCAAGCCCTTGTACCAGGGGACACACCCCAGGGGGGCCATGAGACCCTGTAGTTCTCTTCTCCACACTAAGGCATACCATGCCAAATCCACCACAAACTGGACGTAGGGCTATTATCCCCTAGAGGAGGCCCGAACCAGTATAAACTCCTTCTCCCTCTGAGAGAACCCATCGAGGTTCATTCTCCACATCATACACCACCACGGGAAAACCTGCTGGAACTAACGCAATTGTTCCAACAGTTGGCGCCGTCCGTGGGGAACTTAGTACTAAAAGCTAAGTTCTCTGCCACTGTCTGCAACTCGAAGTACGCCTGAGGGGGGAGCTTTGAAGCTTTTTTGCTTCGCGCACCCTCCGGCAAGGGGCTTCGGGTGCAGCTCGAAGGCCATCCTCGCCTTCCTCCATCCTCCACATACCGGAGCTCACCCTCCGGCAAGGCGCTCCGCTCCACACGTCGGAGGCCGTCGAAGCCCCAGGGGCTACGAGGTCAACCTTTAGCCACTTTGCGAGGTACGTCCGCTATCCGAAGTACCACCTCGGTCTACCACTTCGCAATTATGTTGATATTTATTCGAAGCCCTGCTTCGCCTTAAAATTCGAAGCCTAGCCTCGCCCTTACAGCAAGTTTTTGCCCCATCTTATTTAAAAAATCGAAGCCTCGCTTCGCCTTATCAAAAACCCGAAGCCTCACTTCACTTTGTTTAAAAACTCGAAGCCCCGCTTCGCTTTATAAAATCCGGAGTACCCCTCCGAAGGCTACACAGTGCCCCCGGGCCCGTAGTAGTGGGCTAAAAGGACTCCGGGCCACTGGCCCGACGCGTCCAGGGATTTCGGGCTCCGCACCCGAAGCATCCCAGGGATTCTGGGTTCCGCACCCGAAGCATCCCAGGGTCGAAGGTGACCCAGAGTCGAAGGTGGCTCACACTATCACAGGTTCGGTGAATCCACACCAAATATCCTTCTCATTACAGGACCACGCTCCGAAGCCTTGCTTCGCGTGTTAATGTAATATACGCCTAAGCGTCTCGAAGTCATACTTCGCTAAAACCTAAGTGTGTTTCGGAGCCTCGCTCACGCACAGCATTCAAATCCTAGCATGCCGAAGCATGCTTCGCTTAACTTGGTTGTGCTGAAGCCTTGCTTCGCACCAAGTTAGCACGATCGAAGCCCAAAAGAGGCCTTCGCTCAGTGAAATTCCGAGCAGCCGAAGCCCTGCTTCGCACTAAATTAAAGCATCCGAAGCCCAAAAGAGGCCTTCGCTTAAATAAAATTCATGCGTCGAAGACGCCGAAAGGCGCACCCTTCGCATCTTTTATTTTTTGCCCGCACCAGCAACGGCTAAATCCCTAGCTGCCACGAGCAAAGGGGGAAGCATGTATGCGAGGTGTGCGAATGTAATACGCAGTACGAGCGTGACAAGCTAAAACGATCGAAGCCAAACAATACGAAGCATACAGACGAAGTATGCAAATATAACAAACTCCATTCATTCTATATTGAGAAGTGTGTTACAAACATACTTCGAAAGCAAAACTACGTATAGTCTGTATCTAAACCTAAGAAGAACCGCGTGCGAGGCCCCAACCCTCGTTTGCCCCTTCTTCGGCAAGGGCCACCTCGGCTGGACGTTGCCTCGTCGGAGCCCGCTCTCCCTCGAACAGCCCGTCCAGGTTCCGAAGCCCATAAGCTTCGTCTTCCACTTTGCAGGTCGCTCCAAGTTAGCGAAGCAGGCGGTGCCGTATCAAAGGCAGAAAAGTCTAGGGCTTCGTCGCCTGCTAAGGCCGTTCGCGAAGGCAAAGACAAAGGGCCCTGAAGGGACTCCGTCTTCACAGCGGCTAGTAAATCCTGAGCTACTTCGGAAATGGCTTCGCCGCTAGGCCCCCTCGGAAGCTTAAACCGAGGGGGGCCCTCGGACCTAGCTACTTCGAGGATCGCCCATAACTGTCGAAGCTCTTCGGAGTCCTCGAGAACTTCGAGGTCTACGCTCGGAGTCTGAGCCTGGGCAGGTATAAAAAACCCCCGCATTCATATTAATAAGCTGATAGAATTTTTACAAGCCTGCAGCTAAGTATTACAAAAGGCCTAAGGAGATCTACACCTTCAGAGGCGGAGGTGCCGAAGTCGAAGGCTGATCAGGCGCAGCAGGCGCTTTGGTTCGGCAGTGTCGAAGGGCCTTCTGGAGGTCAAGGACGGCTTCGCAGCCTTGCTCCTTCCAGGGGTCCTACAGCCACCGCTAGGCTCCGCGAACTTTGGCCGGAGGCGTCACCAAGTGCGGACCCCCGAAGGCCACTGGGGTCGCGGAGGTTGCCGCTCGAAGGTGGTCACACCCCGCGGCATGGAGCATCTGCAACACCCCTTGGCCCGCGACGCGACCGGCCATAAGAGCGAAGCCCGTCAGCGCTTCGTCTGCTATCGAAGCCGCAGTCTTCAAGAAATCGGCGCGGTCCCCAATCGGGTCCTGATCGCCAAAGTCCGGAGCCCGGCACTCGGTCCCTATTTTCTCAAGGACCTCGATCAGGCTCTGGGTGGCCTCGCCAAGATTGGCCACGACGAAGCTCTCAAGATCCCGAGCCCGTTGGTGAAGCTCCTCGTTCATCTTCGCCTGTCGGGCCTCGGCATCCTTCGAAGCCTGGAGCTCCGCGCGGAGCCGGGCCGTCTCCAAGGCCAAGGCCTCCTTCGCCTCAGCAGCCGAAGCTTCAGCCCGCCTACGCTTCTCGGCTTCCTCCGAGACCTCGCAGCGAAGGGCCTCCATCTCCTCTGCGAGGCGCTCCATCCGCCTGTCGGCAGCAGTCGAAGCTGCTGCGTTCAGTGCGAAGGCCTGCAGAAATTCAAGAAGTCATAAGTACCAATGAAAGGCTAAAATATAGTTCGAAGCTGCAAGGGGCTTCGCTCACCCGCATGAGGACTTCGTTCGAGCTAACAAAGAGATCCGTGGGGTCTCGGTGGCTAAGCTAGGCCACCAAGTCCCCCTCCTCCGCAGAAGCACAAGCCTGGCGGAAACCGTGGATCGCTGCCACCGTCACGCCCCCCCTCGGCTTGAAAGGGTGAATCACGGCCACGGTCGCCTCCGCGGGCTCCGGCGAGGCGGGGCTCAAGCCCACCACGTCCACGTCTTCTTCGCCTCGAGGGACCTCACGGCCTCCGCTACCTTCGTCGTCGGACGAAGTACCCTCGGACTTCGAATCGCTGCTGCTGCTGCTCGAAGCTTCTGTGGACTTCGCATCGGCGGGCTTCGATCCACCTTCGCCTACCGGCTTCGCCACGGTGGGCCTCACATCATCTTCGTCCTCTGCAGGGAGCCAAGTCAAAATCTGCATATTGAAGCAAAGCATGCAGAAAGGGTTTACCGTCATCGGAGATTTCTTGGAAGAAAGGTGGGGCCAAGTGTGCCCTCCAGCTCCCTCGCTGCGAAGCTGGCGCATCCACCTCCGTGCCAGAGGTTGGTTCCGCCGGGGCATCCGTGGCCTCCTTGGCAGCCGGAGTATGCGCGTCGGCCTCCACCGCCAAAGACCTCGCCGCCAGGGGCTTCGCTGCCTTCTTGGAGGTCGGAGTAGCTGCGGGCTTCGCCGCAACCTCCCCCGAATTAGAAGCTTCGACCGCGGGGACCTCCGGCCGATGTCCCGAAGCATCCGCTTCATCCTCGTCCCCCCTCTTCCTCTTGGCTCCGGCCGATGAGGTTGCCAGGTGGGCGAAGTCCGGCAGGGCCGGGAGCCCTCCGAGGTCGAGCGCGGTCCATACCCTGTTCCAGCGCTCCCAGGACCCCACCAGGGCAAGGCGCTGGTTCTGCTCCTCGGGGGTCGGAGTCCCGACGACTCGATCCACTGCCGCGATGGCCTCCTCCGGGGTCCTCATTTCGAGGCCGGCTTCATGAAAAGTTTGAGTTAGAAGTGAAAATCTACGAAGTATTAAAGCAAAGAAATTGCGAAGCCTTACAGAAGCGGTCGAAGGCCAACTCGCTAAGTTCACCTCGGCCCGAAGCCTGAAAGAGCCCCTCCGGCCAGGAGCGCGCGAGGGGACTGAGCCGGAGGGTGATGAACTCCTCCGCGAGGTCCCTCATACTCATCTTCGCCGCCACTCTCCGGAGCAGCAAGATCCTCGAGCGAAGGATGTCTTCGCTGGTCTTCACCACCCCTTCGCGCCGGTACAGGATGTGGGCATTGGTACTCTGAAGGGGGGAGTTCGCACCGACGGAGGCATAGAACCACTCTTGGTCCCACCTCGAGTACCATTTGTTGTTTACAGCCCTCGCCGGGACAGCATCTTGGTACTCCTTCCGAAGCTGGAAATTGGCGCTGCCGAAGGCCAGCGCCCTCTTGACGCGGTCCGTCCCCTCCCGCGGCTTCGGTTGGCAGTTGGCGTCATGGAGGGCAATGAAGACATCCGCGCGGCCCTCGCAGCCCTCGGCCCTCATGGCCCACTCAAAGACAGCTAACCTCGCCACTGCGTTGGGCGAAAGCTGAGGAAGCTCGAGGTTGTAAGCCTTGAGGACTTCGCTCAGCATCCCCACTGCAGGCAGTCCGAGGCCGGCTTCGAAGAAGGCCTCGAACACCACCACCTCGTCAGCACGAGGCCTCGGCTCAGCCTCCGACTTCTCCGGGACCCGAAGCTGGATCTTCGCCGCAATCTTCCCTTCGCAAGCCCTTCGGACCGACTCCTCTGTAGAGATCGAGGCCCTCATCTCCAGGGTCAGCTCGAACTTGTCGGAGGGCATCCGAAGGTCCCTCGGCCCCAGCCGCCTAGGCGCAGTCTTCACCGCCGCAGCCGCCGCTGCCTGCACCTGGGCGGAGCCCGAGCTCGAGCCCAAGGCCAGAGGCTTCACCACCGCCTTCTTCGGCATGTTGATGGGACTTCGCCGCGAAGGTCTAAAAACCAGCGAAGGGGGCTCGAGCGAAGCTAGAAGAAGAAGAGAGCGAAGGTTGCAAGGCAACGAGAAGAAAGCGAATGAAGGTGTGCCGAGGCCGCACGCGGTAAGTCCCTATTTATAGGCGCGGTAAGAATTCCAACCGTCGTGGGCCGAACCCACCGCCAGGTGGGCCTCCAAGCGAAGGCGAATCGGCCCAGAGCAAGGTAACAGTAACTTTTTTCACCGTTGCGGAGCCGTTCGGGCTTCCCGAGGCCATTCTGGCAACTAGCGCGGGCATTTATTACCCCCGGGTATCGAGGTCAGCTTCGGTCTAGGCTCCGAAGGTATGTTTTCTCTGAAGTTGTGTTTTCAGGTCATTTGTCCTAAGGGCGCGTGCACCCCCTCGTCCCGAAGGCCTACACGCGAGGGGCTACTGTTGGGGGAATATATTTCCCTTGAACAGGGGCCAAATGACGTCAGCCTCCGATAGCCTTCGGCCTAGAGCGCAGCACTGTCGGAGCCTGTTTTTCTCCCTAAGCATTGTTTTCAGGTCCCAAGGTGCCCTTCGGGGGTCCAGCTCGGAGCCCCCACTTCGGGCCCTGGCGCAGGGCGCCGGAGGCCACCCCCCGGGCGCAGGAGGCCGGAGGCCACCCTCTAGTTGCAGGACGTCGGAGGCCGCCCTCCAGAGCCAAGTCCGGAGGTCGCCCTCCGGAGCCCAGTTCAGAGGCCGCCCTCCGGAGCCAAGTCCGGAGGCCGCCCTCCAGATCCTAGTTCGGAGGTCACCCTCCGGAGCCCAGTTCGGAGCCAAGTCCGGAGGCCGCCCTCCAGAGCATGCTTCGGAGCCCCCCTCCGGGGTACACTTCGAAGCCTTCTCCTCCGCAGGCCAGCCTTCGGACCCTGTCAAGACTGTTCGAAGCCAAGGCTCCGAGACCCCGGTTCGGGGCCCAGTTTGAAGCCTAGGCTCCGAGACCCCAGTTCGGAGCCCTGTTCGGAGCCTTGCTCGGAGCATGCTTCGGAGCCCCCTTCGGGTGAACTTCGAAGCCCTCTTCGCAGCCTCGTCCATAGAGCTCCGAACCCTACTTCGAGGCTCAAGAAATATCTAAGTATAGGCCATACCGGGGGCCCCTCCGCCCCTGGTATGTCGCTTAGCTGGTCAAAGTCTGGCGCAGCCTGACACGTCCGTAAAGCTGTAAAGTTGTCTGGTACCTTTGCACAGTAGCTAGCTCCCTTTCCCTGTCTACCCCTATAAGCCTAGGAGCTTGTAGAGGGTATCTTGGTCTTTTCCTTAAGGCCTGCGTGCCTATAAAAGCAGGGCCAAGCCCTTGTACCAGGGGACACACCCTAGGGGGGCCATGAGACCATGTAGTTCTCTTCTCCACACTAAGGCATACCATGCCAAATCCACCACAAACTGGACGTAGGGCTATTATCCCCTAGAGGAGGCCCGAACCAGTATAAACTCCTTCTCCCTCTGAGAGAACGCATCGAGGTTCATTCTCCACATCATACACCACCATAGGAAAACCTGCTGGAACTAACGCAATTGTTCCAACACTCACCCAACTCAAGATCTGACGGAGGTAAAAGTTCTCATTCTGAGCATCATCTAGCTCCTCTCTCAAGGAAGCTAGTACCTCCACCTGAGACAAGAAGATCGCACACTCTCTATCAACTTGGACAGACTTCTTAGCTTTTAGCTTGATCAGCTCCAATCTCAGAGACAAGCAGTTCTCACAAATAGTGGGTGGAACTGATAGTGTCTCAAGCTCTAGCCTAGTCTGCTCTAGTTTAGCTTTGACTCTCTCCAACTTGCCCAACTTCTCATCACTCTTGGCTCTCAGCTCAGCTAAACTAGCTAGATGGAATGGGCAGTCTACACAGGGCACGACAACAGTGGCATTAGCATCTTTCAGCTCCAGCTGAGCGCTCTCAAGCTCAGTGGCCAAAGCGTCTCTCTCATCTACCCTCTCTGTGTACCTGGACTTCAGAGTCACCATGTCACACAACAACACCTCGCAGTTAGGGCACTCATTGCTACCGCCCAAGCAAGGGGAAGAAGATAGACTCTCAATCCTACCGTTGACCATGGAAAGCTCACTCTCAAGCTCATCTATCCTCTTCTTAGCCCCTCTAAGCAGTTTCTCCGGATACCTCAACTCCTAACGGTTCTCTTCAAGTATATCAATGACTTCTTATTCATAGGAGGATACCTTTTTATCGTCGTTGTCGTTGGAGTTGTCGGGGGAGCCCTTCTCTTCCTTATCCCTAGAGCCATTGAGCAGAAGCTCTTGCGGGATCTTCGGCGGTGATGCGAGCGGCTCTTCGGCTTGTCCCCGAAGGCCATGAAGTAGAGGCCCACTAGATCGTCCTTGTCCTTTCCCTTCCTGATCACGATCTCCTCATCGCTTGATCTTCATGAAGAGGAAGAAGACGAAGACCGCTTGGAGTAGATTCTCTCCATCTCGGCGAAGAAGGCCTTGTCTTGCTTGTTCTCACGCTGGTAGTCCTTCTGGGCCTTTCGGAAGAATCTTGTCTTAGGCTTGCCCTTTGTGAAGGTGGAGCTGTTGTGCTTGCCAGAGTCATAGGAGCCACCACCAGTACCCTTCTTATGACCATTCCGCTTGGTGCAGTCGGTGATGAAATGACCTGGATCACCACACTCAAAGCATCCGGATTTTGTGTTGTGTCTTTTGAACATTCGTTTATCATAGACATGATGCACTTGGTTGTTAAACAGACACAGATCATCATATCCTAGTGACTCAAGCTGGTCCTCAGTGATAGACATCAAGGAGAACCCAGCACAACTCACAAAAGAGGGGTCAGCAGAAGGTGTCGCAAGGGCCAGGGTTTTTGATCCAAAACCAGTGAGATTTGATCTCAACTGGATATCAACCTCTGTGGCCTTGAGCTTGCTGAACAGCTCTGAAATAGTCAAGGTATCATAAGAGGTGCTCTCAATGATAGAGGATACATTGATCTCGCAGATCTTAGGGTCCAAGGTATAAAGAATCTTGAGCGCCTGCTCATGATCTAAGACCAGCTAAACTCGCTTGGCCTTGTTGGCCCAAAGCTTGTTGATGATCGATTGAAAACGACCAAACAAGGCTTCAATAGATTCACCCGGCTTCTGTGTGAAATTTTCATATTCACGCCGGTAGGTCTGATAGAGCCGATCCTTGACCTGGGTTGTCTCCTCATGGTGTGCCTGGAGGGTATCCCAAATCTCTCTAGCAGTGCTGAGATGGATCACATGCTCAAATTCAGTGGGACCTAAACCAGAAAACAAAATGTTCACCGCTTTGTTGTTGTTCTGATGATGGGTGATTATCTCAGGAGATGTACGCTCAGCAACAGGTAGTATGGTAAAAGTAGCGTGAACACAAACGTCCCAAATGTCCGAGCTCTAGCTCATGAGATAGGCTCGCATGCGAGGCTTCCAATAAGTATATCCAAAAGCTTCTAGGGACGGGACTTTTCCAGAAGAAGTAATGATCACTACCTGGGGTTAGAATCGGTTAAGGTATGGAAAAACCCTAACCAGGCTCTGATACCACTTGTAGGACCAAAAGTAGCGACCAGAGGGGGTGAATGGGCGCCTAAAAATTCTTGCGAATCAATGGCCTCCACCTAACACCCAACGCACCTCAATTAACAACCAACAGAAACAATAACAGTTCACAGGTTCAAAAATAATCTAGCCTAAAAACAATCGGTGTCCTAATCGAAAAGACACCAACACAATGTTTAAAGGCAGATTAACAGATCACTCAGTACATAAGCTTTTTAAGCATAATTAGAAGAATCGTCACGTGCAATCTACTCAAGTACACGTAAAACGAGAATAAAGTTTACTGCCCAAAAATTCTCCTGTTTTAAAATTGTCGAAGCTTGTGCGATGCGGTCATGTGAAGCCTGTGGCTGCCGAAGCCTGCTTTGACTTGGCGAAGACTACTATCTTGTGAAACCTCCCTGAATCCACTACGAAGTCTGCAGAAGCAAGCTCAGACACCGAAGCCTAAGTACTAGCCTTGAATAGAAGACGAAAAACCTCTCGGTGCAGACTTCGCTCACAAAAACATGTAACTCCCGAAGCCTGGCTTCTCGTCGTGGTCTGTGTACCGGCTGACAACCTTCGCACACCCTATGGGCTTGGCAAACCGAAGAGTCTAGATCGGTCAACTAGGTATACCAGAATTAGCATCTATCGATTTTGCAGCGAAGAACATCCAGAAAACTCTGGCGGCGCACAAACCAGGAGAGACACATGGGATGTACTCTGATGTTTAGATTAAAGTGAGTTAACCCTAACACTAGGGATTGGGGCCCTATTTATAGGCAGCCCAATAGACTAGGAAAAATACCAAAAGACCCTTAGGGTTTTTACAGACGCTGAAATAAAATGGAAAAGACCAAAATGCCCTTAGGATTTTTTACAGACTCGACTGACAGACTGTGGGCCTAAAGGCAAAATAGTAAAAACTTAAATACAAATGACTTGTTTTTATGCGGATCTTTCGTAGCAGCTATGGCTTCACCTCGGAACGGTCAGATCCGAGATCAGCGGTCGTCAGTTTTGTGTCAAAATTGACAAAGCATCCACCGTCTTCGCACCAGGTACCCGGATTGGGCCGGCCCGATTCCACGGCTCCCTCAGCCTAGCAATCGCTCGCCGCCCGTGTACCTGAGTCAATCCAGGTCAACAGACTAGTGGATCCTCTGCTGCTCTTAGCCCATGTACTCAGATTGGGCCAAACCGACTTCGCGGCCCCTCTGCCCGACAGTCGCTCGCTGCCCGTGTACCTGAGTCACATGCAGCCTAGATACAGCAGGTCTTCTCTTTTCTTCATGTCCTCTTAACTTACTTTGACAATCACTCATCACATCTGGAGCCATGAGGCCCATTATCTTAAACATGGCTCCTCAACCCCCAACAGCGACCGCGGTCTCCACCCTCATCGCCGACCCCCAACCTTGACCGTGCCCTCCACCCTCATCGCCGACCCCCAACCTCGACCGCACCCTCCACCCTCATCGCTGACCCCCAACCTCGATCGCACCCTCCTCGCCGGTCCGCGATGGCTCCTCCTAAGCACGAGTTTAAGAGGGGTAAGAAGTGGAGGTTTCAGCGCCATACACAAGCCGATAAGAGGTTTTTTGTACTGAAGATTGAACCAAACAGTGGATCCTTAGACTCTACATCAAGTGGGGTGTGTGAGGTTTGCAAATGCGGTAAGCTTAAGGTCCATGGTATAGTTTGTAGTTGCTTGGCTTTCTCCAAAAGTAAGCAAGTGCTTCTCGCATTGGACTCTGACTTGGAGGACGACTCGCCGCATGATGAGGCAACTGGTGGCAGAGGGAAGCATGTCGAGGCTAGCGGTGGAAAAGGGAAGCATGTAGAACAATGCGGCATCAAGAGGAGGCATGAGGCAAGATCGTCTTTTTATGCAAATTTTATATTTTTATCAGCCAATTCAATCATTGAACGATATTTTTTACATTGCTGCATCACCGTGCTTTCATAATAGAACTGAGAGATGTTTGTTGTAGATCCTTCACTTAATTTTATCAGCCAATTCAATCATTGAACAATATTTTTTACGTTGCTACTTCACTATGCATTGATAATAGGAATTAAGAGATGTTGGTTGTGGATCCTTCACTTAATTGAATGATTGTATGCTTTTGGTCCATGTTTCTCTCCTCATCCAGGACTATCTAGAGAAAATGGTGCTTGTTGTTATCACTGCATTGCTGCCCTACTATCTGATGGATACTATATTTAAGAATTTGTAATGACACTTCTATAAGTGCTATATATATCTACATATGACTATGAAATGCCTGCTTTTATCAGGTTGTATGCTTTTGATAAGTTGTTCTCACTATCGCCACCATGTGTATTTTCTTGTTCATGAACATTAGAACATGTCAAGGATCAAATTAGTTGTGCAATGTTAGTGGGATTTATTTATGGTGTCTTTAAACACCACTTGCATGATAAACCTTCATGTGTTTGTAGAAAATTTTAGCAATTTTGAGCATTTGAATCAAATGAAGAAGCACAACACAATTACAAATGTTTGTAGTTGTTCACTACTTCACTTGTTTGTAGTTGCAATGGTTTTTATTTGCTAATGAATAATTGATTCATTTGATGTGAATTGTGACTTGTAGTATGTGAACGCGGGAGAGCAGTTCAGACTGCCTGATGATGCTGAGTTGGTTGAGGACTGGCAAGTTGAGCCTTTTCATCTGTTTAACTAGAAAGAGGTTGGGTTTGTGCCGAGGAAGAAGAAGAGCAAACCATAGCTTCCTTTTGGGTTTGGGCCGGAAGTGCGTTTTGGTTTGGTGTGTGGTTCGATGTGTAAGCTGGTTTCCCTAGCCTAGACTTGTGTTTGTTTACTTACTTTCCAATAAACATGATGTGTCATGTTTGGATGTGAATTTGGATGGATATATGAATTTGGATGTGATATGTGAAGTTTGGATGTGAATTTGGATGGATATGTGAATTTGGATGTGATATGTGATTTTTGATGTGATATGTGAAGTTTGGATGTGATATGTGATTTTTGTTGTGATATGTGAATTTATATATAAATTGTGTTTGATTGTGAGTGTGGATATAAAGATACATTTTTAAAATGGTTTTAAATTTATTGGATAATAACTAATAATAGAGTCAAAAATGTGAATATGGTTTTTCTATAAATTTTGGTTAATTATTTCATGTCTTGTAGTTCAAATTTAACTTATTTTGACTTTGATCATAAAAACACACTTAATGAAATAAAAAACAGTAAACTGAGGCAGAAAAATACCAATTTTTTAAATTTGATAAGTTATGATGTATTTTTATTGTGAAAAAAATTCAAGTTCAAACGAAGATTTAAACATCAATAAAAAAGTGCTGAAATTTTAAAAAATAAGAACTGGAAAAATTGTTTGGGCGCCAACAGCAAGGTTCAAAGCTCAAACCGCTTGCCAGTAGCAAGGTTTGAACATCGAACCGCATGGCCCCAAGCGAGCCCCTCGCACCACTGCGCTACAATGTATTTCTCGACATTGTAGGCAGTGTATGCTAGATAATCCCTATCTCTATTAATAGTGGTGGTCAGGTGTAATCAGTGGTGGGCATGCTGACGTCACCAGCCCACCACTGCTATTCCTTTTAGTAGCGGCGGTCGGGTGATGTCAGGGGCCCACCACTACTAAGTCGAGCACCAGCGGTGGGTGGATTAGTAGTGGCGGGCTGGTGACATCATCGCCCGCCACTACTAAGTGAAAATAGTAGTGGCGGGCTGGTGACGTCAGCATGTCCGCCACTTCTAATACACCTATATAAAAGTTTTAGCTCCCACCATTCGAAAACCTACTTTCATTTATATCCCTAAACTCCCACACGCTGAACTCTGCCCGTTGACGCCGCTCCCGGAGCCCGCGCCGCCCTCAGATCTCGTCGCCGTCGTCCCCGAAATCTATCACCGTCATCGCTGCCGAATTCCACCTGTCGCTCCCGGAGCCCGCGCCGCCCTCAGATCTCGTCGCCGTCGTCCCCGAAATCTATCACCGTCATCGCTGCCGAATTCCGCCTGTCGCTCCCGGAGCCCGCGCCACCGTCCCCGTCGCACGCCGCTGTCCCGAAGCCCGTGACGCCATCCCGGACCCCATCGCCGCCGTCCCCGACATCATCCTTCATAAAAGTGAGGCATTACCCTAATACTAAACCGTTTCTCACCCTCTGCTTCAATTTTCCTCAAGAAAATCCAGACTAGACATTACCCTCCGTTTGTTTGCATGCAATTTTGGATTTGTTTAAAGTTTCATGAGATCAAAATATCCTTTGATGAATTATGTTGTTGGTACGTCTTTTGTCCCTATTGATGGAGTTGTATGCTCATGATATGTTGTTGTATGGAAGAATTGATAAAACATGGCAAAATTGCAGCATTAGTAAAACACCTGTAAATGCTAATATGTAGATATTGTGGATGATTGAACGCAAAAATGCATAAGCAGTAAAACACATAAAAATGTGCTCTATAAATTAAACTTGGAGAACACCTATTTGCCGATAGCGGATTCGTGTAGTGATAGATGGATATGTGCAGAAAACTCTTTATTCTTTCTACTTGATGATCTAATAGTAAATAAGCTTGATGTGATGATTTTGTAAATAAGCTCAGAGATTTGAAATGGCTGAAGACCAACATTGGATTCTGCAATTCCTTTTAGACGCCTATGATCCAAATTGTTATTGAGTTATCTCATGTATGTCATCAAAGCCGTGCGACACATCCATTCCTTGCAATAGCTTCTTCTTTCTCATGCTACTGGCAGGGAATGGATGTGCCCACGGGTTCCATGGCAGCCATGAACATATTTTAAAAACAACACAAAATATGTTGAGGCCTTAACAACACTAGAGAGAGAACAACTAATAGTAAACTAGCTAGTTGTTATATGATGCATACATAACACAAGCATTATACTTGAGGATTAATGGGCTCTGCCCTAGGTGCCACCTAGGCGCCTCTAGGCGCTAGGTGCCAGGCTGCCGACTGACTAGCGCCTCGCGCCTTTTAGAACACTACTAGGGATTAGATCTTCAAGAGTCATGTTTAGATTATATTGCTATCTTTTAGAGGCCTATGATGCAAATTGTTATTGAGTTATCTCATGTATGTCATCAAGCCATATAACACGTCCATTCCCTTCAACATCTTCTTCTTTCTTGTGCTGTTGGAAGGGAATGGATGTGCCCATGGTTCCAAGGCAGCCATGAACATATTTGAAAAACAACACAAAATATGCTAAGGACTCAACAACTTCGTGAAGAATCCAATGTAACACAACAGTACTAGAGAGAGAACAACTAATAGTAAACTAGCTATTTGTTATATGATGCATACATAACACAAGCACTATACTTGAGGATTAGTATAGTAGCTTCAGAAGTAATAGCTGACTATTGATGCATAAGGCCACTGCCTAGTCTGAATCATACATAACACAACAAACAGGAGAGTTGTAGATAAGAAAAGTTTTCATCCATTTCTTCTGAAGCTACTATACTAATCCTCAAGTGCATCTAACATGTGCATTGTTTCGTACATGAAAATATGACAGCAGACCTTTTTTACATAACCAAAATTTTGATACATTAGCCTCTTAACTATGAATAGTTCATCTATGGCGGAAGAAGGATATTCTGTCGACGAGCTCATCTACGAGTCTCCTACAAAAACAAATAAAGAGGGTTCATCTGAAGGATCCTCCGATAGCGAATCATCGTACCACTCTCCAGAGAATGAACATCCAGTGGAGCCTAGGAAGAAGCAAACGAGACAAGACACCGATGAGGATTACATTCCTGAAGCTCAAGCGGAGGTAATTATTGAGTTTGTAACAAGTTAGAGAAGCTTCTAACCGAGGATTACATTCTTGAAGCTCACATTGTCTATCATCGTAGGATCATCCAAAGTGAGTAAGCAAGCGTCGATTATTCCAAGTCGAGAAAAGAACAGCTATTGTCCCAGCTGTTGAGTCATCTGAGCCAACAACTGTTGAGCCCGTTGCCACTACATCCTCTGCAAATGCGAATAGGAGAGGAAAATGGGAGAAGAACAAGTTGCATACAGCTATCTATGAGGTGGAAGAATTGTATGTTTATGGGGCTCCAAAGAAGCCGAAAGAAATCACAGTTAAGTGGCTCAACGACTGTGGATGTCTCGCCAGAGAGCGATGTAAAATAGTTTGGAAAAACTGGAAGAGTGTCCCTGAAGTTACAAAGAATGAATTGTGGCAGCATATAAAAGCGCATTATAAATTCCCGAAAGATCGCTTAGAAGATGCTAAAGCTGCTACATTGAAGACTATCGAGAAATCTCTTCGTACATTCAGGACTAAATTGAACACCTAGTACCTTCAGAAAGGAGAGTCGTCGCTCAAAGACTATGGCTTTATCACGCCAAATGAATGGAACAAATTCAAATTTCCGCATTGCTCTGAAGAAGCCAAACAAGAGAGCATTATGTTCAAAGAGCTTAATAAAAAGAATAAGTTCCCACATAAACTTGGCCCATGTGGATATAAGGCCAAGGAGGATGAGTGGAGTAGAAAGGAGGAGGAGGACCATGCGGCTGGGTTACCTGAACAGTGTTCAGGTGCTGATCAGCGCACAAAGAGATGGCTCCTAGGTCGAGCTAAAAAAACACCCGAGGGCCAATATATCCTCTCCGACTCATGGACTAGTGAATTATTTCATAAAGCACAGGAAATCGCTGAGTTGGAGAAGGCTAGAAAGTTCAAGCCAGAGGGATGTAATAACCAGCTTATATTTGCTCTCGGAAACGAGGAACATAGAGGGCGCACCCGAGGTGTCTCTTCTATAGCACCCTAGAAAAATACTTTCAAGAAACAGGATGGTGCCACATACAAGAAGCATCAAGCACACACAGATGATGTCGCAAAGCGCCGTGCAGAGTGGGAGAGACACTTTTTTGAATTTATTAGTAAGAATCCAAACATAATGCAGGCTGCAGTGGGACAGATCATTGTGCCAGAGGTACGACTTGATGTACCAAGTAGTGTTGGATCAGTACAAGAAAAATTACCTATAAACTATATCAAATAGGACACACCATACAGTCTGCATGTACCGATTGGGCACAAAGGGCATTCCCAAGAGGTTGCACGAGGCATTGCTATTTCTGGGGATTTATTTCACAATCGGTCTATTCCTGTAGAGTATACCAAGGTTTAGGTCAATGAGATCATCAATGACAAATTTATTAATGACCCCTTGGATCTTCCGATACTTGATGAGGGGATTGAGACAATCGGAGATGCACTGAATAACTTTGTCTTATGGGCCAGTCGAGATATCAAATTACTCCAGAGGCAGTCTCTGACAAGTTCTCAGAGTAGATCGCCTATTTTCTTGTCGCAATCCCCCACATATCTTTCATATCATGATATGCAAAATATAGGATCTTTATCACCTATTGTTGAGCGTGAAATGGAGGAAGAGGCAGAGAAGGAATCAGTGCCTGATAAAGTGGCAGATCGTCAAATGGCTCAAGAACTCGAGGAACACGTGCCCGAAAAAGTGGGAGATCCACAAATGGCTCAACAACACATGCCGGAGGAAGTGACGGATCCTAAAGTGGTCGAGCCTGATCAAGTGGAAGAGTCAATTACAGCGGCCGAGCCTGATCAAGTCAGAGAGTTAGTTCCAACGGCCGAGCCTCATGTGACAGAGCTAGTGGACGATCCTGATCAACTGAAAGAGTCAGTTCAAGCGGTCGAGATCTAGTCCAAGAATCAAGAGGCACGCCCAAAGCCCACAATCCACAAGACAATTGTTCAAATTGGGTAGTGTTCTGAGCCAAAGTCTGAAATGCTCAAATTCTTTAGTACTGTGGGGGAAAACACGTTCTATGCCCGTAGAGGCTCACTTAAAGGCTCTAGTACAAAAACATGGCTCACTTTTTGCGATCATTGGACCTACGGAGACGATGATTTTATCAAGCATGAACTAGGCAAACCATTCTTACCCCAACGAGTACTTTAGAGTATGAACTAGGAGTTGAAATCATTTCATGACTGGTATCTTGAAGCGTCTTCATTAGGAGTTATGCAAATAGAAGTGAAGGTTCCAACAAAAGTATTCAACTGCCCAGAGTTTAATATTGTACTATTTTTCGATGACTTCCACCGGATGTTCCATCTGAAGTGAACCTACATCACAAGCATGATACTCTAGTGCCTGTAAGTAGTTTTAATTTGTCAATACAAAGCAAAAATCAATCATGTCTTATATTGACTAGTGTTTCATAACATATGCAGTTTGAATTAATGTTATGATGAGTCTAAAAAATATGGGTACTTGAACCCATCATTAATAAGTCAAAGTACACTGAACCCAGTACTAAACCAGAATGATGCAAAGTATTGGAGTGCGGGTCGGAAAAAGTTTCAAAGGAAGATTTTCAATAAAGACCAAGACGCACTTAAGAAGAATAAAAGGAATTGTGTCGCGTTGTATATTGCGCGGTGCATGTTTCAATGGAGGGACAGAGAAATGATAAGCAGAGCATATAACTTTAAGTAAGTATACCCATTATATCCACTTAATCACGTTTTATCGATTATGAAACTAACATAATCACATATTACTTCTTTCGATAGTGATCATTGGATTGCACTTCTTATATACCCAAAGAACTCTAGGGTTTGGGTGCTCGACTCTCTCGACAAACCCAGAAAAGAATATCAAGATATAATAAATGTTCTTAAGAGTGCATATAAATATTACGTGGAAAAGTTACATGGCCCACATGATCCACAAAGGCCAAAAGAAATGCATATCAGAACCAACTATCCGGTAAGATTATATTTTGAAATTTCTTAATTCAAATAATAAAGTCAAACTATATATCATTCTAACTTTGTCTATTTTGAAGTGTCACAAACAACTTCCTGGTTTGGTGCATTGCGGGTATTACACTTGTAATTTCATGAGAAATGACTTAGGAAAGTATGTGCGGACAGTATCCGAGGATACTAAAGAAGTAAGTTGATTTATTATGTGTTAATCTAATATAACTTGCAACGTATGTACTTATATGTTACATATGCAGACGTCAGGTCCATCAACCGTTGCCGGGAAGAGCCAACTCTCTGATGCAAAAATGTATGGAATCGTATCAAGGATGTGCCGCTTCATGATGCATGAAATTATTCATGAGCATGGAATACTCTTCGATCCTGAGGGTGAAGTGGCCAAGCATCCAACTCTGAGACGTTGGGACAAAAGACCTAAAAGGCTTGAACAACAGATTTCTAAGAATTTTGAAGCTCAGAAGCAAAAAGAAGATGTGCAAGATCAGAGCTGGCCTTCCGAGAAGAAACATTAAACAAAATGAGCATGTATTTGTGAACATTTGTTAATTTTGAAGTTTTTATAGATGTAAACTTTGTAAACTTGATGTGTGATGAAATGTAAACTTTGTAAATTTGTAACTTGATGAGATGGGTTGTTGTTGTGTTGATGTTGTGTTGCTGCTGTGGATGGTTGTGGGAGTTGATAATTTCTGTGGTTGTGTTGCTGCTGTGGATGTGGATGGTTGTGTGAAGCTGTATATTTCTGTGTTTTTGTTTGTGGGACTGTGTGAATTAAGGTTTATAATATTCTATGTAATGGGGAAACACAGTAGTGGCTGGCACGCTAATGTCATCTGCCCACCACTGCTGTTAGCCATAGCAGTGGCAGGCAAATGACGTCAGCGCGCCCGTCACTGCTGTTGATACAGTTGTGGCGAGCTCACTGACATCATCTGCCCGCCACTGCTACAGCTAATAGCAGTGGTGGGCAGATGACGTCAGTGAGCCCACCACTGCTATTGACACAGCGGTGGTGGGCACTCTGCCCGCCACTACTAACCAGGGTTAGTAGTGGCGTTAGAGTAGTGGTGGATTGGTTGCCTGCCACTATAGTATGTTTTTGCCCGCCGCTACAGTGTCGCTTTGTAGTAGTGTAACCAAAGCCAATGGTGCGAGGACTTCGCCTCCTCTGAGTTCTAGCGTTGATGTGAAGCAAGTGGAGACTAGGGAATTGGAGCCGGTGGACTTAGAGCCCACAAATTCAGAGGTCCAACAGGACGAAGACTTCGACAACTTATATGGGGTCCCAGACCTAATGAAGGTCTCTCCAATCGAGGAGACCGAAGGTATTTTAATGGCCCCGCCATTTTGTTCCTTCGCTTTTCTACTTTGTTTCCAACTTTTCCTTTTCTTTAGATGCTGTCGGAGCCGAAGCAATGATCCCGGACCCCGACGAAGAGGGGGGGTCCTCTAGTAGCAGCGGAGGGTCCAATGAGGACTCCTCTTTGGATGATGAGGACAGAGGGGTTGCTGATGGTGAAGCGGCTCACAAATCTCTGCTGATCGATATAGTCGACGTCGTGGAGTGGAGCCCACCACCAGAAGCGACCACAAGCCGAGTGCATTTGCTAAGGACATTTATCTCACTGGGGTTGCCTACTGGTGAGTTAGTGTCCCATTTCTTTCGAGGCAGTGAAGGCTTCGTGTCTAGCGACTTGGTAATGGAGATGGGCCTCTACCCCCACATGGAGCTCGCTTTGGTAACCGAAGAGGCTATTCTTCAGGTAACAGAGCTTGTAAAGGGTTCGTCAAATGTTTGGCTTTTAATTGCTTCTAATAACTTTTTTTTGTTTCATCAGGCCTTCGCACTACTTCATGGGACTGCCATCGTCGTAAACCGCCAAGAAGACCGTGCTGCAGAGGACTTCGGAAACCTTCATCGCCAGGCTTCGGAAGCCACACAGGGGCGGGAACATGCCGAAGCGGCTGTTGAAGCATCAAAGGCCGAAGCAGCCGAGGCCCGCCAGGTTGCAGCCGCAACTACTTCCGAAGTTGAGGGCCTCCGACAAGCCCTCTAAGCTTCGAAGGATGAGGCCGAGAGGTTTAAGGTGGAGTTTGAAGCATCGAAGGCCCAAGAAGCTGAGGCCTGCTAGGTTGCGGTCGCACTTACTTCGGAGGCCAAGAGGTTTAAGGTGGAGGCCGAAGAGCTTCGCGCCGAGAACGAAGCCTTAAAGGCTAAAAGGGCCGAAGTTATCCGAGGGGTCGACGATGCCACCTCCATCATGACAGGGATTTTGGAGCGCAAGGGGACTCAGTGTCTAACCCCAAGCTTCGGAGCCCAAGATCCTGCCCGACGTCGTCTTGGATTTTTCCATACTACCGAAAGAGTAGCAGGCCAGGGGTGCTTTAGATGCTCCATGAAATGGGTTGCCAGCACCTCGAGGCTGCGACCTCCATTAAGCCAGTGTCTTTTGGGGGCTCTCGCTTGACTTCACCGGCTCCACGGGTGCTCGAGGCTTGGCGCCGACTGCATGAGCCTTGGAAGTCCCAGGCCTAAGAAGTCTCCCTCGAACTTCTGTAGAACGATCGCACACATTATGTGAAGCAGCACTCGCCCGCTTTGGGATGAAAGCCTCCTCCTCCGAAGGTGTAGATCTCTTAGGCCTCCATTTTGTAACACTTAGCCATATTAATGTAACGCAAACTTATCCATTTATTATTTAATGAAATGTGCGGTTGTTTTGGACTTGTCCATGCTCAATCTTTGAATGTCTAAGTTGATGTCAAAGTACTTGATTATTCGGAGGCACTTCACCACCAATGGGTAGTCTTCGAAGTAGCTAGGTGTGAATTTCGCCCTCGAGCCACCCTCGATTCAAGACACCGAGGGGTCCTATGGGTGAAGTTAACACCGAAGTAGCTCAAGAAATATTAGCCTCCGCAATTAGCGAAGCATACCCCATACACACCGTAACTAGCTCTTGGCCTTGTGACTATCGATGTAGTCTCTAGATAGACATAAATACTTTGCTAACTCAATACGAAGAGGTCTTCGACCGACTCTTTGCCTTCAAATTACCAGAGGGCTTCGGCCTCCTGTAGGCTTCAGCTGCTTCAATCTTCGAATGTCTAAGTTGATATCGATGTACTTGATTATTCAGAGGCACTTCACCACCAATGGTAGTGTTCGAAGTAGCTATGTGTGAATGCTGCCCTCGAGCCGCCCTCAATTCAAGATACCGAGGGGTCCTATGAGCGAAGTTAACACCGAAGTAGCTCAAGACATATTAGTCTCCACAATTAGCGAATCATACTTTGTACACACCATAACTAGCTCTTGGCCTCATGACTATCGAGGTAGTCTCTAGATAGACTTGAATACTTTGCTAACTCAATATGAAGGGGTCTTCAACTAGCTCTTGTCCTTCGAATTACTAGAGGGATTCGGCCTCCCGTAGGCTTCGCAGATATTGTGATTTGGACGTTGTTGCTATAAGATTTACTAGATCGGCACAATTTATTAAAAAAGTTATCTCATCGCCAATATTGCCAATAGTGTGATTTTACCCTAGCCTCATCGATCATACACCGTGGAGGGTGTCTATGGTGTAGAAAAAACAGTACCAAGGAGAGCGTTGTGCCTATTCACCACCTATAAAACCTCACCAGTGGCCCCTGAGCTCATTACATGCACATATCTCTAAACCTTTAACTCTTCTTTTTGGAGCCCTTCGCCCTTAGCCTTTAGATTGCGAAGCCCCTAGCCTCTTGCCTGCGAAGCCTATGGTCAGGATGTCAAAGCCCCAAGCAATGAAGGCCACAACGAAGCGCTATGGTGCATTTGACCTCTGCCCTCCATCGGAGAAGTTGGTGCAGACTTTGGAGCTAGGTAAGATGAAGTCTATTGTGGAGTCTATCTGTGAAGTTTATGCAGGAAGGGTTTCGAAGAAGGTGGGCCTCCATGTGTTAGAGACCGACACAACACCTACTCTGCATGATGATGAAGTCACGGTCTTTGAAGCCTTCTTCTAAGTAGGGCTCGGGTTCCCGGCTGAATACTTGCTTAGCGAAGTGCTGCAGATATACCACTTGGAGCTCCCTCGTCTATCACCGAATGCAATAGCCTGGCTTGCAATCTTCGAGTGGGCAATGAGGGCCAAAGTATGTGAGGGTCGAGCGGACGTCTTCGCAGCCCTTCATGATGCAAATTGCCAGCCTAAGAAGCGGACTGAAGAAGACAGAGTGGTCAGGGCGGTGGCCTTTGGCAGCATCAACTTCCAACTCCACAAGGAGTACAATGATTCCTTCTCGATGAAGGCTGTCAACAATCGTTGGTACTTGAGGTGGGATCAGAATTGGTTTTACATTATTGTTGGCGTGGACTCCAGACTTCGCAACACCAATTCCCTCATCACTTATCGCTGCGAAGCCAAAGTGGACACGAACTCCGCCATCATATCATCAAGGATGTAGTTGTTGTAGAAGGTGGCATAGAGGATAAGCATGAGGGATCTTGTAGAGGAATTCATCACCCTTCGTATCACTCCCCTTGGACGACAATGGCCGAAGGGTGTCTTTAAAGACTCCGAGGATGATGACTTGAATGAGATCTCTCCGGAGTTCGTTGGTGAGTCTTCGAAATTTTGTTCTTGTACTATCTACACTTTGCTCAATGCTTTAATTATTTGGGCCTCATTATCTTGTAGTCAAGCGGGAGATATTGACGCCGAAGATTGCACTTATAGCAGCGGAGCGCATTTTGGGGGCTTAGTCTAAAGATCAGCGAAGTCGATGCCTCACACTTGTTGGGACCTAGGAAAGGTACAACAGGGTATGGGCCCATCTTGGGGTGGACAAAGTCCCAGTATTCTCGAAGATAGCAGACCCAACGACTTCCAACGGGGGGCCAAAGAGAAAGAGAGCTGAGGGAAGCGAACCGTAGGGTTCGTCGCCCCAATGCTCCCGAGGAACACCGAACTATAAATACCCCTCAGGATCCTCTAAACCGACCTCGGCTAACTAATCACCTCGCATAGCGACTTCACCGCCTTTGAGTCCCATTGCTGAAGCAAAGCCCGTAGACTCGGAGGACAGCGCAAGCGAAGATTTTGCAAACTTCTTCGCACTTCCAAACTACCAGGACCTCTCTCCTATCGCGGAGGAGATTGAAGGTATTTTAATGGCCTCACCATTTTATTCCTTCGCTTTTACATTTCATTCATGATGTTGTAGGCGAACCCTAGCTCTGGTGATGGCGAAGCGTCTCCCTAGCTCCTCCGGATGTTGTATGGGAGTTAACAGAGCAGAGCCCATCTCCAGAGGCATCCACAAGCCTAGCGACTTTGTTAAGGCCCTTCATCGCACCTTGGGTGCCTACCGGTGAACTGTTGTCCCACTTCTTTCGAGGCATCGAGGGCCTCACCGCTAGCAACTTGGTATCAGAGATGGGCCGCTACCACCACGTGGACCTCGCTGCGACCGCCGAAGAGGATATCCTTCAGGTAAATGGATATTGTAAAGGGTTTGTTAGACCCTTTGCCATTTTGTTGCTTCTAACAATTTATTTTGTTCTTGCTTCCTTAGGCCTTCGCACTACTTCATGGTACCGCCATTGCCATAGACCGTGAAGAGGGCCTCACGGTGGAGGGTATTGAAAACCGTCGTCGTCAAGCTTCGGAAGCTACTCGACTACAACAAACTGAAGTGGATGTGGAGGCATCAAGGGCCAAAGTAGCCGAGTCCTACAAGGTCGCAGAGGAGACTGAAGGTATTTTAATGGCCTCGCCATTTTATTCCTTCTCTTTTACATTTCATTCATGATATTGTAGGCTAACCCTAGCTCTGGTGATGGTGAAGCATCTCCCTAGCTCCTCCGGATGTTGTATGGGAGTTAACGGAGAAGAGCCTATCTCTGGAGGCGTCCACAAGCCTAGCGACTTTGTTAAGGTCCTTCATCACACCTCGGGTGCCTGTCGGTGAACTGTTGTCCCACTTCTTTTGAGGCATCGAGGGCCTCACCGCTAGCAACTTGGTATCAGAGATGGGCCGCTACCACCACGTGGACCTCGCTGCGACCACCGAAGAGGATATCCTTCAGGTAAACGGATATTGTGAAGGGTTTGTCAGACCCTTTGCCATTTTCTTGCTTCTAAAAATTTATTTTGTTCTTGCTTCCTTAGGCCTTCGCACTACTTCATGGTATCGCCATTGACATAGACCGTGAAGAGGGCCTCACGGTGGAGGGTATTGAAAACCACCGTCGTCAAGCTTCGGAAGCTACTCGACTACAACAACAAACTGAAGTGGATGCGGAGGCATCGAGGGCCAAAGTAGCTGAGTCCTACAAGGTTGCGTCCGCAGCCTCTTCGGCAGTTGATGGACTTTGGAAAGACCTCCAGGCTTCGAAGGATGAGGCCCGTGAGGTTGCGGCTGTAGCCTCTTCGGAGGTTGAGGGCCTTCGGCGAGACCTCCAGCCTTCGAATGATGAGGCTGTGAGATTTAAAGTAGCAGCATATTCAGAGGTTGAGGGCCTTTGGTGATACCTCTAGGCTTCGAAGGATGAGGCTGCGATATTTAAAGCAGTGGCCTCTTCGAAGGTTGAGGGCCTTCGGCGAGACCTCCAGGCTTGGAAGGATAAGGCCGTGATATTTAAAGCAACAACTCTTCAGAGTTTGAGGTCCTTCGAAGAGACCTCCAAGCTTCGAAGGATGAGGTCGCGAGATTTAAAGCAGAGGCTGACAAACTTCGCGCCGAGTACAAAGCAACAAATGCTTACAGTAAGTACTTTTCATTTAGTACAATGATATGTTAGTTTAAATTTATCACATATGATCCTGCTTTAACAAGAGATGTGTTAATCATTTAATAGGAAATAATGGATCTGAAGCAGCAAGCCTTATCCAATTTCTATAAGTATTAAGAAAATCATGGTCATATTAGACACAAATAAGCCTATGGGTACTGATTGTTTTAACCTGGTTGTTCGGATGTTTGCATGTAATGAGGCCTTGATGTGGTGTGAAGACAAATACTACTACATGGATCTACAATTTATTGTAATTCGTGTAATTATTTTATACATAATATAGTATCACTTGATTGTATTCATGTTCATAATTATTTGATCAAAAATAGACCACATTTGATTTTCCTCGAGACCCTCTCCGTAAACCCAAACTAGATGTTACTCGGCTGGCAAAATTGTTTGAATGTTGTCCTAACATGGAGTATGATATTTCAGATTGCAGCGATGTAAGTTATTATCCTTTGTTACATCCATTATAATATTTTTATTGTATTTGTATTTATTGCCCTTGTATGAAAGGCAGAAAGTAGAAAATAGTGTGTATAAATTGTATGTCCTATTATTTCTTCCTTTATTTTTGTTTTTATTACTCTCTACCTATGTATGTAGACCAACCAAACTCCACCAGCATTGCTTTATTATTTTCTACAAAGACATATTTATAATGTGTACTCCCATGTTTATTTTTTTAATTCAATGTTCTTTCGTGGTTATTAATTTATAGCACCGTAGAAAATATTTTGTTGTTAAGTCCTGCCATTTTGTAACTATATATCAATGATTATTTTTTTGCATATTCTAATGCCTTACTCTTTCATGCAACGTCACAAACTATTCATATTTAGAATGAAGGCTAGAAAGGTCATTATAATGGGATCCATTGCCTGTACCTACGGGGGTTAAGGTTTTGCATCCAATCGTATACTATACCTACACACCGCTAAATATTGCTAATAATATGAAACTCGCCATGAATTTAGCCAATCCTAAATGGAACAACAATGTATATAAGTGGCATTGTGTATTACCACCATGGGTCCTGAAAACATTTTACTGGTAATTGCCTCTAAATTATAAACATCTAATTAATTTGACTACTTATGTTCAAATAACATGTAACATTAACATGTATTTTGCAGTAATTTAATAGACTGTGTGGTTATCAATTATATGCGCTTATGGGATGGTATAAGATTATCATTAATTAGCACAATGAGTGCCCACGTTTTTATATTTGACTCATGATATTCTATGTTACTGTTTTTCTAATAAATATATGTGAAATACATTTACAGGATACGAATGTCATGGGAACAAAGTTTCTTGTTGAAATACTGAAGTACGACGAGAATGAATGTAAAGAGAATATTCCTGAAGTAATTCAAGAAATTCTTAAGTGTGTTGAAATATTTCAATTTGTATAGCACTTGAGTGATTTTGAAGGGATTTACGTATTTGTTTCGTGTTTAACTGAATAATAATATAATTATTTTTCTTGTTTTTTATACTTTGTAAATTCCTGTTATATCCCTATGTATTTATGCTTGGTCGAAGCTGAGCTCTGGAGCCACCGGTCACACACCCCTCCATCATCGGCCTCATGGGGCTCCACCGCCGACCCCAAGCGCCTCCACCCAAGCCTTGCATGGTTACGCCATCGGCAACGAGCTCTCGCGCCCAACCTCGCACGACTCCGACGGCGGCCATGAGGCCTCGCACAGCTCCGCCACCTGCCCAAAGGCCCTGCACCCCTCCACGCCTGGCCTCGCCCATCTTTGCCTCTGGCAGCCAGCCCCCAGTCCCTCCACCACTGGCAAATAATTAAAAGTCCCTAATTTAACTGTCTAACAAATATTTTTTGATTTGTTCCATTGCGTAGTACGGGCACACTACTAGTATGTAGCTAAAATCATCATTAGCTTTAAAGTTTCTTGGACAACCAAATATCTTCTTCAGGTGAAATGAATTGAAGCACCTATAGTTTTGGTTCATAGCATCTAAATAAACAAGCTCACTCTTGAATGTGCGGAAGATTTAGTGTATATGCATAACAACTTGTGTCTTTTTTCAAGAAACTCTTAGAGTATAAATCGGGGCCACAACTCAAATGTGAGATGTTGAGAGTGATAACTGAGTCAGTTGATGATGTTGGTATTCTTAAAGATACAAACCTATTCCTAGATGAGCATGAACTTATTAGTTGTCACCTCTTATTCATTAACTCTTGATGAACTTATGTTATATTTGATTATTGGTTAGCTCATGCTAAACTTATATTATGTTTGACTATTGGTTAGCTTATGTTGAACCTATGTTAAGTTTAACTTTTGGCCTTTTAACTCATTTGTACATTTCTATGTTTAGCTTTGATTTTTTGTTTTAACTATATTTATTTTATTTATACATATATACTCATGTGTATTGATCGATGTATTCATGTTTTTACAAATTTTCATATTGTTGTGTGACATAGGCCGCTAGTAAATGAAGCACCCTTGATCTAGTCATCAGTGTTGTTCTAGGAGTTGGCCGAGGTCCAAACGCCAGTGTTGCCAACTATTGTGCTACATAGCCATCAAAGGTGTAGCCCCTATGTTCTAGCCACTGATGAATATTTACCTAACTAGACCGTGACGTGCGTGTTACACGCATGTGAAAAATATATTGTCTGCACAAATTGTACCAATGTGAATACAAATAAGCAATAAACAATGATATTAAGCATAAATAAATATGACATCTTCTCTTTAACTTAATTAAACATCAGTGATTTGTATAGGTTTAGAATTGTTATAGACGAGCTTATCCCAAATACACTACTGCACGTGGCTGAGAACAGAAGCATGTCAAAACAAACATGCATTGAATAAATTACTATGATATTGTCTATGATGCCATAGTATCAAATTAAAGAAAATAGTAAGAAATAACACAAATATTGTTCAATATATATGCAAGTTACCACAACAAACTATCTTTTCAATATGCGAGTGAACCATGTTTTCGATGCCATGAACAATACTGTCAGGCTGACCCTCTATATAGCATAAAGGAGGTAGCAAATTAGGAAATCGATATTAAAAAAGAACAAAGAAAAAGACAATAGTAACTGATTGACAATGGATAAAAATTTACCAACATCAACTTTAGTAAGCCCAGGAAGAACAATAAGAATCAGGTTAACAACAGCAAAAGAGTGAGTGTTAGAAAGTAGACAAAAAATATGATACAAATCAGACAAATCACAATGACACACACAAATAAATATTGTATAGCCATCCTATCAATGTCAGAGATCTTTGTTAGTAGGAAAATGACAAAGAGTCAATCTAAATGCAAGCCACAACTCTATCACAACAAACAACAATCAAGGTGAAAAAAACAATTGCAATAAAACAATACCACATAAGTGACATTTTACAGCATAGTTATCTTACCACATGCCTTCCCCTCCCATGCTCCAGCACTGATATGGACATCACTAGTCAGGATACGACCATGACTATTAGCCAACAAACTAAGGTGCATGCTTTATACGTTAGATTTACTTATTATATATTTGAGCCGTGGATGCTACACCATAAGATGTGTTTGTTTTCAATTTCAAAAATGCTGATGTGGATTAAAACAAGAGATGCATGCATATGGAACTCGTACAATATCATGGAAGTTGATTAGGGACCAAAACAGACAAGATCATGCAGCCGAACCATCGATTAGGCGATCGGGAAGAAGAAACATTCATACCGCCACTCGCGAGTCATTAAGACCACTCGGGAGTTAGCAAGACCACTCGGGAGTCAGCAAGATGGACCAGTCGGCAAGACGGACCAGTTTAGAGTCCTACAAAGTTACGTATTTGAGAATCCTACTAGTTTATGTATTTGAGAGTCCTACTAAGTTACATATTTGAGAGTCCTAGTAGGTTACATACCTGAGTCAGTTTTAGGTTTAAGGTTTTTGAGTCCTACTAGGATTAGGCTCGGCCCATGTTATAGATGGTATCTTAAGTCTTGTAAACCCTATAAATACATAGCTGCTGCCATAGGTAGGACTTGTGTTTTGCTTAGATTATTCTACCGTTACAGTTTCGTCGTAGATCGGTTTGTGAAACCCCAACTTCAAGTGCTTCAGATTATTATCTGTAATCCATATTGTGTTTATCTTGTTGTTGCAAAGTTTTTCAATTGATTTGCGGGATCAAAACTTTTGTGGTGAGGTCCACTATGTGAGAGTGTGGTCGATAACGACTAGTCGTGCAGGTGTAGCGATTCCAAAGTTTATATCACTGATCGACAGTCTTAAAGTGTGAGCGTCCACTCGTAACCTCAATCGAGCGTATCAGAAGATCGGGACACCTAGGATCGCATCAAGAACCAAGCTAAGTCTGCCAAGTCTGATCTCATGAACCTTCATTCAACCCATGAATTACAACAGGACCAACAACACCGGTGTTCCATGTCTTGTAATGCACTCCAACATTCTATATAGAAGGATAAAAAAATCACATGAAGAGTCAGGTTCAACAATTTCAGAATGAACACCACCGACAATAAAATCACAATAGAAACACATAGGTATCATAATTTTATACTCGATACATTGATACCTTCAATAACAACAACCCTGAAGCTAGGGACATAAATAGTTCTATTGGCCAACAAGAAAATATAATATTGTAATATTGAAATAGATGACTAGAGAGGGGTGAATAGGCACATCAACAAATTCTTTTGAAAAGATGGTATCTTCCTTTTACCCGATTCCCCTCCAAATAAAATTAGCAGAAGCAAAAAGAGAGATTAAAAGGAATTGAATACTTATGTATGAACCTAAACACACTCATAGAAAGATGTGATTCATCATGAAAACTTGCGAGAGGAAGTACGTGGACACATAAGATACAGGCTGTGAATTGTGTGCTGATCGGGCGAAGAAAATACAGGCGGCTGGAAAGAACAAAACAAATGGAAAAAAACAAGCAATGTTATTGACTTAATGTCTGTGCACTGTGCTCTCTTGATGGATTCGGATCGGATACGGATGGAAACGAATCCGGATAGCACTATTTACAACATTTTAATTCGAATACGAATACGGATTCGGATATTCTCGAATACGAATACAAAACGGATGTTTCAAATACGAATATGTATTCGGATGTTTACTCGGTTTAACTCCAAATGTTCGTTGTTTCACAAATTTTCCAAAAGTCCAAAGGGTTCAATATACCAAATTAGAATAATAATTAATAAGAAACAATGATACACAATAAACCATGCACAAACTAAATTTTTAACAACACTAGCTAAAATTCATCATACACAACAACCAACAAGAACTATATTCTTGAATTGAAATTCATCATACATTTCAAACAACAAAAACACAAAAATTGAGTCCAGGCGCGCCAATGTAGAAAAAATAGGCGGCGATTTGGAAAGAATTAGCGGAATTTTATTATTTTTAAAAATTAAACATTTTCAAAAATTTATTAACATCCTATATGATAAATTTCTTGAAACATTTTGAAATTTTTATCATGGTATCTATGTATAATATTATACCACCGTTACAAGTATCGTATTTTTCAGACTTTATTTGATTTTTTTATAATTAAAAAACTTTTAAGCTCCACATTACCGATGAAGTGTCGTAACATAATTTTTTAACATTTCTTTAAATTTAGTGGATAAGAACTAAAAATGTACACAAATAGTGAATGTAATTTTTCTATAAATTTTAGTGCATTATTTTAGGTACTTGCAGTTCAAATATCACATATTCCAATTTAAATACTAGAAATACAATTAATGAGTTAAAAATAGCAAATGGATCTAGAAAAAATACAAACAATTTATATGGTATGATATATGTTGTATTTTGATTATATAAAAAATTTCAAGTTCAAACAAATATTTAACCATCAATTTACTTTAAACCATAGCCTATTCCTTCTCAAAACTCTATTTCCTCTCAAGATAATCTGAGATTTTTTAACATTCTATATGATAAATTTCTTGAAACATTTTCAAAATTTTATCATGGTATATACGTATAATATTATAACACTGTGATAAGTCTCGTATGTTTTCAGACTTTATTTGATTGTTTTATAATTAAAAAACTCTTAAGCTCCATGTTACCGATGAAGTGTCGTAACATAAATTTTTTAAAATTTCTTTAAATTTAGTGGATAAGAACTAAAAATGGACACAAAATAGTGAATTTGATTTTTCTATAACTTTTAGTGCATTATTTTAGGTACTTGCAGTTCAAATTTCACATATTCCAATTTAAATACTAGAAAAACAATTCGTGGGTTAAAAATAGCAAATAGTTCTAGAAATATACAAAACAATTATATGGTATGAGATATGTTGTATTTTGATTATATAAAAAAATTCAAGTTCAAACAAATATTTAACTATCAATTTACTTTAAACCATAACCTATTCCTTCTCAAAACTATATTTCCTCTCAAGAGAATCTCAGATTTCTTCACATTCTATATGATACATTTCTCGAAACATTTTGAAAATTTTATCATGCCCTTTCCCTTTGTGTTGTATAATATTTTAGTTTCTGAACGATCTGGTGGCCACCCCTACATTGCTGAACTTTTTATTTTTTATCTTTAGTAGTCCCATTTGCCTTCACTTCTTGATTTCTATTTTTACAATTTTCAAGCATGGCATTCACTTCATTTGTTTTTTCATGCAGTTTGCCATTAGTTGAATTCATGCCTTTAAGCCTTCATCATCTACAAAACATGACTATAGTAAAGCAATGAATGGCATTTCTATAGAACTAATAGGTGTGATGAAACCTATCTGACATGTAAAATACATCTTTTATTTTCTAACTGAGATTTAATCAACACATGTTAGGACACATGATTTAACAAATGCCTTGATATTCTTGGACCGTATATAACTATGTGGTATATTGACCTTGGATTGTAGATAACTATGTGGTATATTGGCCTTGGACTATAGATAACAATGTGTCATTTAAAAAACAGAGGCAATACCACTAAGAGTTAATAAAGAACATGCTATTGATGCATTTAAGCTTTCTGGTCATCTATAAAACCTGGCTATAGTTAAAAAATGAATGGCATTTATGGAGAACTAACAAGTATGATGAAACCCATCTGACATGCAAAGTTGATCTTTTATTTTCTAACCAGGATTTAATCAGCACATGGCTAGCTCTTCATTTCATGTTATGACTTATGTGTCAATTTCAACCATGGTCCATGTAGTGATGTTATGTTAAACTAAATTTGTAACAATGTGCTCCGGCCAGTCCAAAAAAGTCATTTAGGATGCAACTGATCATTTTTTTGAAGTAATGTAGCTGATCACTTGCAAAACAGGAAGTATTATGAGGCATTTGGAGGAGGCTTTCAATTTCTGGAACAATATTTTCTCTATGGTTCATATATGCATGTATTTTAATATAGTTTTCTTCTATCCATTTTGCAACAATATTCAGCCATGTTGTGTTATGTATGTACTTGTGCTTGCCTCCAAGTCCCAACTCTGCATGTAATTATGCTTTGACAGTTTTGGATGTTAAGTTTTATTTATCTGGTACTCCTATTGCCTATGTAAGTAATCAATGGTTCTAAACTTCGTCACACTTCTTTAAAATATTTAAGTAATGTAGTCACTTCTTCGTTGTTTTTAATCAAATCCATGGCTTTATTATGTTGTCTAATAGTGCATGATGACTTTATTATGTTGTCTAATAGTGCATGATGACTTTATTACCAAATCGGAACATTATTGATTTTCCATAGAAAAATAATAATAACAAGAGGTTCATCATGCGACATTGTACATACGGGCAATCATTCATGGTTCACAGACCACATTATTACACAAGTGTAAAAGTAAAAGAAACAATAAAAATAAATGACATGACGAACGTCTTCTTCAGGATCTTTCTTCTTTACTGGGTCACTACTCCTGACCATCTTCCTCATAGTAGGCAGCCTCTGAAGTGTGTGTACAATGGGTATGAGTACAAAAAGTACTCAACAAGCCACTGAGAATGCAATAATAATGTGGGATAATAACAAAGGAATGATAATGGCTAAAAGTGCGGAAAAGTACATTTTTCAATTATAGCATTTAGTGTAGTCAAATTTAATCATGCGGAATATTAAACATGAACAAAATAATACCATCTAACTCAAGGAGTACGTTTTACCTCCTCGCTCAACAGTCCTTACATGTCAAATCATCATGCACACTCATGAAAATGAACTAACTGTGGGATGTAATGCAACCCGCCCTTGACCGTGGGCTCGGCTTTTTAAAAAGATTTAAGACTCTGATCAGAGGTGTACCACTGTACCCACAAGGCACGCACTCATCCCATACACCAAAGTGTAACGAGATGACCCATACCACGGGAACTCATGCCAAAACCACAACATGAAATGCTCCAAGCGATAATCACCCGCTCTAGGTTTCACCGGCGCGCCGGGCCACATCCCGGCTAACATTGCACCTCTTTTGCGCCACGTCGGTACAAGCCACCCACAGGTGCTGCTTGACCCATATCCAAGTGGTGCCTCGGATTGGAACACTCCATACCTTAGTTAGGACTTACCCACTAGACTTGTGGTTAGTACGGAAATGTATTGCAACGTATCCTGTAGACCGGTCCTTATAGTGCCTTGGGTGCTACCGACCAATGCCCTAGCTTGCACCCAGAACCCACCATGCATACACACATAACCATAACTCTATCACCAATAGAATTCCAGAGATAAGAATAACGGGGATCATATAGTAGAATCCAATTTGCTACGACTCATCTTTAACCTATAGCGATTGTGCCAATACATTGGACACTAGCTAATAGTACTAATAATATGGTGACAAGGAGTTTAGGCTAGATAGCATGGCTTGGGTTTGCATTTCAAGGTCGGGGATCTAAATAAATATAATGTAGGGCTTTCATTTGACTAATGCATGTATAACCTACGTGTTTTAGCGATAGTTTAACAAAACTGGATTCAATATGCTCAAAAGATTGGTTTGGTGACTTGCCTTGTTCAGCCAAGGGGGAGGGAGGAACTTTCGGGAAGTATTCCGGCTCCTCAACGACGTCGTAGTCTTCTCGATATGAATAATAAACATAACATTCAATAAAACAACCCAAAATCAGATAATAAGCATATATGTTTTTGATTGGATTAAATTAGGGGAAATCAAGTTATTAATCTTCTGAAATCATTATCTAAATTTTTAAGGTCAATTTTATGGAGTTAAGAATTTTCTAAAAGGAATTATGAATATATCCTAAAGTGCATTTGAATACTTTATTAAATAAATATAAAGTAATCAAAGTAAACCTACTATTTTTATTGCATTACCATGTAGAGAATAAAATTATAAATTTTCTGGAATTGAAATGGTTAAATTTGGAGTTAAAATGGGCAAGATATGAATTTTAGAAGTTTAAAACTAATTCTGGAATTTAATTTAAACTCAAAAACAGTCACCGGTCCACGGTGAACCGGATCCACCGTGAACCCGCGCACTGTGCATGTGCACCGGATCACGGATCACCGTTGGATCGCGATCGGGCGGCTGTGGGCGAGGTGGGAGTGTTACGTTGACGTGGACGGCCAGGATTAAAACGTTGAAATGGTACGCGATGGATGGCTCATATGAAACACGGGTTTTAAATACTAGCAGACGATCTAGATTAAACCATGTCGTTTTGCTGAGATCTAACGGCGAGGATTAAATCGAGGGATCAATTTAGTCCCGGCCGTCATGGCACGGGTACTCTACCTATGCCGGTCGTCTTCTCCGGCGACGGCGAGGGGCTAGCGACCATAGCGAGCGACGGCGGGGGATCCTAAGGGCTAAAATAGAACCAGTACAACTTAGCGGTCAAGATGGTACCATTGCGGTGGTCTGAGGTTGATGTGGTGGAGCCGGTGACGAGCGAGGGCGGCAGAGGCATTCGGGTCCTTCATCGGTGTCGGGGTTCCGGCGAGTCTCGTCGGTGGAGGGGCGGTGGCCGAGGTCGGGGAGGCTTCTAATAGACCCCTACGGGTACGGGAGAGCCCGATCTTTCGATGAGAGATGGAGGATGTGGTGAATTTGGTGGAAGCCGACGTTGGCTGCCCGACTACCACAACCAAGATGGTGTGGCGCCTTGAGCGACAGGTACACCGTTTCCAGATAACTACGATTTGGGGGTGGAGATCGACGTTGTGCTACCCGACTACAACAACCACAAGGGTGCTGCGCCTTAGCGATAGTTACACCGACTCCAGTTGTTGCTGCTCTTGCCGTGCCAAGAACAGCCTTGAACCTGCAAGCAATCGAAGAACAAGCAAGAACAAGATGACAAGCAAACACTCACGGATGTGATAGAAGTTGGAGTTTTGATTCAAGTAATCGGGCGGTCTAGCCGACACGCGCGTTACAAGGAAGTAGCAGCAGCTAACTTACATCAAGCAAAACCCGAGTTCTTTTGTGGCTACCACTTGCTTTTAAAGGGAAAACTAGAAACTCAGGATGGAGTCACGAGCATTCTTCGGCAGTTTCTGGACGTTTCATCTGTCCTCTGCCATTGATTCTTGATCCGTTGGAAAGCAGACGAAGAGACCTTTCCAACAAGTATTTATTTGCATTAAACAACCTTGGGAGTTGAAAGATATGCTCCATTTAATCTTGGATTTCTGCAGTTACAAGAGTCCCTTCGGGTGCACGAATATTTATTGCATTGTTGCCTTCTCCACTCCTAGCTGGTTCAGTTCCTAAGCACTTAAGGATAATAAAGTCATCACAAGACTTTAATAGTACCCCATTGGAAAAATAATTAACTTGAACAGCTAGGAACGAGTTCACCAGATAATTAAGTTCACGTGCACGGGCGCGTGTCATTGGTCCTTGCTTAGGTGTAAGCGGTGAAGTGTTGGCTGTTGTTGTGGTTGTATCAATGGCAGCGATGTCCTCATCATCGTCCCCTTCTTGCAATAGAGTCGTCCTCGACTCGAACGTGTCTTCCTCACGCAAGTATGGTTTCAAATCTTGGTCCCCAATCAACTTCCACGATGTTCCATGCCCTTGATTTTCTCACAACGCGTCCCTTAATCCATGTAATAATTTCTGTAATTGAAAACAACAACTTATGGTGCAGCAACCTTTTCTCAAATATATAAAATGTAAATCTAATATAGAAAGCATGCACATTTGTTTTTATTATATTTATATCCCAGCCGGTGATGTCCTCATCATTCTCTCCTTCTTGGCAGCAAACCGTCCTCGGTTTGTTCTTGTGTTCATCATCAATGCAACTCCTAGCAAAAGAACCATTATTGTGCAGTATCTCTTGTTCTTTAAACATGTGGTGAATTGAAGAAACCCAACTCACCAAATCCTTTGCTTGAACAAATGACATCGCATCTGTACTTTTAGATATTGGAATTTGAATTGTGGCATTGCTAAGCAGCCCACAAGGCTCTCCTTCTTGAAAACAAACCTGTGTATTTAAATCAAAACAAGAGACTCTCGAGATAATATGATTAGTTAAAGCACCTTGGTCAAGACTATTATTTTTAGAATTTACATGCTGTTACAAATCTGAACATATGTAAACTCTATGCACAAAGTATACTCCTTGATCATTGTATTTTCCAATTACGTGAAAATTCATTTGATCAGGACATGGCAAATCAGGTCTAGTGAGTAATTTCTCATTTAAAGTACTAAGTTCACAAAGATCATCAAGTTCAATATAACCCCAAGTATTTAAAGAAGACAACAATTTATGTTCTTCCTTTTCACTAGCAATGTGAACAACATGTATCAAATCACTGGCAACAAAGTCAACCTGTTCATTAACTAGTTGTGGCATGTATACAAGTGAAGTATTAACACACAACTCTTCTTTATTACAAGGAGTGTCAAGCAAATCATCTAGTAACAAAGCAATTTCAGCAAAAGATTCTACTAACGATGGCTCTATAATAGCATGAATGGTGGAGAATTGTGTTTCATCAAGAGTACACTCACCTTGATTAATTTCAGCACATATATTACCTTGCAAAACCTTTTCCGATGATGTAAGTGCATTTTATTCTCCTTTTCCTGTTCAAGGTTAGTATTACTAGTAGGCACACCAAATGGTGTTTCCTCTAAATCAATAGCAATCTGAATTTCAGCTTGACACGCAAGTTCAAACAATTGAGAAAGAGAATTATATGTTTCATGATGAAGCAGTTCCTGAATTTCCTTGTTAAGCCCACGTAAAAACCTTTGTTCTATAGATTCTTCACATTCATCTATAGCACAACGTAATAAACAAACATGCATATCATGATAATATGAGGCAACACTTCTTCTATCTTGTTTTAAACATTGTAGTTTCTTTAATAGAATATCGGCATAATATGGAGGAACAAAAGCATCTCTCAAGATTGAGGTATTTTATCATGTCTACAAAGATGTTTCCAATGATATGCAGCATCTTTAACTAACACTTTAGAGGCAGCCATAACCTTTTCTCTTTCAGACAAGTTATACTTTTTAAATTCATTATCTACAGCTAGCTCCCATTGAATATATGCATGAGGATCATAATTTCCTTCAAAATAAGGTATTGTACATTTGAACCTAGCTAGAATTTCATCACATACCTCATATTAATCGTGTTGATCTCTCATGTGTCGATGAAGATGTCGATATTGAGCTTCACTATATCCTACCTCCATGTGTATCCCTGCCATGATTAGTAGTAGACAAGAAACATACAAATAATATGTACGCTCCTATCAACTACAAGATTGCGAAGGCACAACGTCACACTCGCTCAATCCTGTATCAAGCTCTTACAAGTTCTTACCACACAATGCAGGAGGCGTCGGCAAACAGTAAGAACAACAACAAACGGTGACTGCCAGCACAACCCGATGGTGTTGTAGGTAATTTTGTGGAGCTGTAGGTGGCTGCTAAAACAATTGCACAAAGGAACAGCTAGTACCACATTAGTCACAGCAAATTGAATAAACGTTCCGCGATGGTACTGTACTGGTCCTAGTCCAAACAGTGATAGAGACGTGAGCCGTCACCCAAACGTAATCACCAAAATGCTCAAAACAGCACGCTGAAATCAAATGGAAGCAATAACAGGCCAAAATCAGCTCTCTGCAGATTGGACAAGAGATCGGACAAGGGTTCGAACAAGGGATCGTACAAGCAACTAACAGGACCGCTTCTCCTTTTTTGTTTTTTTTTGTTTTTTTTTCTTTTTTTTTGACCTGTGCCTTGTTTCTTGCTGATCTGTGCGGCTTTTGTTTTGCACTTGCCTTTTTCTCTCCTTGTAACTTCAGCTAGAGAATGAAAATGGAGATAGAACAAGGTGCACGAACTCAAAACTCTAGCGGTAAAAAACTTAGGACCAGCAACTTGACACAAAGAAGTAACCGTGAATTCAACAAGCCGAGAGCTAAGTAGCAAAGCAAAGGCACAAAATGTTTTTGGGATTTTCAGATCGAAACTTATCTTTGGGCAAAAGTGGACTGTAGGAAAAACAAAGAACAAAGAACAAAGGAGAAGGAGATCTCTCACCGATCAACCTGAAATCTGATACCACTTAATAGACCCCTACGGGTACGGGAGAGCCCGATCTTTCGATGAGAGATGGAGGATGTGGTGAATTTGGTGGAAGCCGACGTTGGCTGCCCGACTACCACAACCAAGATGGTGTGGCGCCTTGAGCGACAAGTACACCGTTTCCTGATAACTACGATTTGGGGGTGGAGATCGACGTTGTGCTACCTGACTACAACAACCACAAGGGTGTTGCGCCTTAGCGATAGTTACACCGACTCCGGTTGTTGCTGCTCTTGCCATGCCAAGAACAGCCTTGAACCTGCAAGCAATCGAAGAACAAGCAAGAACAAGATGACAAGCAAACACTCACGGATGTGATAGAAGTTGGAGTTTTGATTAAAGTAATCGGGCGGTCTAGCCGACACGCGCGTTACAAGGAAGTAGCAGCAGCTAACTTACATCAAGCAAAACCCGAGTTCTTTTGTGGCTACCACTTGCTTTTAAAGGGAAAACTAGAAACTCAGGATGGAGTCACGAGCGTTCTTCGGCAGTTTCTGGACGTTTCATCTGTCCTCTGCCATTGATTCTTGATCCGTTGGAAAGCAGACGAAGAGACCTTTCCAACAAGTATTTATTTGCATTAAACAACCTTGGGAGTTGAAAGATATGCTCCATTTAATCTTGGATTTCTGCAGTTACAAGAGTCCCTTCGGGTGCACGAATATTTATTGCATTGTTGCCTTCTCCACTCCTAGCTGGTTCAGTTCCTAAGCACTTAAGGATAATAAAGTCATCACAAGACTTTAATAGTACCCCATTGGAAAAATAATTAACTTGAACAGTTAGGAACGAGTTCACCAGATAATTAAGTTCACGTGCACGGGCGCGTGTCATTGGTCCTTGCTTAGGTGTAAGCGGTGAAGTGTTGGCTGTTGTTGTGGTTGTATCAATGGCAGCGATGTCCTCATCAGCTTCAGTGGTCACGATGGTGTGGTCGCTGAGGGTGGAGGAGAACTCCGGTGACGGCGAGCAACAGTTGGAGCGAGGGCGGTGGCGTGGAGCTAAAAACAGGCGCACGGGCGTTTGGTTCGGTCTAAACGTGAAATGGGCATGGGGGTTGAGCGTGGCGGTGGCCGGTGTTTATATAGGGGCATCGGCGGGGTCAGAGAGGGGCGCATACATGGAAAGCCGAGGGGAGCTCTTCAGTGGCGCTGGTGAGGCTCGGCCATGCACGCGCAGCGTGATCCCGGGGCGTAAACACGAGGCTTAACGCGGGGAAACGGCTAGTGGGCCTCGGGTGCATTAAAGTGGCGACAATTGAATAGGAGGGGGCCGTCAGGAGCGGATCACAGACCGGGGTCGTCGGCCAACGAGATTTGTGGGGGGGTGTGAGGTCGACAACGGGTCCGACAGGTGGGGGCCACCGGTCAGCGGGCTCTGGGCGAGGGCGTGGCAACGGGACGCGTTTGACGGGTGGGGCCGAGGCGTTGGGCGTGCGGGGGTGTTGGCGCCGACGGGTGGGGCTGAGGGGGTGGATAACGAGCGGGGCCCATCTGTCAGTGTGGGGCATGGGGAAAGAGTGGGTTGGGCCGGCTGGTTGGGGGAGAATGGGGGAAAGAGGCCCGTTACTGTTTAAATCCTTTTCTGAATAAAAAAATACTTGCTGAAATTGGTTTAAATTATTTGGGTTGCTTCCATGAGTGATAAAAATTTGTAAAAATCTCAAAAATATATCTTGGCCTTGGGATCATATACAAAATTTCCTAGCCCCTGGTTTGGACATCTCCTCTAGGTTTTAGTTCATTTGGGCATAAGTAATATTAAAGAAACTCCAAAAATAATTCTTTTTCAGGAATAATCCAATAAAATGTATTTTTATTTCTTTGAAAATTTGGGGTGTTACAGAAAGTGTCGAGGCGCCTATTCACCCCCCTCTAGTCACCATTCCAATCCCACAGAAGACATTGTTCATCATATTCATGAAGAATGCGGGGGCATTCGTGACTCCAAATGACATCACCGTATACTAGTATAATCCATATCGGGACGTGTATGCAGTCTTGGGGATGTCCTCTTCTCTAATCCTTAGCTGATGGTAGCCTGATCGGAGATCGAACTTGGAGAAAACTAAGGATCCTTTTAGTTGATCAAACAGATTGTCAATCCAAGGCAGCGGATACTTGTTCTTGATGGTCACCTCGTTCAAAGCTCTATAATCCACACACATCCTCTTGGTCTCGTCCTTTTTCATGGAAAAAATGACCAGTGCACCCCAAGGCAAGGTACTCAGTCAGATGTATCCCTTTTGCTCCAGCTCTTCGATATTACTCATCACTTCAGCTAACACATTTGCGGCCATCCGATATGGTCGCTTGTAGATGGGTGAGGTTTCGGGAACAAGTTCAATCCTAAACTCAATGTCTCTCTTGGGTGGCATCCCTGGCAGATCTTCCCGGAAGATGTCTGGGTATTCTCGGGCCACGGGCACTTCTTCTAATGTCATATGGTGAACTGAGAATCCACGTGAGCCTTGGGTAGCCTTCTTGATGGTGACAGAGACTCCTTCATCACTGGTTACTATGACGGACTTGCTGGTGCAGTCTATTATTCCCTTATGCTTCATCAACTAGTCCATACCTAGGATGAGATCTAGGCCCTTACAATCTATGAGGACTGGGTCGGCCCAAAATAACACCCCTTGGATCTCTATTCTTATCCTTGGGCTGAATAAATTGGCTAGGGTTTGTTTGCCGGGGGTGGCAATCATCATGGGTTTGGGCAGATGGAGTACTTCTAGTCCATTAATTATCACAAAATCCTTGGATACGAATGAATGTGTTGCTCTAGAGTCAAATAATATTACTGTGGGTTTGAAATTTGCTGTGAACATAACGAGCATGACTTCTAGGGCCTCTTAGGCTTCTTCAGTAGTGATATGGTTGACTCGAGCACGAACAATCGGGTTTGGTGCAGCTCATTAGGATTGCTTGGGATGAGGGCATTGATAAGAGTAGTGCCCCTCTTTCCGATAGTTGAAGCAGACGACTGGTTTGCAATTCCAGCCCCTCAAGGTGTTGGTCTTCGTGGCCAATGCTGGTGGGGCGGATGGAGCTGGCGAAGTGGGGTGACGATTCCCGGCACTTGAGCCACTGGCAGTGTATGGTAGCCTGTAGATGGGATGAGGGTGGTAGGTGGGTGCTTGAGGTGGAGGGGTGAAGTGGGGCCTCTGGACATTCCCTTGGTGATGCTTGAAAGCAATCATCTTCCTCTTCTTGAGATCCATCGTGTTCTATTTGGTCTCTTGAAGAATAGCTTTGTTCACCAACGTCTCGAAGTCGGCGCAATCCGCACTGATAAGCTGGATGGAGAGTTAATTTTTCAGACCCCTTTGGAACTTGGCCTAATGATAAGCATCGGTACGAACCTCCTCTGGCGCATACCGGCCCAGTCAGTTGAATTCATGGAGATACTCCATGACGGTCTTGATTCCCTATTGTAAATCCCGGAACTCCTGCTGCTTCACGGCTATAACTCCGGCAGGGATGTGTGCGGCTCGGAAGGCAATGGTGGATTCCACCCAAGTAACCTCGTGATCCTCAGGCTGAGACTCACGATAGTTATCTCATCATTTTGTGGTGGGTCCCTGAAGCTAGTGAGCAGCAAATGCTACTCGCTCCCTATCTGAGCAAGGGAGGAGATCTAACTTCTTCCCAATAGTCCTTAACCAATCACCTGCCTCCATTGGGTTTGAGGCGTGGGGGCAGGTGCAGGGGCTTGCTGGCGAGGGCCTAGCTCTATGTTCTGCTGCTGCAGATGATTCAGATGGGCATGTTGCTCATACATCTGTGCCTGCTACTACTGCATTTGCGCTAGTAGAGCGATGATCAATAGATTCTGGTTGGCCATCATGTCTGCTAGGGTGGGATGATTGGCAGCTAGCAACCCAGATTGACGCTGTCCCGTTGCACCCCAGTTGGGCCAACGCTCCCAGTAGATTGTTGGCAGTGCCTTCTCCATTGTTGTTGGAACCCGAGTTCTGATTGTCGGCCATTCTCAACGTAATAATATCCCAAGTTTAAGAAAAGGGCTTAGAAAATTTTGTCCAAAATATTTCATAAATTCTTTATTGAGGGTGGTACTAAATAGTTCATTACATTGTAGCTCTTATTTTTCACCCCATCTATAGCACAATTTGCTATAGATGGTACCACATTCATGAAAGAAAAACAAACATCAAAATCTATCATCTGATGCGAAATACTGAGGAGCCATGTTGATGATCATGGGCCTCATGGCTCCAGAAGGGATGAGTGATTATTAACGGAAGTCAAAGAGAGAGGAGACGAAGAAGAGACGAGACTTGTCGGTTCTTGGGCCACGTGTGACTCAGGTACACGGGCGGCGAGCGACTGCCGAGCAGAGGGGCCGCCGAGTCGGGCCGGCCCAATCCGGGTACATGGGCTAGGAACGGCAGGTGATCTGCTAGTCTGTTGACCGGGTTTGACCCAGGTAAATGGGCGGCGACCGGGCTGAGGGAGCCGTGGAATCGGGTCGGCCCAATCCCGGTACCCGATGCGAAGACAGCGGACGCTTTGTCGGTTTTGGCGTAAAACCGATGCATCTATCCAGACTGTTCATCGGGCATCCAATAGTCCTGAAGCGAAGTCGTAGCTACTACGAAAGCTCCACATCAGGACAAGTTACCTTTAGTTAGGTTTTTACTATTTTTCTTTTTAGGCCCACAGTCTGTGTTAGTCGAGTCTGTAAAAATCCTAAGGGCATTTTGGTCTTTTCTAGTTTATTTCGGCGTCTGTAAAAAACCCTAAGGGTATATTGAGATTTTCCTGATTTATTGAGCTATCTATAAATAGAGCCCCCAATCCCCTAGGGTTTTGGAACTCATTCAAATTAGAAATATCGAGTTCTATTTTTTATCCCCACTTCATCCACTGTTTGTCATTATTTTTTGAACAAAAATCATCGTCGCTGCAAGTTTCTACGCTACCAAAGCTTGAGTGTTGGAATTCCCGGAATCCAGGTCTCCTACTGGTTCTCTTAAGGAGTTATGTTAGCTGGTCATTTTTGTGAAGGGAGATTGGCGGCTTCAGCACGCTTTTTGTTCGGAGTTTTGTGGCGCTGGCTGGTCGGTACTTAGGCAGAACATGCTAGGCGGAATGCGCTAGGTGCGTGTGTGACTCTACGCGAGGGTAGCAGCACACCAGCGTGAGGCAATAGCTCTTGGCGGCGGGAAGGCCAGGCGTGAGCGGGCGCGTGGAGGCCAAGCCACGTCCCCAAGAAGCCAAAGCCCAGGGCTCCGGTTTTGTCTTCAGAAAAACTGTTGTAGGGCTTGTGCTTCTCTGGAAGTCGGTGCATCGCCCTGTTCTTGGAAGCTGGAGCACGCCACTATTTGGGTTGATGCACAGTGGCATTGGATATAGCGCATGGTTGTGCGTGGCTGGAAGAACGAGCAGTGTACAGCGCTGGTAATTTCTAGAACTTGCTGAGTTGCAAGGTGTATTGCATGCAAGGTGTTTGGTAGAATGCAGACATGAAGAGGAGACAACGTTAAAACAGGAAACTTTTCTTTTCTCGGTTCACATGCACTTGCATTAATTTTCTAGATAGATTTAATTACTGCAAAAGTTTTATTTTAGATTGCGTTATGATTGGCTATTGATATATGTCTGTATCGTTAGTGCATTTCAATTCATCTATAAGCAAAATTTTCATCTGCATTTATTTTGTCTGGTTAAATGCCTGTTATGATTATCCTTATGATACTTGATATGCCTGTGAGTTGAATGCTTTGTTGATCTGCCTTTAAACACTCTGTTGGTGTCTTTTCGATTAGGACATCGGTCGTTTTTAGGCTAGATTATTCTTGCAAGTAAAATTGGTATTGGTTTCTGTTGTTTGTCTATTGAGGTGCGTTGGGTGATGGGAGAAGGCCAACGATTCGAAAGAATTTTTGAGGCGCCCATTCACCCCCCTATGGTCGCTACTCTCGGTCCTACAAGTGGTATAAGAGTCTGGTTAGGGTTTTTCCATACCTTAACCGGTTCTAACCCAAGGTAGCGATCATGACTTCTTCTTGCAAGGTTCCGTCCCTTGAGGTTTTTGGCTACAACTATTGAAAGACTCACATGCGAGCCTATCTATTGAGCGAGAGCTCAGGGATATGGGGTATGTGTGTTCATGCTACTTTACTATGCTTCCGGCTGCAAACGTACTACTCCTGAGATAGTCGCTCTACATGACCCGAACAACAAGACAGTGAACATACTTTTTCTGGTTTAGGTCCCAGTGAGTTTGAGCGCGTTAGCCATATCGACACTGCTCGAGAGATCTGGGCTACCCTCTAGGCACACCATGAGGGGACAGCTCAGGTCAAGTCTAGGCTCTATCAGACCTACCGGTGAGAATACGAAAACTTCTCACAGAAGCCGGGTGAGACTGTTGAAGCTTTGTTTGGTCGCTTTCAATCGATCATTAACAAGCTTCGGGCCAACAAGGCCGATCATGATCAGCTGGTCTCTGATCATGAACAAGCACTCAAGGTTCTTCATACCTTGGACCCTAAGATCTGGGAGATCAAGGTATCCTCTATTGTTCAGAGTGCTTCTTATGATATCTTAATTGTCGTAGAGCTTTTGAGTAAGCTTAAGGCCTCAAAGGTTGATATCCAGTTGAGATCAAATCTCACTGGTTCTGGCTCAAAAACCTTGGCCCTTGCGATGCCTTCTACTGATTCTGCTTCTCTGAGTTGTGCTTTGTCCTCTTTGATGTCTATAACTAAGGACCAATTGGATTTGCTAGGAGATGATGACCTGTGTATTTTCAATAGTCGGGTTCGTCGTGTCTATGATAAGAGGATGTTCAAATGACATGGCATGAAACATGGTTGTATTGAGTGTGGTGATCCAGGTCATTTCATCGTCGACTGCCCCAAGTGTAACACACAAAAGAAGGGCATCGACGGTGGCTCCTACGACTCCAACAAGCACGACAGCTCCACCTTCACAAAGGGCAAGCCCAAGATAAGGTTCTTTCGAAAGGCCCTGAAAGACTATCGGCACGAGAACAAGAAGCAAGACAAGGCCTTCTTCACCGAGATGGAGAGAAGCTACTCCAAGAGATAATCATCTTTTTCCTCTTCATCAAGCTCAAGCAATGAGGAGATCGTGATCAAGAAGGGGAAGGACAAGGATGATCCGGCGGGCCTCTACTTCATGGCCTTCGGGGACAAGCCGAAGAGCCACTCGCACCACAGCCGAAGATCCCGCAACAACATCTGCTCAATGGCTCTTAGGGATAAAGAAGATAAGGGCTCCCCCGACAACTCCGACAACGACGAAGACGAGAAGGTATCTTCCTATGAACAAGAAGTCGTTGAATTATTTGAAGAGAACCGTTAGGAGTTAAAATATTGGGAGAAACTGCTTAGAGGGGCTAAGAAGAGGATAGACGAGCTTGAGAGTGAGCTTGAATTACTACGAGGTTTTGTTATGTGACCTGACGACTATGAAGTCCAGGTACACAGAGAGGGTTGATGAGAGAGATGCTTTGGCCACTGAGCTTGAAAGCGCTCAGCTGGAGCTGAAAGATGCTCATGCCATTATCATTGTGCCCTCTAGAGACCGCCCATCCCATTTAGCTATTTTAGCTGAGCTGAGAGCCAAGAGTGATGAGCAGTTGGGTGAGTTAGAGAGAGCCAGAGCTGAGCTAGAGCAGACTAAGCTTGAGCTAGAGACATTGTCAGTTCCACCCACTGTCTGTGAGAATTGTTTGTCTCTGAGGTTGGAACTAATCAAGCTGAAAGCTGAGAAGTCTGTTCAAGTTGTTGGAGAGTATGAGATATGTTTGTCTTAGGTGGAGGTGCTAGCTTCCTTGAGAGAGGAGCTAGCTGATGCTCAGAACGATAACTCTTACCTCCGTCAGATCCTGAGTTGGGTGAGTGCCAAAGAGCCATAGCTCGGCATGATGATCCAACAGTTCAAGAGGCAGGATGGGTTTGGAGTAGGTTACACCTACACCAAGGCTGACTTTGAGAGTGCCCTGAGTCGTGCAGTGGAGTGGAGTAAGATGAATCTAGAGCAGAGATATCCCAAGACTCACTCCACTGAGTCTTTTCAGGCCTGTCAGCCTAAGGATGGAGTGTTCCAATAACAACCTAAAGCTCCACCCAAGAAGCCTATCTAGATTCTGAAGCCCAAGCACCTTCACACTTATCTTGACTCTCTACCTGGACACTCTCACACCAAAGAGTCAAAACCCAACACCACCAAGCCCATGAAACCCAAGCCTCAACCACATCCCAAGAAGCCTGCCTATCACTGTGAGTTTTGTTAGGAGGAAGCAGGTTGAGACAGCAGAGAGAGCTCTAGGTGGGCAGGAGCAGTTCTACCAGCAAGGTAGTGGACAAAGAGTCCCTCGACGTGGAGAGAGGATAGAGTCATGGGGGCGTCATGTAGGTGGTGGTAGAGGAGACGACTTTCGTGCCCATGCTCCGGAGGGTGGTTTTCGCTCCGGCAGAGTTCCAGGTCATTCTAGATAAGACTTTGGACCTCGTGGCAATGATTCTAGGCAGAGTAGAGGACTGCGCTTTGAGCCGCATTTTGGTCCATACACTTATGATTCTTTCTCCTTTCTTTCTTTTGAGAAGATGGCTCGACACTGGTTTATCTCTTGCGCTAAAGCTGGTGTCGGACCATTTGCTCCCCTTTAAGACCATTGATTTTGCAGGATCAGGGCCTAGAGGACATATGGATCATGGATTCGGGATGCTCTCGCCACATGACGGGACATCGCAGATGGTACTCCAGCCCCACTTCCCCGAGCTCCAAGGAGTACATCACATTCAGAAACAATGGTCAAGGGAAGGTACATGGCATTGGTTCAATTCGAATCTCTGAGCATTTCTCTTTGAAGAATGTTGCTTTGGTTGAAAACTTGAGTTTTAATTTGGTTTTTGTTTCACAACTTTTTGAGGGTTTAGAGGTTCCTTTTAAGAAGGGCATGTCTTCTGTTGTTGATTCTAGAGGATCTTTGGTTTGCTAGATCTTACCCTTCGGTAAGGTTTTTCAAATTGATTTCTCTAGTTCTTTTGGCCCTTCTCGTTGTTTGATCGCTGGATCCTCTTCTGAGCTCTAGAGGTGGCATAGGAGGTTAGGTCATTTGAGCTTTGATTTGCTAGTCAGATTAAGCTCTATGGATCTCATCCGAGGATTGCCCAAGCTTAAGATGGAGAAGGATCTAGTTTGCCATCCCTGTCGTCATGGGAAGATGGTTGCCGCTTCTCACGCACCTGTGACTCAGGTGATGACTTCGTACCTAGGAGAGCTGTTACACATGGACACTATTGGACCAGCTCGGGTACGTTCAATCAGTGGGAAGTGGTACGCCCTTGTGATAGTTTATGACTTTTTTCGATTCTCGTGGGTTTTCTTTTTGGACTCTAAGTATGAGGCTTTTCAGTTTGTTCATGATCTGATCCTAAAGCTGAAGAATGAGAACAATGGTTGGATGCAAGCAATTCGCTTCGACAACATTTCTGAGTTCAAGAATTCTGAGTTCGTCAGCTTCTGTAGTGTTCAGGGTCTTGAGCACCAATTTTCTGCTCCTTACACTCCCCCGTAGAATGGCGTTGTGGAACGAAAGAACCGCATGCTGGTCGAGATGGCCAGAACGATGCTTGATGAGCATAGGACTCCTAGGCGCTTTTGGGCTGAAGCTATGAACACAACTTGCTATCTTTCCAACTGCATCTTTCTTAGATCTTACCTAGGTAATACATCATACGAGTTGCGGTTTGGGAGACAACCCAAGGTGAGTCACTTGCGAGCATTTGGCTGCAAGTGCTTTGTGCTCAAGAAGGGAGAGCATTTGGAAAAGGTTGAGTCTCGTTGCTGGGATGGAGTTTTTCTTGGTTACGCTTTGCATTCTCGAGGCTTTCGTGTTTGGAACCTCGACTCCGAGGAGCTTGTCGAGACATGCGAGGTTTCTTTTGATGAGTCTATGCCTTCACTTACTCATTCTTTTGAGCTTTCTAGTGATGATGATCTTGGAGAGTCAATCTTTGAGGAAGATGATGAGACTCCTGCTGGTGATAAGGGTGGGCCTTCTGCACAGCCTGCAGACCCCACACCTGTAGGACCGAGAGTAACGACCAGAGGGGGGTGAATGGGCGCCTAAAAATTTCTTGCTAAACTATGATCTAATTCCAACACCCAACCAATTTAACCTGACAAATAATATTTTAAAAATAAACTAGACTAAATAAAATAACTTTAGCTAATATAATTGAGTACTAGGGCGTAAGCAAAATACCTAAATAAAACAATAATATTTCGGCTTGCGGTCTAAAAATAACATACTAATTAACTAACTAAAACATCGATCGTCTAGAAATTAATTCAGAAATAAACTTAAAATATTTCATGTAAATCTAGAATAACAATATTTTTTTACTAGGAGATTAAAAAAAGTTAAATAAAGATTATTTGAGTACTAATAATATTCTAGCAGATAAAAATTAACTACGAAATTACTAAACAAATTAGCAGCTAATTTAAAAATAGATAAATATTTAATTAATTCAACAGTTGAAAATTAGGAGATAAGACACAAATAACATGCATCTTCTCCGTCGAAGTGCATCGTGCAGAAGATCCTGGGAATCACTGTTTGCGTCGTGCTGATCCGGTCGCCGCTGCCGCAAAAAATATCCGAAGAAAAATCTTTGCCAAGCTTCCTGTGGCCGAATCAATGCGCCTGTTTCTCTGCCGTGGGATGCAATAGCCTATGCACAAGCTAGCCAGCATGCACTGCAAGTACTACCACCGGAGGGACCCACTGTTGCACTGCGTTGAGCCAACCAAAAGAAAAAGCACCTATAGTCCTCGCCGTGGGGCCCGCCCCAATTGCTGCCGGCTGTAGGAGCACACCGCCGGGGGTCTTTTCTGTGCAACGTCCAGCCGAGGGACCCGCAAACGTGCACCGGTTGTGGGTCCTGTCGTGGGAAAAGCAGCGCAGCAGCCCTTGCCCGCCAGAAATGTTGCAGCGCGCCAATTGCTGTAGATGCCGCGCGAAATAAAGAAAGAACGGGAAGAAAGCTACGTCGCCGTCGAAAACCTTCTTGGAAGAAGACAAATTTTTGTAGATTAAAAAGCCATAGGTGGACTGTAAATTGTAGATTGATCTGAAAAACAGTCATCCATCCCTAGGGGGATAGGGGCCTATTTATAGGCGACTCCTAATACATGAAAAGACTAATTTACCCCTAGGGTAAATTAAACTGACTCTAAAATAAATTCCGAAAATTACTAAAATATTCTTAGAAAAATCACCTGACTCAAATAAAAATATTCTAAACTTAAAAACCAAATATTAATATCCTAAAAATGAATTAATCATAGGTTGTCAGTTTTGCGCCGAAACTGACAAAGCGTCCACTGTCTTCGCACCGGGTACCCGGATTGGGCCGACCCGACCCCACAGCTTCCTCAGCCCGGCAATCGCTCGCCACCCGTGTACCTGAGTCAAACCCAGTCAACAGACCAGTGGATCATCTACCGCTCCTAGCCATGTACCCGGATTGGGCCAGCCTGACTCCGCAGCTCCTCTGCCCGGCCGTCGCTCACTGCCCGTGTACCTGAGTCACATGTGCCTCAGACTCGGCAGATCTTCATATCTCCCTTCCTTTGACTTCCGTTGATAATCACTCATCACATCTAGAATATCAAAACCATATTCTTCAACATGGTTTCTCAATCTTCCCCTTGACTAGTGCATTGTAAACACCCTTTTCAGCTCATCTTCCGAACCTGCAAAACATGTGGAAACAGAAAAACAAAGACAAAAGAAAATAGAAGAAAGAAAATAAAAGTTTTAACCCTAATGACCAAAAGCCAAACAAAAGCAAGAAAATGGTCATTATGGTTAACAAAACTAAAGCCTCAAAAACAAGTGCAATCTCAAAATTACCAACAACGAACTCCCTCTGAAATAAATCCCAGAGAAAGCTAAAAATGTACTCCAAAATTTCTCCCCCTTGTTGACAAATGGACTCATCAAGTGAGACTAAATGCACTCTAAAGAGACATAGACACAAACTCCCCCTGAAATGCAGCTCCCCCTCAAAATATGCCATGAATGCAGATGGAGTGCAGGTGGAGTGTAAAAAGCATGCTTCTTAGATATGATTGACTGCAATTTACAACATCTAATAGGTATAGCAAAAGATATAATGTCTAAGATACATGACATAATCAGTGCAATAGATGATATCTAAAGAGAGTCATTAGCACGCATTTTTCAATTTTTGCAAACAAAAGCATTACCACATTTTCTAGTTGACAAGCAAAGTAAAGCATGATATGCAAAAGCTAACTGATATCTACCAAGATAAGCATTGTCCAAAACCAAGTGCTTCAGCAAACTTGTCATCTTTTTAAAATTTTCAGACTGTTTTTTTTCTTTTTATTTTTCATTTCTGCCAGGGGTTATTTGCATGTCAAACCTTATGCTAACCAACCAAGTCAAGCCTAGGCCAGAACTGGACCATGAGAAGCTTAAGACATTGGTCTTGGCATATATTACACCGTCCTAGTTCATACCAAAGTGCTATGGTAAGCAGTCCAGAACAATGCAATGCGACAAAGCAAACCCACCTGGATCTTTTCTAATAATCATAAAAATGCATAAATTTTTCAATTTTCTGAATTTTTTATCATTTTTATAACACATTTTTCATATTTAAAGCATATAGATGTCCAAGTTGCATATCTGCATCTAAGTAAGGATCTAGGGACCAGGCATGTAAAAGATAGCGAAAGCATTCAGCCTACACATGCTAGTTACCAGAAGCAATGGTGATCATTTTTCAATTTTAAAACATAAAAGTCATGCATATGACAAATATCAGATATATCAAGTGAACTGAAATAGAACATGATCATCGACAAGTAATCAAAAGCATATACTAGCTAGAGAAAGTAAAGAAGATTAATCATATAACAGAAGCAAGCTCAAAATGTGATTTATGATTACGCATTATATGAACGCACACAAAAAGACTCAACAAAAAATAAAGAAGAAAGAAAAACTGACTCGAAGTATCCTAAAAAGGATACACAACTCCCAAATTAAGATCAATAATCATGAGTGGGAGCAAACGGTCCAATGCCGGGTTTAGCAAAAGTGCTAGACCAGTGTCGAGCCATCTGCTCATATGTAGGAAAGCAAAAGGAATCATATGAGTCTAGACCAAAATGCAGCCCAAAGTATCCTAAAAAGGATACACAACTCCCAAATTAAGATCAAAATCACGACCGCGAGATCCAAAACCGTATACCGAATGATCTGGAACTCTACGGGAATGGAAACCAACCTCCGGAGCACGATCATAAAAACCGTCTCCTCTACCACCACCTACACGATGTGGCCTGGCCTCTAGCCTCTATCTACGTCGAGAAACTCTCTGTCTACCACCCTGCTGGTAGAACTGCTCCTGCCCACCTCGAGCTCTCTCTGCTCACTCAACCCGCTTCCTCCAGAAGCAAAACTCCTCAAGATGCTCGTCTCTCTGACAAAACTCACAGTGATAGGTAGGCTTCTTGGTATGTTGTTGTGGCTTAGGATTCTTAGGCTTGGTGGTGTTGGGTGTAGCATCTTTGGTGTGAGAGCGTCCAGGTAAAGAATCAAGAGAAGTGTTGAGAGTTTTAGGCTTTGGAACCCATATTTGCTTCTTAGGTGGAGCTTTAGATTGTTCTTGGAACACTCCATCCTTGGGCTGACTATCCTTAAAGGACTCAGTGGAGTGAGTCTTGGGATATCTCTGTTCGGGAGTCATCTTACTCCACTCCACTACTCGGCTAATGGCGCTCTCAAAATCAGCCTTGGTATAGGTGTAACCTACCCCAAACCCATCCTGTCTCTTAAACTGCTGGATCATCATGCCGAGCGGTGGCTCTCTGGCACTAATCCAACTCAGGATCTGACGGAGGTAAAAGTTCTCGTTCTGAACATCAGCTAGCTCCTCTCTCAAAGAAGCTAACACCTCCACCTGAGACAAGCAGATCTCACACTCTTATCAACTTCGACAGACTTCTCAGCTTTTAGCTTGATCAACTCCATTCTAATGGACAAGCAGTTCTCACAAACAGTGGGTGGAATTGACAAGGTCTCAAGCTCTAGCTTAGTCTGCTCCAACTCAGCTCTCACTCCAGCTAACTCGCTCAACTGCTCATCACTCTTGGCTCTCAGCTCAGCTATACTAGCTAAATGGGATGAGCAGTGTACACAAGGTGCGACGACAGTGGCATGAGCATCTTTTAGCTCCTGCTGAGCGCTCTCAAGCTTAGTGGCCAATGTGTCTCTCTCATCCACTCTCTCTATGTACCTAGACTTAAGAGTCATCAGGTCACACAACAGCACCTCACAGTTAGGGCACTCACCACTATCACCCAAGCAAGGGGAAGAAGACAGACTCTCAATCTTGCCATTTGTTGTGGCAAGCTCACTCTCAAGCTCATATATCCTCTTCTTAGCCCCTCTAAGCAGTTTCTCCCTATACTTCAACTCCTGACTGTTCTGTTGTAGTAAATTAACAACTTCTTGTTCATAGGAAGATGCCTTCTCATCATCGTCGTCGTCGGAGTCGTCGGAGGAGTCCTTCTCTTTCTTCTCCCCAAGAGTCATTGAGCAGAAGCTCTTGTGGGGTCTTCGGCTGTGACGTGAGCGACTCTTCAGCTTGTTCCCGAATGTCATGAAACAGAGGCCCGCTGGATTGTCCTTGTCCTTCCCCTTCCTGATCATGATCTCTTCATCACTTGAACTTGAAGACGAGGAGGAAGACGAGGATCTCTTGGAGTATCTTTTCTCCATCTCGGCGAAGAAGGTCTTGTCTCGCTTCTTGTTCTCACGCCTGTAATCCTTCAGAGCCTTTCGAAAGAATCTTGTCTTTGGCTTGCCCTTCGTGGAGTTGTTGTACTTGTCGGAGTTGTAGGCGTTGTCGTCGGTTCCCTTCTTGTAATTCATCTGCTTGGGACAGTCGGCGATAAAATGACCTGGGTCACCACACTCAAAGCATCCGGATTTTGTGCTGTGTCTGTTAAACATTCGCTTATCATAAACACATTGCACCCGGTTGTTAAACAAGCACAGATCATCATCTCCTAGTGAATCACGTTGTTCCTCGGAGATAGACATCAAGGAAAAGGCAAAACAACTCGTGGTGTTAGGATCAGCAGACGGTGTCGCAAGTGCCAGAGTCTTGGAGCCAGAATCAGTGAGATTTGATCTCAACTGAATATCGACCTCTGAGGCCTTGAGCTTACTAAAAAGCTCTGCGACGGTCAAGGTATCATAAGACGCGCTCTCAACAATAGAAGAGACCTTGATCTCCTAGATCTTAGGGTCCAAGGTATGGAGTACCTTAAGCGCCTGTTCATGATCCGAGACCAGCTGATCACGCTCGGCCTTGTTAACGCGAAGCTTGTTAATGATCGATTGAAAACGACCAAACAAAGCCTCAATAGTCTCACCCGGCTTCTATGAAAAATTTTCATACTCACCCCGGTAGTTCTGGTATAGCCTAGCCTTGACCTGAGCTGTCCCCTCATGGTGTGCCTGGAGGGTAGCCCAGATCTCTCGAGTAGTGGTGAGATGGCTAACACGCTCAAACTCACTAGGACCTAGACCAGAAAATAAAATATTCACCACCTTACTATTATTTTGATGCTGGGTAACTACATCAGCAGCAGTATCCGCAGCAATAGTCATTATGGTGAAACTAGGATGAACACAAATCTCCCATATGTCCGAGCGCTGGCTCATAAGGTATGCTCGCATGCGAGTCTTCCAATAAGTATAGCCAAAAGCTTCTAGGGACAGGATTTTACCAGAAGACGTCATGGTCACTACCTAGGTTTAGAATCGGTTAAGATATTAGAAAACCCTAACCTCGCTCTGATACCACTTGTAGGACCGAGAGTAGCGACCAGAGGGGGGTGAATGGGCGCCTAAAAATTTCTTGCTAAACTATGATCTAATTCCAACACCCAACCAATTTAACCTGACAAATAATATTTTAAAAATAAACTAGACTAAATAAAATAACTTCAGCGAATACAATTGAGTACTAGGGCGTAAGCAAAATACCTAAATAAAACAATAATAATTTGGAGTGCGGTCTAAAAATAACATACTAATTAACTAACTAAAACATGGATCATCGAGAAATTAATTCAGAAATAAACTTAAAATATTTCATGTAAATCTAGAATAACAATATTTTTTTACTAGGAGATTAAAAAAAACTTAAATAAAGATTATTTGAGTACTAATAATATTCTAGCAGATAAAAATTAACTACAAAATTACTAAACAGATTAGCAGCTAATTTAAAAATAGATAAATATTTAATTAATTAAACAGCTGAAAAAATAGGAGATAAGACACAACTAACCTGCATCTTCTCCATCGAAGTGCGTCACGCAGAAGATCCAGGGAATCACTGTTTGCGTCATGCTGATCCGATCGCCGCTGCCGCAAAAAATATCCGAAGAAAAATCTTTGCCAAGCTTCCTGCGGCTGAATCAATGCGCATGTTTCTCTGCCGTGGGATGCAATAGCCTATGCACAAGCTAGCCGGCATGCACTGCAAGTACTGCCGCCGGAGGGACCCACTGCTGCACTGCGTTGAGCCAAGCAAAAGAAAAAGCACCTGCAGTCCTCGCCATGGGGCTCGCCCCAATTGCTGTCGGCTGTAGGAGCACACCGCCGGGGGTCTTCTCTGTGCAACGTCCAGCCGAGGGACCCATGAACGTGCACTGGCTGTGGGTCCCGTCATGGGAAAAGCAGTGCAACAGCCCTTGCCCGCCGGAAATGTTGCAGTGCGCCAATTGTTGTAGATGCCACGCGAAAGAAAGAAAGAACGGGAAGAAAGCTACGTCGCCGTCGAAAACCTTCTTGGAAGAAGACAATTTTTTTGGGTTAATTTTTTCCATGCCATTACAATTTTTGCGATTTGCCAATATGCCATCGATGTGTCACTGACATATGGGGGCCGCCACAGTCACTGACAGTGGCATATAGGCAATTTTTGAAAATTATAATGGCATGTGAGTAATTTTCCCTTTTTTTAGATTGAAAAGCCATACGTGGACTGTAGATTGTAGATTGATCTGAAAAACAGTCATCCATCCCCAGAGGGGATAGGGGCCTATTTATAGGCGACTCCTAATACATGAAAAGACTAATTTACCGCTAGGGTAAATTAAACTGACTCTAAAATAAATTCCGAAAATTACTAAAATATTCTTAGAAAAATTACCTGACTCAAATAAAAATATTCTAAACTTAAAAACTAAATATTAATATCCTAAAAATGAATTAATCATAGGTTGTCAGTTTTGCGCCGAAACTAACAAAGCGTCCACCATCTTCGCACCGGGTACCCGGATTTGGCCGGCCCGACCCCGCAGCTTCCTTAGTCCGGCAATCTCTCGCCGCCCGTGTACCTGAGTCAAACCCAGTCAACAGACCAATGGATCATCTGCCGCTCCTAGCCATGAACCCAGATTGGGCCAGCTCGACTCCGCAACTCCTCTGCCCGGCCGTCGCTCACTGCCCGTGTACCTGAGTCACATGCGCCTCAGACTCGGCAGATCTTCATATCTCCCTTCCTTTGACTTCCGTTGACAATCACTCATCACATCTGGAATATCAAAACCATATTCTTCTACATGGTTTCTCAACACCTTGTGAGACTTTGACTGAGGATGAGGGTGTACCTCTGATCACTACTTCCACTTCGATCGAGCCCCCTCAGTCGAGTCCAGAGGTTCTAGCTGCTAACTCCGGTGAGGTGACATCTGATCACCTAGGATCCCGAGCAGTTCAGCGTGATCACCCCTCAGAGCTCATCGTCGGTGATATCACTATGAGATCATTGCGTTTCAGGCTAGTTCACTCGCTGTTTTTGCTGAGTTTGCTTTTGTTGCCACCTTTGAGCCTAGAGATGTTGCTCACATTTTATCTAATGCAAATTGGCTAAACGCCATGTAAGAATAGCTTGAAAATTTTGTTCGCAGTTGGGTTTGGACACTAGTTGAGCTGCCACCAGGTTGCAACCCTATAGGCACCAAGTGGGTGTTTAAGAACAAGCAAGGTGAAGATGGGGTTGTGGTGCACAACAAAGCTCGATTAGTTGCTCAGGGTTTAAGAACAAGTCGACTTCCAGTACTTGCCAGTTTCTCGGTTCTTCGCTTTTTTCTTGGTCTTCTCGAAAAAATCTAGAGTTGCGCTTTCCACTACTGAGGCTGAGTATGTAGCTGCTTCTAGCTGCTTCTCACAGTTGGTTTGGATGATTTCCTCTTTGAAAGATTTTGGGTTATCTTTCCCTGCTAGAGTGCCTTTGTTTTGTGATAGCACCAGCACGATTAGTGTAGGGAAAAACCCATGTCTTCATTCAAAAACCAAACACATCGATGTCGCTTTCATTTTCTAAGGGATCAATATGAGAAAGGTGTCATTGACCTTGTTCATGTTGATACTCATCATCAATTGGCTGACATTCTCACCAAACACCTATATCAGTCTACATTTGAGCGTTTGCGAGGGGATTTGAGAGTTGTGTATCTTTTTAGGATATTTTTGAGTCTTTTCTTTCTTCTTTACTTTTTTATTGTGTCTTTTCATGTGAGTTCATATCCTGCATATTCATATATCACACTTTGAGCTTGCTTCTGTTACATGATTGACCTACTTTACTCATTCTTGTTTGCATATGCTTTTGAATACGTGTCGATGATCATGCTTGTTTTAGTTCACATGATATATCTGATATCTATCATATGCATGGCTTTTATGCTTTAAAATTGAAAAATGATCACCATTGCTTCTTGTAACTAGCATGTGTAGGCTGAATGCTTTTGTTATCTTTTACATGCCTGATAGCTAGTTCCTTACTTAGATGCAGATATGCAACTTGGACATCTATATGCTTTAACATGGAAAATATGCTATAAAAATGAAAAATCCATGCCTTTTATGCTTAAATGAAAAGATCCAGGTGGGTTTGCTGTGTCGCATTGCATTGTTCTAGACTGCTTACCATAGCACTTTGGTATGAACTAGGACATTGTAATGTATGCCAAGACCAATGTCTTAAGCTTCTAATGGTCTTGTTCTGGTCTAGGCTTGACTTGGTCGGTTATCATAAGGTTGACATGCAAATAACCCTTGGCAAAAATGAAAAAGGAAAAGAAAAAGGCTGAAAATTAAAAAGATAACAAGTTTGCTGAATCTCTTTGTTATGGAAAATGCTTATCTTGGTAGATATCAGCTAGCCTTTGCATCTCATGTTTTACCTTGCTTGTCGACTAGAAAATATGGTGATGCTTTTATTTGCAAAAATCTAAAAATGTGTGCTAATGACTTTCTTTGGATATCATCTATTGCACTGATCATGTCATGTGTCTTAGACAGTATTTTGAGCTATACTTGCTAGATGTTGTAATTGCAGTCAATCATATCTGAGAAGCATGCTTTTTTCACTCCACTTGCACCCCAATTGCATTCATTGCATATTTTGAGGGGGAGCTGCATGTCAGGGGGATTTTGAGTTTGTGTCTCTTTTGAGTGAATTTAGTCTCACTTGATGAGTCCAATTGTCAACAAGGCGGAAAATTTTGGGTTACTTTATTTTTAGAAGAGTTTTGGGGGAGTTTTGGCTTTCTCTGGGATTTATTTTAGGGGGGCTTTTAGTCTGTTTTGCCTTTACTCTTTGGATATCCTTGTTGATAATTCTGATATTGCACTCGGTTGAGTTTTTACTTTTGGTTAACCATAATGACCATTTTTTGGCTTTTGTTTGGCTTTTGGTCATTAGGGTTAAACCTTTTATTTTATTTTCTTCCTTGTGTTTTTGTTTTCGTGTTTCCACATGTTTTGCAGGTTCTGAAGCGTTGATGAAGAGGGTGTTGACAATGCACTCATCAAGTGGGAGATTGAGGAGCTATGTTGAAGATCATGGGCCTCATGGCTCTAAAAGTAATGAGTCATTGTCAACGGAAGTCAAAGAGAGAGGAGACGAAGAAGAGATGAGACCTATCAGTTCTTGGGCTACATGTGACTCAGGTACACGGGCGGCGAGCGACTGCCAGGCAGAGGGGCCGTAGAGTCGTGTCGGCTCAATCCAGGTACATGGGCCAGGAACGGTAGGTGACCCGCTAGTTTGTTGGCCGGGTTTGACCCAGGTAAACGGGCGACGAGCGATTGCCACGCTGAGAGAGTCGCAGAATCGGGTCGGCCCAATCCGGGTACCCGGTGCGAAGACAACGGACGCTTTATAAGTTTCGGCGTAAAACTGACGCATCTATCTAGACTATTCATCGGGGATCCGACAGTCTTGAAGCGAAGTCGTAGCTACTACGAAAGCTCTGCATCAAGACAAGTTATCTTTAGTTAGGTTTTTTACTATTTTGCTTTTTAGGCCCACAGTGTGTGTTAGTCGAGTCTGTAAAAATCTAAGGGCATTTTGGTCTTTTCTAGTTTATTTAGGCATCTGTAAAAACCCTGAGGGTATATTGGGATTTTCCTTATTTATTGGGATGCCTATAAATAGAGCCCACAATCTCGTAGGGTTTTGGAACTCATTCAAATTAGAAATATCAGAGTTCTATTTTTTATCCCCACTTCATCCACTGTTCGTCATTATTTTCTGAACAAAAATCATCGTCGTTGCAAGTTTCTATGCTACCAAAGGTTGAGTGTTGGAATTCCTGGAATCCAGGTCTCCTACTGGTTCCCTTAAGGAGTTCTGTTAGCTGGTCTTTTTTTTCAAGGGAGATCGGCTTTGGCACGCTTTGTGTTCGGAGTTTTGTGGCGCTGGCTAGTCGGTACTTAGGAGAAACGCGCTAGGCGCGTGTGTGACTCTGCGTGAGCGCAGCAGCACACCAGCGTGAGGCGGCAGCTCTTGGCGGCTGGAAGGCCAGGCGTGAGCGGGTGCGTCGAGGCCAAGCCACGTCCCTGAGAAGCCAAAGCCCAGGGCTCCGGTTTTGTCTTCAGAAAAACTGTTGCAGGGCATGTGCTTCTCTGGAAGTCAGTGCATCGCCCTGTTCTTGGAAGCTGGAGCACGCCACTATTTGGGTTGACGCACAGTGGCGTTTGATGCAGCTCATGGTTGTGCATGGCAGGAAGAACGAGCAGTGTACAGCATTGGTGATTTCCAGAACCTGCTGAGTTGCAAGGTGTAGCGCATGCAAGGTGTTTGGTAGAATGTAGACATGAAAAGGAAACAACGTTAAAATAGTGAACTTTTCTTTTCTTGTTTCACGAGCACTTTCATTAATTTTTTAGATAGATTTAATTACTGCAAGAGTTTTATTTCAGATTGCACCATGATGCTATTTATATATCTATGTATCGTTAGTGCATTTCAATTCATCTGTAAGCAAAATTTTCATCTGCATTTATTTTGTCTAGTTAAATGTCTGTGATGATTATCCTTATGATGCTTGAAATGCCTGTGAGTTGAATGCTTTGTTGATCTACCTTTAAACACTCTGTTGGTGTATTTTTGATTAGGACACTGGTCGTTTTTATGCTAGATTATTCTTGCAAGTAAAATTGGTTTTGGTTTCTGTTGTTTGTTTATTGAGGTGCATTGGGTGTTGGGAGAAGACCAGCGATTTGAAAGAATTTTTGAGGCGCCCATACACCCTCCTCTAGTCGCTACTCTCGGTCCTACAACTACACGTTAGCAGAGAAAGTCTCTGTGCTCTCTAATCCACGAGTGTCCTAGGGAACACTGTGCTCGATGAAGTTCTCTATCATCGACTCCGAGACATTGACTGGTCCCGAAGCAGTTGCGCTAGAGCTGGAAGGTCCCACGGGTGCTAGTGGCGGAGTAACCCTCTTAGGCCGAGGGACGGGCTCTTTGATAGGATTCTTCCGCCTCAGGGCGAGGGAAACATCTCCACGATATCCTTCTGCAGCTCAATGATCTTGCGCTGCAGCTCACCATTCTACTGAATCAAGCTCTTTGTCCCGTGATGAAAGAACTCGATAGCATCATTGTGCTCATCGGCGTCAAGCAAGGCCTCAGTGTGAAGGTGATCCATGGCCTGAAGAAGACAAGTGTGCCAGGCCATGACTAGGTCACAGTCGGAGAGGAAGCCAACATAGATGCTGTGGTGGGCTCCCAGAGTACGCATCGGTAAAAGACGGAAGGAAGAGTCCTAAAGACAATCATCGTAGATCATCCTCAGCTCTGTGAGGGCCTAGAAAGTGGCGCGCTGACAAGAAACCTCGAAGGTCAGGCCTCCAATAGCTGTTGTGAAGAAGGGGAGGTGCTCTCCGAAAGCATGGATTGTGACAGACACGTCACAAGGGCCTGCAAACTCCTCCATGTAAACTCCATGGAACTCAGGCTTGAAAGTGAACCCGAGGAAAGTCACCAGCATCTGGAGTTCTCGGATGAACCCTTCATGATCCCGACAGAAACTGTGAACGTGGTGAACTGATATCTACAAACAAGACAAAGTTTAAAGTGTAAGGGAGAGGAAAACAATATGAAGTAGGTTTTTATGAAATATACTTTTGTAAAGCTAAGTGTTGGGCTAGTCCATTTGACATCCTACAGTCAAGTGGGCTCTGATACCATCTTGTAATGCCCGGAATTTAACAATTCCAGACTTTATTGAATTTCCAAAGAAAAACAATAATAACAAGATGTTCATCACATGACATCGTACATACGACAATCATTCGTGGTTCGCAGACCACATTATTACACAAGTGTAAAAAAAAGAAACTAATAAAGAAAACTTCTAGATGAACATCTTCACGATTCTCGCATCCTTGACTAGGTCACTACTCCAGACCATCCTCATCGTAATACGTAGCCTCTAAAGGGGTTTTCAATGGGTATGAGTACAAAAGTACTCAACAAGACATCGAGAATGCAATAATAATGTAGGATAATAACAAAGGGAATAATGGTTTAAAGTGCAGAAAAGTAAATTTTTATGTAGTCAAGTTTATTTGTATAGAATAATAAATCATGAACATCTTCTAACTCGAGGAGTATAGTCAGCCCTCCTCACTCAACAGTCCTTACATGCCATTCCATCATGCAACACTCACAAATATAAACTAATTGTGGGATGTCACGCAACCCGCCCTTGACCGTGGGCTTGGCTTTTCGAAAATATTTAAACTCTGATTAGAGGTGTACTACTATACCCACAAGGCACACACTCATCCCTGCACACCAAAGTGTGTCAAAATGACCCATACCATGGTAACTCGTGCCAAAACCTTTAGCATGAAATGCTCTAACCCAATAACACCCACTCTAGGTTTCACTGGCACGCCAGCGCACTGGACCAACGTTGCGCCCCCTTTTGTGCCTCGTCGGTATAAGTAACCCGCAGGTGCTACTTGCCCCCTCTAAATGGTGCCTCAAGTTGGAACGCCCCATACCTCTAGTTAGGACTTACCCACTAGACTTGTGGTTAGTACGAAAGTGTTTTGCGATAGATCCCATAGACCGGTCCTTATAATATCCCAGGGCGACTAACCAATGCCCTCGCTTGCACCCAGAACCCACCATGCTAACATACTTCAACAAAACTCCATAACCAATAGAATTCCAGGGATGAGAGAAATAACGAGGTCATATAGTAGAATCCAAGTATCTATGACTCATTTTTAACCTATAGCAATTGTGTCGGTACATTGGACACTATCTTATAATACTACTAATAATGTGACAAGGATTTTAGGCTCAATAGCATGGCTTGGGTTTGCACAACAAGGTTCGGGATCTAATAATTATAATGTAAGGCTTTTTAATTTGACTAATGCATTTATAACCTATGGGTTTTAGCAATATTTAAGAAAACTAGGTTCAATATGCTCAAAATTTGTAGTGGTGACTTGCCTTGTTCGGCAAATGGTGATGGTGGAACCTCGGGGAAGTATTTCGGCTCTTCGATAGAGTCGTAATCTTCACGACACACAAAACTATAATAATAAACAATTGAAACAATGAAAAAGCACACTACAAACATATAAATTTTATTGGATAAACATGAAGTGAATAAAAAGGTAAATTTTCTGAAATTTGAATGGTCAAATTTGGAGTTAATTTGAAGAAGTTATGAATTTTTAAAGTCTCTACCAATCCTTTACCAAAGCCATGCCTCCTAAGCAAAGCAAAGGCCGTTGTCCCCCACGGAGATCCCTTCAGATCTCTGGACTAGGATTTCCAAGTACTGCAGGGGCCGCGGAACCCTCCGTAACTCCTCCACCTTTGATTCCCGAATTAGCCTCCGACCCTCGCCGGCCTGGAGGCCCCTCTGCGGCCCCGACCATACTCCGCACCGACTTTGTTAGATCTTAAGATCCTTAAGACACCACCGAAGGAAGCGGGAACCACCTCGATGTCGTGGCCACCGAAATGGCTCAGCTAAAAGCAGAGATACATAGGTGGTAGCAGGCGGCTGCGAACCAGCTCCCTGCTCAAGACGAAGCTAGAAGACCGGTGGTGCCAACTGAAGCCATCGTAGTCATCGAGCTCGAAGCCCCCGAAGCATGGAGGGGTAATCAAAACGCCTCCTTCGACGTAGAATCTCCACTGCACCCTGACCTACAGAAGGTGCGCTTCGACCCCAAGTTCCAAGCACCGAAGCTCCCGAAGTACTCTAGGGAAGCTAACCTCGGGGAATTCTCCTGATCATACACACTCGCAATAGAAACCAGCGGAGGGGTTCGATACACCATGGCTAAGTGTTTCCCCCTCGCGCTCGAAGGGGTAGCCCTTTGATGGTTCTGGTCCTTGAAGCCCGGGTCAATAAAATCCTAGGAGTAGTTAGAAAAGAAGTTTGTGAATAACTTCCAAGGGACCTTCGTGGACTCAATGTACACAGGAAGCCTCTTCCAGGTGAAGCAGCAGCCTAGAGAGACCTTGCGGCAGTACTTCAAGCGCTTTGCCCATACGAAGTCCCAGATCAAAGGGCTATCCATGCTGTCCGTTGTGGATGCCACGTGTGAGGGCGTGACCAACATGGGCCTCCATGACAAACTTCACTGGAATCCCATCGCTTCGGTGGACCAGCTAATGACGTACATTGAGGAGTATGCTCGGTCAGAAGAAGGACAGCTTCGAACGACTGCTTTGTTCCCGCCTACATTCATCCAAGACACGAAGCCTACGTAGTCAAGGGTCTCGGGCCCACTGATAACACCCCCTTTCGACAATCGCCTGCTCGATTCATGAAGGGGGCTGAAGCATCATCATTCGGAGGTCTTGAACATCTCTTCCCCCACTTCAAAGCAGCCACCAAAGTTCCAGCAAAATCAAGGCAATAGGGCAAGCGGCTCGAGGCTGCCCGAGAAGGTAGCCGGTCAAGGCCAAACTTTTTTTTCAATGTGCATGGGGAGAATTAGAGCCATACCATCGATTCATGTAAATCTATATTGGCCCGGAGACAGTGCAGGATGTTGGGCGCCTTGAAGGACTCGAAGCCCTTAGGCACCCCCTAGTGGTAAATGCGTTGCCACCACCGAAGGCCGAAGACCTCCAGGACCGCTATAAGCATGTGTTCCTGCCCATATCCGGAGGAGGGACTCTGAGCAGCATGTCCAAGCGATAGTGAAGGGAGTATGTTCATGAAGTAGGGCAGATTGGCACTTTGGCGTCCGCAGCAACCATGCCCGAATGGTCCCATGTGCCCATATCCTTCTCCATAGATGATGCAGGTGGGATTAAGTCCTTCACACTGACCCCCTCGTTATCACTGTTGATATCGCGGGCACCGAAGTCCGGAGAGTGCTAGTCGACGGCGGGAGCTCCGCCGACATTATTTTCATCCAGGCCTTCGATTAGCTCTACATCCCTCAGAGGCACCTACTCCCGCTGGCCCTCCCTTTGCAAGGCTTTGCAAGCCCCCCTCTCTATGCCCTCAGCCGGATAGGCATCAAGGTCTCCTTCGGAGAGGGGCACCTGGCGAGATCCGAGGAGGTCATCTTCGACATCGTCTATGCCCGTACGCTTACAATGCCATCTTCGAGAGGGGAACGCTGAATCAATTAGGAGCCGTAGCACACCACAATTACTTGTGCATAAAAATGTCCACGCAAGGCAGGGTACTTACGGTCCTTGGTGACCAAGCTACAACACGGTGAGTAAAATATAGCCACATCACCCCCCTCGACCCTCGATAAGTCAATAACGTGCAAGAACACCCGGAGGGTGCTCCGTTGTCCCATGACCCTTCAAAGGGCCCAGCCTTGAAGCCAAGCCCCGAAGGCGATGTCCTCATGAAGATCATCGCAAAGGGAGGCAGGGAGTACCCTATCCAGTTCGGCAAGGGGCTGCCTCCTTAAGTCGTCGCTTCACTTGAAGAAGTGGTTAAGGAAAATTTGGACGTCTTTGCCTGGTCGGACGAAGATATCCCTAGAGTCAACCGAAGCATTATCGAGCATTGCCTGCTAATCAACCCCAAGGCCAGAGCCATCCGCTAGGGCTCCGGAAGTTATCGGCTGAAAGGGCAGACCTCACCAGGGAAGCCTGAAGTTCGTAGTAGTGGTGATCGAGTACTTCTCAAAATGGGTCAAAGTCGAGCCCCCGACGGCCATCACTTCGAATAATGTACAAAAATTTTTCTAGCAGAATATCATATGCAGTTTCAGAGTGCCCAGGTAGCTAACAATTGACAACGACACCCAGTTTGATGCTGAGCCCTTTAGAGAGTTCTACGAAGGCCTTAGCATCCAGATGTGCTTCGTAGCTATCCGACATCTCCAGTCCAATGGAGCGGTTGAGCGAGCCAACGGAAACATTATGTCTGGTATAAACCGTTGTATAGTAGGATTGACAAAGGGGCTGTGTACTGAAGAGTTGCCAAAAATTCTATGGTCCATCCGGCAATTGTTCGGAGATGAAGCCACGGCGCCGATGGAGCTAAAAGGTGGTCCTTGCGCTCCACGGAGCCAGAAGACGAAGGTGAAAGGTGTGCTTCACTCGATTTGTCAGAAGAAACAAGGCTTCAAGCTATCACCAACCTGACGAAGTACCGACACTAAACGAAGGCCTGGTATGACCCAAAGGTATGGTTAAAAGAACTAAGGCCGGGGCACCTAGTGCTCCGAAGCGTGGTCGCCCGAGGAAGTTGTGGAATAAATGGGAAGATCCATATATTATACTCCGTTCAGGATGCCCGGGCTCATTCAAATTAGCTAACTTAGAAGGGAAAGATTTGATACATGCCTGGCACATGGAGCACCTTAAGCGCTACTTCGCGTAAGGCCTCGTTGTAACACATTGTAACCCCCTTTGAAGTGACAAAGATTATGGTTCGAATTATGCACGCCCCTTAAACAAATCCCTACCCTGGTGGACGCACTAGGGAACGGAAGAGTTTTGTGAGGTAAAGCATTATTAATAAGTAACCAATACTAACGGATTCTGATCCACCAGCTCGAAGCATCCATAAAAGTGTCCGAAGTGACCAAACTAATGGATTCCGATCCATCGGCTCAAAGCGTCCATAAAAGAGTCCAAAGTGACCAAACTAACGGATTCCAAGCCACCGGCTCGAAGCGTCCATAAAAGAGTCCGAAGTGACCAAACTAATGGATTCAGAGCCACCAGCTCAAAGCATCCATAAAAGAGTCTGAAGTGACCAAACTAATGGATTCCGAGCCACCGGCTCGAAGCATCTGTAAAGAGTCCAAAGTGACCAAACTAACGGATTCCGAGCCACTGGCTTGAAGAGTCCATAAAAGTGTCGAAGGTGACCAAACTAACGGATTATGAGCCACTGGTTCGAAGCATCCGCACAAGAGTCCAAGGAACCAAACTTACGAATTCCGAGCCATTGGTTCGAAGCATCCGCACAAGACTCCAAGGCGACCAAACTTACGGGTTCCAAGCCACTAGTTCAAAGCATTTTTTTAAAAAAAGGCCCTACTTCATGGTCATCGAGCATGCAATTTACGAATCATACTTCTAAACGAACCAAGCATTGCGCGCGCCTGACCTTATCATAACTAAGTAGTCACTCGCCCACAAAGAGGGGTGAGGGGTAAAGTCATGATCAAATATGTCCTCAGAAATTGCATTACACGATCGATGTCATAGTATCAATTAAATAATCAAAGTAGTATTACTCCAGGAAATATTCGAGCATAATAAACTCGGGCACTAGGAAAAATTGGTGTCCAAGCCAAGATAAAACCAGAGGTCCTTTCGATTTCGAAGGTTAGGCTACCTCCTGTTGACACGGAAGCGTGCCCCCGCACTTGGGTCAGTCCAGCGATGCAAAAGTGCACGAATACTTAGGGACAGGCCTAAGCGTGACATAGCACCGACGCCACGTTCCGACTAACCTTAATAGTGATAAGGGGGGTGGAGTCGCGAGGCAACCAAATTACACAAAATAACCCGATTAGCCGAAAGGAATAGGTTAGACAGGTAAAAATAAGCAAACCAATCGGAGTCCTCCTGGTTCGAAGTCTGATGCGAAGGGTGCGCCGAAGGGTACCTTCGGCGTCTGGTGCGAAGTGATCCGCCGAAGGGTTCTTCGGCGCTTGTTGCGAAGTGCTCTGCCGAAGGGTACTTCGGCGTTCAGACTGATCCAACCGAAGGTAGACGCCGAACGGATCTGAGCACGGTGATCACCTCCGAACAGCGGGGTTCGCCGTGCGATCTCCGATGCAGTGAATTACAGAGTGGTGACGCGAAGGCCACACGCGAGTGCAACTTCGTCTGGAGCAGAGTGTAGTTGCGGCGAAGCCTGTCATGACAAAGTATGCTGATGGAGCCTGTTGTCAAAGCCTACGGTCTTGTCGAAGGGCGTCCTAGGGACCTCTAAAACCGATTCCTCAGCTCCGGACACCTCCGGCGAAGGGGCTCCGAACATGCGAACCTGCAACAGAGATGATGTGAAGTACCAATTCGGCCTTAGGACTGAATTTGCGAGGTGTTGAATGGGCAGCGAAGGTAGCAATCTATTACGGAGATTAGCGGATACTTCACAGGCAAAGTAACAAGGCGATAGCAATCTATTACGTAGATTAACAGGGACTTCACGGGCGAAGTACCAAGGCTTACCACTGTTTCGTAGTGGTGGACGGAGGGCTTCTAGGCAAACCCACGAAGAGGTATAGGAAAGTAAAGGTAAAAGTAAAGGTACGATCAAAGCATGGCTTTGGTTTGGTTTGTGTTGGGGGCTCTCCACGCCGGCGAGGCCTCTCTATTTATAGAGGGTTAACTCTAATCTAATCTGCTATTAAGTCAGCCGGATAGAGATAAAGATTAAGCTGGAAACGCGTCCAACTCTATCTCTGTCGAGGTGGGCCTCGGCCAGGCCCGTCGAGGCCTGCTCCTCGGGCCGAAGCTTCAGTAGCGTGGGCTTTGGCCAGGCCCATTAAGACTTGCTCCTTGGGCCGAAGCTTCGATAGTGTGGGCTTTGGCCAGGCCCATTGAGGCTTGCTCTTGGGCCGAAGCTTCGACAACATGGGCTTCCAAAGCTTCGGCAGCGTGGGCCTCTGAAGATTCGACAGCGTGGGCCTCCGAAGGTTCCCGAAGCTTCGGCAGCGTGGGCCTCCGAAGGTCCCTGCAGCTTCGGCAACATGGGCCTCCGAAGGCTTCCTGGCCGAAGTCCATGGGCTGGCTAGAGGCTTTCGAAGCCCATAGCTCGACGGGCTTCAGCCCCGTAGGGCTTCGGATAGACCCTGGACATGTGTATTTTCGGCCCAAATCACCAAAAATTGATATTTTGATAATCTAACCATTAATGCCATTTTTTGCTCTCAACACATGCCCTCCTTCCTTTTAGTGAACTAGTGAACTAAAAGCACAATGAGCTTGAGACGATACTGTTCATATCGGCTTTTCGACATTTTTATGACGTTTGCCATACACTCGGGAAATATCCTTTCAAGTACCTACCATTCAAAGCCCTTTGAAACCGCTCTCCCTGTAGGGATTCCAACACGTATGCGTTGTTGGGAGCGATTTCGGCTACCTTAAAAGGAACTTCCCTCTCTTGACTTTGTAGCCATATGCTTGCTGAGCCAAATCATTGGCGATTGAATTGGCTTCTCTTGACACGTGAGATATTTTGAAATCATCAAAAGTAGCAACTATGTCTAGACACTTGTTCAAGTAGCTATTCAGCAAGCCATTAAAACATTGAGCATTCTTGGCCACTTGTTGTACTACCAATAATGAATCACCATACGCGTGGACGTGTTTAGCGCCTACAGACTCTAGTAGTTCAAGACCTAGCAACAAAGCTTCGTATTCGGCTTGGTTATTGGTGGAAGAAAACTCTAGTCGGACCGAGGTTTCAAAGCGCATACCATTAGGTGATATGAGAACCACTCCAATACCTTGGCCATTCTTGCAAGTCGAACTGTCAAAATAGATTTCCCACGGCACTACCTCAACTAGAGAAATAACATCTCTCCAGCTAGCATCTATGTGATGATCAACTATAAAGTTTGCTATGACTTGGCCTTTCATCGCTCTTAGGGGCTCGTAGGCCAAATCGTACTCAATTAACGCGTAATCCCATTTTCCGATTCTTCCACTTAGAATCGGCTTCTGAACATGTGCTTTATAACATCGGTTTGGAAAATGACAACACATGTGGTGGGAATAAGATAATGGCATAACTTGGTGCACGCGTAATAAAGTGATAAGCATAATCGCTCCACAAACGCGTACCTGGTTTCGGCATCCAGCAGGCGGCGGCTCAAGAATGTGATGATATACTCCTTCCCCTCCACCTCCTGGGTTAGCACGGCTCCAATCACGCTATCTTCAGCGGCGATGTATAGCCGAAACGGAATCCCGGCCTTGGGCGCTCTCACCACGGGCAGTGATGACAAGCATTCCTTGATCTTTTCAAAAGCATTTTGCTTGTTTGCTCCCCAAGTGAACTCGGCTTCATTTTTTAGCCGAAGTATGGGGACAAAGGCATCAATCTTGCCGGACAAGTTGGATATAAAGCGACGTAGATAGTTCAACTTGCCTAGCAACTTTTGCACATCTTTCTTGCATGTCGGGGCTGCAACGTTTCTAATCTTCTCAAGTCTCTTAGGATCAATTTCTATACCTCTCTCATGAATCATGAAACCTAAGAACTTATCCGCTGACACACTAAAAGCACACTTAAGCGGGTTCATTTTCAACCCATACTGTCGCATCCTATCGAAAGCAACTTTCAAATCGGCTAAATGGTTTCCCATAGCATCCGATTTGACCACGACATCATCGATGTAAACTTCTAACATGACTCCTAACAAGTCATGAAAGATCAAGTTCATAGCACGTTGATACGTGGCGCCGGCATTTTTCAAACCAAAAGTCTTGACGACCCATTCGAACAAACTGATAAAACCAGGTCATCGAAAGGCAGTCTTATAGACGTCCTCTTCGGCCATAAAGATTTGATTATAACCAGCATTGCCATCAAGAAAATTGAGTACCTTATGTCCCGAGGTGTCGTTGATCAGCATGTCGGCTATTGGCATTGGATATTCGTCTTTTGGAGTGGCTCTGTTCAGATCCCTGAAATCAATGCATACTCGTATCTTGCCGCTCCCTTTCTTCTCTACAGGCACAATGTTAGCAACCCATTCCGCGTACCTGCATGGCTTAATAAATTCAGCCTTAAGTAGCCCTTCCACTTCTTCCTTAACTCGGTCATAGACGGCCGAATTAAAGCGATGGGGAGGCTGTTTATAAGGCCTAAACACGGACTTGATGGGCAGCCGATGCTCCATGAGCTCACGGCTTAGTCCTGGCATCTCGCTATATTCCCATGCGAAACAATCGACATACGACCGAAGTAACTTTATTACTTCAGCCTTTTCATCGGGCTGTAAATGTTGGTTTACAAAAGTCGGCCTTAGAATGCTACCATTGCCTATATCAACTTCCTCCATGGGATCGGCTGACGCAAAACCTTGTCCTAATTTTTCTACTTCGCTAAAGTCCTCGATGGCTTCGGCAATACCATCTTTATTAGACCGATACTGCTCCACACGAGACTTTAGCCAATCTAGATTATTCTTGCCAGACATGAATACTAGTACAAAAATAGCCATGCTACTCCAGCCGTCTTTACAGACACTGGTACAAACCGTCCTTCGGATACGCTAACAAATTCATAATTCGAAAGATCTCTGCCTGATAGACACTCTACTTTGTTATGGACGGTGTCAACCGACACATCGGCCAAAGCTACTTGGGCCGAAGTATCTGCGGGGATGACCTCCACCTCATCGCCATCCCACTGTACCAAGCACTAGTGTAGGGTAGAGGGGATGCAACAGTTCGCATGGATCTAGTCTCGTCCAAGTAACACGCTATAGTTACCTTGTACGTCGACGACGAAGAATGATGTTGGCAAAGTCTTGTTGCACACTGTCAACTCCATAGAGAGTACTCCCTTGGCTTCGGAGCTCTCACCGTTGAAGCCGTTGAGCATCAAGTTGGTCTTCTTCAGGTCATCTTCATCCCTGCCAAGTTTCTTCAACAACAAATAAGGCATTAGTTTAACTGTGGCGCCGCTATCGACGTGCATCCAGGAAATCGGCTTCCCATCAATGTGACTCCTGACATAGAGAGGCTTTAGATGGCGAGCTGAGTCCTCGGGCTTCTCGAAGATGGCGCTGCATGGACCGAGGTTCAACTGAGCGACCTCGGCCTCGTCCTGTGGCAGTGCAAACTCGGCGGGTAACATGACAATGTTGATGTCCATCGCCTAAGGCACGGGCCCCTCAGAGACGGGCGAGTAATCATCGTCAAGCAAGTCGTCCTCGTCGTCGCTTGGACTGGGAGCCGGGTTGGTTATCTCAACCGGCTTCTCTCTCCACACCTGCTTTGTGGCTGGCCGAGGGCGGATCGCTTCGAAGATAGCATCGTGCTTGGCCTCAGCTACCTTCTCGCGCATCTCTTGTGCCCGCAACCTTTGTAGGCGTCTCTTTTGTGATTTGGACATGCCCGGGGGAGCCCAAGATGGCTTCGGCTTGGTGCCCGGAGATACTGTTTGACCCCTGTTCATTCTGGTCGAAGTGTTCCCTTCGGCCTTGGGCGCCTTGTGTTCGAAGGGGGCTTCGCTGCGAACCCCATCGAACGGATCGGCCTCGTTCGGCCGATCGAACCAAGCTTTGGCGCGGGGCCCGGCCGAAGCATGTGATTTACCTCTGTCAGCCCTCGGTGACAAGGTCTTCAGGATTGGGACTTCCTAAGACCCAACTCTGATAGTTATGGCTTCGGACTCGCTAACTTCGGCCCCCACGGGCTCGCACCCTTCGGCTTCGTTCTGTAGGGTCCGATTCGGAGGTACCACCAATAGCTTGTGGACGATGCCCCCCTCCGCTATGCCTGTTTGCTCCTGCATCCATAATACTTTGAAGGAAAGTAAGGCACAGCGTTAGGCTATGGAGGGTACCCTGACCTGGATACGTACGGAGCCCACGGGGTCCCTGCCCAGTCATACGGTGGAGGCATCGGAGGTTCTAGTGGCCTTGGCCATTGCGAGCCGAACCCATCACCCAGAGGGGGTTCGGCCAAGTCGAAGGTGTCTCCGACCACACCAGCAAAGGATCCCGCCAGGCCGGAGGTATGTTCGGCCAGTGCGGGCCAAAGCCTCCCATCGGAGAAGTCCACCATGGTGCGGGGTTCGGCCATTGGAGGCCGAAGTTGTTGTGCGGAGAACCCGACCATTGGGGTCCGAAGTTGTTGCACGGAGAACCTGACCATTGGGGTTTGAAGTTGTTGCACAGGGGGTTCGGCCATTGTGGCTCAGAACCACCGTGCGGAGCACCAGGATACCTCGGCCCGAACCCTTCGTGCGGTGGGTTCGCAACCTTCGGTCCGAAGGCACCCTTCGGAGGTCTTGGCCCCTTCGGTTGTTTTAGTTGAGCGCGCGGGCCTGCTTCTTTGGCCCTCTTCTGATGTTTGTTCAACAGCATGTTGTATGTTACCTTCGGCCTCTTGCGAGCCTTAGCCGAAGGGGTATTGATGTTCTGTTTCCACACTCCTACCTTGGGGTTCTTTGGCACGAGTGTGCAAGTACGCGGTTCTCCAACAACCACCTTCTTCTCGCCGAGGTCGACGACGTTGACTGGAAAAGGATCTTTATCCAGCTTCATTTTTGGATCATGGTCTATCTTTAATCGTCCTTCTTCTATGGCCGATTGCATCTCTCGTCGAAAAACATTGCAATCATTAGTATTATGAGAATGTGAATCGTGCCACTTACAGTATGGATGCTTCTTTAACTCGTCAGTAGGTGGGATAACTTGACCCTTAGGTAACCTGAGAAGCTGACTCTTTAAAAGGAAATCAAATATTTTATCACATTTAGTCACATCGAACGAGTACTTGACCTCATTGAGTCGATTCTTTGTTGGGGATGGTCGTAACTCGGAGCAGGTGATGGGTTTGTTTTTAGTGTTGGTAACCCATTCGGCCGTGTACTTGTCGGCCGAATCCTCCTCCTCTAACTCTTCCTCATCAGAGTGTTCCATGATGTGGATTTCGGCCCCAGGCTTGCTAAACGTCTTAATAAATTTCTTATCTTTGGCTCGGTCTTCTTGGACCAGAGCCTACTGCAGAACTTGGCTAACTTCTAAAAAGTTTTGGTTATCTAACCTTTCTTTAAGTTCAGAACGCAACCCGTTAAAAGCTAATTCCACCAAGTCCCTTTCTGAAATATTAAGACTAAAACATCGGTTTCTAGTATCCATGAAATGCTTGATATACTCGGAGGCACTCTCACTAGTTTTTTGCTTAACCGATGTCAAATGCGAAAGTCTAAGTTCTGTCTCACCCACGTAGAAATAATCATGGAATTTCCACTCTAAATCGTCCCACGTGTGGATGGAGTTCGGCGGGAGCACCGAAAACCAAGTGAAAGTTGTGCTGGATAGCGAGAGAGGAAATAGTCTAACCTTTAGGGCGTCTATCCCGCTAACCTCTCCACACTGCGCCAAAAAATGACTAACATGCTCTAGTGTGGTCCTGCTGCCCTCACCATCGAATTTAGTGAACTCAGAGATCCTATAGCCACGGGGGTAGGGTACTGTATCAAGATGATCGGGGTATGGTTTGCGATAAGCCCTAACCCGTCCCTTGGGCACGAAGCCGGCACACTCCCTAAACAATGCGCGAATTTGCTCATCTAAATCATCTTGGTAGTTTGTTTGCATGCGCCTCTCATGTGGGGGCACGACACGCGGTGGGATATCGCCGTGTCGGCCATGTGCTTCTTCCCTATGCGCTATTTGTACAATGTGCTCGCATCCGGGCGCCTGCGTGTGTGGTGCGGGTAGCGTGGGTATTGGCGCAGGTGTTGTGTGATATGCAGTGTTAGTTTGTCCATAGGTATGATGATTGGTCTCGGCCATAAGTGGTGAGGCCGGAGACATGTTCGTCGGAGGTGCACTAGCTATAGGAACCGGGGGTACATCCTCAGTGAAGCCGAACCTTCTAAGAGTCGCCTCTACTTGGGAGCTGACTGCCAAATCTAAACGGTTGGCTAGCGAAGCGCTAACGGCCTGGTCTACTGATGCGGCTATCTTTTGCTCGATTTCTAAAGAAGATAAATGGGGCGATACCGGTGTCACATGGACCTGAGCGGGGTCAGGGGTGATGATGTCGCGCTTGACTAAGCCTGCGCGTGTCTTGATGTAGCCTCCAAGCATCATGTCTTGGAGCGCCTTTAGCCTCGCCTCGATCTCTGCTCGGTCCTAAGCGGGGATATCTTCAAGTGTAGGTGACATTATGTTGCGGTTGTCGATATCAGTGCCTCCTATTGTGTCCATCGGTGGTGTAGACGCAGTAGTCAAAGTAGATGTACCTGCGGCCAATGTAGACGTACTCATCATGTTGGCGTATCTTTTCCCCAGCGGAGTCGCCAAAAAGTGTGTTGACACGGAAGCGTGCCCCCGCACTTGGGTCAGTCCGACGATCCAAAAGTGCACGGATACTTAGGGACAGGCCTAAGCGTGACGTAGCACCGACGCCGTGTTCCGACTACCCTTAATAGTGATAAGGGGGTGGAATCGCCAGGCAACTAGATTACACAAAATAACCCGATTAGCCGAAAGGAATAGGTTAAACAGGTAAAAATAAGCAAACCAGTCGGAGTCCTCCTGGTTCGAAGTCTGATGCGAAGGGTGCACCGAAGGGTACCTTCGGCATCTGGTGCGAAGTGCTCCGCCGAAGGGTACTTCGGCGTTCGGACTGATCCGGCCGAAGGTAGACTCCGAACGGATCTGAGCATGGTGATCACCTCCGAACAGCGGGGTTCGGCGTGCGATCTTCGATGCAGCAAATTACAGAGTGGTGACGCGAAGGCCACACATGAGTGCAACTTCGTCTAGAGCAGAGTGTAGTCGCGGCAAAGCCTGTCACGACGAAGTATGCTGACGGAGCTTGTTGTCGAAGCCTGCGGTCCTGTCGAAGGGTGTCCTAGGGACCTCCGAAACCGATTCCTCAGCTCGGTACACCTCTGGCGAAGGGGCTCCGAATGTGCGAACCTGCAAAAGAGATGATGCAAAGTACCAATTCGGCTTTAGGACTGAATGTGTGAGGTGTTGCACGGGCAGCGAAGGTAGCAATCGATTACGCAGATTAGCGGATACTTCACAGGCGAAGTAACAAGGCGATAGCAATCTGTTACGTAGATTAACGGGGACTTCACGAGCGAAGTACCAAGGCTTACCACTGTTCCGTAGTGGTGGATGGAGGGCTTCCAGGCAAACCCATGAAGAGGTACAGGAAAGTAAAGGTAAAAGTAAAGGTACGACCAAAGCATGGCTTTGGTTTGGTTTGTGTTGGGGGCTCTTCACATCGGCCAGGCCTCTCTATTTATAGAGGGTTAACTCTAATCTAATCTGCTATTAATCCGGCCGGATAGAGATAAAGATTGAGCTAGAAACGCGTCCAACTCTATCTCTGCCGAGGTGGGCCTCGGCTAGGCCCGCAGAGGCCTGCTCCTCGGGCCGAAGCTTCGGTAGTGTGGGCTTCGGCCAGGCCCATTGAGGCTTGCTCCTCGGGCCGAAGCTTCGATAGCGTGGGCTTCGGCCAGGCCCGTTCAGGCTAGCTCTTGGGCCAAAGCTTCGACAGCTTGGGCTTCCGAAGCTTTGGCAGCGTGGGCCTCCGAAGGTTCCCGAAGATTCGGCAGCGTGGGCCTCCGAAGGTCCCCGCAGCTTCGGCAGCGTGGGCCTCCGAAGGCTTCCTGGCCGAAGCCCATGGGCTGGCTGGAGGCTTTCGAAGCCCATAGCTCGATGGGCTTCGGCCCCGTAGGGCTTCGGATAAACCCTGGACATGTGTATTTTCGGCCCAAATCACCAAAAATTGATATTTTGATAATCTAACCATTAATGCCATTTTTTGCTATCAACACCTCCCTCTAGAGTTCGAAGCTCATGGACCGACAGCCTTCCTCCTAGTTCCTCTGGTAGACTTAGTCCGGGACCGCATTCCTTTCTGCGAAGCCCTCCAGTCCTTCTTCTCTTGTTGAAGTTCGGCCCAACTCCAAAGCCTTTGGGGTTAGGCTTTGCTAGGGACATCCCTCGCTCTTCATCACACCACTCTAAATCAAACCAATTAACATGATATGGCGACGAAGAAGATAGCTTCGTGCCTTCCCCCCTTTCTTCCTTTTCTTTAATAAAAGAAATTACTTCGTTGAGGACGTCAGGAGAAATTTTCTCGTGATTCCCACGAGGAACAGAAAACCGAGGGCGCCTATCGGGTCTTAGGGCATCGAAAAAATCCCATTGATGGCGGAGCCCTTCGTTAGCTTCTAGCACCTCAATGTCATTAAGAGAAGTGCAGGACAAGCCCTAAATTCAAAACATCCTGACAAAAGATGTATTTTTCATTTATAAAAGCTGGGAACTATACAAGACTTTTATATGCAGGGTCCTAAAAAGAAGCTAAACCTTCGGGTCTGAAGGAAGAGTGCTTGGCGAAGGTGTCGATGGAGCATGTGACCGCGCCAGCCTTTGGCGATGGGCTTCATCAATCCAAGCCTAGGCCGCCTCCTAGCCCTCAGTCTTCTAGGCCGCCTGGAAAGCTTCCCAAGCCGTTGCAACTCCAAGCAAAGGGGACAGTAGATGCTTTCCCTCGAAGCTGACAGGCGCCACCCCCAGGTCCGGTGAAATTGAGCCCACAATTTCCTCGAAATGATGGAGGACTCTAAGAGCAGCCACCCATCCGGAGATCTCCCCGTACATGGTCGTGTTGGTCCCCATCGTCTTCGCCGCCACCTGGATCAGCTTTATCCGATAGGCCAGGGCTCGTTTGCCAAAGCGGAAGATGAAGGGCAAGATGTGTCGAAGTCCTCCAAGACGCCCCAAAGGATGTCCTTGGTTTTGGAGGCTACGCCGTCACATTTTGCCTGCTCCGCAAGCAAGGCCTCCATCATGGCCTTCAGGTTGGTGTTTGAAGTGGCGAGCTCAGAAGACCTCATTACATAAGCCGTCTTCTAAGCAAGCAGCCGCTGCACCTCATCGGCCAAGTCGTGCCGCTCATCCCGAAGCTTCTCGACCTCAGCTCTAGAAGCCGCCCGCTTGGCCTGGAGATCCTCGACCTCGGCCTTGAAGGCCACCCTCTTCCTCCGATCCTCTTGGAGTGCGTCCTCCAAGCTTAAAGCCCTACCCTCAGAGTCGGTCGCACTCGCGGTTGTGGGAGGTCATGGCCGAGCGAGCAAGGACAATATACTGCAAAAAAACAAGGTAAGCATGGAACATGGCTCCGATAAACTAACATGTGTAGGTGTCAATCATACCTGGTATGTGGCTCGCTCAAGGGAGATGCCTAACTCTGTCCCTTCGGAATGGCTCACATCGGCGACCAGCTCGGTCTCGCCCACCTCCCAGCAGACCTGAGCCAAAGGTTCCAGCATAGCCCATAGCCCTGTCCTCCGTGCCAGGAACAGAGCCAGCAGAGGAAGCCTCATTAGCACGCCCCGGTCATCGTCGATAGGGGAAAATCTCGAATGATGGGAGGCCCCCTCCGAAGCCTCCATGGATTGGGCCCCGTCGGTCGACTCCGACATGGCCACCACCGCTGTAGGAGCCTTCCCCTTCGGCTCGGTCCTCGTCGTCAATGCCAGCTAGGACTTGCCTTTTCCCCATGCCGGTGCATCTGAAACTCAATCTCCGGGCTGTCCGGATGCTAGAACAACCAGGCAAAATCTTTGCTGGAGTCCCCCGTTGAACGAAGCGACAAATTGACCACGGGGACCATCTCGTCCACTATGACCACCCCAATCTCCGGCGATGTTGGGCCCTCTGGATCCGACACCTGGACCCTTCTGGCGTCATCTGGTTTTGGTCCCTCGAGTTTAGGGGCCTGAACTCCATTGGCCCCGACTTGGGCAATGGCCTTCGGCTCCGTCGGTGGCACACCTGCGACATCCGTCTACCTGGCAGCTTCCGTATCTTCCATCGGCACCGCTACAGAACCGTCCTAGGCAGGGGCTTTGGTCCCCGCACCAAAGTGCCCCTCGGCGTCCCCTGCCACCAAGGCCTCGATCTCCACCGCCAAGGCTATGTCAGAGGCCCGCTTTGCTTCAGATGGCTCCGACGATGGGATGGGAGTCTAGATAGGAGAGGGAGACATCGGAAGGGTTGAGGCGTTCGGCTTGCGAGCCACCTTCTTCGATGGGGTCTTTGAAATGCCGAAGGTCCCTGCCTCAGCCTTCCTTTTCCTCGGCACTAGGTCGGTGGTGTTGAAGCTTGGGAGGGCAAGGGGCTCAATTCTGAGCGCACTCCATACCCTATTGAACCTCGCTCACACCCCAACCAGCTCGATCCTGTGCTCCATCTCCGCAGGGGTATGGCTCTGTAACGCCCTGATTTTGATTAGGCGTTAAAAATAGAATAAAGTAATTAATAAATGAATTTCAAGGAAAAGACTCGGTGTAAATATATAAATATGAAAGCTAAAATATGGGCATAAAAATTTCATTTAAAAATAAATCATAGCTGGAGTATTTTCCTAAAATTCTCCTTGCTCTAAATTGCGTCCCAAAATTTTTTCTAGAATTTTTGGTGTAAAGGGATTAAATAAGATATAATCAATATCATTTCGTCGCAAAACTCTAACCCTAATTAATAAAATATATTCCAACATGGATGTTGTGTGAATAAAATATATGATAAATCATTTCAACAAAAATAATATAAAACAAATAAAATTCGACTAGAGAAATTTCTAGTAAATTTCTCCTGCCTAAAATCAATTTAGGTTTTATTAAGGATTTTGCAATTAGAATAGTAACCCATATTATTTTGAATAAATAACTTTAAATCAAAAATAAATTAAATTATTTTTTCATTTCGGTCGAGTTTGAAATATTCATCCTCAACCATCAATCTCTCTTTTCCTGTCGTAAATCCAGAGGAATCAACATTCTATTTTCCTTCGTGAAGTTAAAATCCCATTTTTAACCACGTAGTTTAAATTCCATGAAAAATCCCTTCTAAAATTATTTTTATATTTTAGATTCCCGAAAATAAATTCAAAATATTGGTTTTGTGTTCATGTTCGAAATTTCTAATTTCGACGCGAATACAAAATTTATTGATTTTCCAAACCTCATTTATTCGTTAAAATATTCACGCGTTATTTCTTTAAAATACAGGATTTATAAATTTATTTTAAATTCCAAACTTTCAAAAAACTTTTCACTTTTTCTTAAAAATCCAAATTTAAATTTTCAGGAAAATATTTTCCTATTTTTTTCCTCCTTTTCTTTTCTTTTCTTTTCTTTTCTTTTTTCGTTTTCTCTTTCCTTCCCTCTCCCTTTCTTTTTTCCTAGCTGAGTGCATGCTCTACACAACTTCCTCTTCTCTTTCTTTTTCTCTTTCCCTCTTCTCTTTCTTCCTTTCCTTTTTTCCCTTCTCTTTCTTCCTTTCTTTTCTATTTTCTTCTCTCTCCCATCCCTTTCTTTCCTGTTTCCTTTCTTTCCTGGTCGTACCCTCCTCCTCCTTCCTTCTTCTCCCTCTATTTCCTTTCTTATTCTTCTCCTCTCTTCTCTCTTCTCCTCCACAAGCCCACACCTCTCCCTCTTCCTCCATCATAGCCCCTCTCCTCCTCCATGCTGCCTCCGCCGAGCGTCACCGCCGCCTCACCACGCTGATCCTCCGGCGAGCCACCACCATACCTCCCCCTTCCCAAACCACCACGCCACCGCTACCTCGTTGTTCTCGGCAAGCCCATCTCCTCCTCTACAGGACATGTTGGCTCCGTTCTGATTTCATGCGGTAATAATCATCTCTTTCTTGTATACATTTCATTAATCGTTGATTTATCCTGGCCGCATTAGGTGACGTTCAATATAAATAGTTCATTAACATGTCATGATGTCGTTCGTTTAATCTAATACATTTTATCTTGTTCATCGGTTTGTTTCGTCCACGTATACCTTAATCGCCAAGGTCTATTAATATCCATCGGATCCAATCTATGCAATAGATTATTTTGTATCATATCCTAACCATGGATATAATTCAATCATCACTTGTCGTCAAATTGTTCTTTGGATTCAATTCATGCCATTGTCCCTTTTTGTATCCATATAAAGTAGATCAATTATTATCGGTCGAATAGTCTCAATCCCGATTTATTATGACAATATCCGGTGAACCCGCTCCAATCTATTAACCTGATCTTATGCATATGTTCCATCCCAGAGGTCATATTTGTCATGAGGTGTTCTTCATAGTAATTCTATTTCTTAAACCGTAGATAATACTCGTTGTTCGCCATCAACCCTCGCCCGACGTGTCCCCTTGATCTAATCCATCGATTATGACTTGATTGATGTTCGGTAATTGGACTTGTGACGTTCATCGATGGTCGTCGCCGATTGTCAATCGTTCGTGGTCGTTCATTACCATCCATCATCGAGTCTCATTGATTTAATCTAAACCCATCGACATGGTCGCTAAGGCTCGATTGGTTAAGCCTTTACGTATACCTTTAGTCAATCGTCTCTTAAGTGGACTAGGTTGTCCAATTGTCGCAACCAATTCAAATCGTTCGACTAAATCCATTTGTACCCTTTTGTTTCTAATCGATCAACACATTCAATTCAACCCATCACTACAACAAAACAGAACATTTTCGTCGGCCAATTTAACTTCTGTCGGCTTTTCACAGTGGCCGACGGAAGTTATCTAACTTCTGTCGGCTTTAATTCTGGCCGACGGAAGTTAAGGGGCTTTTCCCCAAACCGCGTGCGCGTACAGGGAGACCTAACTCCCTGTACGCCCCCACTGCACAGCGCCCGCCGCCGCTTCCCACGCCCATCCCGCGCCACCGCCACCGCCCCACCCGCCGGCCGCCCGCCGCCTCCCGCCGCCCTGGCCACCAGCCTTCGGCCAACACCGCCGCCCGCCTCGTGCCCGCTCCACCGCCCGCCCCAGCGCCCTGCGCCACCGCACCGGCCGCCGCCCCGCCGCGCCCCCTCCTGGCCTGCGGCCCGCCGGCCACCGCCCCGTGTCGCCCGCCGCCGCGCACCCTCCCGGCCATCGCCGCCCCTATCCGGCCGCCGCCCCCTGGTTGTCGCCGCCATCGTCACCGTCGTCGCCGCCCGTCGTCGTCCAACGAAGTAATTTTTTCTGCTTTTTTCACTTTTTATTTGTGAATTATGTGTCACATAAATTGTTAATGTGTTATTTGAAGATATATGTCACCCAAGATAAATTGTTGATGTGTTATTTTTTTCACTTTTTATTTGTGAATTGTGTGTCACATAAATTGTTAAGGTTAGAAGATATGTGTCACATACATATATATATATAGTTGTTAAGGTTAGAAGATATGTGATTTTACGTATGTTTCACGCTTTTAAATATGTTTCATATGCGATGTTTTATTTTCATATGCAATATATGTTGTGATATTATATATGTATATATGATTCTAATTATATTATTCTACATATGCATATAGTTTTAATGATTTCATTGGGTGATTAGTATTATATCTATATATACCATAGTTGTTATGGCGGCGCGGCGAGGCGAGGCGCCAAACCACCTTCACAACTTTTAGGCGAGTATGGCGTGTGGCGAGGCGACGCCATATTCACTTTATAGAAAACACCATTAATTTATCATCACTTAATACTAATTAGGTCACTAATAGATTATTGCTTACCAGTCACTGATAGCTGGTGCAGTGATCAATTGACTAGAGATTAAGGGTTAATCATGAAATTAACTGATAAACTAAAACACTTTTTCTATATGTAATTATAGAAAAAACTGTGCACAGACGCACAGTGCTACTCTGTTGGCTTGTTGGGGCAGCATGGCACATACTTTTTGAAACCTACCTTTTGCCATGCTTTTCTCCATCCCTCTCTCTTCCTTTTTCTCACTTTTGTCCATCTCTCTCTGTTTTTTCCCCTCACTTTTCTCCATCCCTCTCTCTTTTTTTTCACTTTCCTCCTGGTTCCACGCCTCACTCCCTCCCCTCTCCCGTTGTCTCTTCCCCTCCCTAGGCCCCAGTTCCCTAGTCCTCTCTCACAGTGGTCGGCAGACTCAGGCCGGCGCAGATCTGCCGGCGGCGACTGGGCAACGATCGGGCGGCGACGACGTGGATCGGATCTGGCGTTGTCTCCTCGTCAAGCCATCACTTCTGTCGTGTGTCGTCCATATGAAGCAATAAGCCGTCCGCATGACGCCAAACACGATGAGGTGGGTGCCATACTCGCCGAGGCGGACGCCACACTCACTTGTGGCGAGTCGTCGTCCGTGGCGTTCGCCGGCGACCGCCTGGATGCCTAATCGTCTAGTAGGCGACGATTAGGCGACGCCTTAACAACTATGATATATACTTTATTATATATATTTCTTTTCGTATGCAATTTTTTATTTGACAACAACGTAGATAGTGTAACGAAACCTATGCGTCACCCGTTTCGGACCAACATGTCTCACACGTGTCATGCGTGTGAGATGTGTAGGTCCGGAATTGTCCCTTTTTGGACAGCCTCGGAGTGGGCGACAGAGCGTGGTCTTTATGATGAGTCATGAGTCTGAATGGGATTTCAGTAACATAACCTTGTTTTTCTCCATTGCACCACTATCAGGCGTGCAATTGGAGAACATCGGGGTTATGCTACTGAAATTTCGTTCGGACTCATGACTCGTCATAAATACCACGTTTTGTCGGTCACTCTTGGGTTGGTTTAGGACCTATCTTTTCCTATAGATATAGGCCCGTGGTACTTATGATATCGATGCATTCTCGATTGAATGAATGTTTTGCCTATAGAATGGCTGAGGACGACCGACGGTGGATGTATAGTGGTTGGATGAAAAGTGGAGCTCACACGAGGGAGTGGGTAATCAATGCTGAGAAATTTGTTGATTGTGCATTCACTTTGACAACAAACATTGGCGCGAGGTGCCCATGCATGAAGTGCAGAAATTCTCATTGGCAAGACAAGAGGACGTTGTCATTGCATATTTGCAAATATGGTTTCGTGCCAGGTTATGAAGTTTGGTCTTTTCACGGCGAGACAGGCCGTGAAAAAACGGTATTAGTAGTGGAAGAAGAAGAAGATGATAGTGTTGCTGACGATAGGATGGATGAGATGCTTGATGCTATACGACCGGAGTTTGAATCAAACCCTGAGGATCCTCCAACACCGGAGGTTCAAAAGTTTTTCGACATCCTTCGAGCTTCAGAAGATCCATTGCATGAGAACACCACCGTAAGCGTTCTCGCTTTCGTGACTCGTATTATGGCTATTAAGTCAAAGTTTGCATTTTCAAACAATTATTATAAGGAGCTATTGAATATGATCAGCGATATCCTTCCTAAGAACCATAAGGTGCCGAAAGACATGTACCAGTCAAAGAAAATGCTTTCTGCTCTCGGTATGGAGTATGAGAAGATTGATGTGTGCCGAGATAATTGTATGTTGTTCTGGAAAGAACATAGTAATGAGGTGAAATGCTTAAAATGTGGTAAACCGAGATTCGTAGAGGTCGTAAATGAAGACGGAGAGAAGGTGACGACAGAGGTTGCTCATAAGCAACTTCGTTACATGCCTCTTACTCCTCGGGTGAAACGATTGTTTCTCTCAAAGAAAACCGCTAGACATATGCGATGGCATAAAGAAGGTGTACGTGAGAATAATCAAGTAATGGTGCACCTATCTGATGGTGAGGCATGAAAGGCTCTAAATGATTTTGATGCAGACTTTGCTAGTGATGCAAGGAATGTTCGCATCGGGTTGGCAACAGATGGATTCACGCCTTTCAATGTAACCGCATCGTCGTACTCTTGTTGGCCTGTGTTTGCTATTCCATACAACCTTCCACCTTCGTTTTGTATGAAATATGAATTTATGTTCCTGTGTCTCATTATACCCGGTACAGAGCATCCTGGAACACGACTAAATGGGATGCTGAAGCCCTTAATTGATGAGTTGAAACAATTGTGGAAAGGAGTTGAAGCATGTGACTATGACCAGAAGCAAAAATTCAATCTTCGAGTTGTGTATCTGTGGTCGGTCCATGATTTTCCGGCATACGGTATTTTTCTGGTTGGAGTTGTCATGGAAGGTTGACATGCCCGATATGTGCGAAGGACACAGATTGTTTCCGTCTGAACTTCGGGGGAAAGATTTGTTACTTTGATTTCCATAGATGCTTTTTGCCCTTGAATCACCCATTTAGGTTACAGAGGAACAATTTCAAGAAGGACAATATTGTTGTAAAGGGACCACCAAGGCGTTTAAATGGTAGAGAAATCGCTGATATGCTGAATGAGTTGGTCCTTAATGAAAATAAGGATGGATTTGTAGGATTCGGAACCGAACATAATTGGACCCACATATGTGGCTTATGGGAACTGCCGTATGTCAAATCACTAATTCTAATGCACAACATTGACATTATGCATCAGGAACGTAATGTTGGTGAAAGCATTATAAGTACATGTATGGATTTTACTGACAGGACAAAAGATAATGTAAAGGCGAGAAGAGATTTAGCTGAGATTTGTAATCGACCAACCCTTGAGTTGACGAATAGTGGTGGCAAGCCACGTGGCCCATTTTGTTTAAAACCTAAAGAAAAAACAAGTAATGAAGTGGTTGAAAAATTTGAAATTCCCAGATGGTTACGCCGCGGGATTTAGAAGAGCTGTGAATTTGAATACAGGGAAATTAAATGGATTGAAAAGTCACGATTACCACATAATAATGGAAAGACTCCTTCCTGTAATGTTTCGCGGGTACCTGAATGATGATGTGTGGAAGGCGTTAGCTGAGCTGAGCCATTTTTATAGACAAATTAGCTGAGCTGAGCTGAAAGATATGATGAAGATGCTAGAGAAAGAGATCCTGGTGCTTTTATGTAAATTGGAAAAAATATTCCCTCCAGGGTTCTTCAATCCAATGCAACATTTACTGGTTCATCTGCCATATGAAGCTAAGGTAGGTGGCCCTGTGCAATATAGGTGGATGTATCATATTGAAAGGTCCCTAAAGAAGCTTAGAGTGATGGTTGGTAATAAGGCCAGAGTTGAAGGTTGCATCGCAGAAGAATTTAAATTGAAAGAGATAGCATACTTCACTAGTGTATACTTCGCTGAGCAACACAATATCAACACACCTGCTACACGATACCATATGGATGAAGACCATCCTTGTAGTGATCTCCAAATATTTGGGTGGAAGGGCATAACTGTTGGTGTCTCCACGACATATTATGTAACTCAAGAAGAACGAACATATGCCTTGCTCTACATGTACTCAAATATGGAAGAGATGGAACAATATTTCGCGTAAGTAAATTCTTTTTAGTTTTATATTTTACCTCGAAATTTTATACCTGTTTGTTTACCTATTCGTTAAAATGATAGTATGTTTGATTCGAAATACTTGACGTCTGGTCGTCAACCAACGGAGAAGCAATTAGATAAATTGCGTCGAGAAGGAGTAAATGGCGGGCCTAGTTTCCTCACTTGGTTCAGAGAACATGTAAATCCTTACCTTTTGTGACATGTATTATTTTACTCTACTAGGTTAATTATCTTATAATCTCTTATGATTTGCAGTGCGTGCTCGCTGACAATGTACATATAGACTTGCGATAGCTCTCTTACGGGAGTATTAGTGCCAAAAGTTACGGTCACTATGATGTTATTGGTTTTCGCTTCCGTTCAACTTTTTTTGAAGCATATCGACCTCTAGCGGCAACAACTAATACTGGAGTTGTTACAAGGGTCGTTGATGGACAAGGACACGAAACTATGTATTATGGAATTATCAAAAATATAATCGAGTACAATTTTGCCGGGAATAAGGAGATTAAAGTAGTCTTCTTCTATTGTGATTGGTTCGACCCTAAATATGGTACTCGTGAAAACCAATTTGGGATGGTTGAAGTCAAACACGCCGAACGATTATCTAGTTGCGATAATTTTGTCCTTACTCACCAAGTCGAGCAGGTGTATTATATGCCGTACCCATGTGAAAAACTAAGTGCTTGGTGGGTAGTCTACAAAGTGAATCCTCGGGAACGTCTACACACCCCTAGTGATGGCGCTTATCAATTGGAGGTTGAAGAGGTCGATGAGGTTTACCAAGATGATGAATTGCTGACTTGTTTTAATGTAGAGTCAGAATCGTCGACAGATTCTTTTCTCGGTGATTCTAATGATGTGGCAGTTCCCGAGAAAAGGAAACACCAACATAAGAAGAAAAAAGTAACATGGCGTGCTTTCGGGAGAAAAGGACAAATTGATCCTGATTTTGATGATAATTGACAAGTAATTGTTTTCATACATGCATATGCAATATACTTCATATTACATGTTTTTTCATATGTACAAACCCTCTTTACTAATAAATGCCCGTTTGTGCTTATTTTGAACAGGATGTCGAAAAAGGTGAAGAGTGTCACGAGGAAGCTCTTCCGCTTAGGGAGTACATCGGCGAGTACTCCGGCGAGTACATCGACGAGTCAGGAGGACACCCTATTCCAGGTTAGTTCCTCTTCTTCAAACAGACGTCGTCAAGAGAAGCTCCTGAGACGCATATATCCGACATTAATTGGTCGGCCTATTGCATTTCAACTGGATGATGAGGTAACTTTTAGATTGCTTTTTATGTCAGTTATAAACTATTACTAATTATTTCAATACTATTTTGTAGGAGGAAGAACACTTGGAGAGTGCGGGTCACGAGGTTGATCCGGTGGGTCGGGGCAGGAGGTGGATGTCCCGGACTGTGCGGCGCAGAGGGATGACCCAGAGGGTGTGGGGCAGGGGGATGACTCGGAGGGTGCGGGGCAGGGTGATGTCCCGGATGGTGCGGGTCAGGAGGAGAGGGCTGAGGCTTCCGGGGCCTCAGTATCTTTCAGGACGAGCCACCTGGTCGCCCCACTAGTAGTCTCTTCCGGTGGAGACAAGATCGAGATTACGCCTGTAGGTGATGGGTAAGTCTAATACTCTTCTGTTGTTTTGCTTTTTTTCAAAAAATTTCTTTTCACTAAACTGACTTTATTTATTATGTATTTGTAGATCTTGGATTGACTCTCGGTTTGACGGCACTTCGAGGGTCAGGCAGGTTAACCAGATATTGGGTAACCTGTGTCGTCTGCACTACCCAGGGGTGCTGACAATGCCGACCGGTGAGCGGGTTATATGCCAGACATGGGACCAGTACCGGTTTGCTCCTGACGGGCACCACGGAACTACTCAGGGGGCGGTGTCTCATGACTTTTGGATATGCATGTGTTTTTTCAATCTTCTTTTAGTTCTAACACAAAGCTTTTCGAGTTACAACACTGTACTAATCATGACTTTTGCAGTTACGCTTTTGCTTGCCAGAAGTCGGAAATCACCATAACCATGCCCTTCAAGTCTTCAACAACAATGCACATAAGGTGGTGAAGGACGCTATTTCGTATGACCGCATTCAAGCTAACAATGCTTACTACAAGGAGAAGCTAGGGCAACGAATGAGTAAGGCGACGGGCGCATCGTCAATCTATTTGACTGAAGAACAATACCTTTCGGTAAACAATTCTAACTTTTTGCTTCTTCGATTGTTGAGATTTGTTGTCATATAATACAAATAGCATCTCTGTTCAAGTGAGGATTCCATGGTTTGCAAACCGCGAGGACGCATATTTCGAATTCTGCAAGATTTGGTCTTCAGCTGCATTTAAGAGGACTTCCGAGCAGAAAAGAAAATGCCGCGGGACGGATACGAAGCACAGATATGGTGCCGACGGACATATTCGCCACGCTAAATGCTTAGTAAGACCTTCTTCTGTCACTCTTTAGCTATAGATACATTGTAATGCGACTAACTCATTTCTAATGTACAGGAAGCTAAATCTGGCAACGTGCCAAGTGACATAGAGGTGTATACCTCTGGTCACAAAGGAAGCGATCCTACACAGCCAAATGTCTTGTGTAGCTAGACAGCCACGGACCATTTGGTGAGATGTTATTAAGAGTTTGCGTAATTTCATTTTTCTGCGTCTAGCTAATCAGACATGTTTTTTGCAGGCGCAGTATGGTGAACACATGGTTCGACTCCATGGAGAGGACTATGATTGGCGGAGAGAACCTGTCGACCAAATGGCCGTGTACTCCAGTGGAGGTGGAAAAAGCCATGGACGGTGAGACAATGTTTTTATTAATGTTTTGTGTATGGTATTGTGATGGTAACTAACTCATTCAATGTTGCAGGTACTCCATGTTCAATGAAGTTATTGACTCGAGAGCGGTGAGAGCTCAGAAGTCAGCTCAGTCATCGCAGAGCTCCGTCGGAGTTGGCTCCAGCCGTCGTCGCTCTTCAGAAACCCCGGAGGTGGTTCGGGTGAGGGAGGAAATGAGGCGGCTAAACGAGCACAACAGGAAACAACAAGAGTACTATACCGACTGCTTAGCACAACAGCAGGTGATGATCCAAGTAAGTTTAGTTTAGAGTGTTGCAGTTAAAAAGTATTCAGAAATAGGTTTAGAACTAACTGATTATATTACAACATGTGTAGCAACTAGCCCAACAAAATGGTGCATTTGACATGTCCATGTTCCAACCACTACCTCCCCCGCCACCACCACTATCTCCTACATCACCTGAGGTACCTCCTAGATACTTAAGTTAGCGTTTAGAAGGGTAGTTGAGTTCGTTCTCTAATTTTGTCTATTTCTTCAGGGTTTCCGTACGCCATGTCAAGATGGAGCCTCCGGGGCAAATGTGGATGAAGCGGGAGGCAGCGGCGGCACCCACGACCCAAATGTGGGTGATCAGTGAGTATGGATGTGTATTGTGAACCTGGATTGAATCTCGATGTGTTATGTGACTTTGTATGTGAATTTGGATGGTATATGTGAATGCGAATGTGTATTGTGACTTTGAATGTGAATTAAGTTGTGTTATGTGATTTTGGATGTGATGTGTGAAGTTTTGGATGTGAGATGTGATTTTGGATGTGAAATGTGAATTTGGATGTGTATTGTGAATGTGATTGAAATTGTGGTTGGATGTGAGTGTGAGTAGGGGAACCAGGAAAAAAAATACCATGTAACTTCCGTTGGCTTTGACCATAGCCAACGGAAGTTAGCTGCTTTCGGCCACGTGGGCAGAAAGGCTAACTTCTGTCAGCTAGGGCCAAAGCCGACGGAAGTTAGGTGCCCCTAACTTCCGTCGGCCAGGCTGGCCGACGGAAGTTAGCACCCCTCTGCTGACGTGGCAGAATTCGGTGCTAACTTCCGTCGGCCACGTGAAGCCGACGGAAGTTAGCTAACTTCCATTGGTGGCCGACGGAAGTTAGCTAACTTCCATTGGTGGCCGACGGAAGTTAGCTAACTTCCGTCTACTCGCTTCCGTCGGCCAAAGAAGCTCAGTCCCGACAGAAGAGTTATGCTGATAACCGACGAAGAGACTTAGTTTTTGAGGACGGTGATTATTTCTACCTCCGAGTCACTCCCCTTCGAGGTACCTAGAGGTTTAACATGAGAGGAAAGTTAGCTCCCCGCTATGTTGGACCCTTCCAGATCATTCGTCGGCAAGGAGAGGTTGCATATCAGTTGGAGCTACCACCATCTTTGGCAAGAGTCCATGATGTGTTTCACGTCTCTTAGTTAAAGAAATGTCTCCATGTACCCACCGAACAGGCAGACCTCTAGCATCTCAATATCCAAGAAGACCTAACCTACATTGAGAAACCAGTTCAGATCCTAGAAATCAAGGAAAGGGTAACCAGGAGCCGGGTAGTGCGCTTCTATAAAGTTCAGTGGGATAACCACCCCATCGAGGAAGCCACCTAGGAAAAGGAGGAAGAGCTAAAGACCCAATACCCCGAGTTATTCGAGAAGCTTTCCAAATCTCGAGGACGAGATTCTCTGTAACAGGGATAGGTTTGTAACATCCCAAATTCCCAGGTAAAAATAGAATTTATAATTATAATTTTCTAAAAAGGGGATTATTTTTAAATTTCCTATAAAGCTCAAGATGCCCCAATAAATAGGAATCTAGAGAAATAATCCAAACCAAGGCCTGAGGAAATTATGTTATGATCTTAGGACCAAGACCTATTTTTGGGAATTTTAATAAATTTTTATCATCTTTGCAAGCAGCCCAAATATTTTAAATTAATTTCAGCAATTATTTTTATTTAGAAATTCATTTTAAACAGCCTTGGGCTACACTCCCCCTTTCTCTCTCCATAGGCCGACCCAGCCCGCTCCATCCCCGCGCCCCTCACTTCCTTGTGGGCCCCGCCCGTCAGGCTCCACTACCCCTCTCCGCGCGTGCGCCCGAGTCCCCGGCCCACTTGTCGGCGCCAACCCCCCCCCCCTCGCCCCGCCCGAGCCCTACCCCACGCGTCAGACTCGACCGTTGCCGCACCCACACCCGTAACCACCCACTGTCAGTATCATCTTCCTCGTGTATCCCTGCCCCCAAACTACATCGGCCGAAACCCTAGAGCTGCCATCATACCACTGTCGGCCCCCTTCCATCGAATTAACGTTGACGCGTAATCGCCCCGAGATCACCGTGCGCATGCGAGGAAAGATCTCGCCAGAGAAAATGGAAAACCCCCCTCAGCTTTCCTTATATACGCCGGCCATCTTTACTGATCAATGACCCTATAAAACCCCCCGTAGCCCCTTCCATGTTTGGCCCTCGCCCGAACGTGCCCCGCACCAACAGAAAGCTTCACTTAGTGTTTTTAGCGTCGCCCCTCTACTCGGACTCCAGCCGCTGCTCACCGTCACCAGAGCCCTCCTCCATCACCATCGACCACACCGCAGTGATCGCCAGCCATCACCGTCGAAACCCATTGGAGCTTCGTCCTGCCGTCGACCCGAGGCCTCTCCGCCGCAACCACACGTCGCCGGCCACCACCTGACAACCTCAGGCCCCTGCAATGGTACCATCATGCTCCCCTCGTCCTCCTGTTTCCATTTCTGCACTCAAATAGGACCCCCGACCACCGCCGTCGCCGCTAGCCCGTTGCCATCCTTCAGCCATCACTGGAGAAGATGACCGGCACAGGTAAAATACCCGTCCCGTGTCGGATCCAATCGCGACCGCACGATCTCGATCGGGTGAAGGAGATTAATTCGCACACAACATTTAATCTTAGTCGTCCAACTAGATCGAAGGGGTATCAGCGCTTCTCGCCCATCCAACTTTATTTAAAACCCGCTTTAAATCTAGGTCGTCCATCGCGTACCGTTTCTGCGTTTTAATCTCAGTCGTTGAAATTGTGGCCGCCAGATCTTGATCCAACTGCCGATCTGGATCCGGCTCACGCGCACAGTGCGTGGGTTCATGGAGGACTCGGCTCATCGTGGACCGGTGACTATTTAGGATTTAAATTAAATTCCAAAAATTGATTTAAACTTCAAAAATTCATAACATCTTCAAATTAACTCCAAATTTTACCATTCAAATTTTAGAAAATTCACCATTTTATTCTAAAGACAAATTATTGTGAATATGATGGCCTTTTCAAATCACCCAATGCACATCAAAATGAACAAGCGGAAGCAGATGTAGTAAAGACTCCGATAAAAATAGATGTTATCACCCACCTATCTGATATTATGTCAAATGATAGATTGAGGGATCACCAGCACTGAATTTACACACACAAAGACTGCACTTTAAAAATAGCTCTGAAACTTTTTCTGTTCTATACAAAAGACTCGCATAAAAAAAACAATTTCAGAATGGGCTTGGTGGAACATGTGCTCGGTAGTACATGCAATTGTTAATGGCGAAAAGCATCACTGCATACGGCAGCACATGATCAGCAAGCTAGGAAAGAAAAAGGAGAGAGAAAAATATTTCTAGATTCAACTTTCAGCCTTCAAGATTTTCAGCAAATGACCACCTTCCAAAATTTTATAGCATATACATGAGACAAAAACTATATGTAGATGTGTTCAGAACCTTTTGCAAACTTCAAACATGGAACCCTTGTAACATGGACAACAAGAGTTATGTAGAACTCATGTCCAAAAACATAACCAAAATAGATCAAAAATCGACTCAAAGATTGAATCCAGACTGAAAACAGAACACAACTTGGCAGCAATCAGCAGTTTTCACAACATTTTAGGCACTTTGTTAGACAAGAAAATATATGCAGGAGTGGTCAAAAACTTTTGCAAATTTCAAAAATGGAACCCTTGAAACTTGGACAACAAGAGTTATGTAGAACTCATGTCCAAAAATAGAACCAAAACAGATCAACAATCGACTCGAAGATTGAATCTAGACTGAAAACAGAACACAACTTTGTTGGACAAGAAAATATATGCAGTGGTGGTCAAAACATTTTGAAATTTTCAAACATGGAACCCTTGAAACTTGGACAATAAAAGTTATGTAGACCTCAGGTCCAGGAACAGTACCAAAACAGATCAAAACTCGCCTCAAAGATTGAATCCAGACTGAAGACAGAACTCAATCAGTAGAAATAAAAAGTTTCCAGAATTGTTTAGGCACGTTGGACAGAAAAATATATGCAGAAGTGGTCAAAAACTTTTGCAAACTTCAAAAATGGAACCCTGGAAACTTATACAACAAAAGTCGTGAAGAACTCAGGTCCAAAAACAGCATCAAAACAGTTCAAAACTTAGCTCCAAAAGTGAATCTGAAAAGGATGAACAGTACCTGCGCTGGAAGCTCCAGGATGCTGTTTTTGCTTGATCCGAATGATGAACATTAAGCACTAAATTAAGAACAGCAAAAAGGCTAGAACAAAATAGAAATTGTGGTTGGTAGCCCCCAAAATGTTCAACTAAAAGAGTCTAATGACAGCCACACCAAGTCCCCCGAACCTTAGGCCTTTGGGTCCTTTATATAGGCAAGCCCACAAAGAAAAACTCCAAAATGCCCCTAGGGTTTAATTACAAATTAATACTTAAAACTAATAAAACCTGAAATACCATTTGGTATTTTTTAGAATTAAAATCTAGAAAAAAACAAAAAGAATATTCCTAATTTATTACAACACTTAAACCTATACTTTTAATATATTTTCAGAATTTTGACAATTCAAAAAAATACTAAAAGTTTACACTTAATCTAAATTACTAAACAAAAATAAACTCCTAATTATTGGAATTTAAAAATATTTAGAGATGAGCAGGTTTTCAGCAAAAGCCGACAAAGCCTCCTCGATCGTCGACATGTGACGCCAATATGCGAACTCGACTGCCAGCAAGTCTCTCCCACTCTCAATCCCCTCGAGCCGCCTGATCACTTGCACTGGCCTCCATTTCACTGACTTGACCGTCACACTATCTTGACCATCCGTCCATTCGTGTCTTGCTCTATCTCCTCGTGCACTCCTGAGATCATCTCCAACTTCACCTGGCATCCTTGATCCTTTAGCATCGAGTTCCCTGGTCGACCCTTGATCACTCGCCGCTGACAGTTGGTTAGCATCCCCACCCTGCACACATGAGACAAGCCAAAACACGAAACACGATGCACACTGATCCCCTCGGCATCCACTCTCCATAACCACACATTGATCCCATCGATGCAATCAAACCATCACTCACTCATTCACCAGATCACTCAACCTTGTCAATCAGTCATCACAAAGATAGAAACCACAGTGCAACCTCTCTTGGTTTCACATTCTCTACATTTTGGACCAATTTACTTGACATGTTTGTACTGTTTATTATCCAAAAATAAAATCAAAAGTAATGTTTTAATCTTTAAAAAATCATGTTTACCCCATTTTAACTCCAAAATTCCTCATTTTAATTTTAGAAAGTTTCTCTTCCGTTTTCCCACAACTTCAGCCAATTTAAATGAAATGATTGTACTGTTTATCTTTGAATGCTTAAATTGATTGTTGTTCTCATTTTGTGTGCCGTGAAGACTACGACGCCATCGAAGAGTCAGAATACTACCCGGAAGTCCCCCATCACCATATGTCGAACAAGGCAAGTCACCACACTAAACTTTTGAGCATATTGAACCTAGTTTTCTTAAAATATCGCTAAAACCCAAAGGTTATAAATGCATTAGTCAAATTGAGAGCCTTACACTATATTTATTTAGATCCCTGACCTTGAAGTGCAAACCCAACTCATGCTATTGAGCCTGAACTCCTTGTCACTATAATAGTAGTATTATTAGATAGTGTACAATATATTGACACAACCGCTATAGGATAAAAATGAGTCATAGATACTTTGGTTCTATTATATGGTCCCCATGATTTCTCTCACCCCTGAAATTCTATTAGATATGGAGTTATGGTTTAGTATGTTAGCATGGTGGGTTCTGGGTGTAAGTGAGGACATTGGTCAGTCGCACCTAGGGCACTATAAGGACTGGTCTATGGGATCCATTGCAATACACTTCCGTACTAACCACACGTCTAGTGGGTAAGTCCTAACTGAGGTATGTGGTGTTCCAACTCGAGGCACCACTTGGAGATGGGTCAAGCAGCACTTGCGGGTGGCTTGTACCGATGTGGTGTAAAAGGGGGTGCGACGTTGTCCAGTACGCTGGCGCGCCAGCGAAACCTAGAGCGGGTGTTATCGGATTGGAGCATCTCATGCTAAGGTTTTGGCACGAGTTCCCGTGGTATGGGTCATCTCGTTACACTTCGGTGTGGAGGATGAGTGCGTGCCATGTGGGTATAGTAGTACACCTCTGATCAGAGTTTAAATCTTTTCGAAAAGCCGAGCCCACGGTCAAGGGCGGGTTGCATGGCATATTGCGGTTAGTTTATATTTATGAGTGTTGCATGATGACTTGGCATGTAAGGACTGTTGAGTGAGGAGGGAAAACATACTCCTCGAGTTATGTGATGTTTCATTGTTCATGTTTATTATTCCGTACAATTAAATTTGACCACATTAAATGTTGCAACTTGAAAATGTACTTTTCCGCACTTTAAACCCTTATCATTACCTTGTTATTACCCTACATTATTATTGCATTCTCGGTGGCTTGTTGAGTACGTCTATACTCATACCCATTGGAAAACACTTCACAGACTATGTACTATGAGGAGGATGGTTTGGAGTAGCGAACCAGTCAAGGACGTGAGACTAGCAGAGATGTTCATCATGTAGTTTTATTTTCATAGTTTCTTTTAAATTTTATACTTATGTAATAATGTGGTCTGCGAACCACGAATGATTGACCGTATGTACGTTTTCGCATGATTGACATCTAGTTATTATTGTTTTTCTGAGAAAATTCAATAATGTTTGGATTTTATTAAATCGGGGCACCCCACAATATAAACCTGCGTAGTAAACGTGTACATGCAACATGCATGTCAATCAAGATGTTGTATGTTCTGATTGAAACAGAGAGCGAGCAGGGGCGTCCAGTGGCAAGCAAAAACTAGGGACAACGCACTAGTTCACAAAAATGTTTCTAAAAGATACTGACGATGAAAATCATGTCCATCTGCAAAAGAGAGAAAAATAGGTGCCTAACCAGGATATTCATGTGCACATTTATCACAAATGAACAGCAATACACAATGAGTAACTCAGTCCCAAGCGGCAGAGCTGCAGCAGTTCAGGGCCAAAACTTCCGGTAGAGAAAAAACATGCTGCTGCTAATTGAAACTTGATTCAGTGCACCTAGAAGAGACATGAGCAGAAGCTAATAGGCCTAAACAGAAAAACCGGCGAGACAACTTGATGGGACTGTAGGCAATAAAACAAAACAACACTCAGAAGAGAAGTAGTACTCGCTAGAACCTTCCCAGCTGTTAAACCCGGCGACTCGGGTCAGCGGCAACAAACCAGCAGTGCAGACCAGAGGCAACGCCAGCAAAGCAACACCAAAAGAAAAGCAAACCCAAGAAAAACCAGAGAAAACCGAATCCACGGTCAGTTCTCAGAAAAACAGGTGAACAGTGGCGGCGTGTTTTCGTGTCAACACATTTTTTGACGACTCCGCTAGGGATGACATCGACATGACGAGCACGTCTACATCGGCTGTAGGTACATCGACCACGACCACTACGACTACGGCAACAATATCCCTATCGCCGATGGACCCGAGGGCATGAACACGAAAATCGACAACCGCAACATCATCCTCCCCACTCTCGCGGACATCCCCGAAGAGGATCAGGCCGAGATAGAAGCCAAGACAAAGGAATTCCACGTCCTCATACTTGGGCGCTACACGAAAACTCACACTGGCTCCGTCAAGCGTGACATCGACATCTCGGACCCCTTTGAAAACAAGGTACCACCACCATCCCTCCAGTCTTTATCCCCCTTAGAGAATAGACAAGAGATAGCCGCTACAATGGATAAGGCCGTTAGTGCTACATTTTCAAATCGACTAGGGCGTGAAATGGAAGTGATGTTTAGGATATTCAGCTTTTCCGAGGCCATTTCTCACACCTCGATTGCTAGCCTACCCCACGTGCACTATGTACACAGTAGAACCGACGGGAGCACCGGAAAGGCCATTACATATACATCTCCAATTTCCGGAGCCGAGGCTGTGCACACCACTATTGGTCAGGTCGGCCCTTGGGCCGGCCAAACCAGCACGTACCAGGCACCGTCACCGATGACAGTCGGTCTGATCGGCTACTAGGCCGGTCCGACCGACCCATATACCTATGGTTAGACCGGCTACCAGGCCGGTCTGACCGGCCAGTGTGCCTACGGTAAAACTGGCCCTATGGCCGGTCAGACCACCCCGTTTTATTACACACCGCTTGCTCCTACGCTGCCCTTTCACATGTTGCCCGCACCTTCTACTCCTGCATACCCGCATAGGCCTGAGCATCCCATTTATCATGAGCCAGCACGAGACGAGGGAACCCACGGCCGACATCCTGACATATTACCACGCGTCGCACCCCCGCACGAGAGATGTGCGCAGGCCGGAAGCATAAAGGATATGGACGAGCAAATTCGCACGCTTGTTAGGGAATGCACTGGTTATGCGCCTCGAGATCGGATTAGGGTTTACCATAAACTGTACCCAGACCATTTCGATGCCATCCCTTATCCTCGCGGCTTTAGGGTTACTGAGTTCACCAAGTTTGATGGCGAGAGTAGAAAGACCACCCTAGAACATATAGGCCAATTTCTAGCACAGTGTGGTGAAGCAAGCGGGTCAGATGCGCTTAAGCTCAGATTATTTTCCTTATCGTTGTCCGGCACTGCTTTCACTTGGTTTTCAGCGCTACTGCCGAACTTCGTTCAGACTTGGGCCCAATTAGAACAGAAATTACATTATTATTTTTATACTAGGGAAACCGAACTTAGGCTCTCACATTTGACATCGGTTAAACAGAAGACCAATGAGAGCGTCTCTGACTATATTAGGCGCTTTCGAGACACTAGGAACCGATGTTTTAGTTTAAACATCTCCGAGAGGGATCTGACCGACTTAGCTTTCAATGGTTTGCATTCCGAAATTAAGGAAAAGCTAGACGGCCGAAACTTCCTCGAGGTTAGTCAGGTTTTACAGCAGGCTCTAGACCATAAAGGTCGAGCTAGGACCAAAAGGTCTGTCAAAGTTTTTAGTGAGCCTAAGGCCGAGCTACACATCATTGAGCACTCCGAAGAAGAATCATCGGGAGAAGAAGACTCGGCTGACATGTACGTGGCCGAATGGACCTAGCCCCGTGGATCTAAAACAATCACGTGCTCCGAATTACGGCCGTCTCCCGTTAAGAGTCAGCCCAACAAAATTAAGTACTCATTTGATGTGACCAAGTGCGATAAAATATTTGATTTTCTGTTGAAAAGCAAGCTCCTTAGGTTGCCCAAAGATCACGTCATTCCATCTGTCGACGACTTGAAGAAACATGCATACTATAAGTTGCATGATAAGCTTTACCATTCTACTAATGAATGCAATGTTTTTCGTTGACAAGTTCAATCGGCCATAAATGAAGGACGATTGAAGGTAGATTCTAGCCCTAAAATGAAGCTAGATCATGATCACTTTCCCATAAACAACATTGATCTTGATGGGAAGAAGGTACTGATTCGACCCAAATAGGCCAAGTCATCTAAAGGAAAGACAGTCGTCATTGGGAAGCCTCGCACACGTATCCTCATACCGAAGAACCCTGAGGTAGGAGTAAATGTAGATAAGCCATCTTCGGCTAAATCCTGCGAAAAGACTGAGGTAACTTTTGGGATGCCTCTCTAGAGGCATAGGAGAAGGGCTAAGGACAAACACTCTCGGCCACCCCTGCCAAAGAGGTCGAACCCTCAATAGGAGCATGAGTTCGTCCCACAGGTAGCTAAGGTCGTTCCAGGTACACCCCGTTCGGTCGAAGGTTTTGGGAGCGAATTTGTGATGCCCGGAACCAAGACGCGAGCTTCATGGGCGCCTCTCGGGATGACTAAGTCCATAAAGAGGCGATTGCAACGTCTTCATGCCGAGTATCTTAGAGAAAAAGAGGCCGAAGAATGTAAAGGTAGCCCACCCGGTGAGTCCATGGTTGTAGCTAGGACACGCCAGGTGTGGAGACCAAAGTTGGCTGGCAAGCCAGCTTCTACCCTCACTGAGTAAGGACTGCGTCCTCACAAGGGGCTTGGGGGGCAAGACAAGTAAAATTACTAAAGGCCGATTTGATGAAAAATCCGACGCTTAAGTCCCCTGGTCATATTAGTGAGTTATACAAATCATTCTCATCAAATTCAAATGTCTTGAGTTATGAAATGGATGATTTGGTAGGTAAAAAATAGAGAGTACCGCCCATGGCTCACTGTGCTTTTAGCTCACTAAGTTTGCTAAAAGGCGGGGGGCATGTGTTGACACTCGAATTTGGCATTAATGGTCGAAATTTTCAAAATATCAATTTTGGTAATTTCGACCGAAAATATGCCATCTCCGGCACAGGCCGAAGCCTTGAAGTGTCGAAGGCCCGTCCTGCATTGGGCTTCGGCAACACTTTCGGAGGCCTGCTTCGTAGGCAGGCTTCAGCCTAGTGGGCCCCTTCGGTGGCCTATAGGCTTCGGCCTGGCAGACTAGCTTCGGCGAGGCCTGTGGAGGCCCACTTCGGCCGGCAGAGTCCTATTCAGATTAGTATAATTCGGTTGTTTTTGATCTCTTATCCAAATCTTAACCACCTGGCTGAATTCTACTCAGATTAGGTGAGATCTCTTATCCAAATCTTAACCACCTGGCCAAATCCTACTCAAATTAGGTGAGATAGCTCCTATAAATATAGGGGTGAGGCCGATTCAAGAGGACCCCCGCTTTCATATCAACACAAAGCCCTCGCTTTGAATCGTTCTTTTATCTTCCAATCTACTTTCCTTGCCCTAGGATTAGCCAAGTAATGTCCATCTTTGTGGGTTTGCGCTGGAAGCCCTCCGTCCGCCGCGTTGAAATCACGGTAACCCTTGTTGATTCGCTCATGAATCTCCCGATTAATCTATGAAATAGATTTTTATCGTTTTATCGGTTTTCTCCTACTACCCTCAGAAGTTTGGCCTCTAGGCTGGATTGCAATTGATCTTTTACTATTTTGCAGGGAAACCACCTTCAAAGTCATCACTGAAGAGTTTTGGGGGTGATTGATATTCATCAACAAGGCTGCCGGAGCACTCTTTGCCATCGCGCCGAAGCCCCTTCGGTGAGAACCTGTTCGTAGTGAACCACTCCATGCTGGATCACTCTTCGCCGTCACGCCGAAGCCCTCTTCAGTGAGAACCCTCCACGGTAAGCTGCTCCGCAGTGGACCCCATGGTGCCAAAGCCCCCGGTCTGACCGAAGCTTCGCTGTCGGTCTGATTGGGTACCCTCCGCCGGTCTGACCTCCCAGAGACTGCTTCGCACTAGAACGCCGAAGCCACCTTCGGTGACCCCTTGCACGAGAACACCGAAGCCCTCTTCGGTGACCCCTTCGCAAGCATCGGTCTGACCGACAATCCTACTCTGGTCCGACTGATCAACAGGCCAAAGCCCCCTTCGGGACGCTTCGGACTCCCTTCGTTACACATATAAATCGTCCTTAGGCTGGACGGTTTGCTTTATTATTTTTTACTCACATTGGCTAATCAGACTTTATTTCTTAATATTTGTTTGATTACCTGGCGACTCTATTACCCTTACAACCATTAAGGATTTGTCAGAACACGACGTCGGCGCCGCGTCACACTTAGGTTTATCCCTAAGGATCCGCATGCTTTTAGATCGTCGAACTGACCCAAGTTTGGCGGTGCGTTTTTGTGTCAACAGCTTTACCGAGGCTGTACCTCTAGCTCTGATTGCTAGCGTACCTCCAATAAATCACATTTACAGTACAACCGACGGTAGTACCAGTAAAACCATTGCGTCTCTGGCCTCGATATCTGTGGCCGAGACCAGTCACCATGCTTACGGCCAAACTAGCACCGCCTACCATGCACTTCCTCCACCTACACCGGCGCCAGTTTTTCCCACGTTACCCGCGCCACATGTACAAGCGCATAGGCCCAAACACATCATACATCCCGAGCTAGTGCATGAGGGAGAGCCCTGCGGCCGACACACCGATGTACCGCCACGTGTAGCGCCCCCACATGACAGACGCACACAAGCAGTAGGCCAGGATGACATTGATGAGCGGATCTATGCACTGTTTAGGGAGTGCACCGGTTTCATACCTAGGGGTCGAGCTATGGTTTACCGAAAGCCGTACCCCAACCATTTAGATACGATACCTTACCCTCATGGCTATAGAGTCCCTGAATTCACCAAGTTCGATGTTGAGGGTAACAAAACTACACTAGAGCATGTCAGTCAGTTTTTAGCATAGTGTGGAGAAGTTGGTGGGTCGGACGCTTTAAAACTTAGATTATTTTCTCTCTCACTATCTGACACTTTCGAGAGACTAGACTCCATACAAACATGGGTTAAATTAGAACAGAAATTCCATGACTACTTTTATACTTGTGAAACAGAACATAGGCTTTCACACTTGGCATCGATTAGACAGAAATCTAGCGAGAGCGTCTCCGAGTATATCAAGCGCTTTCGAGACCCTAGAAACCAGTGTTTTAGTCTTAATATTTCAGAAAGAGATTTGGCGGATCTAGCTTTCATTGGGTTACGTTCTAAAATTAAAGAGAGACTAGACAACCAACACTTTTTAGAAGTTAACCAAGTCTTACAGCAGGCTCTGGTCTAGGAAGGCTGAGCCAGGGATAAAAAGTTCATTAAGACGTTTAACAAGCCTAGGGTTGAAGTCCATGTGATGGAGCACTCCGATGAAGAAGAATCAGAGGAGGGAGAAGATTCGGCTGACATGTACGCGGCCGAATGGGTCTGGAACGCTAAGAGCAAACCTATTACTTGCTCCGAGTTACGACCGTCTCCCACCAAGAATCAGCCCAGCGAAGTTAAGTACTCATTTGATATAACTAAGTGTGATAAAATATTTGATTTCCTCTTGAAGAACCAGCTTCTCAGGTTGCCTAAAGGCCAAGTCATTCCATCTGCCGATAAGCTAAAGAAACACCCATACTGTAAGTGGCATGATTCGCATTCACATTATACTAACGACTGCAATGTTTTTCGTCGATAGGTTCAATTGGCCATAGAGGAAGGATTATTAAAGATAGACCCCAGTCCAAAGATGAAGATGGACAAAGACCCCTTTCCTGTGAACACCGTCAACCTCGATGAAAAGAAAGTGCTGATTCAGCTGGAGCAGGCCGAGTCAAGTGAAGGGAAAGCGGCCATCATTGGAGAATCACGTAAACGCACACTCGTAACTAAAAACCCTGAAGTAGGAGTGTGGAAACAGAATGTCAACACGTCTCCATTGGCTAGGGCTCGCAAGAAGCCGAAGGTGACACATCAGATGTTGTTAAACAAACACCAAAGAAAAGTTAAGGAAACAAGCCCGGGCAAAAGCAGTCGGAGGGTGGCTTCAGACCACAGTGGCCTTCTCTCAGCATGACGACTTTGGGCCGTAGTGATCGAACACTCCCTACGGTGGCTTAGGACCCCAGTGGATGAGCCCTACGTAGAACGAGTTTGAACCCCAATGGCTGAACCCAGCTTCGTTCTAGACAAACCCTTCGGCGGGAGGCTTCGACCCACAATGGCTAAACATACCTCGAGCCTGGCAGGACCCTTCGCTGATATGGTCTGAAGTACTGTCGACCTGGCCGACCCCCCCCCTCCGGGTAATGGGTTCGGCTCATAGTGGGCGAAGCCACTGGAGCCACCGATGCCTCCGCCATACAATTGGGCAGGGACCCCGTGGGCTCCGTACACATCACAATCAGAGCACCCTCTGCAACTTAACATTGTCCCTTGTTTTCCTTCGGAGTATTATAACTGGTAGGGACAAACAGATGCGATAGAGAGAGACATCATCCACAAGCTGTCTGTGGTACCTCCGAATCGACTTGCACAGGACGGAGCCAGGGGAGATGGGCGTGAAGAGGTGAAGGATGGAGAGTCCGAAGCTATCACAGTCAAAGTAGGGTCTCAGGAAGTCCCAATCCAGAAGGCCCCCTCACCGAAGCCCGATAGAGGTAAGTTTCCTACTCCAGCCAAAGCCAGCGCCGGAGCCTGGTCCGATTGGTCGAATGAGGCTGGTCTGATTGGCAAGGTCCGCAGCGAAGGGACCTTTGATTATGAAACACACGAAGCTGACTTGGGTGGCACCCTGTCGCGCCCCGATTTAATAAATCAGGACTTTATTGAAATTCCATAGAAAATCAATAAAATAAGACGTTCATCATGCGACCACGTACAATACGGGCAATCATTCACGGTTCGAAGACCGCATTAATACAAAAGTGAATAAAGGTGAAGTGAAACTAATAAAATAAGGGTCCTAGATGAACGCCTCCTTCCAGTCTCGCCCTGACTGGGTCGCTACTCCAGACCTTCATCCTCCTCGTAGTAGACTGGCTCTGATGGTGTAAGTCAACGGGGTGAGTACAGATGTACTCAGCAAGCCACCGAATGCAAATATAATGCAAGGTAATAACAAGGGAGATAGTGGCTAGTTTTGCAGAAGCAGCATAATTGTAAAGCTTTAAATGTGAGCAATTTATTAGTACGGAAAAGTAAACATGTGTGTGTGCATCATCATCTTCTAACTCGAGGGGTACAGTCAGCCCCACCTCGCTCAACAGTCCTTACGTGCCATGAATAACTCGACCAATCAAACAATTGTAAACTAACTGCGAGTAGTCACACAACCCGCCCTTGACCGTGGGCTCGGCTTTTCGAAAAGATTAAATTACTCTGATCAGAGAGGTACCACTGTACCCACAAGGCACGCACTCATCACCTACACCGAAGTGTAACGAGATGACCCATTTCACGGGAACTCATGCCAAAACCTTCCATATAGTCCTCCCCGACTCAACAGCACCCTCTTATGGGTTTCATATGGTGTCCCGACGCATCGGAGCCCCACCATACCCCCCGTTGAGCCTCGTCGGTACAAGTCGCCCGCAGGCTAGCCCCTTGCCCCCTCCTCTATGGTGCATCGAGCCGGAGTATTCCATACTTCCAGTTAGGACTTACCCATTAGACTTGTGGTTGGTACGGAAGTGCTTTGCAACAGATCCCGCAGACCGGTCCTTATAGTGCCCCGGGTGCGACAAACCAGTGCCCGAGCTTGCACCCGGAACCCACCATACTTATAACTTAGCCAACTCCAACAGAGTCCAGAGACGAGAATAACGGGGAAATTCATATACAGAATCCAGCTATCTACGACTCATTCTTTTTATCCTATAGCAGTTGTGCCGGTACATTAGGCACTAGCTAATATTTTTATAGTAGAGTGACAAGGAGTTAAGGCTCGATAAGCATGGCTTGGGTTTGCACACAAGGACGGGGATCTAATAAATATAAGTGTAAGGCTTGCTTATTGTACTAATGCAATATTAACCTATGAGTTCTAGCGATAATTTATTAAAACATAGGCTCAATTATGATCAACTGTTTCCACAGAGGTGGTCGATGACTTGCCTTGATCAGCAAATGGGGATGGAGGAACCTCGGGGTAGAACTCCTGCTCCTCGACGAACTCGTAGTCTTCTCGATACGAAAAAATAAACAGTACATTCAATAAACAGACAAAAATTCACCAAATACTAAACATACACATTTGTGGGTTTTATTATGTGGAATAAAGTTTTAATATTCTGATGTTTGGTGAATAAACAGTAAACTTAATTTCTTAGGGCTTTTCTAATTTATTTTTCTGAATTAATAATTTATCCCTAAGGGGTTTTTATTCTTTTATTTGTTAAAAATATTTTGGGTAACAGTAACATACTGTTTTTATGGCATTAATGTGTAGAGAATATTATCCTGGATTTAACAAAATTTGAATGGTGAAATTTGGAGTTAAAATGAGCAAGTTATGAATTTTCAAAGTTTACACAATTTTCTGGAATTTTATTTAAACTGGAAAATGGCCTCTGGTCCACGGTGAGCCAGGCCCACGGTGGACCGCGGCACTATGCGCGTGGACCGGATCAACCAGGGCCGTTTGTTGGGGGAAATTACTCCATTTTGCAGACTTAAAAGCTTACCCTTCAAAGACCGATAAGGATCCCGAAGCTGGCGGACTGTTGTTCGGAGCATACGTCGTCACTACCGGAAGGTGTTGCGATGCGAAGCCTCGAAGACCCCTCCGAAGGGCAGATGGAGACCCCGAAGCTGAGGGACATGATTGATTGGATGTCTGGCTTATCTATCTACCTTGCATTACTTTACCATGTATAACCCTGTTCGTAATACCAAGCAGGTTCCACCATGCTGGTTGTAATGTAAGGGTAAATAAGTCTCTTCCTTATGCTTTTCCCCCTATAAATACCCCCCATTGTACCTTGTAAAAAAGGGGGGCCAGGAACTAATTGTTCAAACACACATTCGGACCACTTGAGCTATTATCCTTTACGGAGGCTTGAGATAGTCCTAAAACGCAAACCTCTTGTTTGTTCATTCTTGTTTACCGAGAACCTGTTGGTGTAACTTTTACGCCAACAGTTGGCGCCGTCCGTGGGGATCCAAGTTCTAAAAGCTTGTTCCCTACCGTTGACTGCACTCTGAAGAGCACTTACGGAGGGAGCCTCGGAGTCCAGAGACTCCGCACACCCTTCAGTTGAGGGCTTCTTAGTGCAGCTCGAAGGCCTTCCCTCGACCCTTCGAGTCGTTCGAAGTCCTCCATCTCCAAGACATCTCAACGGCTAGCCATGCCTCCGAAGCGTGGTCAAGCTTCGGGTCCCCTTCGAAGGTCCCCTCGGACCAACGGAGCCAGACCCTCGGCTAATCCGGCGATTCCCACAGAGGTCACGGGGCGTCGAGCGTCCCGGGGCCCTCTGCCTCCTCCTACAACGCTTCAGACCAACTACGCAGCAAGCCGGGATCCAGAAGTACCCTCCGACGAAGACGAAGGCCCTCCCGAAACCGAGGCTACGCAGCTAGCCAGGCTTCAGGAGGAGGTATCCAGATGGAGGCAAGAGGCCGCCGACCGACTCCGCACTCAAGCTTCCACCGAAACTCCAAGGGGGCCTCAAGACGATGGAACCCGCAATCCCCCAGAAGTTATACAAGTCCAAGAGGAGGCCGAGAATGCCTCCTTCGATAACGAGTCTCCGTTGCACCCTGATCTGCAGAGAGTGCCTTTCGACCCCAAGTTCAAGGCCTCGAAGCTGCACAAATACTCCGGGGGGTCGGACCCCGGAGAATTCGCCCGCTCTTACGCCCTGGCGATAGAAGCAAGCGGAGGGGTGCGAAGCACCATGGCAAAATGCTTCCCCCTCGCTCTCGAAGGCGTGGCGCTCCGTTGGTTCTGGTCCTTAAAGCCAGGATCGATCAGTTCATGGGAGCAGCTCAAAAAGAAATTCGTGAGCAACTTCCAAGGTACCTTCGTGGCCCCAATGTCCACAGGAAGTTTGTTTCAAGTAAAGCAGCGGGTGGGAGAAACCCTCCGGGAGTACTTCACACGCTTCGCCCACACCAAGTCACAAATCAAGGGCCTCTCTACCTCCTCAGTAGTTGATGCTGCCCGCGAAGGGGTGCTGAACCCCGACCTCCTCAGCAAACTCCATCAGAAGCCGGTAACGTCTGTGACGCAGCTCATGGCATACTTCGAACAGTATGCCAAGGCAGAGGAAGGATGCCTGCGGCGAGTTGAAGCAACACTACCCACCCTCCGGGAAGTCAAAGGGGAGCAAGAAGCCGCCGCTACACCGCAACCTCCACAAGACAGCCGCCCCAGCGAGTACAGGCGAGGGAAGAAGCATTTCCGTTCGGAAGTGCTAAACATTACACCTTCAGCTTCGAAGGCACCTGCCAATTTCCAGCAGGGAAAAAGTTTCAAGGCTGGGCCTCCAGGACCTCAAGAAAGGGTGCTTGATAGGCGCCAGAGTCATTTTTGTTGCGTGCATGGCGACAATAGAAGCCATGACACAAAGGACTGCAATACAGTGTTAACCCTTCGAGGTGAATACCTCGAGCGAAATACCAGGCGAGGTACTTCGGATCGGGCTCCACCGACGACACGATCGGAGCCTGTTCAAGCTGTGGCCCGAGCTGGTGCCCTCGAAGCCCCCATACGGCTACCGGTGGCCAGTATTATGCCACCACCAAAGCAAGAAGATCCACAAGACCGCGGCAAGAGAGTGGTCCTGCCCATCTCCGGAGGGGGACCCTCGGCAGCATGTCCAAGAGACAGCGCCGCGAGTACGTCCGCGAGGTCGGGCACATTGGGACTTCAAGTTCCGCTGAAGGGATGCCAGAATGGTCCCGTGTGCCCATCTCGTTCACAGCCAGCGATGCGGTAGGGGTGAAGTTTCCCCATGCTGACCCATTAGTCATCTCCGCCGATATAGCAGGGGCAGATGTTCGAAGGATTCTGGTAGATGGCGGGAGCTCCGCAGACATACTCTTCGTCCAGGCCTTCTACCAGATGTGCATACCTCGGAAGCATATGCTTCCAGCAGCCCGGCCGCTTCAAGGGTTCTCAGGACCACCTCTCGATGCCCTCGGCCAAATAGGCCTCGAGGTTGCCTTCGGAGAGGGGCCGCTGGCCCGAGTAGAAGAGGTGATTTTCGATGTGGTGGATGCCCCTTACGCTTATAATGCTATCTTCGGTCGAGGGATGTTGAACCAATTCGGGGCTATAGCACATCACAATTACCTTTGTCTCAAAATGCCCACGCAAGGTGGGGTGCTCACTATTTCAGGAGACCAGGCTATAGCCAGAAGGACAGAGTATGGCCACGGACAGCCATTGGACCCCCGACAAGTGCATAATGTGGCGGAGAGCGCCAAAGAAGTACCGGAGGCCTTGAGCCCTCCGAAGGGATCTCCGCTTAAACCAAGCCCGGAGGGTGATGTCGAGACAAGAATAATCTCAGAAGACGGCAAAGAGTACCCAATAAAATTCGGCAAGGGGCTATCTCCGGAGATAACCGCCTCGTTAGAAGAAGTCGTCAAGAAGAATCTAGACATGTTTGCTTGGACCGACGAAGATATCACTGGGGTCGACCGAAGCATCATCGAGCACAGTCTGCTCGTCAACCCGAAGGCCAAGACGGTGCGCCAGGGGCTCCGAAAGCTATCAGCAGAAAGAGCAAGTTTAGCCAAGACCGAAGTGGAAAAGTTGTTAAAAGCTGGCATTATCAGGGAGGTGGCCCATACTGAGTGGTTGGCCAACCCTGTTTTTGTAAGAAAGAAGGATTCCAGCAAATGGCGCATGTGTATTGACTTCACCTCATTAAATAAAGCATGCCCGCGAGACCCCTACCCAATGCCCCGAATAGATCAATTAATAGATTCCACAGCCGGCTCCGAATTATTAAGCTTCCTCGACGCCTATTCCGGGTACCATCAAGTATGGCTGAAGCGCGAAGACGAAGCCAAGACAAGTTTCATAACTCCTTCTGGAGTATTCTGCTATGTAAGAATGCCTTTTGGTTTGCGGAATGCCGGAGCCACATTTTCTCGCTTAATAGCTAAAGCTTTGGGTCATCAAATAGGCCGCAATGTCGAGGCCTACATGGACGATATTGTAGTAAAAAGTGCACAAAAGCACCAGCACAGTCTAGACCTAGCCGAAACTTTTGAGAGCCTCCGAGCATGTGGAGTACGCCTCAACCCCGAAAAATGCATATTCGGGGCACAAGCAGGGAAGCTGCTAGGGTACTTAGTTTCCAGTAGGGGGATCGAAGCCAGCCCAACACAAATAAGTGCGCTGCAAAGAATGGCTCCACCAGAAAATTTGAAGCAAGTACAGAAACTAGCAGGAAGGCTGGCAGCACTCAGCAGGTTCCTATCAAGATCGGCAGAGCGAAGCCTCCCAATTTTCAAGGCACTCAAGGGCTCAGAAAACTTCAGCTGGACGCCGGAGTGCCAGAAGAGCTTCGAAGAGATAAAAGTATACCTCGGAACATTATCAGCCTTAACTGTTCCCCTTCCAGGGGAAGCATTGCTTTTATACCTTGCAGCTACAGATTCAGCAGTAAGCGCAGTGCTGGTCCGAGAAGTCGAGCTTAAAGAGAAGCTGGTGCAAAACCCAGTTTATTTTGTCTCGGAGGCATTATCGGGAGCCAAGATCAGATACTCCGAGCTCGAAAAGTTTGATTATGCTTTAGTGATGGCCTCGCGAAAGCTAAGGCATTATTTCTTGGCGCATAACCTCATTGTCCCTACATCGTATCCTCTTGGAGATATGCTCCGAAACAAAGATTCCACAGGCAGGGTTGGAAAGTGGGCAGTCGAGCTGGCACCCTTCGAAATCTCCTTCACAGCAAGGACGGCCGTTAAATCTCAAATTATAGCAGATTTCGTAGCAGAGTGGACTCCATCTACAGTATGGACTCCAGAAGAACCCTCCGACGGTTTCTGGACAATATTCTCCGACGGAGCCTATCAAGCATCAAGTGCCGGAGCAGGGGCAGTAATCTTGTCACCATCAGGGCAAAAGGCAATGTATTCAGCAAGGCTTAACTTCCGAACCACTAATAACGTCGCCGAGTATGAAGGAATCTTGCTAGGCCTCCGAAAGGCTAAAGCACTCGGAGCTACAAGGATAGTGATCAAGACAGATTCCCAAGTCGTCGCGGGGCATATTGACAAAAGCTTCCAAGCAAAAAACCCACATCTCGCGCAATACCTTCAAGAAATCCGCAAGGCCGAAGCAGCATTCAAAGGATTTACAGTTCGAAGCATACCTCGGGCAGATAATCAACTTGCAGATATTCTTTCAAAAACTGCAGCAGGAGCAGTAGACCTCCCGGAGGGCGCTTTCTATGAAGAATTAGAGCAGCCAGCAGCTGACCAAATACCCTCATCAGAAGTAATGTGTATTCCAGCTACGGATTGGCGAACTCCGATAATAACTATGTTGCAAGGTAGCAATGACCCTCCGGAAGGCCCAGAAGCTCGAAGATTGCAATCAAGAGCTCGAAATTACAAACTTATTGGGGAAGTGCTGTACAAAGCCGGAGTGTGCTCACCACTGCTTCGATGCATCTCCCAGCCTGAAGGTCAAGACATACTTCGAGGCATCCACGAAGGGCTATGCGGAGGTCATCTTGCACCTCGAGCACTAGCAGGCAAGATGCTCCGGCAAGGGTTTTATTGGCCAACAATCGTCAGAGACGCCGAAGACCTGGTTCGAGCGTGCCAAGGCTGCCAATGGATGGGCAGAAGGAGCCATCGCCCGCCAGCTCAGCTTCAGGTTATTGCCCCGGTATGGCCGATGGCTAGATGGGGCATGGACCTCATAGGCCCTTTCCCACCGGCAAAAGGCGGGTTGAAGTTTGTGGTGGTAGCAATCGAATACTTCTCAAAATGGGTGGAAGCGGAGCCACTAACAACCATCACCTCGAAGAACGTACAAAGATTCTTCTGGCAAAATATTATATGCAGGTTCGGAGTCCCCAGAGAATTAACGATAGATAATGGAACCCAGTTCGAAGCTGATACCTTTCAAACATTCTGTGAAGAACTGGGCATTAAGCTATGCTTCGCAGCAGTGCGACACCCGCAATCCAACGGGGCCGTCGAACGAGCCAACGGGAATATCCTCTCCGGGTTAAATCGCCGAATTGTGGGATTGGCCAAGGGCCTATGGGTCGAAGAGCTACCTAAAATTTTATGGTCTATCCGAACCACGCAAACTAGATCAACCGGTTTCACGCCATTCAGATTGCTCTTCGGAGACGAAGCCATGACCCCTACGGAGCTCAAAGGGGAGTCACTTCGCGTAATTCAACACGAAGATGAAGATGATCGGAGTGCTTCAATAGACTTGTCAGAAGAGACAAGGCTTCGAGCTGTCGCCAACCTGACTAAGTACCAAGAGCACACAAAAACGTGGTATGACCCGAAAGTCAGATTAAGTGAATTAAAACCAGGTCATCTAGTATTACGAAGTGTAATAGCTCCGGGGAAGCTAGGAAACAAATGGGAAGGGCCATATGTTATCTTACGCTCAGGACGCCCCGGATCGTTTAAATTAGCTAATTTAGAAGGAGAAGAGTTGAAACATGCGTGGCATGCGGAGCACCTTAAGAGATATTATGCTTAAGGCTTCCTTGTAATCACTTGTAACACTTCTTTTATAAATAAAGATAAGGGTTGAAATTTGTTTCGCCCTTCGAACATCCCATCCTCCTGATGGACGCATTAGGAGGTCGGTGATGCTAGTAGAGCCAAGCATTTTTCGCAAAAACCCAAGGGGCTGACTACGAACCATTGGTTCAGTGGCTCCGCCAACCTACGGATTCCAGGCTCCGGCTTGTTAGGATCCGTAGAAGAGTCTAAGGACTTTAAATAAAAACAGAATTTCAAGCCTCCGGGTGCGAAGTATCTGTAAAAGAGCCGAAGGTGGCCAACCTACGGATTCCAGGCTCCGGCTTGTTAGGATCCATAGAAGAGTCTAAGGACTTTAAATAAAAACAGAATTTCAAGCCTCCGGGTGCGAAGTATCTGTAAAAGAGCCGAAGGTGGCCAACCTACGGATTCCAGGCTCCGGCTTGTTAGGATCCGTAGAAGAGTCTAAGGACTTTAAATAAAAACAGAATTTCAAGCCTCCGGGTGCGAAGTATCTGTAAAAGAGCCGAAGGTGGCCAACCTACGGATTCCAGGCTCCGGCTTGTTAGGATCCGTAGAAGAGTCTAAGGACTTTAAATAAAACAGAATTTCAAGCCTTCGGGTGCGAAGTGTCTGTAAAAGAGCCGAAGGTGGCCAACCTACGGATTCCAGGCTCCGGCTTGTTAAGATCCGTACAAGAGTCTAAGGACTTTAAATAAAACAGAATTTCAAGCCTTCGGGTGCGAAGTATCTGTAAAAAAGCCGAAGGTGGCCACCCTACAGATTCCAGGCTTCGGCTTGTTCGGACACGTACAAAAGTCTAAAGGCTTTGATAAAGATGTGCAAATTCGAAGCATACAGGTGTTCGGACAATCATTGTGCCTAGCGAACCCTTTTATATGATAAAAGCTCCGCCACCCACAAGGGGGGTAGGAGGGTAGGAGTCACACAGCATACTGTCGAAGCATTCCACATTAAAATATTATACTCATACATCAAGAAAAATTGTTATCTAAACCCAAATAAAAACGGAGACCCTTTCGACCCCTAGAGCTACCCCTGCGGCTACTTTGCCCTTCAGAGCTTGAAGTCGTCTTTTTAGGCCGGGAACTTCTCTTTTTTCTCGAGGCTCGCAGTTTCTTCTGCTCCTCCTGAAGTTCGGCCCATGTCAAGAGCCTTTCGGAGCCGGCCTCGGCAAGGTTTTCGGCTTGATACTCCGAGTCAGACCAGTCGATAGGCTCGGAAGACGAAGACCCCTCCTCCTTTTCTTCCTCTTTAATATAAGACAAAACGTCCCTTCGTACTTCAAGGGTAACCCCCCCCCCCGTCTCCGCGAGGAACAGAAAAGCTGGAGCGGCGGTAAGGTCTCAAACTCTCAAGAACTGCCCACTCATTTCGAAGCTCGGCAGTACTTTCCAAAAGTTCGAAGTCAGGGCTCGAAGGGCACGACAGAACCTAAAAAAGAGCAGAGCACCGAAGACAAGTACTGTTTATAACTTTCTCATTAATAAAACAAAGTTTACAAGACCACAGGTACACAACAGTCCTAAGCGACTAGACCTGCGGGTCGGTTGGCGGAGCTGGAACCGAAGGCGCTGGCGAAGTTGGGAGTGGTGGCTTCGTTTGAGCTTGCTTCTGCCGGCGGGCTTCGTCGATCCAAGCCTTAGCAGCGACCTTATGGTCCGCCTTCCAGACTGATCGGAAAGCTTCCCAAGCTGAAGCCACTTCCGAAGGCGGCCGCAGCAGGTCATCATCCGCGAAGCCTCCAGGGGACGAACCACCAACCGAATCAAGGGGAATCCGAAGAGATTCGAGGTGACGAAGAACCCCGATGCCGGCACACTGTCCGGAGATCTCTCCATACCGGACTCCGGAGTTCTTCATCAGCGACGAAGCTACCTGGATCCTCGTCAGCTTCCGGTCGAGCGGCTCGTAGGCTGCAGCAGAGGTCGAAGGACACATGGTGCCAAAGTACTCTAACGTGCCCTGAAGAGCTTCCAAGGTACGGTCAGCAGTACTGGAATTCTTTCTCTCTGCTGCTTCCAGGCTTGCAACGGTCGCGTCCAACGCGGCCACCCGGAGCATCAAGGAACTCTTCTGAGCCATTGCCTGGCTAAGAGCCCCTCGAAGTTCCACCAGATGTGCGTTCGAGGTAGCCGCGTCCTGGCGAAGCTTTTCAACCTCCGCACGGAGGACCACTCATTCAGCCTCGGCTTCTTGGGCAAGAGAACGAAGGGCTTCAAGGGCTTCTTCAGACGCTGCCCTAGCCTTCCGTTCTTCCAAAATTTCTTCATTCAGCTTGAGAGACCTCCCGGTGGAGTCATCAAGAGCTGTTTGAAGGGTGGTAACCTTCCGGTTAAGTCGATTAATTTCGACCTCGTTGGAAGTCGCTGCCGCTCTAGCAAGGGCGAATTGCTGCAAGGAGAACTAGGTAAGTGCTAAAGAAGTTTTGACCATTAAAATGCAGCAACTGTGGTGTCTTTTTCATACCTGAAGGGCAGCCCTTTCGAGGGCCGTGTTGAGGCTCGAAGCCCTAGCCTCGCTCAAGGCGGAGATCAACTCCGAATTGGCAATATCTTGGCTTCTCTCAGCCAGGGGCTCCAGGAGTCTTCGAAGGCCGCTCCGGTGTTCCAAGAAAGGAGCCAGAAGAGGGAGCCAAGACAAAGCTCGGGCGTCGTCCTCTGCAGCCTCGTCCTCTGAATTGCCAACGGAGGGCGCAGCTTGGTCAAGACGAAGGCCCAGGCTGGAAATACTCTTACCCCTCCCCGGCACGAAAGGGGGAGAAGCAAGAACATTCCGACCCTCAGCCGCCACATCTCCGGCTGGAACCACGTTGTCGGAGGCGCCTTCAGTGGTCGAGGTCGCCACGGCCGGAGCCAACTCCGTCCCAGGGAGCACATCGTCTGCCCCGAAGGATACGTTCTCTACCACCGGGCCCGAAGCCCCCAGGGGAGCCGGAGGGTCCGCTCGAGTAACCGTCTCCGAAGAAGCGGGGACGTCGGGCGCCATCAAGGCTTCGGTACCCGAAGAGGTACCTATTTCAATATCAAGATTAATTAACGAATTTTACAGATAGTGAGCGAATGTCGACGAAAAAAGGAAGGGCTCCGGGAAAATACCTCTGAGAGCCTCTTGAGGAAGGATCGCCGGATCCTCCAGGACTTCGTACATCTGGAGGATATTGTCGAAGTCATCCCCCGATGTCCTACCCTCGGTTTCATCCGTCGGAGCCACGACCTCCGCGGGAACCCCTTCGTGTGCAGGCAAGTCAGAGGTAGAGCCTGACTCCACTTGCACGATGACGGGTGCGGGAGGAGTCGTCGGAGTTACACTGACCCCTTCCATAATGGAGGTGCTTGGGGGGACTTCCCCCATATCTTCGTCCACCAAGAGGTATGCTTCCAAGGCCGCTGCCGTCGCACCTCCGGAGTCTTCTACTTCTTCGGGAGTTGGGCTCTGCTCGTCTGGCGATGAAGAAGATGAAGCAGGCGTCAAGTGCGGAGGTTGCTTCGCTGCCTTCTTCTGAAGCGGCTGCTTACCGGCTTTTGTGGAGAGCTCGGCCGTCGTTTTTCTCTTGCGGCCAGCCGCTCCAGTGGCGAAGTCAGGGAGGGGCGGAGGCTCCATACCGAGGGCCCTCCACACTCTGTTCGACCGTTCCCAACTCCCCACCAACTCCAGCCTTTTCTGCCCCTCGACCGCCGAAGGGGCTCCGAGAATTCGCTCGGTAGCCCGGACTATGTCATCCGGAGCTAAGGCCAGAGGCGCCGCTGAAAAGAAAAAGGTATAAGAAGCATAAGTATAATTAATGTGTTCATATAAAATGATGCCGCAGGAGAAAGATGTACCTATGTTTCGGAGGTCCCCCTCCGAGGCTTGCGGGATGGAGATTGGCCAGCTAGCTCCGAGGGGTGAGATCCGAAGGCCGACGAACTCCTCGGCCAGGTCGCGCATGCTCATGCGACGAGCCACTGAAGCAAGCAACCCTAGCCTCGTCGTGAGCAAACTAGGGTTCGGGGAGATATCCGCCTCCTTCCGGAACCAGATTTCTTGAAGAGGGCCCGAGAGGGGGGAGTCTTCTCCTACTTCGGCGTAAAACCACCGAAGTATCCAGTTCGTATACCATCGGTCGTTTATGGCCTTCGCAGGGAAATGGAGAGCATGCTCCCGCCGTAGCTGGAAGTTAACGCTGCCGAAGGCCACCGTCACCTTGGAGTCCCCCGGCCCATCTTGAGGCTTCGGCTGGCAGATGGCTTCGTGGGTCGCCGCGAAGACTTCGGAGCGTCCTTCGCATCCCTCCGCCCGAAGAGCCCACTCGAAGACAGCCAGGCGGACGATCGCGTTGGGGGACAGTTGAGGTAGGGTTATGTGGAACAAGTCCAGTACCTCTGCCAGAAAATCCACGGCTGGTAGCCCCAGACCCGCTTCGAAGAACGCCTCGAAGACCACCACTTCTCCGCTCCGGGGCCGTGGAGTCGACTCTGTCCCGGGAACTCGAGTCCTCATTCCGGCTCCCAGCTTCCCGTCTATTGCCTCCTCAATGGACTCTGCGGTGCTCACAGACTGGCCAATGACAAAGCTCTGGGCCATCTTCTTCTTGGAGGGCGGACGGAGCGCTCGAGGATTCTTGGGCCAAGCACCGCCCGGAGCCCCCACCATTGCCGCTGCTGCCGATGCGGCCCATGCCTGCCGCTGCGCCAGGGTGTTGGCCGCCAATGGAGTGGTGTGGCTGGTTATCGCCATTGCGCTCAAGTGCTCGAGGGTGCGGAAGATTGAAGGAAAAGGTGAATCGCAGGAGCAGTGAATGCGGTAAAAAACTTCTAGTAATCCCTGTTTTCCCCTTTTATAACCGGCGCGACCTATACTGCTCTTCGAGAAGTTTCACCTTGCAGGTTCGGCTTCCGTCACCGACATGTGGGTCCGGTAATTAGAACGGCGCGCAACCGCTGTAAAAATCGACCGTTACCTTTTTCTGCAGAGGGTAACGGCTACTTGCGTTATAACGGCTACTTCTAACGGCGCCTCACGATGTGTGTGCTCCGAAACTGATCCGCTCCCATTATGATAAGACCCCGAAGGAGAAGCTCCGAATGCGTTAAGCTCAAAGTCTTCGGTTAAGTCTCCACATCTCTAAATCCTATTTAAGACCTTGAAAATAGAAATATTCCTTCCGTATACTGCTTTCTTTCTAAACAAATTAATCACAGAAGAGTGTATTCGAGGGGCTACTGTTGGGGGAAATTACTCCATTTTGCAGACTTAAAAGCTTACCCTTCAAAGACCGATAAGGATCCCGAAGCTGGCGGACTGTTGTTCGGAGCATACGTCGTCACTACCGGAAGGTGTTGTGATGCGAAGCCTCGAAGACCCCTCCGAAGGGCAGATGGTGACCCCGAAGCTGAGGGACATGATTGATTGGATGTCTGGCTTATCTATCTACCTTGCATTACTTTACCATGTATAACCCTGTTCGTAATACCAAGCAGGTTCCACCATGCTGGTTGTAATGTAAGGGTAAATAAGTCTCTTCCTTATGCTTTTCCCCCTATAAATACCCCCCATTGTACCTTGTAAAAAAGGGGGGCCAGGAACTAATTGTTCAAACACACATTCGGACCACTTGAGCTATTATCCTTTACGGAGGCTTGAGATAGTCCTAAAACGCAAACCTCTTGTTTGTTCATTCTTGTTTACCGAGAACCTGTTGGTGTAACTTTTACGCCAACACCGTTGGATCTGGATCCAGCGATCGGGCGCGAGGCGGGAGGCGTAAGTGAAAATGGACGGCCACGATTAGATCTCGCGAACCGGTATGATGTGGACGCACCAGATCGCTCCAGCGCCTTAAGTCGCGATCGACGGCTGTGAGCGCACGATACCCCTTTGACCAGATCCGAGGGCCCAGATTAAATCCCTTCGGGATTTAATCGTATCTCTCCGATCACGATCGGACGGCCGTGACGCGATCCGGCACGGCACGTGCGCAAAGGGGCTCGTACCCTTCGTCTCCGGCGACGGCGGGGGTTCGGGTGCGGTGGCGACGGTGGCAGCGAGCGCCTAGGAGCTTAGCTATGGCCAAAAATGGAACACGGAGGGGAAGGAGGTCATGACGATACCTCTGGTGGTGACGGCGGTGAAGAACGGCGACCGGCGACGAGGGTAGACGGCGAAGGGGGTTCGGGAGCTCGACGGCGACGATGATCCGGCGGGTTCCAAGGCCAACGAAGGGGTGGCCGGGGACGGGGGGTCGTCGACGGTCACTCTGGTGGCGGTGGCTAGGGCGGAGGAGGCCGGGGTCGACGGCGATGGCTCGCCGGAGTCGAGGCAGAGAGGGAGCCCGAAAAACGGGAAATGGGCGCTCTGTTCTCGCTCGGCTCGGGCTGCTACGGTGTGGCTGAGGGCGGTGGTCGCAGGTGGTTTAAATAGGGGGGTCGTCGGCATCCCTAAGGCAAGGAACCGAAGGGTTCCCGTGAGCTCCAGCGAGGGTTACCAAAAGCTTCGAGAAGCTTTCCATAAGCATGAAAACGCGTCGGTCATAGATGGAAGGGGAGCGGTGGCGACCAGGGAAAGTGATCCGGGGTCGATCGGGCGGGATCGGGCGGCCGGCGGCGAAAAAGGGAAGGAGATCGCCGGCGGGGGGGAAAGGGGATCCCCTTCCAACGAGGAAGACGATCCTGACAGGTGGGCTCCACCTGTCAGAGGTCGAGGGGGAAAACGAGCGCCGACAGGCGGGCCCGAGCGGTCGGTGGGTGAAAGGCGGGCGCCGGAGGCTGCCAAGTGGGGCCGAGGCGGGTGCGGGTGGAAGAGAGAGGAGGGGAGCGGCACCGACACCTGGGTCCCACTGGTCAGTGACTCACGGTTTGGACTGGGCTGGGCTCGGTTACTTTGGAGGTTGCGGCCCGTTAAACATTTTTAATTCTTTTCCGATTTAAAATAAATCCAGTAATTCATATATTTGGTTAAGGGTTGAATCACTGTTGATAAAAATTTGTAAAAATTCCTGAAATAATGTTTTGGCCTCTAGTTTATCTCATAAAATTTTCAAGTCCATATTTTGAGTATTTCTCCCTGTTTGGCTTTATTTGGGTTCTTTTAGGATTTTTCTTTAATAAATAAATCCAGAATTGATTTAAATAATAATTTTCTTTTATTTTATTTGTTTTTATTTCTTGGGGTGTTACACACCCCTTCGGCCAATGCGCTCAAAACATAACAGTGGCACCTAGAACGAAACCACAACCATTCTGGGCACCTCCAGGTATGTCCAAATCACAAAAAAGGTTTCTGCAACACCTACAGGCACAAGATATGCCCGAGAAGAATGCCGAGGACGAGCGAAACACCATCGTTGAGGAGATCCGCCCTCGACCAACGATGAACCGGGTATGGAGACCTAAGCCGATTGAGATGATCAACTCGGCTCCTAGTCCAAGCGACGACGATGACATGCTCATCGATGACTACTCACCCGTCTCTTAGGGGCATGTACCTCAAGCAATGGACATCAATGTCGTCATGCTGCCCACCGAGTTCGCCCTACCATGAGACGAGGCCGAGGTCGCTCAGCTGAACCTCGGCCCATGCAATGCTATTTTTGAGAAACCCGAGGATATGGCTCACCATCTAAAGCCTCTCTACATCAGAGGCCACATTGACGGGAACCCGATCTCCAAGATGCTTGTTGACGGTGGCGCCACTATTAACCTAATGCCTTACTCGCTATTGAAGAAACTTGGTAGGGACGACGAGGACTTAAAGAAAACTAACCTAATGCTCAACGGCTTCAATCGTGAGAGTTCCGAGGCCAAGGGTGTTGGAACGACGGATCGAACCAGCAGGTTTTGAGTGGAAAACGAGAACAGTGTATTCAATGCTTGTGTATCCTGTTACAACGGTGGTGGGGGGTATTTATAGGGCGCCTTGGCCCGGGGGCTGAGCGCCCCCGAGCCAGCAACGGCTACCCGACCAACCCCGACCGATAGTACAGACAAAAAGGCACATAGTACAGACAAGAAGATTCGGCTCTGACAGCGCAGCGGCCGTGTCGGGGGCTTCCCGTGCCGCCTGACACGGTCCAGAAGATCGCGATCTTGTCCTTTCGTACGACTGCCTAGTCCTTTTCCCGCCTCGACTCTCTTCGGGCCCGCCTTGCCGGTCCGACCGAGGGCTCCAGGACCTTCAACCTCCGCGAATGGCCTCCCGTGTCCTACGCCGTGAACCGATCACTGGCTCCATCCTCCGGACGGTGACCTCCGGCCACGTTCCTCCGGACAGCGACCTCCGGCCACGCCCCTCCGGACGGTGACCTCCGGCCGCGCTCCTCCGGACAGTGACCTCCGGCCACGCCCCTCCGGACGGTGACCTCCGGCCACGCCTCTCCGGACGGTGACCTCCGGCCACGCCCCTCCGGACGGTGACCTCCGGCCACGCCTCTCCGGATGGTGACCTCCGGCCATGCTCCTCCGGGAGGTGACCTCCGGCCACGCTCCTCCGGAAGGTGACCTCCGGCCACGCTCCTCCGGAAGGTGACCTCCGGCCACGCTCCTCCGGAAGGCGACCTCCGGCCACGCTCCTCCGGAAGGTGACCTCCGGCCACGCTCCTCCGGACGATGGCCTCCGTCATCAAGCCTGGGCCCTCCGGCTGGGGGGCCCACCCCGCTGATTCCCGGGATTATCTCCCCCAACAGTAGCCCCTCGCTTCTTCCCGCTCGTAGCCCTGCAATAGGAGGGGGTGGAAGCGCACAAGATAATCCCATCAATTCACACGAGTACGTACCTCGCCTTAGAGCGCCGCATCCGCCGAGGGGAGTTGGCCGGAACCACGGGGGGCCGCCGCGTCTTGACTCCGGGGGCTCCAAACCCGGAGGGCCAGGCGCGTGCCCCCAGAGGGCAATTAACACACGTGTCAGCAACATCGAAAAGGCGGATCACCAGAAGGTCGCCCCGCGCCCTGGTACGCCAACCGGTCTTAAATGCGGCGCCATGCCAACCGCCATGCGCGCGCGTTAACCGAGGCAGGAATCGAACCGCCGGCCCTGCCGACAGGTATATATATGTGGCCCCCCACGATTTCCTCCTTCTTCACCCTCACGCTTCAGCCGCACTGCTTAGTCCACCGTCTACTCGCCTTTGAGCTCTGCATTTCCGCCTGCTTTCCCAGAATGTCGAAGAAACCAGTCCCTGCGATGGCGATGGACCCACGCTTCCTGCAGCGCCAGATGGCGGCGGCCGCGGCGGCGGCGGCGACCGACGCGCCAGAGGTGCGCGGCGCGCGCGAGCTCCGCCCTGCTTCTGAGCGGTTCCGAGAGCAGACGCTGGAGCTCGGGGCGTCGGCGTGCACTGAAGCCTCGATCGAGCAGGCTACCAGGACCCGCCTTGGGCCAGAAACGCCGGCGAGAAGGCCGGGGCGGGAGACGGCCCCGCAGCCGCGGGAAGGCGAGGTCGTCGTCTTCGAGGCCTTCTTCGACGCGGGCCTGGGGTTCCCTGCCTCTGAGCTCCTCGCTGGGGTCCTGGAGGCGTTTCACCTGGAGCTCCCGCAGTTGTCTCCCAACGCCGTGGCCCGCCTCGCCATTTTCGAGTGGGCCATGCGCGCCGAAGGCTGCGAGGGGAGAGCGGAGGTCTTCGCCGAGATGCACGAAGCCCTCTGCCAGCCGAAGAAGAAGGATGGCCGAGTGCTAGCCTTCGGGAGCATCAACTTCCAGCTCCGGAGAAGGTACGCGGACTCCTTCCCGGCGAAGGCCACCAACGAAAGGTGGTATTCGAAGTGGGTGAACCGGTGGTTCTACGTCCGCGTAGGGCTCACCTCCGGCTTAGCCGGAATCCCGCGCCACATCTGGTTCCGGAGGGAGGCGCGCGTCGAAGCCAACTCCGGGGCCATCTCGGCGAGAGTACAGCTCCTCCAGATTGTCGCCCGCCGGATGAGCATGCGGGACTTGACGGAGGAGTTCGTGGCCTTAGAGATCTCCCCGCTGAAGGCGGAGTGGCCCGCCCTGCTCCGCAGCAGCCGAGACGCCACGGTGCCAGCGGAGCTCTCTCGTCAGCTTGGTAAGTATCGATCTCTCGTCGCCTTCGGCTTTGTGCTGTGCGCTCGAGGGGTGTCCGCAACACTGACGAAGGAATGCAGGGTCGCTCGTCGCCCGGACGCCCGAGGAAATTGCACGCCTGGCGGAGAAGATTCTAGGAGTTCCCACCGCGGCCGAACGGGTCCGCCGGATGGAGCTGGTGGGCTCCTGGGAGCGCTCGAACAGGGTGTGGGGGGCGCTCGATCTTACGCCCCCGCCCCTCCCGGAGGGCGAAGTCCTCCGGGACGTCTCGAAGAGAAAGGCGGGCGACGCGGACGGCGGCCTCTCTCCGGGTCTCCCGAAGAAGAGGAGGGTCATGAAAGGGCCGAAGCGCGCGTCGCCGGAACCCTCCTCTGCCTCCCGTTCCGAGGGAGGGGGCTCTAGCGAAGGGGCCCAGTCCGAGCCGGAGGACCCTCCGGAGGCAGTGGTCCCGGACCCGCCGGTTCGGCCGGATATCGAGGGGCGCGAGGACGCCCCCCTTCGCTCGGGCCCGGCAGAACTCGCCCCGGGCGCCGACCAAGAGGCGCGCACCGTTGAAGTGGCGCGTCGCCCGGGGACCGCCTCCTCGCCGATTCCCGTCTCGGCGGGGGGCTCCGCGGGCTCTCTTGAAAGCGAGGCCGCAGACAGCCTGGGCCGCGGGGGTTTAGACGACCCGCTCGGCGGCCTTGAGAAGAGTGCTGACAGAGAGGCGGAGCTGGCCGCGGCGGTGGCGGGTTCGCCGTCGACTTCGTTCGACAACCTCTTCTTCCGCCCGAGCCCGTCGGACCAGCTCCCGCCTCCGGACCATGTCGACGATCCCGCGGCCACAGGTACGATAACCTAAACATGCCCTTTCGCGCGCGAGGAGCTTCCCCGTATCTAACTCGCATTCCCCGCGTAGGCATCTCGGCCGGAGGCAGGGAGCCAATCGGCCGTTCCCAGGCAATCGCTCCGGACTCAAGGTCCGGAGCCCCTGTCGCCGCGAGGGGAAGTCGGAACCCGGAGGACGAGGCGGAGTCTCGAGACGCCGAGGGGGCCTCTCAAGACCCTACCGTGGGCGCTAGGGTCTGGCATCAGCCCCCCAGCGACCGACGAACTGCGCGCGGCTCCGTGCCGCTCCTGCGCCCGTTCCTGACAGACGGGGAGGACTTTGCTTCGAGGGTGGCTCCGATCCATGAATACTACCTGCGGCTGCGCGACGTCCCGGTGGTAAGCGAGCTGGGGCGATCGGACGCCTTGGACCTCGGCAGGGCCATCGAGACGGCCGCCGGCCAGGTACTTTCCTTGGACGCACTCGATGCTTTCAACGCGGCTCTTCTGACCGTTTTTCTGGATGCAGGTGGTAGCGCTCGCGCAGGGGCAGATGTCTGCTCTGCTTCTCGAACGCGAGCAAAACGAGGCGTACGTCGCAGCGCTCGCGTCGCGGGTGGCGGCGGCGGAGAAGCTGGCCCACGAGCGCTTGTCGGAGGTCGAGATCCTCCGGCCCCAGGCGTCGAGGGTCGCGGCGCTGGAGGCCCGCGCGGCGGAGGCGGATTCGCTCGGGGCCCGCGTCGCAGAGCTGGAGGCGGAGGTCGGCGTCCTCCGAACCCAAGCCGCTGAGGCGGAGGTACTTCGGGTCCGGGCGTCGGATGCGGATCGGCTCGAAGGAGAAGTTTCCCGACTCCAAGCTCGGGCCTCGGGGGCGGAGAGCAAGGTCGAAGCCCTCGGAGCCCGGGTAACTCATTTGGAGAAGGTCGAGGCGGGCCTCAACGTGCAAAATGGAAAAGCCGCCGAGGAGCTCGCCGAGGCCGGGAAAGCGGCGGCCGAGGCCGCCGAATCCATGCGGAAGATGTTGGCGCGCTACGGCACCGGCTGCGGCACGTTCGACGTCGCCCGGGAGCCCCTGGTCCGCCGAGTGAAGTTCGTTCGCTCTGCCGTCCGACAAATTCACCTTGCCATGACACAGTACGGCGAGGTGTCTGCTCGGGTGGTGGCGTACGGGATCCTCCGGCACCTCGAGGCGTCCGGGCTTCCGCTTCCTTCGCCTTCGAGCCCGCACCCGGTCGCCTTCACGGGGGACCATCTTCGGACGCCAAGCTTCGCCCTGGTTCAATCCTGGAGGGCGCTCAAGGCGACCTGGCAGACTGAAGGCCCTGCGGCGATCCAATCTTGGCTGGAGGGTGCACTCCGCGCGCGCGACCCTCCGGCACCTTCGAACCCTCCGGCCTCGGCCCCCTTGCCGGACCCGCAGGCGTAGTTCCAGGAACTAGTCCCAACTTTACCTTGTAATAGTTTAGGGAACTTAGTTGTATCAATAAAGACTACCTTTTCGGAACTTACTCGGGGTGTTTGCGGTTGCGAGCTTGACGTCGAGGTGTTCTCGAAGTCGTGCGCTTATGCGCTTGTTGTTGCGCGCTTCGTATATTTGCCGTGGCCTACCTCGCTCACTCTCTCCTCCCCCCCCTTCTTGGCGAGTAGCTAGTTGACTAGCTGGGCGCTAAGTAACTTAGGAGAGGAGAGCGGATTTAGAGGGGCGTCGTGCCGGGGCTCACGACCCGAATGCGAGGGCGCGTCGAGACGGAGCTCGGAACCCGAACGTGGGGCGCGTCGAGCCGGAGCTCGGAACCCGAATGTGAGGGTGCGTCGAGCCGGAGCTCGGAACCCGAATGTGAGGGTGCGTCGAGCCGGAGCTCGGAACCCGAATGTGAGGGTGCGTCGAGCCGGAGCTCGGAACCCGAATGTGAGGGTGCGTCGAGCCGGAGCTCGGAACCCGAATGTGAGGGTGCGTCGAGCCGGAGCTCGGAACCCGAATGTGAGGGTGCGTCGAGCCGTAGCTCGGAACCCGAATGTGAGGGTGCGTCGAGCCGGAGCTCGGAACCCGAATGTGAGGGTGCGTCGAGCCGGAGCTCGGAACCCGAATGTGAGGGTGCGTCGAGCCGGAGCTCGGAACCCGAATGTGAGGGTGCGTCGAGCCGTAGCTCGGAACCCGAATGTGAGGGTGCGTCGAGCCGGAGCTCGGAACCCGAACGTGAGGGTGCGTCGAGCCGGAGCTCGGAACCCGAATGTGAGGGTGCGTCGAGCCGGAGCTCGGAACCCGAATGTGAGGGTGCGTCGAGCCGGAGCTCGGAACCCGAATGTGAGGGTGCGTCGAGCCGGAGCTCGGAACCCGAATGTGAGGGTGCGTCGAGCCGGAGCTCGGAACCCGAATGTGAGGGTGCGTCGAGCCGGAGCTCGGAACCCGAATGTGAGGCGCGTCGCGAGTTGTGTCCGTCGTAAGAGCTGGCTGAAAAATTTTCATTACACAGATGGGGGATACAGACGGGCGGCGGTGGCCATTAATAAGTTACATCGGTAGTGTTACGGGAAGTAGCGCTTCAAGTCTCTGGCGTGCCATGAGTGCTTCAGCTCTTCGCCTTCTAGTGTAGCGAGACGATAGGATCCTGGGCGCCCGGACTTCGTAACAATGTATGGTCCGTCCCATTTGTTGTCCAATTTGGACGGGGCGACCACCGCACGGAGGACGAGGTGCCCTGGCTGGAACTCGGTGCGCTTAACCTTTGCATCATACCACCCCTTGGTCTCTGTCTGGTAGCGAGACAAGTTGGCGACGGCGCGCAGTCGTGTTTCTTCCGCTAGATCAAGGGAGATGGCGCGCTCATCTTCAACTTCGGGTGCTACGACGCGCAGGGAACCGGCGCGGAGCTCTGTTGGCGTCATTGCTTCGTCACCGAACAGGAGGCGAAACGGGGTGAAGCCCGTTGCTCGGGAAACGGTCGTCCGAATGGACCATAAGACCTTGGGTACTTCGTCGGGCCACGTACCTCGGGCTAACCCGACGATACGCTTATGAAGGCCGGACAGAATGTGCCCGTTAGCTCGCTCCACGGCTCCGTTAGACTGGGGGTGCCGGACGGCGGCGAAGCAAAGCTGAACTCCCAGTTCTTCGCAGAATGCCCGGAAGCTGCCGGCGTCAAACTGCGTGCCGTTGTCCAATGTGAGCTGCTTAGGTACTCCGAACCGACACACGATGTGCTGCCAGAAGAACTTTTGGACACTCCGGGATGTGATGGTGGCGAGAGGCTCCGCTTCCACCCATTTGGAGAAGTATTCGACTGCGACGACGACGAAGCGCAGGTTCCCCTTCGCTCGGGGGAGTGGACCGACGAGGTCCATGCCCCAGCGGGCCAATGGCCACACCGGAGGGATAGGTAGCAGTCTTGCTGGAGGGCGGTGACTGCGCCGGCCCATCCACTGGCAACCCTGGCAGGTGCGGACGAGTTCCTCAGCGTCAGTGGTGATGGTGGGCCAGTAGACGCCCTGCCGAAGAGCTTTGCCCGCGAGGGCCCGTGGCGCCAAGTGACTGCCGCACAATCCTTCGTGTATTTCCCGGAGCATGGCGACGCCGTCGCCTTGCGAGACGCAGCGGAGCAGCGGGGAACATACGCCGGACTTGTACAGGATGCCGTCGATAACTTCGAACGACCTTGCGCGGAGTTGCAGGCGAGCCTGCTCCGGACTGGGGTGAGCTTCGTCGCCGCCCGCGAGCGCGCGGAGGATGGGCTCGCGCCAGTCGACGCCGGTCGTGCAAAGTACTGAGGCCGGGCATGACGACTGGTTGCTCTCCTCCGGGGTGACGGAGGTGGCCGCTTGGCTTCGAAGAGCGACCGAAGGCTGGGCGAGTTCTTCGAAGAAAGCCCCTGGCGGCAAGGCCTGGGCGCCGGCTCCGGCCTTGGCGAGGGCATCTGCTTGGGCGTTGTCGCCTCGCGGAATGTTCTGGACGGAGATACCCTTGAAGGATGCTTCGTACTTGCGGATGGTGTCGAGGTAGGAAGCGAGGTCCGGGTGCTTCGCGCGGAAGGACTTGTCGATGTGCCCGGCCACCACTTGAGAATCGGTCTTGACGACCACCCGCGCGGCGCCCAAGGCGAGCGCCTTGCGAAGCCCTAAGAGGACTCCTTCGTACTCCGCGACGTTGTTGGTGGCCTTGAAGCTCAACCGAGCGGAGTATAAGGCCTGCTGACCCGATGGGGAGATGATGACTGCTCCGGCTCCTGCCCCGGAGGCCTGATAAGCGCCATCCGAAAAGACGGTCCATATCTCTTCGCCCATGCTGGCGCTCGCGGGCTCTTGGGCCCGCGTCCACTCCGCGACGAAGTCGGCGAGGATCTGGGACTTAATAGCTGTCCGGGCGACGAAGGAGATTCCGAACGGGGCCAACTCGACTGCCCACTTCCCGATGCGGCCAGTGGCGTCTTTGTTTCTGAACATGTCGCCCAGTGGATAGGCTGTTGGAATGATGATGTCGTGAGCCAAAAAGTAGTGCCGGAGCTTCCGGGAGGTCATGACCAGGGCATAAGCCACCTTCTCAAGCTCGGAGTATCTGGCCTTGGCGTCGGTGAGAACTTCGGAAACGAAGTACACGGGCCGCTGGACGAGCTTTCCGCCGGACTCTTCTTCTTGAACCAAAGCTGCGCTTGCGGCGGTGCCAGAGGCGGCGAGGTAAACCAACAGTGGAGTGCCGGCCCGTGGCGCTGCGAGGGCCACGAGGCCGGAGAGGTAATCTTTGATTTGCTGAAAACAACTCTGGCACTCGGGAGTCCACTCGAAGTGCTCAGAGCCTCGAAGCACCTTGAAGATGGGCAGACTTCGCTCTGCTGATTTGGCGAGGAAACGCCCGAGGGCGGCTAAACGCCCGGCCAGCTTCTGCGCCTGTCGCAGGTTCTGAGGTGGCGCCATGTTCTGCAGTGCTTGAACTTGCGTTGGACTAGCTTCGATGCCGCGGCTGGAGACGAGGTACCCGAGCAGCTTCCCAGCGCGCGCTCCGAAGACGCACTTGTCGGGGTTAAGCCGGATTCCACACTGCCGAAGGCTGTTGAAGGTTTCGGCAAGGTCGGACCCGTGCTGACTTGCGGAGGCAGTCTTGACGACGATGTCATCCATATAGGCTTCGACGTTCCGCCCGAGCTGATGACCGAGGGCCTTCGAGATTAGTCTCGAGAAGGTTGCTCCGGCGTTGCGGAGGCCGAAGGGCATCCGGAGGTAACAGAACACGCCGGTTGGGGTGACGAAGCTGGTTTTCTCTTGATCCTCGGGTTTGAGCCAGATCTGATGATAGCCGGAGTATGCGTCGAGGAAGCTGAGGAGCTCGGCTCCGGCTGTGGAATCTACTAACTGATCGATGCGAGGCAGCGGGTAGGGGTCGCGGGGGCAAGCTTTATTCAAGGAAGTGAAGTCGATACACATGCGCCATTTGCCAGATGTTTTCTTCTGGACAAAGACGGGGTTGGACAACCAGTCGGTGTGACTCACTTCTCTGATGACCCCGGCGCGAAGCAGTTTGTCGGTCTCTGCTTTGGCGAGCTCGGCTCGCTCGGCGGACAGCCTCCGAAGCCCCTGGCGGACTGGTCGCGCTTTCGGGTCAACCGCCAGGGAGTGCTCGATGATGCTCCGGTCGACGCCCGGGATGTCTTCGTCCGACCATGCGAAGACGTCGAGGTTGTTGCAGACGATGGCTTCGAGTTGTGCGGACAGCTCCGGCTCCAGGCCTCCTCCGAACTTGATCAAGTATTCTTTTCCCCCGTGAGTCAGGGTCTTGGTGATGACTTCTCCTTCTGGGAGGGGTTTGACGGGGCGCCCCTTCTGCGCGGGGTCGACTTCTAGTGTGAGGTTGGTGTCGCCAGCGCCTTCGCGGACGCTGTGGACCTGCCGGGGCTCCAGTGGCGCTGCGTGGCCGTACTCGACCCGGCGGGCCGCGGCTTGATCGCCCAAGATGGACAACACCCCTCCGGGAGTTGGCATCTTGAGGCAGAGGTAGTTGTGGTGGGCGATGGCACCGAAGCGGTTGAGCATCCCTCGGCCGAAGATGGCGTTGTAGGCGTACGGAGCGTCGACGACGTCGAACAGGATCTCCTCGCGACGCTGGAGGGGCGCGGTGCCGAACGCCACCTCCAATGAGACTTGACCCAGAGCATCGAGCGGGGGGCCCGAGAAGCCCTGGAGTGGTCGCGAAGCTGGCAGCAGGTGCTTACGTGACAAGCACAGCTGGTCGAAGGCCTGCACGAAGATAATGTCAGCAGAACTGCCTCCGTCGACTAGAATGCGACGCACCTCGGCTCCGGCGATGTCCGCCGAAATAACGAGCGGGTCGGCGTGAGGAAATTTGACTCCGGCGGCATCTTCGGCGGTGAAGCTGATGGGGACGTGGGACCACTCCGGGAGGCTCGAAGGGCTGGACGTGCCGATATGCCCAACTTCCCGGACGTACTCCCGACGCTGCCGCTTGGACAGCGCTCCGAGGGCTCCCCCTCCGGATATGGGAAGGACCACGCGCTTGCCGCGGTCCGGAGCGGCGTCGAGTTTGAGGACCGGGACTCCACCGAATCCTTCAGCCGGGGTCATGGCCTCTGGTTCCTCCTGGCGCCCGACGATTTGGACTGGTTCGGGCCGAGGGGTAGGATGCCCCCGGTCAGAAGAGCCGCGGCCGGACTGGCGCTCGAGGTAGTCACTGCGAAGGGCGAGGATGGTGCGGCAGGAGTCGGTGTCGTGGCTCCGGTTTTCTCCATGGACGCTGCAGTAGAAAGCTCCCCTGGCAGGTGCTCGGGGTGGATGCTTGGGCCCGGCCTGGCGACTTCCGCCGGGCAGGTGCATGTGCTTAGCGGGCGCTTGGGGGGTGATGCTGAGGACTTCCCCCCGGAAGTGCTTCCGGTTCCGCCGCGAATCTTGATGAACAGGGTCCGGGCGAGCGGGCTCTGGGCGCCGAAGGTCGGGGTTGCGACGTGGGCCCCGGCTGGGCTCCGGAGGTGCTTCGTACGCTCGGGCATTCGGAGCCTGGACGGGGATCACCATCGCCTGTCGGCGTATCTGGCCCTCTTCGGACCGGGCGTACTCTTCGAAGTACGTCATGAGCTGCGCCACCGAAGAGATAGGCTTCCGGTGGAGCTTGTCGAGGAGGCCCGGGTGTGTGACGCCTTCCCGAGCTGCATCGATGACTGAGGAAGCCGAAAGCCCCTTGATCTGGGCTTTGGTGTGCGCGAAGCATTGGGAGTATTGTCGCAGGGTCTCCCCGGGTTGCTGCTTCACTTGAAAAAGGCTCCCGGTGGACATGGGGGCCACGAAGGTCCCCTGGAAGTTGTTGATGAACTTCTTCTTCAACTGCTCCCACGAGAGGATGGTCCCTGGCCGGAGAGACCAGAACCACCGAAGGGCGATCCCTTCGAGCGCCAGGGGGAAGCACTTGGCCATGGCGTCCCGGCTCCCCCCGGACGCTTCTATTGCCAACGCGTAGGAGCGAGAGAACTCGCCGGGGTCGGAGTCTCCAGAGTACTTGGGGAGTTTGGCGGCGCGGAAGCTCGAACTGAAGCGTACTTTCTGGAGGTCCGGGTGCAGGGGAGAGTCGTCGTCGTATGATGCGTTCTCCTCTTCCGGAGGGTTCTCGTCGTCACTTAGATCCGTGACTACGGCCCTTGCGGCGCGGGAGACTGCCGGAGGGGCTGGGGGCCGGAGCGATGCTTCCTGACGCCACAAGGCCAGCTCCGCCTTTAGCCTGGCGTTTTCGGCGGCCAGGGCGTCGGCCTGACTCCCGCTTCCGCCGGAAGCTGTGTCGGGGTCCCGCGAGCGGACGTCGTCTGTCCGAAGCGAGATTACCGCTGGCGGCCCGCCAGGGAGGTGCTGCTCCGGCAGCCCACCCTGCGGCCCGGCCAGGTCGGCGGAGGTTGGGTCGGCCGGGCCGTTGGCGCCTTGGGTTCCAGGCGCCTCCTCTCGCAACGGGGCGGAGCCTGCTGGAGGCGCCGCTCCGTCGGATGTGATGATGGGAGCTGAAGAAGTAGGGTCGATGGCCGGGGAGGGCTCGCCCCCAGCGGTTCGAGTCGACCGGCGCAGGGGGGCCGTGCTCGCTCCCTTCCGGCTTGACATGCTTTGAGTGGATTGGTGTAGAGGACACTAGCTTTTCGGACTAGGATCCCCACGGACGGCGCCAACTGTTGGAACGACGGATCGAACCAGCAGGTTTTGAGTGGAAAACGAGAACAGTGTATTCAATGCTTGTGTATCCTGTTACAACGGTGGTGGGGGGTATTTATAGGGCGCCTTGGCCCGGGGGCTGAGCGCCCCCGAGCCAGCAACGGCTACCCGACCAACCCCGACCGATAGTACAGACAAAAAGGCACATAGTACAGACAAGAAGATTCGGCTCTGACAGCGCAGCGGCCGTGTCGGGGGCTTCCCGTGCCGCCTGACACGGTCCAGAAGATCGCGATCTTGTCCTTTCGTACGACTGCCTAGTCCTTTTCCCGCCTCGACTCTCTTCGGGCCCGCCTTGCCGGTCCGACCGAGGGCTCCAGGACCTTCAACCTCCGCGAATGGCCTCCCGTGTCCTACGCCGTGAACCGATCACTGGCTCCATCCTCCGGACGGTGACCTCCGGCCACGTTCCTCCGGACAGCGACCTCCGGCCACGCCCCTCCGGACGGTGACCTCCGGCCGCGCTCCTCCGGACAGTGACCTCCGGCCACGCCCCTCCGGACGGTGACCTCCGGCCACGCCTCTCCGGACGGTGACCTCCGGCCACGCCCCTCCGGACGGTGACCTCCGGCCACGCCTCTCCGGATGGTGACCTCCGGCCATGCTCCTCCGGGAGGTGACCTCCGGCCACGCTCCTCCGGAAGGTGACCTCCGGCCACGCTCCTCCGGAAGGTGACCTCCGGCCACGCTCCTCCGGAAGGCGACCTCCGGCCACGCTCCTCCGGAAGGTGACCTCCGGCCACGCTCCTCCGGACGATGGCCTCCGTCATCAAGCCTGGGCCCTCCGGCTGGGGGGCCCACCCCGCTGATTCCCGGGATTATCTCCCCCAACAAAGGGCGTGCTCTCTATGGAGTTGACAGTAGGCAACAAGACGTTGCCGACAGCATTCTTAGTCGTTGGCGTGCAAGGTATGCTGAATGGGTCGTTAACATTGTACCTGTAGAGAAGAAGGGGAGCGACAAGATACAAGTTTGTATTGATTTTAGGGATCTAAACAAGGCCACTCCGAAGGACGAGTATCCCATGCCAATAACTGACATGCTAATCAACGATGCTTCAGGACACAAGGTACTAAGTTTTCTTGATGGCAACGCTTGTTATAATCAACTTTTTATGGCCAAAGAGGACGTCTACAAGACAGCCTTTCGATGCCCTGGTTTTGTTGGCTTGTTCGAGTGGGTCGTTATGACTTTTGGTTTAAAGAATGCTAGCGCTACATATCAACGTGCTATGAACTTGATGTTTCATGACTTGTTAGGAGTTATGTTAGAAGTATACATAGATGATGTTGTAGTCAAATCGGACGCTATGGGAAACCACTTAGCCGATTTGAATGTTGCTTTTGATAAGATGCGACAATATGGTTTGAAAATGAACCCGCTCAAGTGTGCTTTTAGCATGTTGGCAGGAAAGTTCTTAGGGTTCATGATTCATGAAATAGGTATAGAAATTGATCCTAAGAGACTTGAGAAGATTAGAAACTTTGCAGCGCCGACATGCAAGAAAGATGTTCAAAAGTTGCTAGGCAAGATGAATTATTTGTGTCGCTTTATATCTAACTTGTCAAGCAAGATTGATGCCTTTGTCCCCATACTCTGGCTAAAGAATGAAGCCGAGTTCACTTGGGCGGCAAGCCAGCAAAGCGCCTTTGAAAAGATTAAAGAGTGCTTATCATCACCACCAGTTGTAAAAGCGCCAAAAGCCGGAATTCTGTTTCAGCTATATATCACCGCTGAAGACAGCGTGATAGGGATTGTGCTAACTCAGGAGGTGGAAGGAAGAGAGTATATCATCAAATTCTTGAGCCACCGCCTACTGAACGCTGAAACCAGGTACGTGTTTGTAGAGCGTTTATGTTTATCACTTTATTACGCATGTACCAAGTTACGTCACTATCTTCTCCCTACTACATGTATTGTCTCTTGTCAAACCGATGTTATAAAATACATGTTGCAAAAGCCAATTCTGAGTGCAAGAATCAGGAAGTGGGCTTATGCTTTGATTGAATATGATTTGGCCTATGAACCTCTAAGAGCTATGAAAGGCCAAATTGTTGTTAATTTTATAGTTGATCACCACGTGGATGTCAATTGGGGCGACGATATTGCTCTAATTGAGGTAGTACCATGGAAACTTTATTTTAATGGTTTAGATTGTAAGAGTGGCCAAGGTATTGGGGTGGTTCTCATATCAACTAGTGGAATGCACTTTGAAACCTCGACTCATTTAGAATTTCCCTCTACTAATAACCAAGCTGAATATGAGGCTTTATTGCTAGGACTTGAATTGGTAGAATCCATGGGTGTTAAACATGTTCATGCGCATAGTGATTCTTTGTTAGTAGTGCAGCAAATAGCTAAGAGTGCTTAATGTTTTAATGGCTTGCTAAATAGTAACTTGGATAAGTGTTTAGACATAGTTGCTACTTTTGACGACTTCAAAATTTCTCACGTGTCAAGGGAAGCTAATTCAATTGCAAATGATTTTGCTCAGCAAGCATCTGGCTATCAAGTCATGAAGGGAAAGTTTTCTGTATAGGAAAAGTCAATGTTTGGTCTCACTGTCGAAGCTAGAAGCTTCAGGCAGGCGCGAGGTTTGTCGAACCCTATGGGTCGGACCCCTCTGGCCGTAGGAGGGTGTCATGTGTCGGAGCCCTCATGCCGGAATACTCCATCCACTGAAGGGCCCTACACGTCGGAGCCCCTGCGCCGAAGCCCGCTGGATAGTAGAGGCCTTCGGGAACCAGAACCCTCCGGCGGAAAGCTTCAGTCTAGTCGGCTCCGCACGACCGACCCAGTCAGCCTTCGGCAGAAATGGGAAGGGCCCAGGGGGCACTCCGAAGTTAGCAGTTTGGACATCACTCTAGGAAAGGAGTCAGTAAACCCTCCGTAGGTCCATAAGGACGATTGGAGAATTCTAATCGTCCAGTATTTGAGAAATCCTAGTCAAAGGGTTGATCGAAAAGTTCGGCGATAAGCATTTAAATTTGTGTTGCTAGATGATATATTGTATTGCCGAAATATTGATAGAATACTTTTAAAGTGTTTAGACGATGAATAGTCCCAAGTAGCTACGGGAGAAGTCCATGAAAGGCTTTGTGGCACTCATCAGTCAGCCTAGAAAATGAGTTAGATGCTCAAAAGAGCAGGTTTCTACTGGCTGACTATGACTGAGGATTGTTTTAGATATTATAGAGGCTGTGAAGCGTGTTAGAAGTTTGGTAATATTCAGCTAGCTCCTGCTTCACTACTTAACCCTATTATCAAGCCATGGCCGTTCCGAGGTTGGGTTTTAGACTTCATCGGCCAGATTTATCCTCCTTATTCAAAAGGGCATCGGTTCGTGTTGATGGCAGCGGACTACTTGACCAAATGGACCGAGGTCATGCCTCTCAAGAATATGACTAAAAATGAGGTAATTGATTTTATCTTGAAACACATTATACATAGATTCTGTATTCCCCAAACTCTCACTATAGATCAAGATAGTTCATTTGTTTCTAAAAAAGTGAGAGACTTTGCCTAATTTTATGGTATTAAGTTGGTAAACTCTTCACCATATTATGCTCTGGTCAATGGTCAGGCCGAGTCTAGTAATAAAACCGTAATTAAACTCATTAAGAGAAAAAACGAAGAGTTTCCTAAGAGGTGGCATGAAGTGCTTTCCGAGACACTATGGGCTTGTAGAATTGCAAAGCATGGTGCTACCAAAGTTAGTCCATATGAGCTAGTATACGGACAAGAGGTCGTTCTACCTATAGAAGTGGATCTTGGATCTTTAAGAGTTCTAAAGCAAAATGGCTTATCGATCGATGAATATGAGACTCTTTTGAATGACAATTTAGAAGAAGTGACAGATAAGAGTCCAAGGGCTTTAGAAGCTATAGAGATAGACAAGAGGAGAGTGGCTAGAGCCTATAATAAGAAAGTTAAACCAAAATCGTTTCAAGTTGATGACTTGGTCCTAAAGTTCACCTAATCCCCTAGGCATGGGGTCCTTTATATAGGCAAGTCTATCAAGGTATTTCCCAAAATGCCATTAGGGTTTAATGACCAAGTATTTACCTAAATACCCTTATGTATTTTCAGAATTAATAATTCTGAAAAATACACAAAAGTATACTCCTAATTTATTACATCATTAAACCTATTATTTTAATATTTTTTTAGAATTAAGAATTCCGAAAAAATACTAAAATATTACACTTAATCTAGACGATTAACACAGACAAATAATCTCCTATTTATTAGAATTTAAAAACATTTTCTGATACGATGGTTTTCAGTCGAAACCGACAAAGCCTTCACGATCACTAACACGTGACACCAATCCGCGAACTTGACCGCCAGCAAGTCTCTCCCACTCTCGATCCTCTCGAGCCGCCTGATCACTTGCACTGGCCTCCCTTTCGCTGACTTGGTTGACACGCTGTCTTGATCATCCGTCCATCCATGTCTTTTTCTATCTCCACGTGTACTCCTGAGATCATCCCCAACTCCACCTGGCCTCCTTGATCTTCTAGCATCAAGCTCCCCGCTTGACCCTTGATCACTTGCCATTGATAGTTGGCTAGCATTTCCACCCTGCACACATGAGACAAGCCAAAACAAGAAACATGATGCACATTGATCCCATCGGCGCACTGATCTCTACTCACACATCGATCCCATCGATGCAAGCAAACCACCACTCACTTATCACTCCAGATCGAGCAAACTTGTCAATCACTCATCACCAAGATAAAAACCACAGTGCAATCCCACTTGGTTCCACAAAAAACTATTCTAACAAGGTAATGATGCCTATTGTGCACAAAACATGCAAGAATAATATAACAGGAACATAAGTAAGCACTACATGCAATCACATTGACTAACATAGTATGACCCTTCACATGGTGATCTCCATATCCATGGCTCCCATCATTGTGCTTTAGACCTCTATGAACTTGTATTAGCCTATTACAAATAATAGCACCTACACTAGTTACATGAGTCGAAGCATCACAAGTTGATGTGTCAGTCGTACAAACATTGAACAACCTTGGGATGTAATATTCATGACACATAGGCCATGTTAATTACATTCATGTATCTCATACATTTTGCAAGGATACACAATTCACAACATTCTCTACAAAACAAAGTTAGGTGAAGAATCTATATGTGACTGAACTATATTGGAACTTCCGGTTCACAACCGGAACTTTCGGTTGAAATTTTGTCTCTATATCGAATTAAACCAGGTCCGGAACTTCTAGTTCAAAACATGAACTTCTGATCTATTTCCACCACGTATCATTATATGTGATCGATCCCGATCGAACACTACGCACATTGGCTCTCATACCATTGTTGGGATATAGGGAGGCTACGCTAGCATGTAATTTTAAATGTTAATCCCTTAGCCCAAGAACCATGTGCGCGAGGGATCATGAATCGCTACCTTCTAACGCAAGATGCGCTAGTGTAGCAGAAGAAGTTATTGAGGAAGCGCGTCTTCGCTCAACCTCGCCTTGCTCCACCCATTCACCGGTGATTAAGTCGACGAAGTCCGGCGAGCTCCATGTGAAAAAGACAACGAGCGCCGCTATCCGAGCAATGCCTCCACAGAGTCCACACGTACATGGATGAGATTTGTCTCATGTCGGTGTGCTAGCACTGATTGTGAGATCCGAGGAGAAAATATGATCGCAACTCTTTGAGATAAAAAGGGAGAGGAGAGGTGTGGTGGATATGGTTTTAGCAATGAGAATAACAGCCCACGACCTCACTCCTCCTCCCTTTATATAGTCCCAGGGCTTGGACCTTTAATCATAATTAAGGTCCAACATATCCAATCTATTTTCATCTTGATCAGAACTTTCGATCTAGTACTGAAACTTCTGATTTGAACTCACTGTCTCTAAATTCGAATTAATCTAAAACTTCTGGTTTTTCAGCTAGAACTTCCGATTTGAACTCTCGGTTTCTAAATTTGAATTAATCTAGAACTTCCGATTTAGAACCCGAACTTCCAATTCTCAATTAGAACTTCCGATTAGTCCAAACCCCGGAACTTTCGGTTCTCAACCGGAACTTTCGATTCACTTATAATTTTTTTTGGCACAATTCCTTCATTATGTTTATTCACTCATCCAAATACTAACTTATAGAGTACAATTATGGTGCATCCTACTAGTAGTATTATGCTACCAGTAGATAAATCTCAACCATCAATTTTAAAGAATAGTTTTGTAGTTTTATTTGATTATAATTAATACATACTAGTTTAATTAGTTTTCTAGCAGCTGATAACCAGAAAGTACGTATGGTAAATTCTTTAGAGTTTTCAGACTGAAAAAAAGTTTAACCGTGCACATAAAAATTAGACGATTTTCCCTCTATAAATTTTACTACCTGTCATTAGGATAGTAATAAAAAAATAATCTAAATCATCCATAAATTAAATAAATTAAAGATCAATGGTTAGGATGCATTATCATAAACTTTGTCTGTATAAGGCTCACTGCCTCCTTGTATATACATGAGTGGCTAAGGTTAATCTTAAAGCAATTGTCTAACGAATATACATTTAGAAATACCAATAGTTAGACATAGAAAATGTCGGATGGTATACTTGTTCCATTCTCGTGACAATGATGATTAGGTCAATTACGCGGTTGCTGATTGCTAATTGCGTGCACCAGAAAACTATCAAGCTGAGCCTGGGTTTACGCATGAATCATAAACCTGGACAAATATGAGTGCGTCAGTTGTGGAGACAAAGCCAGAAAAAATGGTTGAAAAGGACCATCCATTCGTGACGCGTGACGCGTGAAACAAACAAAGCTTCAAATTGTACTCGAATCAAAGTGCCCCGTCTACTTCACTCAAGAGACTAATTAAGCGTCTTTAATTTCTTTGTTTTGTTAATTAATCTGGTCACCCAACGTTGACATCTTCTGGTAGTCGTCCAAATAAAAATACAGAAGTCGTTCATCCGTGATTTGTGTCTGATTATCTCCATCGAATTTCCTCTGCAGAACTGGTTGAGAAAAACGGCACTTTCTCGTTGGCAAGAGATAATTAAAGATTTATTACTGACGATGAAATTGGTGTGCAAATTTTTTGCTTTGCGCAGGGGACGGATTAATGTCTTGGTATCAATCTTGTTTTATATTATCTGATTTGATTTTTTGTTTTCTATTATCAGTGAATTTTATGAACCTATTTTATATTTTTAATGTATTTTTCTATAAAAATAAAAAGTTGACTAAAAAATTAAACAACTTATTTTATAAAACATGTGATTAGGTAATGAGAATCATCTAGGCTCGAACTTTAGTTCTGCCAAATGTGGGCCCCAGGGAACCGAAGAACGCTAAGGTGGGCCCGCTTTCAAAGCGACGTCATCACAACCAACCCTGATCAGAATTCTCTCGTGGCATAATTTGGAGAGACTCTTACGTCTCACTTTGAAAAAAAATTGGGTGGATCATCAAACTATACGTACCATCAATAGATGATTAACACGTGACCCTTTTTCCATCCAACCGTGTGTTGCTTGCTACCAAATTTTAGCTTCACTTTCTATGTGGAACGCACGGCTAGTTGACTAGGCTCATTTTGTACTTCATCGTATTCCATCGTATTCGTGAACAAGTGGCGTCGTCGATCCATCGCTTGCCCTGCCGCATCGTCGATCTGTCGTCATGTTGGGATGTTGCATCATCGCACCGTCAATCCGCCCCACCGGGAAGGGCCGCTACACTGTCGATCTGCCCCAGGCCAGGCCGTCGCGCTATCGACTCGCCCTGCCATGCCCTCGATCGGCCCCTACCGCACCGTCGATCTGTCGTCGTGCTACTGATCCATTGCCCCGCCAGGGCACCGTGCCATCAATTAGCCGATTTGTTGCCCTATCCTGTCGCACTGTCGATCCGCCACCACACCAGCCGCTGCGTCATCGATCCGCCCATTCGAGAAGCAAGGAGATAGGGGATGCGTCGGAGAGGAGCTTGTAGGCAAAGAAGACAACCATCGGGAGAGGCAGAAGCACCGAGAAAGCGGGCAATGGCGGCGTGGTGGCGGTGGTCAAGAATGGTGAGGCCGACCGATACGTGCACCAGATTACGACGGAGGAGCGAAGAAATACAACGGAGCTGAACTAGAGTGGCTTGTAGACTGAAGCTGTTGAGTGCGAGTTGAACACAGATGGATTCATTTATCGTACATATGTCAACAATATGTGTGTTGGCGTAAAAGATTACGCTAACAGGTTTCTGAAAGTTAGAAACTAACAAATGAAGTGTTTGTGAAGTAAACTATTTCAAGCCTCCGAAAGGATAATAGCTTTAAACAGTTCGAAGATGTATATTGAATAACTTGTATTTGGTCCCCGTTACAAGGTAAAACAAGGGGTATTTATAGGCCCAAACATTAAGGAAAAGACCCTTTTACCCTTCTATTACAACCGACATAGTGGAAACTATTCGGTAACCTTAATAGGACTAAAATGGTAAAAGACTAATCTAATGAGAAAGAAGATAAGTCTTCCATCCTAGCTGGCAAGGAAGATCTCAGAAGAGTCCTAGTTCGAAGATATACTCCAAACTAGAGTTCGCCTCCATACTTCGAACTTGATCCACTGTATTCCCGGAGTTATATGCTGAAAACCTTTGATTCAATCACCTGCCTTTGTCCTGTTACATCAATGGCTCTAAGGATGAAATATTTTCCCCCAACAGTAGCCCCTCGAATACGCTTCTCCGCTAGACCTGTGATGTTAGGAGAGCAGTATACGCAAGAAAAATAATCATGCGCAGAGACTAACAGTTTTAATCAACCTTCGAATTATGCGGAGATTCAAAACTTCGAATCAACTTATAAGAAAATTATGTTCGAACTATTTTCTAGAATTAACTTAAAAAGTCCGAAAGCTTTTCTAGGCTTAGGGGGTGTTTGGCATGACTCTGGAGCCAAACTCCAGGCTAGAGCTGATCAGAGCTAGCCAAACACCTCAGCTCCAAAAAATGTGGCTCTATGGAGTTTTTGGAGCTCTAGTTCATTTGTTTGGAGCACCTCATTCTCAGCTCCAGAGCTCCTCAGCCACTTGGAGTTCAGAGGTAATTACCCACCATTGCCATTACTATCAACCCTGAACCGTTTTTTTCCTTTTTTTCTCTTAGCTGCCCCTTCCCTCACGCGACACAGGACTGGATCCACACCGCCGCCTTGGTCCTCCGCCCCCGCCGCCAATGGCCGCCGCCCCCTCCCCGTGCCCCCGCCGCCAGTGGACGCGGCCCCCTCCCCGCCGCCTCGTCCCGGCGCCCCCGCCGCCTCGTCCCGTCAGCCCCCGCCGCCAGTGGCCGCCGCCCCCTCCCCGCCGCCTCGTCCCAGCGCCCCCGCCGCCAGTGGCCGCCGCCCCTTCCCCGCCGCCTCGTCCCAGCGCCCCCGCCGCCAGTGGCCGCCGCCCCCTCCCCGCGCCCCCGCCGCCAGTGGACGCGGCCCACTCCCCGCCGCCTCGTCCCGGCGCCCCCGCCGCCTCGTCCCGTCAGCCCCCGCCGCTAGTGGCCACCGCCCCCTCCCCGCCGCCTCGTCCCAGCGCCCCCGCCGCTGGTGGCCGCCGCCCCCTCCCCGCCGCCTCGTCCCAGCGCCCCCGCCGCCAGTGGCAGCCGCCCCCTCCCCGCCGCCTCGTCCCACGGACTGCACCCTCCCCGCCGACAGTGGTCGCCGTCCCCTCTCCTTACTTCAGGTCAGCCCACAGATCTGCTTGTTTACGTTGTTCATGATAGTTGGGAACTGTGGATCTGCTATAGTAAAGCGTGGTTTGTTCTTGAATGTGTGTTGTATGTTGGCGTCTAGGTAAGCTTGATTTGTTCTTGAATGTGTGATGTCTGCAATTTATTGCTTGAATGTTGTGCTGTTAGATAGGAGATGCCAAAAATTGAATGGAACACTGAGAACACTAGGATCCTATGTGGTTTGATGGCCGAACAAGTTATGAAAGGAAACCGGCCAAATACATTCCTGAATTCAGTTGGTTATGGTGCGATTGAAAAGGGATTCAAAGATCGGACGGGTTTTGAATTGACCAAAAATCAAATCAAGAACAAGTGGGATAAATTGAAGGAAGATTTCAAGGCATGGAAAAAGCTAACCATGAGGCAAACAGGGATTGGTTGGAGTAATGGCACTATTGATATGGATGATGAATGGTGGAAGAAGGCTAAAGCTGTAAGTGTTTGTATGCTGAATTTTGTTTGTTTATATGTTGTAATTATTTTTTTCTAATTTGTGTTGCTCTCTTTCAGGACATTCCGGGTTGTATGAAGTTTAAGAAGCAGTCCCTTCAAAATGAAGACCATCTAACGATTTGTTTTCAAGGCATCGTTAATATTGGTGGTGACCATTGGTCCCCTTGTGCGGTCAATTCTGCAATGGCTGTAACACAAATTGAGGAAGGTGCGACACAAGCTGATGCAGGTGATACACATGGTGCAGCAGATAGCGAGGAGGTAGAAGAGGTTACCCCTTCCCCTAGTGGTGGCAAGAGAGCACCAAGGTATGTACAGGGTAGTGGGAAGAAGGCAAAGACAGCCAATGCGGTTCTCATTCAGGAGGCGGTCACTAGTATGGCTAGTTCAGCAAATGAATATGCTGCTAGAAAAGTTGGAAAGTACACTATTGAAGAAGTTATGAATGTTGTCATTGCTTGTGGGGCTGAATATGGCTCTAATGAACACTACATTGCCACTGAATTATTTGTGAAGAAGGAGCAAAGGAAGATGTTCATGACCTTTCCTAGTGATGAAATTAGGTTTAATTGGCTTAGTAGAAAATACAATGACAGGCATGCAAAGTAGGCCTATGTGCATTAGCTTGTCTCTTGTTTGCTATGTTTGAATAATTGTAAGAACTAATTTCATTCCATGTTTGACATTGTCTTCTCTTTTGTGTGGTTTCAGTTTGTAAAAACTCATTTTATTCCATGTTTGGCACCTATTTTTGTAATAATTCAGATTACATATGTGATGTATGGTCCATGTTTGGCACTCATTTTATTCCATGTGTCTCAGATGTCTACAAGTGGGAGTGATGACAGTAGCGATGATGATGAACATTTTTTTTCTATCATTCAAGGTGGTGCTAAACTAGTAGAAACATATGTCAGCATTTATATGGACAAGGCACCACCAAGGACCTCACAGCTCAGTGGAATGGGATGGGTTTCAGAGACACTAAACACTGTAGGTGAAAGCCACAAAATGTTTCGGATGAATCAATTTATTTTTATGGATCTTCATGATGTGCTGGTTTCTAGGTATGGGCTGAAACCATCCAAATTCATGAATACCTATGAGATGCTTGCAATTTTTTTATTCATATGTGGTGGTTGTGAGTCAAATAGAAAAGGGCAAAATAGGTTCAAACATTCTGGTGACACCATTAGTAAGAAATTCCATAAAGTTCTTGATTGTGTGGTTGAGATGGCTATAGATTATTTGAGACCAACTGATCCTAATTTTCGGAGAGTTCATAAAAGAATTAGAAATGACAAAAAGGCATATCCACACTTTAAGGATTGTATAGGAGCACTAGATGGAACTCATATCCATGTGTCTCTTTCACCTGAAGAACAACCGAGGTTCATTGGTAAGACATGAATTCCAACACAAAATGTTCTTGCCATTTGTGATTTTGATATGAGATTCACATATGTGGCTGCGGGTCAACCTGGAGCTTACCATGACACTAATGTATTGTACCATGCAATGGTAGCGGATGCACAAATCTTCCCACATCCTCCGGAAGGTAAAAACATTGATTACCTTTTACCAAGTCCATTTTATTCCTCAAATTCTTATGCTATTTTTCATATGTGCAGGCAAGTACTATGTTGTGGATGCGGGCTATCCTAATCGTCCAGGTTACCTATCTCCATACAAGGGTGAAAGATACCATTTACCTGAGTGGCATCGAGGTATGGAACCAAATACTCCAAAAGAGAAGTTCAATCGGGTTCATTCATCTGTTCGTAATGTCATTGAGCGTTCATTTGGACTATTAAAGATGAAGTGGTCAATTCTTTATAAGATGCCTCACTTTTCCATGCCAACACAAAAGAAGGTTGTAGCAGCTTGCATGGTTCTCCACAATTACATACGTGAGCATTCTAGTGGGGATGTGGACTTTGCTAATTTTGATCGAGATCCGAACTTTATGCCAACTATCCCGGAAAGGTATAACAAATATGCTGTGTCTCGACATGCCTCTGATGAAGACACTTCGGAACCAAGTTTTGTGACTATGGACTCATTTCGTGATAGTTTGGCTACATCCGTCGCATTAGCTTGGAATTGATGTTTGGTTGAACTTGTATGTCGACTTATTTGGTTCAACTTGGTTCTCGGATTATTTGGTTGAACTTGTATGCTGGATTATTATCTCAGATTATTTTGAACTTGTATGCCGTATTATTTTGTTGCTACATGCGTCAATGAAGTGTACGAATGTTAACCAAGGGCAAATTGGACAAACTACAGTGACAAAACACAACTCTGGATCTCAGAATACCATTCTAGCCAAACACCCTCAACAGACAGCTCCAACTCCACTCAGAGCCAGCTCTAGCTGGATTTCTGGAGTGGAGCTGCTCTGACTGGAGTTGGAGCCATGCCAAACAGCCCCTTAGAAGAAATAGCCGTTGGCTTTTTTCTCAACGGAAATTAAGGAAGTGCGTTAAGTTCGCAAGGAGATAATGGTTAGGAATGTGAAACGGTAGAACACCAAATGGTAAAAATTGGGGCCTCTGCTATAAATAAGGGGCCCAGATCCTTCCCAAATACCTTTTCACCGCTTTCGTGCAAACAACCCAGCAGACAAGCCCTAGCCTCCATTTTCTCCTCTCAAGCAATTCGTGCGATTTCATGGCGAAGACCAGTTTCAAGGTTCCTGGGGCGGCTTCAGCCTTGGCTCGGCAGCAGGCTGCGGCTGCAGCGGCGGCGGCGACATCGGTGATGGCGACTCCGACAGCAACAGTAGGAGCAATGGTGGCGCCAGGAAGAAATCCCCAACGCGATGATCCTCATGATCTCCTCCCGGCGTCGTCGAAGTATGCGGATCAATCCTACCAGTTGGGACCTTCAACTTGCAAGAGGGAATCGCTCGCGGCTGTGATAGAAGGCAAGATGAGTTCAGAGATAGTGATCAACAAACCTGGAAAAGAAGTTGTTCCTTCGCCAAGGCCCAGATAAGTGGTCGTCTTCGAAGCCTTTTTCGAAGTTGGATTAGGACTTCCGGCCGTCGACTTCCTAGTTGAGGTACTGGATTTATTCCATGTTACTCTCCCCCAACTCTCCCCGAATGCGATAGCGCGTCTTGCCATCTTTGAATGGGCATTGTGGGCCGAAGGCTGCGAAGGAAGAGCAGAAATCTTCGCAGCCCTACACCGAGCTTCTTGTCAGCCCAAGACCTTCGTAGGCCCCGGAGGTGAGAAGATGGTGGTGGCCTTCGGGAGTATTAACTTCTGACTTCGAGATGACTACGCTCTTCGATTTCCAGCCAAGGCCATCAATGCCAGGTGGTATATGGATTGGATCCTCCGCTGGTTTTACGCCGAAGTTGGGGCAGGAAGCCGGCTAGCGGGACCTCTACGGGACATAAACTTCCGGAGGGAAGCCCTTGTCCACCCGGATCTAGGCCAGCTTGAAGCTCGCCTTAGCCTACTTCAACGCATCAGCCACCGTCTGAGCATGCGGGATCTGGCAGAGGAGTTCATCGGACTTCAGATCCCCCCTCTGATGGCCAACTGGCCAATCACCTTCGAGGAAGATCCGGAGTGCGGCCTCCGCAAGATCTCTTCGAGCTCGAGCCCTGCAGGTAACTTCGGAAACAACATGTGTCATATATATTTATTTGAAGAAATAACCAACGTTAACTCATCTTTCAGCCTCTTCATCTCCTATGACTTCGGAGCAAATTGTACGAGCTTCAGGGAAAATTCTGGGAGTCCCGACTCTGGCCGAGAAAGAATGGAGGATTAAGTTAGTGGGTACTTGGGAACGGAACAACCGAGTATGGGGGTTACTCGAAGTTGTTCCCCCTTCTCTTTTAGATTGGGTGCCTTCAGAGCAAGGGCCTAAGGAGAGAAAGGCCGAAGTTGGAGCTTCGACTTCTGCCAAAACTCCATCAAAGAAGGTAGCTCGAAAACGAAGAAATGCAGCGCCTTCAAGTCCAATAGCTTTGGTCTCCGATTCCTCGGAGGATGAAGGTAGAATGCTTGTTGACCTGATTGACAAAGATGGAGCCCAAGCAGATGCAAGCATTGGCGATGCTGTGAGCGTGCCAGAGTTTCCAAGCAACCTTGGGCAAGTTGGGACTTCGGCTGCTCAAGAAGACTTATCGCGGGATGAAGCCCCTGACGAAGGTGGAGCCGAAGTTGCTGCAGAATCAACTTCGATTCTGAGTGAAGCAGCGACTGCAGCTCCCGAAGAGGCTCCAACAGTCGAAGCTTTAGTCGTGAATTCCGACTCCGACGAAGACTTTGGGGTAGCTTTTGACCCGCCGAGCAGTCCGATGCTCACCCGTAGACAAGACTTCGGAGGTAAACATCACATAATTCTTTTGTTCTTTTTTCCTGCAAAATTATACAATGTATAATACCTTTGCCTCAACAGGATCTGCTCCTATGGAAGAGGTCCGTCCCAAAGATACAATTCCTGGGACTTCAGCAACTCTGGAGCCAATTCCAGAAGTCGCCCAAATGGGACCTGGAAAAGGTAAAGGCGAGGTGGACCCCCTCCCTGCTTCGAGCTCAGGATTAACTCCGTCTAAGTCGACAGATGGAAGCCAATCTACAGAGGAGGGCTAGTCTGCCGAAGTTCCAGAAGATACGGCTCAGCGCTCTGACCTCTCGCCAAACGAAGATGATTAGAGGGCCTTGTCTATGCTCCCTCTTCTAGCTCCTTTCTTGGAGCGAAGAACCGGACTTCAGACTTTGCTCGAACCTTTGGATCGAGCTAGCCGCGAAGTCGGGGAAACAGACTTGGTAGCCATCCTAAGCGAAGCTGAGGGTTTGGAGCTCAACACCGCCATGGAGCGTGCAGCGTACCAGGTATGAAATATCTGCAAAACAAAATTAATCTCATATACAAATAATTTCTCACCTTGGTTTTTTCTCTTTGCAGCAAATAGTCTTGGCCTGAGCTGCGAACGTTTCAAACGAACGTGGAAACCTTCGCCTTCGAGAGGAAATCACTACTCTTCAGTGAAATCTTAATATTTCCGAAGGTCGAGTTTCTCATTTAGACAACATGGTCTCAGCAGAGCGGAGGGCCAGGCAAAGCTTGGAAACTGCGAATAAGGAGCTCGAGGCAGAACAAATTGTGCTTCGGGCGGAAATAGAAAAGATGCGGATGGAGCATGCTACTGCGGGGGCTGAACTTGTCAAGCTCCAGGAGGAAAAGGCCAAAGCTGCAGAGGAGGCTAGCCACCTGCTTTACCAAAAAAATTCTTTAGCTACGGAGGCAGCTAGGCTCTCCGCTGTGGTGGAGGAGTTGACTTCGGCGAAGGACGCTTTGCTTGAAGACAAGCTGAAATCGGAAAAGGTAGCTGTAGAGGTCATGACCCAACTTCTAGGTGTTCTAGAGTACTTCGGTACTACTGGGACACTTCCTTCGAATGACAACGCCTCCTTGCTTCGGTGGCTAAAAATGATCTAAAGAGCTGCGAAGAGGATGTAGATGGCAGTCATTCGGTATGGAGAAATCTCCGGACAAGTGGCTGCTATCGGCATACTTCGTTACTACGAAGATCTGGGAATATCGATAACTCCGAACACAGAGGCAGCTCCCATTACCTTCGACGAAAGTCGGCTTCTTACTCCTTCCGAAGACGTGGCCGCTGCTTGGTAAGCCTTCCAAGCTTCATGGAGAGCCGAAGGTCGTACTGCGATCAAGGCTTGGATTGACGAAGGACAACGCTAGAAGCAAGCTCGGTCGCAAGCCTCGAGCAGCCAGCCTCCATCGAACCCGCAGGTCTAGATTTGCCTTAGGATCCTGACTATGTAGAGAATCATGCTTTTTGTACATTTATGAATGAAAATTTGCTTATCGTGTTTTTAGGCTTCACCTCATATGGATGATGTCGAAGTGTTAAACATTACCGAAGAGCTCCGCCTGCTATGGGCTACCTTCGATATTTTAAAACTTCACAAGCGACCCCGATTTTTAGTTCCTCAAGATAGCTCCGGTGCAATTGCGCCCGAAGTAAACAAAGATATACTATCTTATATTAAAGAGGAAGAAAAAGAAGTTAACTTGGAAGCTTCATCTTTCGAAGACATTGCATGGTCCAAAGATGAAGGTGAAGCTCAGGGGAAAAAAACCTAAAGAACTTGGCAGCTGGGAAAGGAGCCCCGAACGACTCCGAACTTGGGCCGAGTTTCAACAAGAACAGAAAGACTTTAGAGCTTCGAAGGGAGGTAGAAGAGTTAAACGTAAAGTTGTTAGAACTCCCGGCTCTGGAACTAGTCGTTCCAACCTTAGCTCTAGAGATCGAAGGGGTCTTCGATTCCTTCTCGGTATAGACACCGATTTTTCATGATGTAATTATAATTTGTTTGGATAATAAATATCGGTTTTTTTAAAATTGTCTCCCTATTTCCCAGCCCCTCTTTGGGCGTAAGCAACTTCGAATTATACTCAAAGATGGTTAGGCGCAAAGAAAAACTTAGGAGTACAATTTTGGAGGCTCAGAGCCCCTCAGCAATTTGAAGATTGATTAAAATCTTAAAAAGTGTCTTCGACTACTTGAAGTCTGAAAATTGGTAACTTAGTACCTTTTGATTTGAAAGAAATCACTTCAGACAACTTTCCGGACACTTTAGTGTCCCAAACGATTGGTCAGTTTGGACTTTTTTCACAGATATTCAAAGCTCATGAGCTCAAACTCTGTTTTGTTTTGGCCTCATTTGGCTCTTTTTGCGAATGCTATCAAACCGGTGGTTTGGAATTCGCAGTGGTCTCCTTGGACTCTTTTTACGGATGCTTTCAAGCCGAAACTTGGAATCCACACTTTTTGGTCTCCTTCGACTCTTTTTACGGATGCTTTCAAGCCGGTGGCTTGGAATCCATTTTCTTAGTGACTTCCCACCTCATCGGAAGCTTCGGACCAGTGGTCCGAAGTCCGAAAAATATGATTCAAATTAATGACACTTCCCTCCCAGTCAACTTCGCTATTCCAGTCGTCCACTAGAAGTGGGAAGTATATGGGGGGTAGGCATTATCTGAACCATATGCTTTATTGATTTGAAAGGTGTTTACAAATGATTACAAGGAGCCCCTATGTGAAATATCGCTTTAGGTGCTCTGCATGCCATGTATGCGCTAACTCTTCACCCTCCAAATTAGCTAACTTAAAAGAACCAGGGCGCCCTGAGCGAACAATTATGTATGGACCTTCCCACTTATTTCCTAATTTCCCTGGCGCTATGATACTTCGCAAAACGAGATGACCCAGCCTAAGTTCATTAATCTTGACCTTCGGGTCGAACCAAGTCTTCGTTTGCTGCTGATACTTTGACAAATTGGCGACAACTCGAAGTCTTGTCTCTTCTGTTAAATCAAGTGAAGTTTGCTTTTCTGCTTCTATTTCCGGTTCGGTGCTGCGAAGGGATCCTCCTTTAAGCCCCGTTGGTGTCATAGCTTCGTCTCCGAATAATAGTCTGAAAGGAGTGAAACCAGTAGACCTTGTCTGAGTTGTCCGAATGGACCATAGGATCTTTGGGAGCTCTTCGGTCCACAATCCTTTTGCAAATCCCACTATTCTTCGATTCAGCCCTGACAAGATATTACCATTGGCTCTTTCAACAACTCCATTAGACTGAGGATGTCTTAATATAGTAAAACATAGTTGGATGCCTAGGTCTTCACAGAATTTCCTGAAGGGTTCTGCATCGAACTGTGTTCCATTGTCAACTGTCAACTGCCGAGGCACTCCGAACCGGCATATAATATTTTTCCAGAAAAATTTTTGGACATTATTCAAAGTGATAGTTGTTAGGGGCTCTGCTTCGACCCACTTTGAAAAGTATTCGATTGCTACCACTGCGAACTTCAAATTTCCTTTTGCTACTGGGAAGGGGCCAATAAGATCCATGCCCCATCTGGCCATGGGCCATACTGGAGCAATGACTTGAAGAGTTGTTGGTGGGAGATGACTTCTTCGTCCCATCCACTGACATCCTTGGCAAGTACGGACTAAGCTCTCCGCATCAGCTACTATTGTAGGCCAATAAAGCCTCTGACGAAGTGTCTTTCCTGCCAAAGCTCGAGGAGCCAAATAGCTACCGCAGAGTCCTTCATGAATTTCTCGGAGAATTTCTTGACCTTCGGCTTGAGATATGCATCGGAGCAAAGGGGAACATACTCTGGCCTTATACAAAATACCGTTGATTATATGATAACTCCGAATTCTGAGTTTCAACCTTGAAAGTTGTGGCCCTTCAGACATACTTGCTTCTCCTTGCAACAATTCCATAATTGAACTTCGCCAATCTGTACTTGGAATGCAAAGGACTTCTGCAATAGGGATTTGTGGCACCGAAGGTGTATTGAGCTCTTCATAAAAAGCTTCTTCTGGTATGTCCATAGCTCCGACTGCAGTTTTTGCTAAGATGTCAGCTTGCACATTTTCTGCTCTAGGTATACTCCGTATGGAAATCCCTTTAAATGCTGCTTCAATCTTACAGATTTCTTCCAAGTATTTTGCAAGCTGTGGATGCCGAACTTGAAAGCTCTTGTCTACGTGCCCTGCAACAATCTGAGAATCTGTCTTGATAACAACTCTTGTAGCCCCTAGAGCACGTGCCTTTCGAAGTCCTAGCAAAATTCCTTCATACTCCACCGTATTATTGGTAGACTTAAAGTTGAGTCTTGCGGAGTACATTGCCTTTTGCCCTGAAGGCGAAATTATCACGGATCCGACACCTGCTCCAGATGCTTGGAAAGCTCCATCAGAGTAAATAGTCCAAATCCCTTCACTTGGCTTTTTCGGAGCCCATGCTACAGGGGGAGTCCATTCTGCCACGAAGTCCGCCAACACTTGTGACTTAATTGTTGTTCTTGCCACAAAGGATATGCCGAAGGGTGCTAACTCAACGGCCCACTTCCCAATTCTTCCTGTAGAATCCTTACTTCGGAGCATATCTCTCAAAGGATATGAAGTTGGTACAATTACATTATGTGCCAAGAAATAATGCCTTAACTTCCTCGAAGCATTATTAGAGCATAAGTGAATTTCTCAAGCTCGGAATATCTTGTTTTTGCTCTAGACAATGCTTCGGACACAAAATAAACTGGATTCTGAACCAACTTCCCGTTGAAATCAACCTCTCTGACAAGGACTGCACTGACAGCAGAGCTAGTAGCTGGAAGGTAAAGGAGTAGGGTTTCGTCCGCAACAGGCACCGTGAGTGTAGCGAGGTTGCTGAGATAATTCTTAATATCTTCGAAGCTCTTTTGACACTCCGGTGTCCATGCAAAATCTTTGGACCCCTTCAATGCTTTGAAAATGGGCAAACTTCTCTCCGTAGACCTTGCCAAAAACCTGCTCAGTGCCGCAAGACGACCAGTCAGCTTTTGCACTTGCTTTAAATTCTCCGGGGGAGCCATCCTTTGCAACGCAGTTATCTGAGTGGGGCTAGCTTCGATCCCTCTGCTTGAAACTAGATACCCTAACAACTTTCCAGCCTGCGCCCCGAAGATACATTTTTCGGGGTTAAGACGGATCCCACATGCCCGAAGGCTATTGAATGTTTTTGCTAAGTCTAGGCTATGTTGGTGCTTTAAAGCACTCTTTATTACAATATCATCCATATAGGCCTCTACATTACGACCTAATTGATGACCTAGAGCCTTAGCAATTAACCTCGAAAAAGTAGCCCCAACATTTCTTAAGCCAAAGGGCATTCTTACATAACAGAAGACTCCTGAAGGAGTTACAAAGCTTGTCTTAATTTCATCTTCGCGCTTTAGCCAGATTTGATGATAGCCAGAGTACGCGTCGAGGAAGCTTAATAACTCCGAACCGGCAGTAGAGTCAACCAATTGATCAATTCGGGGCATGTGGTAGGGGTCGCGGAGGCATGCTTTATTCAGAGATGTAAAATCAATACACATGCGCCACTTCCCGGAGGATTTCTTCCTAACAAAGACTGGGTTGGCTAACCACTCCTTATGAGCCACTTCTCTAATAATCCCAGCCTTCAGCAGCTTCCGGAGTCCTTGCCGAACAGGTCGAGCCTTCGGGTTCACAAGTAGACTGTGTTCAATAATATCTCGACTGACTCCGGTGGTGTCTTCATCAGACCAAGCAAAGACATCTAAGTTCTCCTCAACTACTTTCTCTAACGAAGTAGCGACTTCTGGAGGCAAGTCTTTGCCAAATTGAAATGAATATTCCTTGCCATCTTTGACAATAACCTTCGTTGCAATCTCTCCTTCGGGGCTTGGCCTTGGGAAGGATTTCTTCGAAGATTCATTAAGAGCAGAGAAATCCTCCGGGTTATCTTGCACGCTGTTCACCTGTCTCGGGTCAAGAGGGGAGCCATGACCATACTCCGCTCTTCGCGCAGTGGCCTGATCTCCGATAACAGTGAGCACTCCCACCTGTGTGGGCATCTTCATACACAGGTAATTATGATGCGCCACAGCTCCGAATTGATTCAGCATGCCCCTTCCGAAGATGACATTGTACGCACATGGGGCATCTACAACATCGAAAATCACTTCCTCCGTCCTGGCCAGTAGCCCCTCTCCAAAAGTAACTTCCAAGTCAATTTGGCCGAGGGCATCAAGAGGGGGCCCTGCGAAGCCTTGCAAAGGGCGGGCTGCTGGGAGAAGATGCTTTCTGAAGATGCAGAGTTGATCAAAAGCTTGGACAAAGATAATATCTACCGAACTCCCTCCGTCGATTAGTACTCTCCGGACCTCAGTCCCTGCTATGTCGGCTGTAATGACGAGTGGGTCTGCATGTGGAAACTTTATACCAGCTGCATCATCTGCAGAAAAAGATATCGGCACATGGGACCATTCAAGCATAGTAGCTGCAGACGAAGAGGTTCCAATATGGCCCACTTCTCTAACATATTCTCTTCTCTGCCTCTTCGACATACTTCCGAGGGTCCCTCCTCTAGAGATGGGGAGGACTACTCTTTTCTCTTGATCTTGTCCATCTTCTTGCTTCGAAGGTGGCATAACATTGACCACCAGAGGCCGTCTTGCATGGTCGAAGTTCTCTAATCGTGCCACAGCCTGGACAGGCTCCGGACGCACTTTAGTCAGAACTCGGTCAGTAGTGCCTCGACCCGAAGTTCTTTCCAAATACTCTCCTCTTAAAGCAAGTATAGATTCGCACGCATCAGTCGCGTGACTCTGATTCTCACCATGGACACAGCAGAAAAAGGCCTGGCCTTTGCCAGCCGGTTTCCCTGGCGGCCTCCAGCCACTGGTCTTGCTTCCTGAAGGCTGCGAAGCCCTTGGGGCAAATTTCTGCGGGGGTGCAATGTTCAAGACTTCTGAACGAGGATGCTTTTGCCCCCGACGCCTGTCGTGCTGAGCTTCGAAGCTAGGCCCTTGCGGCTGTGTTGAAGTCTTTACTTCCAACTTAACTTCTTGTAGTATTGACGGGGTCGCAGCTGTTCTCTGAAGCCATCTCTCTTCTGACCTCACATATTCCTCGAAATAAGACATCAACTGAGCAACAAAAGATATCTTTTTCCTGTGAAGTTTATCAAGGAGCCCCGCATGAATAACTCCCTCTCGAGCTGCATCAACTACAGAAGACGTAGTTAACCCTCAGATTTGCGACTTCGTATGAGCGAAGCGCTTGAAATACTGTCTTAAAGTCTCTCCAGGGAGCTGCTTCACCTGGAAAAGACTTCCTGTTGACATTGGAGGTACGAAGGTACCTTGAAAGTTGCTCACGAATTCTTCCTCAACTCCCCCCATGATCTGATTGATCCTGGCTTCAAAGACCAAAACCACCTTAGTGCCACTCCTTCGAGAGCTATGGGGAAACATTTGGCCATAGTGTCTCGCACTCCCCCGCTGGCTTCGATTGCTAATGCATAAGAGCGGGCAAACTCTCCAAGATCTTCATCTCCGGAATATTTACAAAGCTTCGAAGTTTTGAACTTAGGGTCGAAGCGCACTTTCTACAACTCAGGATGCAGCAGAGATTCAGTGTCGAAGGAACCGTTCTCTGGGGCTTCGGGATAAGGAAGTTCGTCGTCTTCGGGCACTTCGAGGATGATTGGGGTGGCCTGAGAACGAAGCCTATCTGCGGCTTCTTGCCGCCACCTTGCTACTTCGGCTTGGAGACTGGCCATTTGAACGGCCATATCACCAAGACCATCTTCATCTCCTCCGGAAGGATCTTTCGGGTCTTGAGAACTATACGCATCAGTTCGAAGTGGAACTTGAGGTGGAAGAGGGACTCCAGCTGGCCGAAGTATAGATGGAGTTGGGGGAGGAACTCCGTACGCTCGAGGAAGGGAAACCCCCTTCGGAGTCGAAGGCCCTCCAACCTCAACTGTGCTTGAAGGCCTTGTTCCAGAGGTTCGAGGGGACCTCCGAATAGGACTACCACCTGCGCTCCGCTTGGGAGGCATGGTTTGAGAACTTGGTAGAGAACGAAATTTTTTGGACTAGGTTCCTCACGGACGGCGCCAACTGTTGGCGTAAAAGATTACGCTAACAGGTTTCTGAAAGTTAGAAACTAACAAACGAAGTGTTTGTGAAGTAAACTATTTCAAGCCTCCGAAAGGATAATAGCTTAAAACAGTTCGAAGATGTATATTGAATAACTTGTATTCGGTCCCCGTTACAAGGTAAAACGGGGGTATTTATAGACCCAAACATATGCTGTATTCCCGGAGTTATATGCTGGAAACCTTTGATTCAATCACCTGTCTTTGTCCTGTTACATCAATGGCTTTGAGGATGAGATATTTTCCCCCAACAATGTGAATTGTATACACAAATGGATGGGTGGATACCGTATCCACCTATTTTTTTCCCCTCACTTTGGCCCTTAGTTTTCTCGTGAATTTTGGCTACGCGGTTCTCTTGTAAACAAACGCATGCGACGATGAAGAATGCACGGGCCTGTCGATTTTTGTGTGAAAATTGATAGAAAAGATATGGACAAAAATTTGAAATTTTTTATAGTTGTATAATTCGTATATGTCTACTACTACAGTATTTTAATAAAAGCAATTATTTTCATATCGCTTTATAGCACTACTTTATAAATATTGATTTTGTGTTTCGTTCGTACCACTAATTTATCAACGTCATCTCAAAAAAATAAAGTAAATGTCTGTCTTTTTTCTTGTCACGATTGTAGTTTTTAAAGTCCAGGTAAATATGTCGATGTTTAATAGTTTTATGTGTATATGACGCTAGCTAGAGTCTAATACATTTATAAATGTCTCATGTATATCTACATGTTTAAAAAAATCCAATGGTATGTGGCAGCTAATACGATTCATATTAGAAATTACTAATATTTAACAAAATGCTCAGCAATATCAAGGAAATTATCCGAAGAGTAAAAAAATTAGGAACATTAATAAATTGCCCGTGGAATGTATATTCAACAAATGTCTAAATCTACAAGGAGATAAATCATAAATATGAAAAGCAAAAATGGCTATATTTTGTTCCACCCAATCATCCATCCTAACCCCAAAAAACAAAATAAAATAGAGATAAAATATAAAAAGTGAGGAGACTACTTTCTCCATTTTATATTATAAATTATTTGGTTTTTAATTAAAAATATATTAAAAACTATCATATCTAATAAATTATCAATTAGCACACAATTTGTCAGGACACATTTTAAGAATGAATTTAATAAAACTAATTTAATATTATAAATTTTAATATATTTTTTTATAAATTTGTTAAATTTAGAGAAATTTTATAAAAATATCAAAAGACTGGAGTAGGAAGAGCCACAGTCCAAAGCCAACGCGTCTTCAGCCGTCACCCGCAGCAAGCAAAAGCCACCCTTTTTCTCCCCCTTCCGCCTAAACCGTCTTCTCCCCTTCTTCTCCCCCTTCCTCTCCGCTCTTCGCTGCGCCTTCTCCGGTAACGACACCGACAGCTTCTGGTGCACGGCCCTACCCTCTCTCCGGCCAATCTGCGTCTGGCCTCGGTCTCCCTCTCTCTGAGTAAGCACGGGGAATTTTGGTTCCCCTTCGCCTTCGGCGCGGCCGAGTTGCATGGTTCGTGTCCGTGCTGCGTCGGGCTCTGTTCTTTGTGGTGTTTTGGTCCTCCTGCTCATCGTTTCTGCGGCTTCGGGGGTTGGCGAGGGATTCTTTTCTGTAGTCTGCGGCTGGGGCGTGGCGATTAGCGTTTCTTGATGGGGTTTAAGTTTTGGGAAAATTACTCGCATGCCATTATAATTTTCAGAAATTGTCTATATGCCATTGTCAGTGACTGTGGCGGCTCCCATCTGTCAGTGACACACCAATGACATATTGGCAAACCATAAAAATTGTAATGGCACGGAAAAAATTAACCCTTTAGTTTTTGTGGGGGAAAGGGAACAAGGGCAATGTCTATTATGGGCGATCATGTGGTTTTGGAAATTTGATTGCTCTGCGCGTTTCTGATGTTTTTCCAAACTGCTATGTATCTAAGCTTTGATTTGCCATATCTCTTTTTGTAAGAAAAACTAAATGTGAAGCGTGGAGGAATTCAAATCCTTTCTTTAGAAGAAGTATTACACTGAAACGAATATGACAACTATCTGTTTTAGCTGAGGATCTTTCGTTAACTGTTTGCATTAAACCAGAAGCCATCCTGCAAATTTGACATATTTTCATACTGTTTTCCTGAAGTAGTTACTATAGTATTATTATATAATTACCATTTCTTCTCATCTGATCATATCTTTTTACTGTTTGTTCATGTATGCAATACATCAATATTTAATAGATGACATCTTTTCTTTGTTGTGCAGAGTTCTCAAAGTTTTTTCCTTGTCAGATATTGCCAGCTGTGGATACCTTCTGTTTCTAGAGGACACTCTTTGTGAAGGTGATTTGTAGGGTGCTATCATGGACTACCCTGCTGGTTCCTACATGTGGTCTGGCAATTCAGCTTCTGAGAACTATAGTTATATTGATTGTTCAGTGGAACCATATGCACAAGAAGGAAGCATACCTCCTTCAGGCTATTTCATGGTAACTAGACCAGATCGCAGTTTAAAAATCATGGCGAGTGAAAGGAACCACACTATGCTTGCAAATGATTGCTTGCCATACAACACCCAGTCTCATCCATTATCTGACCAAATTCTATCCAAGAATGGGCTTCCTAACAGTCCTCTGGAGCTTCGACAACTACAAAACAACAGCAATCTGCGAAGCAGTTCAATTCCCCCATGGGCTCTTCAGTGCAATTCGACATCTGGAACATTTGATGCGAAATTGGATACACCTGGTCTTGCAGAACTGCCTCATGCCTTGTCCAGTTCAATTGATAGCACTGGTAGTGAAATTTCTGCTTTTCTTGCTGACGTGCATGCTGTTTCTTCGGCCTCGACTTTGTGTTCAACATTTCAAAACGTTTCTTCCTTCATGGAACCAGTAAACCTGGGAGCTTTCAGTTTTCAAGGGACACAAAATGCTTCTATGCTGAACAAAACAAGCCATCCAAATGGGATACCCTTGCTATTTGATAATGCTACCATGGTATCACTACATGTAATGCTCATCACACAGACAAAGCTGTTATATTATCTACTTCATTGAATTAATTTTTTGTTCTTTTGGACATACAGGATAGCAAAGAGTTTATCAATGCCGGTGCCATCTCTTTTGGCACTGTCCAGCAATCACAGCTAGCAGCTAGTGGTTTGAAGCTTCAACAACAGGTTTTAATAAACATCAATTTCCACAATTGCAGCTCACTATCCACTTAATTCTAACTGTACTAATGAATCATCTTTCACATTGCAGGAGCAAAATGTGTGCAATATACCTCTCCCTACATTCACATCTGGTAGCCGTTTGACTGTTACTGATGCACCAGGACCAGTTATTTCTTCAAAGGTTCTATTTACATTACTGATTTGAAGTGCTTCTTTCACTTCCATCCGCATCAAATTTATGCCTCAAAAGTTGAATTGTGTATAACAATGTTCAGATATCACGGTTGATCCATGACAATAAAAGTGAGTACCCTATTAACCATTCTTCTGATGTGGAACCCCAAGCAAATTCAGCTCCTGGAAATAGTGCCAGTGCGAAGCCACGTGTAAGGGCTCGCCGTGGACAGGCAACTGATCCACATAGTATTGCTGAACGTGTGAGTTCTTCTATAAGATCAGTTGATTCAGTTCACTTTGAAACAACTCTAACTGTTGCATAATCTATTCAAATTATTGTTTTTTATTTGTGTGCATCCGTAGCATGGTCTTATGTAGAATTTCTCATTATGCTACAGCTTCGCAGAGAGAAAATTTCAGAAAGGATGAACAATCTCCAAGACCTTGTCCCAAACACCAATAAGGTACTATTATGTTTGAATTCTATGTCACAACAAATATGCAATTTGCTTCCTCCCATGTAGTATGCAATTGCTGTCATATCATAATTATTTATTGACAAGAGCTAAGAGCCTAAGAGTATACCAGGGGAAAGATAAATGCTGAAGTATGGTGTAAAATTGATCAAGTGGGACTTCAGAAGCAAGCAATCTTTTGGATCTAAATGGCAGACAACAAAAAAATTGGATCCAAATATTATCTTTTGGTGGAGCCAACACATAGGCATTAGATGTTATGCCATTAACTTTGTTTCAGTGGGATGTGGTTTAGAATGTTTTCAATATATTGTTCTGCTTCTAATGAAATTATTTTTAATTTATTGGTGGCTCTAGAATAAAAGAAGTATAAAAGAGTGTAGTTTAAATTCCTGACAATAAGCTGGTTTTTATATGAGCAGGCTGACAAGGCATCAATGCTTGATGAAATAATTGATTATGTGAAATTTCTTCAGCTTCAGGTCAAGGTACAGCTGGAGTCAGGATCAATTGGGGTAAAACATAAGTAGCACTGCCTGATGACTGACATTCTTCTTGAATATTTTATTTCAGGTTTTGAGCATGAGTAGGCTGGGAGCTCCTGGAACAGTTCTTCCCCTTCTCAGGGAATCTCAAACTGAGGTGTTGAACATTTTATTTCTTAAAGCTTTCTAACTGAATCCCTGTTAGAAGTACTCAATAAATGTAGTTTGTGTTATGTTAAAAACATTAGTGTGTTACCTTTTTCTCCAAGAATCAGTTACTTTTTCTTAAATCACGTTCCCCACCTTCATTTCTTATATGCTACTAGGACTGAAATTGTTGCTCCTGAATATAATAGCCTAAACAAAGGATCTGTTTCACCTGTATTTTAGATTTTCTTGAACATTCCCTAGTTTCCATTGAGTTAGCTGTAATAGTTTACTTAAATATCCAACTGGTGATGTTGCAACTTGCAATTCACCTTGGTCTTGCTCTGTCTAAAACAATCGTGTACTCATTTTTAATACTGTCAAACTTCTTGCAGGGCCATAGTAATCCACCTCTATTAGACTCAGAAGATAGTTTTGTCTCTGAGCAAGAGGTAGTGAAGCTGATGGAAACAAGTATCACCAGTGCAATGCAGTATCTTCAGAATAAGGGTCTCTGCCTAATGCCCGTTGCTCTTGCTTCGGCCATATCCAAACAGAAAGGCACAGTTCCTGCTGCAATCCCTCCTGAAAGGTGAAAATGAAAATGAAAATGTATACAGTATGCTACTCATGCTGGCATGTGGGAATAACTGGAGAAGACATAACTCAGCGGCTGTAGAAATGTGCGGGACTCCACAGAATTCGGGAGTGAGCTGAAATCCAGGGCATACAACATAGGATGTTGTCTAACTAATTCAAACTTCTCGCATAATCTACTCTATAGATGTTATGTGCCTGTTGTACATCAGTTGATGTCTATTCTATATGCTAATTGGGTAGTTGAGTTTCCTTGCATTGTACATGGATATAGTGTGCATGCAATGATGCAAAGTACACCTTTCTAGTTTTCTTTTTTTTTTTTGCTACGTGAATTCTATTCCTAACCATGCACATAAGGGTGGGAGCTAGTACTTAGAGTGAAAATAGAATGGAAATAGATGAAAATCAGTGTTATCATATATTTTTTTTATATTTTTTAATGGAAAAGAACATGTGTATCCGAAAACAAATAAAATAAAATAGTGTTGAAAACAAATACAAATTGAATAAGAGTGGAAAAAACTACTTATATGCACAAAAATGTACGATAAAACCTATATGTTCAATTTGTAGGATGTCTCCAAATGTTTATAAATGTTAAACATATATGATAAAGTAAAGTTAGGCTTTATAGAAAACTTTGGCACTAATGAACATATTTTTTAGTTTTGATCAAGCAATCACATGTTAATTTAATTCATATGATGAAATATTTCACGAATTGATATGCTTTATTAAGAAAATGGAAATTTTAAGTATTTGTTATATGGAATATTTGTTTATGTTAGTCATCGTTCTCTTTCATAACAAGAAATTCATTTTCGAATAACTCTATGTTTCTATTTTTCTTTGATACTGACAAAAACTTGCATTCCATTGTCATCCCTACTATGTGCTGCTTCCTACTAGCATTCTTTTAGACAATCATAAACTTATAGCAAGACAATGAGATTAAACTGGACATTTCTTGTAGGCCTTTTACTGTTCTGGACCTCTGGTGGACTAATGAAGTGATTATATTATATATAATATAATGTGTAAATGAAAATCCTGCTTTCGGTGTAAGGGGAAATGGGCTCAAACTTTTTTGGTAAAGGCCGCCGTGTTGAGAATTGAGATAGGTGGACGAACTGCTAGTCTCTGTTACCTCTCAAATCGGTTCAGGTCGTAGCCTTGAATATTATTTTCTCTGTTGAACAAATCAGTTCAGGTCATAGCTTTGAATATTATTTTCTCTGTTCAGAAGGATTTCGTTTCGAATCCGTACATTGTGTCTAAAAAAGCTTTATTTGCCCCCTTTTTATTTATCCTCAGTTTGTAAATAAAAAGTTTATTCATTTAAAACTCCTTACGTACCCTTACCTATTAGTTTATAATATTTTTCTTATTAATAAGAAATATTTTGATCTTTTATTCTCGTCGTTAATTTATCAAGTTTATCTTAAATATGAAAAGGAGATAATAGCATCAAACAAACACGTCACCCAAATGACCCAATATCATTTGTAAAGCAACCTTCAATTGAATTAGGCCTTGTTCAGGAACAAAGTTTTTTGTAGTTGAGGAGCCATGCTGAATAGCGTGGGCCTCATGGCTCCAGAAGTGATGAGTCATTGTCAACGATAGTCAAAGAGGACTGAAGAGAAGAAGAGATCTGCTGTTTCATGGGCCGCGTGTGACTCAGGTACACGGGCAGCGAGCGACTGTCGGGCAGAGGAGGCTGCGAAGTCGGGCTGGCCCAATCCGGGTGCATGGGCCAGAAGCAGTAGAAGACCCACTGGGCTGTTTGACCAGGACTGACTCAGGTACACGGGCGGTGAGCGATTGCCGGGCTGAGAGAGCTGCGGAGTCGGGCCGGCCCAATCCGGGTACCTGGTGCAAAGCTGGTGGAGGCTTTGTCAGTTTCGGCGTAAAACTGACAACCGTTGATTCTGTATCCAACTGTCCAGAAGAGTAGCTTCCGGATATGTCATCTGTTACTCTAGGCCCACAGTCAGTCAGTTGTGTCTGTAAAAATACCTAAGGGCAGTAGAGTCTTTTTCTGTATTTTTGAGTCTGTAAAAACCCTAAGGGGCTGGTAGAATATTCCTAGTGTTGGGCTGCCTATAAATAGCACCCCAATCCCTAGGGTTTGGACTACCCTTTGTGCTGAAATCAAATCCACCTTTTTGGGTCACTCCCTTCTCTCTCCTGTGTGCGCCGCCAGGGGCCTCCCTCTCCCTGTTCTTGCATTCTTTTGGATCAAATCTCTTGGATGCATTTAATCTTTGAACTCTGGTGAATTTATTGCTTGTATTTTGTTTGGTTTGGGGAGTTATTGCCTTACCTACGGGCTGCTGAATTTATTCTTGTAGAGAAGCTTCTTCGGCTGGGTGTGTTCTTCACGGTGGTAGTACTAGTTCTTGCTGTTGCAAGTAGTACTGCTTTACTGTAGCTACAGTGTTCGGCTGCAGCTTTTCACCTTCTATTGCCCAGTTTTTTGATCGAAGCTGACAGTCTCTTTTGCCTTTTCCTGGTGTGTCTGGCGAAGCTCGTTTCAGTGCGAAGCCCCTCAACTCCGTGAGGCAGGCTTCGATCGAACGTCTTTAAAGACTTCGCTCAGACTTCGAACTTCGGTCTTTGTGTCTGAGTTGCTAGATTCGAAGTTCCTCCTGTATGGACAGCATTGCATACTTCGAACTAGCATACTCCGAATCTATCTGTTCGAAGTGCACACTTTGTTAGGCTTCGAAGTTGGGTGCGAAGTTTGTTTGTTCTGATAGACTTCGCTTGGATTCCTTTGTGACGTGTCAGCCTTCGATTCTCCTCGCGAAGTTTTCCCTATTCGAAGATAGAGTGTAGGCTTCGGACTTGATTTTCTGTCACGTGACAGACTCCGCTTCTCTGTTCGAAGGTTGTCCGTCTGCTTTGTGTGTTCGGAGCTTTTCTGTTCGAAGGTTGTGCTTCGAAGCTTTCGGTTCTAAGGGTGTTCGAAGTTTTGTCTTCGAAGTGCATACTTCGAAGCAGGCTCCGGCACAGTTTTACTTCGCTCCGAAGCTCGTGGTTCGAAGTTGTGTTCGAAGCCTTGTCTTCGAAGTACATACTTCGAACCAAGCTTCGTCACTGTTTTACTTTGCTCCGAAGTACACTTCGCTTCTTACCACTTCGAACTAGGCTAGACAGTGTCACCTTCGGCATTTCGGACAGACTCCGTCACCATCCTCCGAAGCAGATTTCGACGTGCGAAGGGGGCTTCGCCAAGTCCCGAACAGGAGACAACTTTGGACAGTAACTTCTCATTTCACTTTATACATACTTAGATCATTTCATTGAGAAGTTTAGGCCTGTTTTAACTTGTTCATCTGCCTAGATTGCACTACTTTAGTTTTACACTGTTTATCATCAGATGCTTCTAGGTTAGAAACCTTTAGACTTAGGCCTTCTGTTTATTTTCTGCTGCATAGTATCTTTGAGGTGCGTTGGGTATTGGGAACAGGCCATTGATTCGAAAGAATTTTTAAGGCGCCCATTCACCCCCCCTCTGGTCGCTACTTTCGGTCCTATAAGTGGTATCAGAGCGAGGTTAGGGTTTTTCCATACCTTAACCGGTTCTAAAACCCAGTAGTGACTATGACGTCTCCAGGCAAGGTCCCGTCCTTGGAAGCCTATGGCTACAATTATTGGAAGACTCGCATGCGAGCCTATCTCATGAGCCAGAGTTCGGACATATGGGACATTTGCGTTCACAGCACGTTTGTCATTCTGCCAGTCGCTGAGCACGGTACTGCTGGTATCATTGCTCAGCATCTGAGCAACAGTAAGGCTGTGAATATTTTGTTTTCTGGATTAGGTCCCACTGAGTTTGAGCGTGTGAGTCATCTCTCCACTGTGAGAGAGATCTGGGCTACCCTCAAAGCACACCATGAGGGAACAGCCCAGGTCAAGGCTCGGCTCTATCAGACCTACCGGCGTGAATATGAGAACTTCACACAGAAGCCGGGTGAATCTGTTGAAGCCTTGCTTGGTCGCTTTCAGTCGATCATTAACAAGCTTCGGGACAACAAGGCTGAGGGTGCTCAGTTAGTCTCAGATCATGAGCAGGCGCTCAAGGTTCTTCATACCTTGGACCCAAAGATCTGGGAGATCAAGGTATCATCTATCGTTGAGAGCACTTCTTACGATACCTTGACCATTTCTGAGTTATTTAGCAAGCTGAAGGCCACTGAGGTAGATATCCAGTTGAGATCAAATCTCACTGGCTCTGGATCAAAATCCCTGGCCCTTGCTACACCTTCTGTTGATCCCTCTGCTGTGAGTTGTGCTGGGTTCTCCTTGATGTCTATCACTGAGGACCAGCTTGAGTTGTTGGGAGATGATGATTTGTGTCTCTTTAACAACCGGGTGCGTCGTGTCTATGATAAAAGAATGTTCAAAAGACACGGCACAAAATCCGGATGCTTTGAATGTGGTGATCCAGGACACTTCATCGCCGACTGCCCCAAGCGCAATGGATACAAGAAGGGCACCGGTAGCAGCTTCCACGACTCCGGCAAGCATGAGAGCCCCTCCTTCACCAAGGGCAAGCCGAAGACCCGGTTCTTCAAGAAGGCCCTGAAGGACTACCGGCGAGAGAACAAGAAGCGCGACAAGGCCTTCTTCGCCGAGATGGAGAAGAGCTACTCCAAGAGATCCACGTCTTCTTCCTCTTCATCGAGCTCAAGTGATGAGGAGATTACCATCAAGAAGGGGAAGGACAAGGATGATCCGGCGGGCCTCTGCTTCATGGCTTTCGGAGACAAGCCGAAGAGCCGCACACACCAGCGCCGAAGATCCCGCAAGAGCTTCTGCTCCATGGCTCTTGGGGATAGAGAAGAAAAGAGCTCCTCCGACGACTCCGACGACGACGATAGCAAGGTATCATCTTATGAGCGCGAAATTGTCGATTTACTTGAGAGCAATCGTCAGGAGTTAAAATATCGGGAGAAACTGCTTAGGGGGGCTAAGAAAAGGATAGACGAGTTAGAGAGTGAGCTTGCCGTGGCCAACGGTAGGATTGAGAGTCTATCCTCTTCCCCTTGCTTGGGTGATAGCAGTGAGTGCCCGAAGTGCGAGGTGCTTCTGTGTGACCTGTCGACTCTAAAGTCCAGGTACACAGAAAGGGTTGATGAGAGGGACGCTTTGGCCACTGAGCTTGAAAGCGCTCAGCAGGAGCTGAAAGATGCTCACGCCACTATCGTCGCACCCTGTGTTGATTGCCCATCTCATCTAGCTGCCTTAGCTGAGCTGAAATCCAAGGGCGATGAGCATTTGGGTGATGTTGAGAGGTTGAGAGCTGAGCTTGCCCAGACTAGGCTAGAGCTTGAGACACTGTCAGTTCCACCCACTGTCTGTGAGAACTGCCTGTCTCTTAGAATGGAGTTGATTAAGCTAAAAGCCGGGAAGTCTGTCCAAGTAGAGAATGAGTGTGAGACCTGCTTGTCTCAGGTGGAGGTTCTAGCTTCTTTGAGAGAGGAGCTAGCTGATTCTCAGAATGAGAACTTTTACCTCCGGTCTATCCTGAGTTGGATCAGTGCCAGAGAGCCACAGCTTGGCATGATGATCCAGCAGTTCAAGAGGCAGGATGGGTTTGGGGTAGGTTACACCTACACCAAGGCTGACTTTGAGAGTGCCCTCAGCCGGGCAGTGGAGTGGAGTAAAATGACTCCAGAGCAGAGGTATCCCAAGACTCACTCCACTGAGACCTCCCAGGCTTGTCAGCCCAAGGATGGAGTGATCCATGAACCACCCAAAGCTCCACCCAAGAAGCCTATCTGGGTTCCTAAGCCCAAACACCTCCACTCTTCTCTAGACTCTCTTCCTGGACCCTCTCAGCCCAAGAAGACCACACCAAACACTACCAAGCCCAAGAATCCCAAGCCTCAACCACATCCCAAGAAGCCTATCTATCATTGTGAGTTTTGTCAGAGAGACGGGCATCTTGCGGAGTTTTGCTTCAGGAGGAAGCGGGTTGAGAGAGCAGAGAGGGCTCGTAGTGATCAGGTGCAGTTCTACCAGCAGGGTGGTAGACTGCGTGTTCCTCGGCGCGGGGAGAGGCTAGAGGCCAGGCCGCGTCGTGTAGGTGGTGGTAGAGGAGACGGTTTTCCTACCCGTGCTCCAGTAGGTGGTGTTCGTTCCGGCAGAGTTCCAGACCGAGTTGGCTACGGTTCTGGACCTCGTGGCCGTAGGGTTAGGAAGAACCATGGACCGCGTTTTGAGCCGCGTTTTGGTCCAAACTCTTTTGATGGTTTTCGCTTTCCATCTTTTGAGCAGATGGCTCGACACTGGTTTAGCTCTTTTGCTAAACCTAGTGCCGGACCATTTGCTCCCACTTACAGACATTGATTGTGCAGGACCGGGGACTGGAGGATGTTTGGATCATGGACTCAGGGTGCTCTCGCCACATGACGGGACATCGCAGATGGTTCTCCAGTCTCACTCCCCCGAGCTCCAAAGAGTACATTACATTCGGGAACAGCGGTCAAGGGAAAGTAAGTGGCATAGGCTCAATCAGCATCTCAGACCATTTCTCTTTAAAGAATGTTGCTTTGGTTAAAAATCTGAACTTTAATTTAATCTCTGTGTCGCAACTTCTTGAGGATGGTTTGGAAGTGCGTTTTAAGAAGGGAAATTCTTCTGTGATTGATTCTAGAGGGTCTTTGGTTTGTCAGATTTTACCCTTCGGTAAAGTTTTTCGAATTGACTTCTCTAGTTCTTTTGGCCCTTCTCGCTGTTTGATTGCTGGATCTTCTTCTGAGCTCTGGAAGTGGCATAGGAGGTTAGGTCATTTGAGTTTTGATCTGCTAGTCAGGTTAAGCTCTATGGACCTCATCCGAGGATTGCCCAAGCTTAAAATGGAGAAGGATCTAGTTTGTCATCCCTGTCGTCATGGGAAAATGGTTGCCGCTTCTCATTCACCTGTGACTCAGGTGATGACTTCGTATCCAGGCGAGCTTTTGCATTTGGACACTGTAGGTCCAGCTCGGGTACGCTCAGTCGGTGGGAAGTGGTATGCACTTGTGATTGTTGACGACTTTTCTCGTTTCTCGTGGGTTTTCTTTTTGGAGTCTAAGGATGAAACTTTTCAATTTGTCCATGACCTGGTTTTGAAGCTGAAGAATGAGAACAATGGTCGGATGCGAGCAATTCGCTCTGACAACGGCTCTGAGTTCAAGAACTCTCAGTTCGTCAGCTTCTGTGGTGATCAGGGTCTGGACCATCAGTTTTCTTCTCCTTACACTCCCCCACAGAACGGCGTTGTGGAACGAAAGAACCGCACGCTAGTTGAGATGGCCAGGACGATGCTCGATGAGCACAGGACTCCTAGGCGTTTTTGGGCTGAAGCCATGAACACGGCTTGCTATTTGGCCAATCGCATTTTTCTTAGAGCTTACATTGGTAAGACATCATATGAGTTGCGGTTTGGCAGACAGCCCAAGGTGAGCCACTTGCGAGCGTTTGGCTGCAAGTGCTTTGTGCTCAAAAAGGGAGGGCATTTGGACAAATTTGAGTCTCGTTGCTGGGATGGTGTTTTTCTTGGTTATGCATTGCATTCTCGAGGCTTCCGTGTTTGGAACCTCGAATCCCAGCTGCTTGTCGAGACGTGTGAAGTTTCATTTGATGAGTCCCTGCCTTCTTTGACTCCTTCTTTTGAGCTTTCTGGTGATGATGAGCTCGGAGAGTCCATCTTCGAGGAAGATGAGGATACTCCAGCTGCTGTTGAGGGCGGGCCTTCTGCATCCCCCGCAGAGCCCACACCTTCTGTGACTTCGACTGATGATGAGGGCGGACCTCTGATCACTTCTTCCACTTCGATCGAGCCCCCTCAGTCGAGTCCAGAGGTGCCAGCTGCTGACTCCGGTGAGGTGACTTCAGATCACCAGGGAACCCGAGCAGTTCAGCGTGACCACCCCTCAGAGCTCATCATTGGTGATTTAACTGAAAGGACTTTGCGTTCTTCTGCCTCTCTCGCTGTGTTTGCTGAATCTGCATTTGTTGCATCTTTTGAGCCCAGAGACATTTCTCATGCTCTCTCTGATTCTAATTGGATTAATGCCATGCAAGAAGAGCTTGAGAATTTTGTCCGCAATCGGGTTTGGACACTAGTTGAGCCGCCACCAGGATGCAACCCCATAGGCACCAAGTGGGTATTCAAGAACAAACAAGGTGAAGATGGGGTTGTGGTGCGCAACAAGGCTCGACTAGTCGCCCAGGGTTATTGCCAGAAGGAAGGTATTGACTTTGAAGAAACCTTCGCTCCTGTGGCCCGTCTTGAGTCCATTCGTATTCTTCTAGCTTTTGCCGTTTCAAAGGGTTTTAAGCTTTTTCAAATGGACGTTAAGAGCGCTTTTCTGAACGGGTTCATAGAGGAGGAGGTATATGTTAGGCAACCCCCCGGTTTTGAGAACCCCAAGTTTCCTCGACATGTTTTTAAGTTGCATAAAGCTTTATACGGGTTGAAGCAAGCCCCCAGGGCTTGGTATGACCGGTTGAAGCAATTTTTATTGGGGAAGGGCTTTGTGATGGGTTCTGTGGACAAAACTCTTTTCTTGCTCAGAGATGCTTCAGATTTTTTAGTTGCTCAGATTTACGTGGACGATATTATCTTTGGCGGTACTACTGATTCTCTTGTGTCCAAGTTTTCTGAGCAGATGCACAGTGAGTTTGAGATGAGCCTCATGGGTGAGCTTAAGTACTTTTTAGGGCTCCAGATCAAGCAGACCAAGGACGGCACCTTCATCCACCAAGGTAAGTATACTCGTGACATGCTTAAGAAATTTGACTTTGGTGGTGAATTGAAGCCGCAGATGACCCCGATGGGCGCTTCTGGGGGTTTGGACAAGGACGAGAGCGGTGTCAAGGTCAATGAGAGAGAATTTCGAGGGATGATCGGTTCGCTGTTGTACTTGACGGCAACAAGACCGGACATACAGTTCGCCGTGGGACTTTGCGCGCGTTTTCAGTCTTCACCACGCGCATCTCACCGGCAGGCTGTCAAGCGCATTTTTAGGTATCTCACCTATGCGCCTGATCTTGGTCTTTATTATTCAGCATCATCATCACTTGATTTATCTGGCTTTTCGGACGCTGACTTTGGTGGGTGCCGGTTGGATCGCAAGTCGACTTCCGGTACTTGCCAGTTTCTTGGTTCTTCCCTTGTATCTTGGTCTTCTCGAAAGCAATCTGGAGTTGCTCTTTCGACCACAGAGGCTGAGTATGTAGCTGCTGCTAGCTGCTGCTCACAGATGGTTTGGATGATTTCTACTCTACGAGACTTTGGGTTGTTCTTTCCTACCAGGGTTCCATTATTTTGCGACAGCACTAGTGCTATTAGTGTAGGGAAAAACCCATGTCTTCATTCAAAAACCAAACACATTGATGTGCGCTTTCACTTCTTGCGGGATCAATATGAGAAAGGTGTCATTGACCTTGTTCATGTTGATACCCATCATCAGTTGGCTGACATTTTCACCAAACCCCTTGATCAGTCTACTTTCGAGCGTTTAAGAGGGGATTTGGGTGTTGTGTATCCTTTCTAGGATATTTTGCGTCAGTTTTTTTCTTTCTTCTCTACTCTTTTCTTGAGTCCTTTTGTGTGTGTTCATATCTTGCATATTCACGTATCACACTTTAGAGATGCTTCTGTTATATGATTGAACTGCTTTACTTATTCTAGCGGGTACATGCTTTTGATTACATGTCGATGATCATGCTTTGATTCAGTTCACTTGATATACCTGATATCTGTCATGTGCATGGCTTTTACGCTTTCAACTTGAAAAATGATCACCATTGCTTCTGGTAACTAGCATGTGTAGGCTGAGTGCTTTTGCTATCTGTTACATGCCTTGTAGCCAGTTCATCACATAGATGCAGATATGCAACTTGGACATCTTTATGCTTTAACATGGAAAATGTGCTATAAAATGATAAAAATCAAAAATGAATGAAAATTCCATTCCTTTTTATGCTTAAGTCGAAAAGATCCAAGTGGGTTTGCTTTGTCGCATTATATTGTTCTGGATTGCTTACCATAGCACTTTGGTATGAACTAGGACAGTATAGTGTATGCCGAGATCAATGTCTTAAGCTTCTGATGGTCTAATTCTGGCCTAGGCTTGACTTGGTCGGTTAGCATAAGGTTTGACATGCAAATAACCCTTGGCACAAATGACAAAGGATAATGAAAAAGCCTGAACTGTAAACGGATAACAAGTTTGCTGAAGCACTTTGTTTTTTGAACAATGCTTATCTTGGTAGACATCAGTTAGCTTCTGCATTTCATGCTTTACCTTGCTTGTTTTACTAGAAAATGTGGTGATGCTTTTATTTGCCAAAACTGAAAAATGCGTGCTAAATGACTTTCTTTAGATATCATCTGTTGCACTGATCATGCCATGTGTCTTGGACAGTATCTCTTTTGCTATACCTGTTAGATACTGTATTTGCAGTCAATCATATCTGAGAAGCATGCTTTCTTCACTCCACCTGCTCCCCAATTGCATTCACTGCATATTTTGAGGGGGAGTTGCATTTCAGGGGGAGTCTGTGTCTCTTTTGAGTGCTTGATGAGTTCACTTGTCAACAAGGGGGAGAAATTTTGGGATCAGAGTTTAAGGGGGAGTTCTTACTCTATTGATATCCTTGTTATTCTGCAATCGCACTCATTTTGAGCTTTTACGTTTTGGTTAACCATAATGACCGTTTCTTGCTTTTGGTTGGCTTTTGGTCATTAGGGTTAAACTTTTACCTTATTTTTCTTCTTCTTTGTTTCCTTGTACCTTGTTTTCGTGTTTCCACATTTGTTCGCAGGTGCTGAAGAGCTGTGAAAAGAGGAATGTTGACAATGCACTCATCAAGGGGGAGATTGAGGAGCCATGCTGAATAGCGTGGGCCTCATGGCTCCAGAAGTGATGAGTCATTGTCAACGATAGTCAAAGAGGACTGAAGAGAAGAAGAGATCTGCTGTTTCATGGGCCGCGTGTGACTCAGGTACACGGGCAGCGAGCGACTGTCGGGCAGAGGAGGCTGCGAAGTCGGGCTGGCCCAATCCGGGTGCATGGGCCAGAAGCAGTAGAAGACCCACTGGGCTGTTTGACCAGGACTGACTCAGGTACACGGGCGGTGAGCGATTGCCGGGCTGAGAGAGCTGCGGAGTCGGGCCGGCCCAATCCGAGTACCTGGTGCAAAGCTGGTGGAGGCTTTGTCAGTTTCGGCGTAAAACTGACAACCGTTGATTCTGTATCCAACTGTCCAGAAGAGTAGCTTCCGGATATGTCATCTGTTACTCTAGGCCCACAGTCAGTCAGTTGTGTCTGTAAAAATACCTAAGGGCAGTAGAGTCTTTTTCTGTATTTTTGAGTCTGTAAAAACCCTAAGGGGCTGGTAGAATATTCCTAGTGTTGGGCTGCCTATAAATAGCACCCCAATCCCTAGGGTTTGGACTACCCTTTGTGCTGAAATCAAATCCACCTTTTTGGGTCACTCCCTTCTCTCTCCTGTGTGCGCCGCCAGGGGCCTCCCTCTCCCTGTTCTTGCATTCTTTTGGATCAAATCTCTTGGATGCATTTAATCTTTGAACTCTGGTGAATTTATTGCTTGTATTTTGTTTGGTTTGGGGAGTTATTGCCTTACCTACGGGCTGCTGAATTTATTCTTGTAGAGAAGCTTCTTCGGCTGGGTGTGTTCTTCACGGTGGTAGTACTAGTTCTTGCTGTTGCAAGTAGTACTGCTTTACTGTAGCTACAGTGTTCGGCTGCAGCTTTTCACCTTCTATTGCCCAGTTTTTTGATCGAAGCTGACAGTCTCTTTTGCCTTTTCCTGGTGTGTCTGGCGAAGCTCGTTTCAGTGCGAAGCCCCTCAACTCCGTGAGGCAGGCTTCGATCGAACGTCTTTAAAGACTTCGCTCAGACTTCGAACTTCGGTCTTTGTGTCTGAGTTGCTAGATTCGAAGTTCCTCCTGTATGGACAGCATTGCATACTTCGAACTAGCATACTCCGAATCTATCTGTTCGAAGTGCACACTTTGTTAGGCTTCGAAGTTGGGTGCGAAGTTTGTTTGTTCTGATAGACTTCGCTTGGATTCCTTTGTGACGTGTCAGCCTTCGATTCTCCTCGCGAAGTTTTCCCTATTCGAAGATAGAGTGTAGGCTTCGGACTTGATTTTCTGTCACGTGACAGACTCCGCTTCTCTGTTCGAAGGTTGTCCGTCTGCTTTGTGTGTTCGGAGCTTTTCTGTTCGAAGGTTGTGCTTCGAAGCTTTCGGTTCTAAGGGTGTTCGAAGTTTTGTCTTCGAAGTGCATACTTCGAAGCAGGCTCCGGCACAGTTTTACTTCGCTCCGAAGCTCGTGGTTCGAAGTTGTGTTCGAAGCCTTGTCTTCGAAGTACATACTTCGAACCAAGCTTCGTCACTGTTTTACTTTGCTCCGAAGTACACTTCGCTTCTTACCACTTCGAACTAGGCTAGACAGTGTCACCTTCGGCATTTCGGACAGACTCCGTCACCATCCTCCGAAGCAGATTTCGACGTGCGAAGGGGGCTTCGCCAAGTCCCGAACAGGAGACAACTTTGGACAGTAACTTCTCATTTCACTTTATACATACTTAGATCATTTCATTGAGAAGTTTAGGCCTGTTTTAACTTGTTCATCTGCCTAGATTGCACTACTTTAGTTTTACACTGTTTATCATCAGATGCTTCTAGGTTAGAAACCTTTAGACTTAGGCCTTCTGTTTATTTTCTGCTGCATAGTATCTTTGAGGTGCGTTGGGTATTGGGAACAGGCCATTGATTCGAAAGAATTTTTAAGGCGCCCATTCACCCCCCCTCTGGTCGCTACTTTCGGTCCTACAGTAGTTTTATAAGCAATACTACAGTATTGAGCAATACTACAGTATTGAGTAATACTACAGTATTATATACTAAAAGGTGTTTGGCAACTCCATCTAAAATCTGTATAAAGTAAACTGTAGTATTATAAATATTGTACTCAATCTATACTATTGAAAACTTTGGTATGAAACACTTTTTCCAAAACTGTGGTATTATAAACTGTGATATTGTCATGAACATAATATAGTGTAGTTTTTGAAATACTGTAGTTTCTAAAAACTGTGTTCCCAAACAGAACCTAATGTGCTTTGTAAAACATTATGATTACCAGTCAACTTCTTGCAAAAATAATTTGCGAAGGGTCTTGCAGAGAATGTGACCATAATATTATTATACTAAGAAAGGAGTAATGACGAAATGATGGTGAAAACAATTATACTTGCCACTTTAACAGTAGAATAACCATGCATGCTTTGATGCTTATGACTTAAATTGCTACCAAATATGAAGGGTAATCCCCCCTCCCCACCCACATAATATTTCATGCAATTTTCTTCAGTCCTGTGGGTTCCAGTTCTACAACAGTATGTGACTATGGGCAAACCAATCATTCTGCGGTTGCGAGCTTCAGGTAGTTAAATACACCAAAACAAGAGTGATGTGATATGACTCGTCACCCAATATTTTTTATCTAGTACATCTCTTTTGCTCTGTTACCACTACTACAAACCGCCACTGTAGTGGCGTTGTACAAAAACACTGTAGTGGTACCAAGCGCTGCCGCGCCAGCGATCGCCACTAGTATAACCACTAGTAGTGGCGGTCTCTGATGACGTCAGCAACGACCGTCACTACTATAGTCACTAGTAGTGGTGGACAAAAAACTGCCCGCCACTGCTACCCTGTCCGCCACTAATGATTTGATGACATCACTTGTGACCGCCACTACTATTCTGGCTATAAATACACAACTTCCTCCCCGAGCCCGAGGCTACCGGAGTTCGCATTTTGGTCCGTACAATGGTGACAAAAATCTAGAAAAAGAGGGGGAGCCTTTGTTTTCGTTTCTTTTGAAGGATTTCGTTCTATGAGGTAAATCAATGCCGAATATCCCATTTATTTTGTATTTAATCATGTATATAATGAGTTATTAGCGTTTTACTAATTTAGGGTAATTTGTGAATAGAAATTTTCAAATATTCTTCCATTTATAGTGTTTCTTTCTCCCAAATGAACAAATATGACCCTCCTCACAATTATTCATCACTTGTATACATTTTTACGTCATTTTAATCTCTTTTTTAATTTGATTTATGATTATAGATCTAGAGTTATGTTGTTTGGAGAGAGAAACCAACGTAGTTAATTTATTTAATAATTTTTTTCTACTTAATGTAACAATAATGAATTTATTAATATTTTTAAAATAATATGTTTTAGATGGAGCATTGGTCCTTGATGTACTCGTCCAACGATGGAGATGTGGTGACATATTTTAATAGAGTAACTGAATTTACTGAAGCTGTCGCACAATATGCTTCCCGTCAGAGTGAAGCAGTAATATATTATCCTTGTAAAGTTTGTAAAAACGAAGCGATGTATCCGTGTTCAGATCATGAAACCATACGATTTCACTTGTTGAAAAATGGTTTCGTGAAGAACTACTATATATGGACGAAACACGTTGAGATGGGTGAAAACCCTCTTGATGATTCTGATGTGCCGCAAGATGCTCATCAACATAGAAGAGGTTGTGATCATACATCTGATATAACACATGATGTTGATCAACATGATGATGATGACACCTTTGATGTGGATGAACTGATGCAAAATGTTGAGGCTAAGGTGCTGTTGCAGAGAACTACAACGAAAGACTACGATAACTTTAAAGCACTTGACAAAGCATCGAAAAACCTTCTTTACGAGGAACGCCACGGTTGCGATAAGCAGTATACTGTGTTGTACACAACTCTTGAGCTTATAAACTGAAGGCCAACAATGGATGGTCCGACACTAGTTTTTCAGATCTTTTGTAGCTCCTAAAAAAGGTTTTGCCGAAACCCAATGGTCTGCCATATGATACGTACCAAGCAAAAAAGATGATTTGTCCGTTGACTTTGGGCGTTTAGAAGATTCATGCATGCCCAAACCACTGTATCCTATATAGAAAAGAGTATGAATTGTTAGATAGCTGTCTGTAGTGCAACACAAGTCGATACAAACGTGCAAATGACTGTGTGGAGGACTATAATGACCACCGGAAGAAGAATAAGAGGTTATAGAAGAGGAAGAAAAATGTTATTGCAGACCAGCACAAATATAAGACGGAGAGGAAAGTTCTAGCCTTAGTAATGTGGTACCTACCGGTGATTGATCGCTTGAAACATATGTTCTCTAATCCCAGAGATGCTAAACTATTAATCTGGCATTTCGTTGGGCGAAAGGACATAAAACTTTGGCACCCTGCGGATGCTAGGCAGTGGAAATCATTTGACCTGGCCCATCCAAATTTCTCGGAGGATGCCAGAAATATCAGGATGGGACTTAGCACGAATGGAATGAATCCCTTCGGTGAGATGAGGAACCCACACAGTACGTGGCCAGTCTTTCTATGCTTGTTCAACTTCCATCATGGTTGTGCCATAAAAGAAAATACCTTATGCTCACTACTCTAATTTCCGGTCCAAAACAACCTGCAATGACATTGATATCTTTCTAGAACCTTTGATGGAGGATATGAAACGTCTATAGGAACATGGTGTCCGTGTGTGAGATGAGCACAAGAAAGAGCACTTCAATCTAAGAGCCATGATCTTTTGCACCATAGCTGACAACCCGGGACGTATGTCCCTAACAGGATAGGTTAAAGGAAAGACAACATGTGTAGTGTGTGTGGACCAGACAGAATATGTGTATCTTCCATCATTCGTTAAGACGATATATATGTGACACCGCAGATTTTTACCAAGAAACCACAAATATCGAAGAAATAGGAACCATTTCAACGGTACAATCGAGCTTGGACAGCCTCCACGACATCGAGACGACAAATTTCTATTCGAAATGGTGAATAATATCAAAGTTGTTTTCGGAAAGAAGAGGAAGAAATCTGAAAAAATTTCAAAGGACACTCCATTTAAAAAGTAGTCAATCTTCTTTAGGTCTTTGCCCTATTGGAAGGAGTTGGAGATTGGTCATGCTATCGATACAATACATGTTGAGAAAAATGTCTTCGAAAGCACTATCAGTATTTTGTTAGACATACCGGGCAAGTCAAAAGATGGACTCAAAGTACGAAGGGACCTTCAAACTCTCGAAATTAGACCCGAGTTTCACCCACAGGAAAGGGCTAATGGAAAATTTTTCCTTCCGGCTGCTAGCTATAACCTCACAATTGACGAGAAAAGATCAATCTACAGGTGTCTACATGGAATCAGAGTTCCAACAGGATTCTCAACAAACATAAAGAATATTGTCTCCATAGCAGATTTGAGGATGAGCAGCTACAATACTCATGATTGTCATGTTATGCTTGGGCTATTCCTCGCCACCGCAGTAAGAGGAATCAAACATTCATTTTCTGAAGATGGTGATAACACGCATGTGTCACTTTTTCAACGTCATATCAAAGAAGGTGATCGACACTGAAGAGTTAAATGAATTATGTAAACAAATGAGGGAGACTATGTGTCAGTTTGAGATGTGCTTTCCTCCTTCATACTTTTATATTATGGAGCACTATATGATACATATAGCACACCAGATATTTGTTCTCGGTCCAACGTACCTGCACAATATGTATGCGTACAAGCGTCTAATGGTTATCTTCAAGGGTTACATATGAAATCGTACTTATCCAGAGGGTCCCATGATAGAGGGCTACACGATTGAGGAAGTCATGGAGTGCTACGTAGATTACATAAGAGATGGAAAACCAATAGGAGTTCCCGTGTCCCAGCACCATGGAAGACTCACCGGTAAAGGAAGTAAAGGCAGGAAAATCATATGAGACAATAGCTACCAAACAGTAAGAGAATCACATTACAGTGTAATGTATCAGTTGGCGATTATGAGACCATATGTTGAACAACACCTACAAGAGCTTCGTGAAAATAATGAAGATCGCAATGAACAATGGATTATGAAAGAGCAAAAAATTCATTTCACATCATGGCTAAGGGATCTAAACCTTTTGATTGGAGAAACCGACGAAGAGATGATGATAAATAAATTGTTTTACGGTCCATTGAGCATGGTTAAAACAAGGCAAGTGAGAAACCAAGGGTTGGTTTCAGTGTTTGTGATGAGTGATTGACAGGCTTTTAACCTCGGTTCGGAGGAGGGTACCTCCGAAGGGTGTTCGGAGGTGGTTTCACCGAAGGGTCTTCGGTGGTTTGGTTGCTGCAGCTGTTGTAGCGGAGTGTGCCTATCGGAGGGGTCCGACAGTACACGATGATTGGGTTCGTACCGAAGGCTTCGGTACTTTGGGTGGTACACCGGAGTGTGTGCCGGAGGTTGCTAACCCGGAGAGGTCTCCGGAGTACTGGATACACTTGTCTGCTTGTCTGTGGTGCGCAGGGACTTCGGAGGCGACAGACAGGTTCGTGGCAGGTGAACCTGGGTCAAGCAGGAGGCTTGATGCCAGGGGAGCGGGGAGCTCCATCACGGTGGCTGCGAAGGGGGTCCGGGTCGGTCCTCGGGTCGAGGTGCGCCAGGAGAAGGCAGAGAGTGCGGAGCGTGGCTCCGACCGAAGGTACTCCGAGACAAAGTCCTCGGAGGTGAGGCACTTCGAAGGTACTCCGAATGGAGTAACTTCGGAGTTGGTTGGAAAAAGTCCTCTGCGGAGGCAAGGAGTTCGAAGTGTGCTCCGGAGGGAGGCATTCGAAGGTTGCCCAACGAAGGTCTCAGAAGTCGAGGCGCATCGAAGGCATGGTCCGGGTGAGGCTCGTCGAGGAGTGTGCTCGGGGAGAGACACTACGACGAAGTGCTCATGGAATGCTTCATGCGGAGGCCTTGGACGAAGGAGGGAGTTCGAAGGGTGGTACTCCGAAGGTGGGGCTTCGAAGTGTGGTTGTCTTGTCGTACTTCGGCATGCATGGCTTCGGTACACGGACTGACGGAGTTCGAGCTGGGCGAAGCTGCGAAGCCGTGGTGGTCCACTCCGGAGGTGTTGGTGCGAAGGCCCAAGGGCTTTGATGGCTTCGGCTTAAAACCGTCACTGTATCGAAGGTTGACTTCGGTGAAGCGAAGGCCATCTGGCTCAAGGCTTCTCACCGAAGCTATCGCACCCCTCGCGTGCGAAGAGGGCTTCAAAAAGGTCAAAGGCTGCAAGTCTGACAGTGTCTGCTCTGCAAAAAGCTGGCACTGTCCCCTCTGCAAAGGCTGACAGAGAAGCCTCCAATAAAGTTGACTACCTTTTGTACCCCTCAGTTCTGTAGAGACAAAACCAATGTAAACCCTAGGGGTAAAGTAGTCAATTCCTTTGGGTGAACTGTGGGCTATAAATATGGGGGCTCGGTAAGTAACATTTAACACTTTGAGCATTTACTGTTGAGCTCCTGTAGCCACACACTTCGTTGTATTTCATCCAGAGAGTTCAATTTTTGTGTTCCTTGTTCAAGCGGCGAAGCCCTGCTTCTGTGTGCTTTTTGCTTGAGCTCGTGTTACATACCTCGCTAGTTATAGTGCACCGAAGCCTGTCTAGGCGAAGGGTGTTTTGCGCGAAGTGTGTTTTCAGTGTGCTGTCGCTCTGTGTAACAGGAGGCGAGACCTCGCTGCTTACTAGCGAAGCCCTGATCGAAGCCCGTGCTTTTATCGTGTCTGTGACTCTAGCGAAGTCTGTCAGTGTGTGTTTAGACCTTCGTGTACGAAGCCTAGCACCAGTTGCTGCTGCCAAGTACTTGGTCGAAGTTCTCAGAGGGTTGTCCACTCTTGCGAAGGGTGAAGTGCGAAGCCTGCTCGAAGCACCCTGTGTGCGGAGCCTGCACTGACTTAGCAGAGTAGATTTTCAAGGGTTGTAAGTGGAGCGAAGTCCTCTTGGCTTCGAACTTTTGCTCCTGTGAAGCCTGTGTTCGGAGCTATCGAAGTACCTCTGAACCAGACCTTCGAAGGTAGTGTTCGAAGCCTGTTCCGCAGAAGACAGAACTAAAACCGAAGGCTAGTTTTTAGCCCGAAATTTTAAAAGCTCCCATTCACCCCCCTCTGGTCGTCGTTTCCGGTCCAACAATTGGTATCAGAGCAGGTTAAGATCACCAGTTGACCTTAACCGGTTTTGTGATCTGTTGGCGACATGGATAGAGGCAGTAAAATTCCTCTGTTCGATGGGACTGATTTTGCATACTGGAAGGTGCGCATGGAGGCTTACTTGTTAAGCCAAGGAAATCCAATTTGGGAGATTGTGGACTCACAATACTCCATCCCTGATACTCGCACCACTCAAACAGAAAAAGATCAGTATAATGCCAACTCGAAGGCAAGAAACATACTGTTCATTGGTTTGAGCCGGAGTGAGTTTGATAGGGTTTAGCACCTTAGGACTGCTAGGGAGATTTGGAAAACACTCACTATTTTTCATGAGGGCTCTACACAGATCAAGGCCAGGCGCCAAAGCACATACAATCAACAGTATCAGCTGTTTGTGCAGGCACCTGGTGAATCTATAGATGCCATGTTTTCTCGCTTTGATGCGATAGTGAGTAACTTGCGATCCAACGGGACGCTTGCTTACAATGATCATGATAGAGCTATCAAGCTTCTCTATGCTCTTGACCGTAGCATATGGGAAGTGAAGATATCCAGCATTGAGGAGTCTGCAGGTTATGACACATTGACCTGTGATGAGCTCTTCAGCAAGCTGAAGTCCACAGAGATTGCCAAGGCATCTCTTGCAGTGCACAGAAGCTCTTTGCCACATCCATTGGCATTGGTTTCTAGCACTAGCCGTGGCACCACTGCAGAACCAAGCACTTCTGGCACTTGTGTTTTTGCAGATGGTTTTGCTTTGTCCTCCCTGGTCTCCGTCACAAAGGAACAGGTGGACACTCTGGATGATGATGAGCTTGCTCTCATTGCCAGAAGGTTCACCCATTTTCATCATGAGAGACGGGATCAGAGGAGAAGTGGTTTTAGTGGTTGTTTTGAGTGTGGCGACACTTCTCACATCAAGGCTAATTGCCCCAAGCTCAAGAAGAGAGATGAGAGTGAGCGCCCCAAATACCACAAAAAGGAGAGGAAGCCTTTTGTGAAGGGCAAGCGCGGCAAGATGGCTAAGAAAGTAGCCAAAGCCGCTTCCAGAGCATTTGTTGCTGCTCTCAGCGACATCGACACGTCCTCAATTGAGGAGTCGAGCTCTGAGGAGGAGGAGTCCCCAAGGAAGGAGGACAAGAAGGACAAGAAGGGACGAGACTTCACCGGCCTTTGCTTCATGGCCGACAGCGATCACATCGGCGATGAGCTTGACTCATCTGAGGTACCACTATCATCTGACCAGCTATTAACCAAATTAGATGAGCTAAATGAAGTAGTTCTTGGTCAGGATAGATTACTTGTGCAAGCCGCTAGAGAAAGAAAAGACCTTAGACTTAGGCTAGAATCTGTCTCTACTGATTATGCCATGCTTAAGTCTAAAGTTAATGATGCTGAATGTGATTCTTGTGCCACTGTCATGGGTGAGCTTGCTCAGTTGCGTTCTGTTCATGCTCAAACTCTTCCTGAGCTTGAGACTGCACAGAAGCAACTTTTGGAGGTGGATTCTAGACCTCATGATGTTATTGATTGCATGAACTGTTCTTTATTACGCGAAAGCATTAATTTACGTGACAAGCATGTTCATGATTTAGAGGCTAGATTGGAGAGGGCCGGTAGTTCTAAGGATGTGCAGCCTGTTTGTGACACATGCATTATCCTTAAGGACCAGCTAGGCACTGCTAGAGAGCGAGCTGAAAACCTCATGTCAGAAAATGAGTACCTTCTTTCTGTGGTTAATAAATGCACTGAGGGAAAGGGTAGGATGGATTTGCTCTTGGCCAAGACCAAGATGTGTGCTGACAGAGAAGGGTTAGCTCTAGGTTTGGGTTTTGAGAGGATACCTTCAGAAAGTGAAAACAAAACTGTTTTTACCTCTCCCACTACCCTAGAGAAAGAGAGAGCTCTGTTAGACACCCCATCAGCCAAAAAGCCTACCCGACCACCAAAGAAAGCCACACCTCCTGCCAAGAAAATCCCTCCCAAGAAAACCACTCAGCAGAAGCCCAAGGAGCCTGTGAGAGTTGCTCCTGTGACCCATGAGAGTGCCCCCAGGAGAGTTTTTCACTGTTCCTACTGTCAGCGGGCAGGTCATTTGGTTGGGTTCTGTTTTCGTCGCATCAAGGATGAGCGACGCTCTCAGGCGATGAGTTACCAGGACATGCATTACCCATCTTTAGGTATGCATGAGTCTGAGTTGTACTATCGTCCTGCTTTTGAGGCTCCTCGTGCTTCTCGGAGAGGTTTTGCTCCTCGAGGTGTTCACCATGTTCCATATGGTGGTAGACCCCGGGCGAGTAGCTTTGTACCTCGTCTGAGTAGGAGACCTCGACATGTTGTTCGATCACAGCATGTAGGTAGACCTCGCACTTTGCATCATTTCGATTTTCCTGTGCGTAGACCGTCTACTTTTTCTGTGCCTACTACTCGGGTCACTCAGTGCTGGATGCCTCGTCATTATTTCACTTACCCCAGCACTGAGCGATCGAGGTATTCTTATCATGTGTAGGCGACAGATCGAGGCTTGGAGGGCACGTGGATCATGGACTCCAGTTGTTCGCGCCACATGACTGGAGATGCAGCATGGTTCTCCAACCTCACCACAACCAAGCAAAGGGAGCATATCACCTTCGGAAACAACCGAAGGAGTAGAGTGAAAGGTAAAGGTGTGGTAAGAATTAACTCGAATTTCACTCTCAAAGATGTTGCATTGGTTGAGAACCTGGGATACAATTTGCTTTCTGTATCTCAGTTGCTTGATGAGGGCTTCGAAGTGCGATTCCATCGCGATACTTCGAAAGTGCTCAAGTCTGATGGCGTTGTGGTGTGTAAGATCTTTAGAGTTGGGAGAGTTTTTGGAGCTGATTTTTCAGAGTCATCTGGTTCTTCTCATTGTCTTGTTGCACATTCAACTTCTGAGCTTTGGAAGTGGCATAGGAGACTAGGGCATATGAGCTTTGAGTTGCTCGCTCGTCTGAGCGCCCTAGGTCTGATCCGAGGATTGCCCAAGCTCAAGTTTGAGAAGAATTTAGTTTGCGCTCCTTGTCGACATGGAAAAATGATTGCTGCTTCGCATTCGCCAGTCACCACAGTGATGACTGAACAACCCGGAGAACTTCTCCATATGGACACTGTAGGTCCTTCTCGGGTCAGTTCTTTAGGCGGCAAGTGGTATGTATTAGTTATTGTCGACGATTTCTCTCGTTACTCTTGGGTCTTCTTTCTTGCCAGCAAGGATGAAGTGTTTTCACACTTTCGGAGCTTGGCTTTGAGACTTTTCACTGAACTCCCTGGTGCATTAAAATTCATTCGAAGTGATAATGGCACTGAGTTCAAAAATAGTCTCTTTGTTGACTTTTGCATGGAGCATGGCATAGAACATCAATTCTCTGCTCCGCGGGTTCCTCAACAGAACGGTGTTGTTGAGAGGAAGAACCGCACTTTGGTTGAGATGGCTAGGACGATGCTTGATGAACATAGGACTTCTAGAAAATTCTGGGCTGAGGCCATGAACACTGCATGTTACATCTCAAACCGCATATTCTTGCGCTCAATTTTAAATCTGATATCTTATGAGCTGCGTTTTGGGAGACAACCCAAGGTTACTCATCTTCGAGTTTTTGGCTGTCGCTGCTTTATCCTAAAACGTGGTAACTTGGATAAATTTGAGTCGCGATCTTCTGACGGGATCTTTTTGGGTTACACAACTCATGGTCATTCTTATCGTGTTTATAATTTGGAAACTAACACTGTCATCGAGTCATGTGATGTGACTTTTGATGAATCAACCCCCTCTGTTAGTTCTGCATTTGAACAGGCAAATGAACACGACATGGAACAGACCTTATTCGAAGAAGAAGATCCCAGAGAATTCGAGGATGAACCCCTACTACCCTCGACATCGACCCCCGAAGCTGACCCCGCTTCAACCACTTCGGCACGAGGTCCCGAAGCAACTACCTCGACATCGGTCATCTTGGACCACTCCAACGCACAAGTTGAGGGGGAGACTGCATCCCGCCGCGAGGCTCCACACCATGTTCAAAGGATGCATCCTCCCGAGCAGATCATTGGTGAGCTTGATCAAAGGGTAACTCGTTCACATGCTCATTTCACTAATTCTGCTTTTGTTGCTTCTTTCGAGCCCTTAGATGTTACTAATGCACTTTCTGATTCTAGTTGGATCAATGCCATGCATGAGGAACTTGAAAATTTTGAGAGAAACCAAGTCTGGTCATTAGTTGATCCTCCACCAAATGTTCATTTCATTGGAACAAAATGGATTTTCAAAAACAAACAAGGGGAGGATGGGACTATAGTTAGAAACAAGGCTAGACTTGTAGCTCAGGGCTTTTCTCAACTAGAAGGGATTGATTTTACTGAAACCTTTGCACCTGTTGCTCGCCTTGAGGCCATTAGGATTTTGCTTGCCTTTGCGACATCCCGGGGATTCAAACTCTATCAAATGGATGTCAAAAGTGCTTTTCTTAATGGCTTCATAGGTGAAGATGTTTATGTAAAACAACCCCCTGGTTTTGAAAACCCCAAGTACCCACATAAAGTCCTTAAACTTCACAAGGCTCTTTATGGACTCAAGTAGGCCCCTCGAGCATGGTATGACAGACTTAAGTCTTTTCTGCTTGAGCGGGGGTATTTAATGGGCTCTGTTGATAAAACACTGTTTACTCTCAAGCATGGAAAAGATTTCCTCCTAGTTCAGATTTATGTGGATGATATCATCTTTGGTGGCTCTTCTCATGCGTTGGTTGCCGAGTTTGCAGATACCATGAGCAGGGAATTTGAAATGTCGATGATGGGTGAACTCACCTTTTTCCTTGGTTTGCAAATCAAGCAAAGCAAACAAGGTACCTTCGTCCACCAGACGAAGTACACCAAGGACCTGCTCAAGAAGTTTGACATGTCTGATGCGAAGCCCCTCGCCACTCCAATGGCTACATCTGTAGCATTGGATCCTGACGAAGATGGAGAAGCCGTAGATCAGAAGGAGTTCTGAAGCATGATCGGCTCCCTCCTCTACTTGACTGCCACGAGGCCGGACATACACTTCGCAGTGTGTCTGTGCGCTCGTTTTCAGGCTTCACCACGAGCTTCGCACCGCCAAGCGGTCAAGCGCATCCTAAGGTATCTCAAACATACCCTCGAATTTGGCATATGGTATTCATCATCTTCATCTTTATGTCTTCGAGGTTATTCCGATGCGGATTTTGCTGGGTGTAGGATTGATAGGAAGAGTACCTCTAGTACTTGTCATTTTCTGGGTACTTCCCTGGTTTGCTGGTCTTCCCGCAAACAATCTAGTGTTGCACAATCGACGGCTGAGGCCGAATATGTTGCTGCAGCTAGCTGTTGCTCTCAGATCTTGTGGATGGCTTCCACTTTGCGGGATTTCGGGTTAGAATATAAGAGTGTTCCACTTTTCTGTGATAACACTAGCGCTATTTGTATTGCAAACAACCCGGTTCAGCACTCCAGAACCAAACACATTGATGTGAGATATCATTTTCTCAGAGATCACAATGAGAAGGGTGATATTGAACTTCAATATGTTGATACCCAACACCAGCTAGCCGATATTTTCACAAAACCCCTCGATGCTTCTCGATTTGCTTACTAGCGTGGGGAACTTGGTATTTGTCACCCTTACGGCATTTTGTGAGGGGGAGCAGTTTTAGAAGGATGTGCATTTGCTAATTGTGTGTTGAAATTGCATTTACATCTCTTGCACTTATATGCCTGAGCATAATCCATGACATCATGACAGCTCAACTCTTTTTAATTTATCTGAAACATTCATGTGCATGATGTTTTCTTTTCAAAATCAAATCGTGCTCACTGCTTAGTCTTGAATCTAGCATGTTTAGGCAGGACTGCTTTAGCTATCTTTTATCTGCTTGATAGCAAGACACTGTTCATTGGATGCTAAAAATTGCAACTTGAAAAATTGTTCTACATTTTCATGGATATTCATAAAGTGCCAAACAATTGGTTCACTTAGTTCAAATCAAAAACTCCATGATTTACATGCTTTAAATGCAAAGATCCAGGTGGGTTTGTTTGTCGCACTACTCTATCCTAGACCGCTTACCATTGCACTTTGGTCTGAACTGGGATAGTGTAGTGTATGCCGAAATCATTGCCTTAAGCTTCTGATGGCTTTCATGCCTAGGCTTGGCCTGATTGGAAAGTATAAGGTGGACAAACAAATAACCCCTGGCATTCATACAAGAACAACTAAATTCATTAATCATCAAGTTTGCCTTTCATGCTCCATTTTGAACTAGACTTGTCTGTCTAGAGTAGAAATTGCCTAGCTTTGCGCAGTCCCTGCTCTTACTTGTCTAGTTTCCTTGACTCAGTGGTGATGCTTTTATTTCAAACATGATCAAATCACATGCTTCATCATGTTTTTAGAGAATGTTAATTTGAGCTGAGCCCATGATCATTGGTGTTATTATTGGCATATTTTTGCTTTATATGTCTTTGCAATTCTGCTCATTTCCAAGCTATGCATCCTTTTCCTGCTCCTTGATGCTTGCATTGCCAAAGGGGGAGAAATTCCTAAAGGGGGAGAGACTTGCTACGTTCTCTGCCGCAAGGGGGTATAATTTCCAAAGGGGGAGAAAATTTGACATAAAGGTTCTTTGTTGCAAAAGGGGGAAAACTTAATTCAGGGGGAGTTTTTATTGCCGAAGGGGCTTTTACTCTTTTGAAAACGGGGGAGGAAAATTCTTCTGTCAAGTGACATGATTTGGCTCTTTTCTGAGTTTTATGGTCACTTGTGTGCTGAAATTTTTGATATTTTCTTGAACTTGAATTTAGTTGTCAATGCACTCATCAAGGGGGAGATTGAGAAACCAAGGGTTGGTTTCAGTGTTTGTGATGAGTGATTGACAGGCTTTTAACCTCGGTTCGGAGGAGGGTACCTCCGAAGGGTGTTCGGAGGTGGTTTCACCGAAGGGTCTTCGGTGGTTTGGTTGCTGCAGCTGTTGCAGCGGAGTGTGCCTATCGGAGGGGTCCGACAGTACACGATGATTGGGTTCATACCGAAGGCTTCGGTACTTTGGGCGGTACACCGGAGTGTGTGCCGGAGGTTGCTAACCCGGAGAGGTCTCCGGAGTACTGGATACACTTGTCTGCTTGTCTGTGGTGCACAGGGACTTCGGAGGCGACGGACAGGTTCGTGGCAGGTGAACCTGGGTCAAGCAGGAGGCTTGATGCCAGGGGAGCGGGGAGCTCCGTCACGGTGGCTGCGAAGGGGGTCCGGGTCGGTCCTCGGGTCGAGGTGCGCCAGGAGAAGGCAGAGAGTGCGGAGCGTGGCTCCGACCGAAGGTACTCCGAGACAAAGTCCTCGGAGGTGAGGCACTTCGAAGGTACTCCGAATGGAGTAACTTCGGAGTTGGTTGGAAAAAGTCCTCTGCGGAGGCAAGGAGTTCGAAGTGTGCTTCGGAGGGAGGCATTCGAAGGTTGCCCAACGAAGGTCTCAGAAGTCGAGGCGCATCGAAGGCATGGTCCGGGTGAGGCTCGTCGAGGAGTGTGCTCGGGGAGAGACACTGCGACGAAGTGCACATGGAATGCTTCATGCGGAGGCCTTGGACGAAGGAGGGAGTTCGAAGGGTGGTACTCCGAAGGTGGGGCTTCGGAGTGTGGTTGTCTTGTGGTACTTCGGCCTGCATGGATTTGGTACACGGACTGACGGAGTTCGAGCTGGGCGAAGCTGCGAAGCCGTGGTGGTCCACTCCGGAGGTGTTGGTGCGAAGGCCCAAGGGCTTTGACGGCTTCGGCTTAAAACCGTCACTGTATCGAAGGTTGACTTCGGTGAAGCGAAGGCCATATGGCTCAAGGCTTCTCACCGAAGCTATCGCACCCCTCGCGTGCGAAGGGGGCTTCAGAAAGGTCAAAGGCTGCAAGTCTGACAGTGTCTGCTCTGCAAAAAGCTGGCGCTGTCCCCTCTGCAAAGGCTGACAGAGAAGCCTCCAATAAAGTTGACTACCTTTTGTAACCCTCAGTTCTGTAGAGACAAAACAAATGTAAACCCTAGGGGTAAAGTAGTCAATTCCTTTGGGTGAACTGTGGGCTATAAATATGGGGGCTTGGTAGGTAACATTTAACACTTTGAGCATTTACTGTTGAGCTCCTGTAGCCACACACTTCGTTGTATTTCATCCAGAGAGTTCATTTTCTGTGTTCCTTGTTCAAGCGGTGAAGCCCTGCTTCTGTGTGCTTTTTGCTTGAGCTCGTGTTACATACCTCGCTAGTTATAGTGCACCGAAGCCTGTCTAGGCGAAGGGTGTTTTGCGCGAAGTGTGTTTTCAGTGTGCTGTCGCTCTGTGTAACAGGAAGCGAGACCTCCCTGCTTACTAGCGAAGCCCTGATCGAAGACCGTGCTTTTATCGTGTCTGTGACTCTAGTGAAGTCTGTCAGTGTGTGTTTAGACCTTCGTGTACGAAGCCCAGCACCAGTTGCTGCTGCCAAGTACTTGGTCGAAGTCCTCAGAGGGTTGTCCACTCTTGCGAAGGGTGAAGTGCGAAGCCTGCTCGAAGCACCCTGTGTGCGGAGCCTGCACTGACTTAGCAGAGTAGATTTTCAAGGGTTGTAAGTGGAGCGAAGTCCTCTTGGCTTTGAACTTTTGCTCCTGCGAAGCCTGTGTTCGGAGCTGTCGAAGTACCTCCGAACCAGACCTTCGAAGGTAGTGTTCGAAGCCTGTTCCGCAGAAGACAGAACTAAAACCGAAGGCTAGTTTTTAGCCCAAAATTTTAAAAGCTCCCATTCACCCCGCCTCTGGTCGCCGTTTCCGGTCCAACAGCAAGCGTATGACATCAATGGTTTCACATTCTTTACCAAAGCAAAGGATCAAAAGAGTTAACGCCAAAATAGTGGTGTCAGATCAGATACAGAAGATAGCATTGGACAAAAGAATGCTTACTATGGATACATCAAAGAAATATGGGAACTTAACTATGAGAATTCTATAGAAATCCCCGTATTTAAGTGCTGGTGGGCCAGACATCCAGAAGGTGTGGAGGTGGATGATTACGGGTTTACGATAGTCGACCTTAATAAGGTGGGTTATAAAGATGACCCTTGGATACTCGCTCAATCTGTGGCACAAGTATTTTACATACTTGATCCTAAAGACGAGAAGAAATATATCGTTGCTCCAGGAAAACAAAGAATTATTGGAGTTGATGGAGTCAAGGATGAAGAAGAATACAATCGGTTTGATGAGGTACCGTTCTTGGTTGACATAGCAAGGATCAATGTGGTTGAAGCAAAAGTATCATTTGGCAGTGTGAATATCTACACACCAATGACGATGAAAAATTAGTGCAAGGCTAGATCATTTATGTTTAGCATGCGTATTTGTAAAATCAATTATGTCATTTTGTTTAAGATATTGGTAATATAGGTTATTATTTAATTATAGTTAATACATGTCTAATCTAATCAAAAAATTCTTTAAAAAATTAATAATAAAAATAAAGTATAAAATATACATTGAAACATTTTTTTAGTAGTGGCGGTCGGGTGTAATCAGTGGCGGGCATGCTGAGTCGAGTGACGTAAACTGAGGCAGAAAAATACCAATTTTTTAAATTTGATAAGTTATGATGTATTTTTATTGTTAAAAAAATTCAAGTTCAAATGAGGATTTAAACATCAATAAAAAAGTGCTGAAAATTTAAAAAAGTACATAAGAACAGAAATGAAAAAAATTGTTTGGAGGCCAGCAGCAAGGTTCAAACATCAAACCGCCTGCCGGCAGCAAAGTTCGAACCTCGTACTGCATGGCCCCAAGCGAGCCCCCCACACCACTGCGCTACAAAGTCTTTCTCGACATTGTAGGCAGTGGATGCTAGATAATCCCTACCACTATTAGTAGTGGCAGTCGGGTGTAATCAGTGGCGGGCATGCTGATGTCACCAGCCCACCACTGCTATTCCTTTTAGTAGTGGCAGTCAGGTGATGTCAGCGGCCGTCACTACTAAGAGAAAATAGCAGATTTGGATTATTCAGATTGAAAATGTGTTTGTAGCTTAAAATTTAAAGTGTGTTTAGAGGATTCAGATTGAAAGTGTGTTTGTATTATTCAAAATGAAAATGTGTTTGTATTATTAAAATTGAAAATGTGTTTGTAGATTAAAATTCAAAGTGTGTTTGTAGGAGTCAAATTGAAATTGGTGAAATTTGAATAGTAATTAAGTTCTTGAACTTCAAAGAGTGTTTGTATGATTCAAATTGAAATTAGTGAAATTTGAACAGTAATTGAGTCTAGAACTTTATAGTGGTGAATGCTTTTTTGAAACTTTTGTGCAAGCACCATTTATATTTTTATTTAGATAACAAGTATTTTATCTATGAGTCGCCCATGACGCCTCAATCCCCAATCCCCAATCCCCAAATCTTCGCCTCCTCACCCACAGCGTCGTCGTCCACCCTCCTCGTTGACCCCAACCGCAACCACACCCCAACCGTGACCCCAACCGCGACCCCAACCGCGACCGTGCCCTCCACCCTCATCGCCGACCCGCAACCGCGACCGCGCCCTCCACCCTCATCGCCGACCCCCAACCTCGATCGCGCCCTCCACCCTCATCGCTGACCCCCAACCTCGACCGCTCCCACCTCGCCGGTCTGCGATGGCTCCTCCTAGGCACGAGTTTAAGAGGGATAGGAAGGGAAGGTTTCCGCAACATACACAAGACGATAAGAGGTTTTTTGTACCGAAGATTGAACCAAACAGTGGATCCTCAAACTCTACATAAAGTGGTGTGTGTGTGTGAGGTTTGCAAATGCGGTAAGCTTAAGTTCCATGGTATAGTTTGCAGTTGCTTGGCTTCCTCCAAAAGGAAGCAAGTGCTTCTCGCATTTGACTCCGACTTGGAGGACGACTCACCGCAACCAGTTAGGGTAAGTGCTGGCAGACGGAAGCATGATGAGGCAACCAGTGGCAGAGGGAAGCATGCTGAGGCTAGCGATGGAAAAGGGAAGCATGCAGAGCAATGTGGCAACAAGAGGAGGCAGGAGGCAAGATCCTCTTTTTATGCAAATTTTATATTTTTATCAGCCAATTCAATCATTGAACGATATTTTTTACATTGATGCATCACCGTGCTTTCATAATAGGAACTGAGAGATGTTGGTTGTAGATCCTTCACTTAATTTTATCAGCCAATTCAATCATTGAACAATATTTTTTACATTGCTACTTCACTGTGCATTGATAATAGGAATTAAGAGATGTTGGTTGTAGATCCTTCACTTAATTGAATGATTGTATGCTTTTGGTCCATGTTTCTCTCTTCATCCAAGACTATCTAGCAAAAATAGTGTAGCAGCTAGACATTGTCATTGAGAAGCTAGACGTCCTGATGGACAAGCTTGACATAGTCATCGAGAAGATGTGATCTAAATGACATGGACAACCTTGACGTACTGATCTTTTGGGTAGTTAGTAATGAATGTATGGTCTATTTTGGATATCTTGTGGTGGTTGGGTTATCGATGGATTGATGGTCTCTTTTGGTTAGCTTATGTTGGTTGTAGCTATCGATGGATAGATGGGCTCTTTTGTAACTGTTGTGATGCTTGTTGTTATCACTGCATTGCTACCCTACTGACTGATGGATACTATATTTAAGAATTTGTAATGACACTTCTATAAGTGCTATATATATCTACATATGACTATGAAATGTCTGCTCTTATCAGGTTGTATGCTTTTGATAAGTTGTTCTCACTATCGCCGCCGCGTGTATTTTCCTGTTCATGAACATTACAACATGTCAAGGATCAAATTAGTTGTGCAATGTTAATGGGATTTATTTATGGTGTCTTTAAACACCACTTGCATGATAAACCTTCATGTGTTTGCAGAAAATTTTAGCAATTTTGAGCATTTGTATCAAATGAAGAAGCACAACACAGTTACATTTGTTTGTAGTTGTTCACTACTTCACTTGTTTGTAGCTGCAAGGGTTTTTATTTGCTAATGAATAATTGATTCATTTGATGTGAATTGTGACTTGTAGTATGTGAACGCGGGAGAGCAGTTCAGACTGCCTGATGATGCCGAGTTGGTTGAGGATTGACAAGTTGAGGCTTTTCATCTGTTTAACCAGAAAGAGGTTGGGGTTGTGCCGAGGAAGAAGAAGAGCAAACCATAGCTTCCTTTTGGGTTTGGGCCGGAAGTGCGTTTTGGTTTACGGTTCGATGTGTAAGCTGGTTTCCCCAGCCTGGACTTGTGTCTGCTTACTTGCTTTCCAATAAACGTGATGTGTCAAGTTTGGATGTGAATTTGGATGGATATATGAATTTGGATGTGATATGTGATTTTTGATGTGATATGTGAAGTTTGGATGTGAATTTGGATGGATATGTGAATTTTGATGTGATATGTGATTTTTGATGTGATATGTGAAGTTTGAATGTGAATTTTGATGTGATATGTGATTTTTGTTGTGATATGTGAATTTGGATATAAATTGTGATTGATTGTGAGTGTGAATAGGGGAACCAAGAAAAACAAAAAATCAAGGGCTATCTTGACGGAAGAGGGAAGTTTGTCGGATTGTTGTAGTGACCGCCTGCCGGCAGCAAGGTTCGATCCTCAAACCATATGGCCCCAAGTGAGCCCACCGCATCACTGTGCTACAAAGTATTTTTCGACATTGTAGGCAGTGTATGCTAGATAATCCCTACTGCTACCAGGATTTATTTGCATTTAAATCATAGAAACACACTTAATGAAATAAAAATAGTAAACTGAGGCAGAAAAATACCAATTTTTGCAATTAGAATAGCTGTGTTGTATTTTGATTGTACAAAAAGTTTCAAGTTCAAAGGAAGATTCAACTATAGATTTTGCTTTCAAACCTGAGTCATTTAATCTCTAAACCCTAATTGATCCTCGGAGAATCTCAAGGTTCTTAACGCCCTATATGATTATTTTCTCGAAACAATTTTATTTTTTTATGACAACATTTATGGATCATATCGTAACAACATGACAAGTCTCATCTTTTTTAGACTTTATTTGATTTTTTGAGGATTAAAAACTATAAAGATACATTTTTATAATGGTTTTAAATTTATTGGATAATAACTAATAATAGAGTCAAAAACATGAATATGGTTTTTCTAGAAATTTTGGTTAATTATTTCATGTCTTGTAGTTCAAATTTAACTTATTTTGACTTTGATCATAAAACCACACTTAATGAAATAAAAAACAGTAAACTGCAGCAGAAAAATACCAATTTTTTAAATTTGATAAGTTATGGTGTATTTTTATTGTTACAAAAAATTCAAGTTCAAACGAGGATTTAAACATCAATAAAAAAAGTGATGAAATTTTAAAAAATAACAACTGAAAAAATTGTTTGGGCGCTAACAGCAAGGTTCAAACCTCAAACCGCCTGCCGGCAGCAAGGTTCGATCCTCGAACCGCATGGCCCAAGCGAGCCCCCCCGCACCACTGCGCTACAAAGTATTTCTCGACATTGTAGGCAGTGTATGCTAGAGAATCCCTACCACTATTAGTAGTGGTAGTCGGGTGTAATCAGTGGCGGGCATGCTAGCGTCACCAGCCCACCACTACTATTCCTTTTAGTAGCGGCGGTCGGGTGATGTCAGCGGCCCGCCACTACTAAGTCGAGCACCAACGGTGGTGTTGGGGGAAATTACTTCATTTCCACGACTTAAAGGTTAACCCTCCGTAGGCTCTAAGAAGGCCCCGAAGATGGTCGACTAATGCTCGAAGATACGTCAGCACGGTCGAAGGGTGCCACGATGCGAAGTTCAGAAGATACGTCACCAAGCCCGGAGGGTGATGTCGAGACAAGAATAATTTCAGAAGACGGCAAAGAATACCCAATAAAATTCGGCAAGGGGCTATCTCCGGAGATAACAGCCTCATTAGAAGAAGTCGTCAAGAAGAATTTAGACATGTTTGCTTGGACCGACGAAGATATCACGGGGGTCGACCGAAGCATCATCGAGCACAGTCTGCTCGTCAACCCGAAGGCCAAGCCAGTGCGCCAGGGGCTCCGGAAGCTATCAACAGAAAGAGCAAATTTAGCCAAGGCCGAAGTGGAAAAATTGTTAAAAGCTGGCATTATCAGGGAAGTGGCCCATACCGAGTGGTTGGCCAACCCTGTCTTTGTAAGGAAGAAGGATTCCAGCAAATGGCGCATGTGTATTGACTTCACATCACTAAATAAAGCATGCCCGCGAGACCCCTACCCAATGCCCCGAATAGATCAATTAATAGATTCCACAGCCGGCTCCGAACTATTAAGCTTCCTCGATGCATACTCCGGGTACCATCAAGTATGGCTGAAGAAAGAAGACGAGGCCAAGACAAGTTTCATAACTCCTTCAGGAGTATTCTGCTATGTAAGAATGCCGTTTGGTTTACGGAATGCCGGAGCCACTTTTTCTCGCTTAATAGCTAAAGCTTTAGGCCATCAGATAGGCCGCAATGTCGAAGCCTACATGGACGATATTGTAATAAAAGTGCTCAAAAGCATCAGCATAGCATAGACTTAGATGAAACTTTTGAGAGCCTCCGAGCATGTGGAGTACGCCTCAATCCCGAAAAATGTATATTCGGGGCACAAGCAGGGAAGCTGCTAGGGTACTTAGTTTCGAGCAGGGGGATCGAAGCCAGTCCAACGCAAATAAGTGCACTGCAAAGAATGGCCCCACCTGAAAATTTGAAGCAAGTACAGAAGCTAGCAGGAAGGCTAGCAGCACTCAGCAGGTTCCTGTCCAGATCGGCAGAGCGAAGCCTCCCAATTTTCAAGGCACTCAAAGGCTCCGAAAGCTTCAGCTGGACGCCGGAGTGCCAAAAGAGCTTCGAAGAGATAAAAGCCTACCTTGGAACATTATCAACCTTAACTATTCCTCTTCCAGGGGAAACATTGCTTTTATACCTTGCAGCGACAGGGTCAGCAGTAAGCGCAGTACTAGTCCGAGAAGTCGAGCTCAAGGACAAGCTGGTACAAAACCCAGTTTATTTTGTCTCGGAGGCATTATCAGGAGCCAAGATCAGATACTCCGAGCTTGAAAAGTTTGCTTATGCTTTGGTAATGGCCTCACGAAAGCTAAGACATTATTTCTTGGCGCATAACCTTATTGTCCCCACATCGTATCCTCTTGGAGATATGCTCCGAAACAAAGATTCCACAGGCAGGGTTGGAAAGTGGGCAGTAGAGTTAGCACCCTTCGAAATCTCCTTCACAGCAAGGACGGCCGTTAAATCTCAAATTATAGCAGATTTCGTAGCAGAGTGGACTCCATCTGCAGTATGGACTCCGGAAGAACCCTCCGACGGTTTCTGGACAATATTCTCCGACGGGGCCTATCAAGCATCAGGTGCCGGAGCAGGGGCAGTAATCTTCTCACCGTCAGGACAAAAGGCAATGTACTCTGCAAGGCTTAACTTTCGAACCACTAATAACGTCGCCGAGTATGAATGAATCTTGCTAGGCCTCCGAAAGGCTAAAGCACTCGGAGCTACAAGGATAATGATCAAGACAGATTCCCAAGTCGTCGCGGGACATATTGATAAAAGCTTCCAAGCGAAAAACCCACATCTCGCGCAATACCTTCAAGAAATCCGCAAGGCAGAAGCAGCATTCAAAGGGTTTACAGTTCGAAGCATACCGCGGGCAGAAAATCAACTTGCAGATATTCTTGCGAAGGCCGCAGCAGGAGCAGTAGACCTCCCGGAGGGCGCTTTCTATGAAGAATTAGAGCAGCCAGCAGCTGACCAAATACCCTCGTCAGAAGTAATGTGTATTGAAGCTACGGATTGGCGAACTCCAATAATAACTATGTTGCAAGGTAGCAATGACCCTCCGGAAGGCCAAGAAGCTCGAAGAGTGCAAACGAGAGCTCGGAATTACAAACTTATTGGGGAAGTACTATATAAAGCCGGAGTATGCTCACCACTGCTTCGATGCATCTCTCAACCTGAAGGACAAGACATACTTCGAGGCATCCACGAGGGGCTGTGCGGAAGTCATCTAGCTCCCAGAGCACTAGCAGGCAAGACGCTCCGGCAAGGTTTTTATTGGCCGACGATCGTCAGAGACGCCGAAGACCTAGTTCGGACGTGCCAAGGCTGCCAATGGATGGGCCGAAGGAGCCATCGCCCGCCAGCTCAACTCCAAGTTATTGCCCCAGTATGGCCGATGGCTAGATGGGGCATGGACCTCATAGGCCCTTTCCCACCAGCAAAAGGCGGATTGAAATTTGCGGTCGTAGCAATAGAATACTTCTCAAAATGGGTGGAAGCAGAACCGTTAACAGCCATCACATCAAAGAATGTGCAAAGGTTCTTCTGGCAGAATATTATATGCAGGTTCGGAGTCCCCAGAGAATTAACGGTGGATAATGGGACCCAGTTCGAAGCTGATACCTTCCAAACATTCTGTGAAGAACTGGGCATTAAGCTATGCTTCGCAGCAGTGCGACATCCGCAGTCCAACGGAGCCGTCGAGCGAGCCAACGGGAATATCCTCTCCGGGTTAAATCGCCGAATCGTCGGATTGGCCAAGGGCCTATGGGTCAAAGAGCTACCCAAAATTCTATGGTCTATCCGAACCACGCAAACTAGATCAACCGGCTTCACGCCATTCAGGTTGCTCTTCGGAGACGAAGCCATGACCCCTACGGAGCTCAAAGGGGAGTCACTTCGCGTAATTCAGCATGAAGACGAAGATGATCGGAGTGCTTCAATAGACTTGTCGGAAGAAACAAGGCTTCGAGCTGTCGCCAACCTGACGAAGTACCAAGAGCACACAAAGACATGGTATGACCCGAAAGTCAAATTAACTGAGTTAAAACCAGGTCATCTAGTATTACGAAATGTAATAGCTCCGGGGAAGCTAGGAAACAAATGGGAAGGACCATATGTTATCTTACGCTCAGGTCGCCCCGGCTCGTTTAAATTAGCTAATTTAGAAGGAGAAGAGTTGAAACATGCGTGGCATGCGGAGCACCTTAAGAGATATTATGCTTAAGGCTTCCTTGTAATCACTTGTAACACTCCTTTTATAAATAAAGCTAAGGGGTTGAGATTTGTTTTGCCCTTCGAACATCAAACCCTCCGGATGGACGCATTCGGAGGTCGGTGATGCTAGCATTCGGAAAAACCCAAGAGGCTTGCTGCGAACCATTGGTTCAGTGGCTCCGCCAACCTACGGATTCCAGGCTCCGGCTTGTTAGGATCCGTAGAAGAGTCTAAGGACTTTAAACAAAACAGAATTTCAAGCCTCCGGGTGCGAAGTATCTGTAAAAGAGCCGTAGGTGGCCAACCTACGGATTCCAGGCTCCGGCTTGTTAGGATCCGTAGAAGAGTCTAAGGACTTTAAACAAAACAGAATTTCAAGCCTCCGGGTGCGAAGTATCTGTAAAAGAGCCGTAGGTGGCCAACCTACGGATTCCAGGCTCCGGCTTGTTAGGATCCGTAGAAGAGTCTAAGGACTTTAAACAAAACAGAATTTCAAGCCTCCGGGTGCGAAGTATCTGTAAAAGAGCCGTAGGTGGCCAACCTACGGATTCCAGGCTCCGGCTTGTTAGGATCCGTAGAAGAGTCTAAGGACTTTAAACAAAACAAAATTTCAAGCCTCCGGGTGCGAAGTATCTGTAAAAGAGCCGTAGGTGGCCAACCTACGGATTCCAGGCTCCGGCTTGTTAGGATCCGTAGAAGAGTCTAAGGACTTTAAACAAAACAGAATTTCAAGCCTCCGGGTGCGAAGTATCTGTAAAAGAGCCGTAGGTGGCCAACCTACGGATTCCAGGCTCCGGCTTGTTAGGATCCGTAGAAGAGTCTAAGGACTTTAAACAAAACAGAATTTCAAGCCTCCGGGTGCGAAGTATCTGTAAAAGAGCCGTAGGTGGCCAACCTACGGATTCCAGGCTCCGGCTTGTTAGGATCCGTAGAAGGGTCTAAGGACTTTAAATTTTTTGTCTAACTTATCGATGGTGACATGTGCAAAAATTCGAAGCATACAGGTGCTCGAGCAATCATTGTGCCTACCGAACCATTATATAATATAAAAGCTCCGCCACCCACAAGAGGGGTAGGAGGATAGGAGTCACACAGCATGCTGTCGAAGCATTCCGCATTAAAATATTATATTCATACATCAGGAAAAATTGCTATCTAGACCCAAATAAAAACGGAGGCCCTTTCGACCCCTAGAGCTACCCCTACGGCTACTTTGCCCTTCGGAGCTTGAAGTCTTTTTAGGCCGGGAACTTCTCTTTTTCTTCGAGGCTCGCAGCTTCTTCTGGTCCTCTTGAAGTTCGGCCCACGTCAAGAGCCTTCCGGAGCCAGCCTCGGCAAGGTTTCCAGCCTGGTACTCCGAATCGGACCAGTCAACAGGCTCGGAGGACGAAGACCCCCCTTCCCGTTCTTCCTCTTTAATGTAAGACAAAACATCCCTTCGTACTTCAAGGGTAACTTCCCCCCCGTCTCCGCGAGGAATAGAAAAGCGAGAGCGGCGATAAGGCCTCAAACTCTCAAGAACTGCCCACTCCTTTCGAAGCTCGGCAGTAGTTTCCAAAAGTACGAAGTCAGGGCTCGAAGGGCATGACAGAACCTAAAAAAGAGAAGAACACCCAAGACAAGTACTGTTTATAACTTTCTCATTAATTAAACAAAGTTTACAAGACCACAGGTACACAACAGCCCTAAGCAGCTAGACCTGCGGGTCGGTTGGCGGAGCTGGGACCGAAGGCGCTGGCGAAGTCGGGAGTGGTGGCTTCGTCTGAGCCTGCTTTTGCCGGCGGGCCTCGTCGATCCAAGCCTTAGCAGCAACCTTGTGGTCCGCCTTCCATACTGATCGGAAAGCTTCCCACGCCGAAGCCACCTCCGGAGACGGCCGCAGCAGGTCATCATCCGCGAAGCCTCCCGGAGACGAACCACCAACCGGAGCAAGGGGAACCCGAAGAGTTTCGAGGTGGCGAAGAACCCCGATGCCGGCGCACTGTCCGGAGATCTCTCCGTACCGTACCCCGGAATTCTTCATCAGCGACGAAGCTACCTGGATCCTCGTCAGCTTCCGGTCGAGCGGCTCGAAGGTTGCAGCAGAAGTTGAAGGGCACATGGTGCCAAAGTACTCTAACGTACCCTGAAGAGCTTCCAAGGTACGGTCAGCAGTACTGGAATTCTTTTTATCTACTGCTTCCAGGCTTGCAACCGTTGCGTCCAGCGCGGCCACCCGGAGCATCAGGGAACTCTTCTGAGCCATTACCTGGCTAAGAGCCTCTTGAAGTTCAACCATACGGCCGTTCGAAGCCGCTGCATCCTGGCGAAGCTTCTCGACCTCCGCACGGAGAACCACTTGTTCAGCTTCGGCTTCTTCGGCATGAGAGCGGAGGGCTTCAGAGGCTTCGTCAGACGCGGCCTTGGCCTTCCGTTCTTCCAAGAGTTCCTCATTCAGCCGGAGAGACCTCCCGGTGGATTCATCGAGGGCTGTTTGAAGAGCTGTAACCTTCCGGTTAAGTCGGTTAATTTCGACCTCACTGGAAGTCGCTGCCGCTCTAGCAAGGGCGAATTGCTGCAAGGGAAACAAGGTAAGTAAAGAAGCTTTGATCATTAAAATACAACAACTGCGGTGTCTTTTGCATACCTGAAGGGCAGCCCTTTCGAGGGCCGTGTTGAGGCTCGAAGCCCTAACTTCGCTCAAAGCGGAGATCAACTCCGAATTGGCAATATCCTGGCTTTTCTCAGCCAGGGGCTCCAGTAGCCTTCGAAGGCCGCTCCGATGCTCCAAGAAAGGAGCCAGAAGAGGGAGCCAAGACAAGGCCCGGGCGTCGTCCTCGGCAGCTTCGTCCTCTGAGTTGCCGACGGAGGGCGCTGCTTGATCAACCCGAAGGCCCAAGCTGGAAATACTCTTACCCCTCCCCGGCACGAAAGGGGGAGAGGCAAGAACATCTTGACCTTCGGCCGCCACACCTCCGGCTGGAGCCACGTTGTCGGAGGCGCCGTCAGTAGTCGAGGTCGCCACGGCCGGAGCCAATTCCGTCCCAGGGAGCACATCGTCCGCTCCGAAGGATACGTTCTCTGTCACCGGGCTCGGAGCCCCCAGAGGAGCCGGAGGGTCCACCCGGGTGACTGTCTCCGAGGAAGTAGGGACGTCGGGCACCGCCGAAGCCTCGATACCCGAAGAGGTACCTGTTTCAATTATCAAGGTTAATTAACATATTCTGCAGATAGCAAGCAAATGCCGATGAAAAAAGAAAGAGTTCTGGGAAAATACCTCCAAGAGCCGTTTGAGGAAGGATCGCCGGATCCTCCAGGACTTCGTACATCCGGAGGATGTTGTCGAAGTCATCCCCCGAAGTCCTGACCTCGGTCTCGTCCGTCGGGGCCACAACCTCCGCTGAAACCCCTTCGGGTGCAGGCAAGCCGGAGGGAGAGTTTGACTCTACTTGCACGTTGACAGGCGCAGGAGGAGTCAGAAGGGTGACGTCAACATCCTCCCTGTCGGGGAGGGTTGTGGGGACCTCCCCCATGTCTTCGTCGATCAGAAGGTAATCTTCGAAAGCCTTCGCTGTGGCGCCTCCGGAGTCTTCTGTCTCTTCGGGAGTGGGGCTCCGCTCGTCCGGCGACGAAGAAGACGAAGCAGGCGTCAAGTGAGAAGGCTGCTTCACCGCCTTCTTCTGAGCGGGTTGCTTGCCAGCCTTTTTAGAGGGCTCGGCCGCTGCTTTCCTCTTGCAAGCCGCCGCTCCAGCCGGGGCGAAGTCGGGAAGCGGCGGGGGCTCCATGCCGAGGGCTCTCCACACCCTGTTCGAGCGCTCCCAACTCCCTACCAGTTCCAGCCTCTTCTGCCTCTCGGCTACCGAAGGGGCTCCGAGAATTCGCTCGGTAGCCCGGACTATGTCGTCCGGAGATAAGGCCAGAGGCGCCGCTGAAAAGGAAAAGGTATAAGAAGCATAAGTATAATTAATATGTTCATATAAAATGATGCCGCAGGAGAAGGACGTACCTATGCTTCGGAGGTCCCCCTCCGAGGCTCGCGGGATGGAGATTGGCCAACTGGCCCCGAGGGGTGAGATCCGAAGGCCTACGAACTCTTCGGCCAGGTCTCGCATGCTCATACGACGAGCCACAGAAGCCAGCAATCCTAGCCTCGTCGTGAGCAGGCTAGGATTCGGGGAGATGTCCGCTTCCTTCCGGAACCAAATTTCTTGAAGAGGGCCCGAAAGGGGGGAGTCTTCTCCTACTTCGGCGTAAAACCACCGAAGTATCCAATTTGTATACCATCGATCGTTTATGGCCTTCGCAGGGAAATGAAGAGCGTGCTCCCGCCGTAGCTGAAAATTGACACTGCCGAAAGCCACTGTCACCTTCGAGTCTCCGGGCCCATCTTGAGGCTTCGGCTGGCAGATAGCTTCGTGGGTTGCTGCGAAAATTTCGGAGCGCCCTTCGCACCCTTCCGCCCGAAGAGCCCACTCAAAGACGGCCAGGCGGACGATTGCGTTGGGGGACAACTGAGGCAGAGTAATGTGGAACATGTCTAGTACCTCTGCTAGGAAATCCACGGCTGGTAGCCCCAGGCCAGCCTCGAAGAATGCCTCGAAGACTACCACTTCTCCGCGCCGAGGCCGTGGAGTCGACTCTGTCCCGGGAACACGAGTCCTCATTCCGGCTCCCAACTTCCCATCTACTGCCTCTTCGATGGACTCCGCTGTGCTCACTGACTGACCAATAACGAAGCTCTGGGCCATCTTCTTCTTGGAGGGCGGACGGAGCGCCCGAGGGTTCTTGGGCCAACCGCCGCCCGGGCCCCCCGCCATTGTCGTGGCTGCTGATGCCGCCCATGCCTGCCGCTGCGCCATAGTGCTGGCCGCCAAAGGAGTGGTGTGGCTGGTTCTCGCCATTACGCTCAAGTGCTCGAAGGGGCAGAAGGTTGAGGGGAAAGGTGAATTGCAAGAACGGTGAATGCGGTAAAAAATTTCCAGTAATCCCTTTCTCCCCTTTTTTATAACCACACAATCTATACTGCTCTTCGAGAAGTTTCACACTGCAGGTTCGGCTTCCGTCGCTGACAGGTGGGGTTGGAAAGTGAAACGGCGTGCAACCGCCGAAGAAATCGACCGTTACTTCTTTTTTACAGAGGGTAACGGCTATTTGCGCCGTAACGGTCATATTGACGGCACCCCACGACGTCCACACTTCGTAACCGCCCGCACGACGTTCACGCTCCGTAACTGCTCTCGTAGCACTCATGCTCCGAAGCCATGCTGCTCCAGGGAGTTTTCCTCACTATGCCAAAATTCGGAGACGAACGTTTTAAAATATTGGGCTTAATATTCCGAGCTAAATCATAGTATCTTCGCATTCCCTTCAAGTCTCAGAAACTAAAAATGTTCCTTTCGTATACTGCCTTCTTTCTAAAAAATAGGTTATCTACAGAAAGGCGTATTCGAGGGGCTACTGTTGGGGGAAATTACTTCATTTCCACGACTTAAAGGTTAACCCTCCGTAGGCTCTAAGAAGGCCCCGAAGATGGTCGACTAATGCTCGAAGATACGTCAGCACGGTCGAAGGGTGCCACGATGCGAAGTCTCGGAGGACCCTCCGAAAGGAGAAAGGAGGCTTCGAAGCAGGAAGACGTGACTGATTGGACGCCCTGCTTATCCATCTACCCTGCAGCACTTTACCGTGTATAACCTTATTTTCTAATACTGAAGGTCATTTGTAATATAAGGGTAAATAGGTCTATTCCTTTAACCTTTCTCCCTATAAATACCCCCCTTTGTACCTTGTAAGAAGGATCCAGAACCAGTGGTTCAAACACATACATTCGGACCTCTTGAGTTGTTATCCTTTACGGAGGCTCAAGTTTGTCCTAAAAGCACAAACCTCTTGTTTGTTTGTTCTTAACTACTAAGAACCTGTTGGTGTAACTTTTACGCCAACAGGTGGGCAGATTAGTAGTGGCGGGCTAGTGACGTCATCACCCACCACTACTAAGAGAAAATAGCAGTGGCGAGTTGGTAACGTCAGCATGCCCGCCACTGCTAATACACCTATATAAAAGTTTTCGCTCCCACTGTCCGAAAACCTAGTTTCATTTCTATCCCTAAACTCCCACGCCGAACTCCGACCATTGTCACCGCTCCCGGAGCGTGCGCCGCCCTCGGATCCCATCGCCATCGTCCCCGAAGCACATCACCACCATCGCCACTGAACTCCGCCCGTCGCTCTCGGAGCCCGCACCGCCATCCCCGGAGCCCGCGCCGACGATCTTCGCCCGTCGCCGCCATCCCCGTCCCCGAGCGCACGCTGTCGTCCCATAGCCCACGTCGCCATCCCCAGAGCCCGCGCCGCCGCCCTCCACCCATCGCCGCCATCCTAGAACCCATCACCGCCATCCCCGACATCATCCTTCATAAAAGTGAGGCATTACCCTAATACTAAGTTGTTTCTCACCCTCTGCTTCAATTTTCCTCAAGAAAATCCAGACCGAACATTACCCTCTGTTTGTTTACATGCAATTTTTGATTTGTTTATAGTTTCATGAGATCAAAATATCCTTTGATGAATTATGTTGCTGCTACGTCTTTTGTCCCTATTGATGGAGTTGTATGCTCGTGATATGTTGCTGTATGGAAGAATCGATAAACGTGGAAAAATTACAGCATTAGTAAAACACCTGTAAATGCTAATATGTAGATATTGTGGATGGTTGAACGCAAAAATGCATAAGCAGTAAAACACATGAAAACGTGCTCGATAAATTAAACTTGGCGAACCCCTATTTGCCGATAGCGTATTCGTGTAGTGATAGATGGATATGTGCAGAAAACTCTTTATTATTTCCACTTGATGATCTAATGCATTATGCGAATAAATGGTTGTGCACCTTGGTCCATCTGTTATCTAGGAACTCATTCATGGATATAGCGTTCTGAGCATATGTGAATAAATGCATTATATATTGTTTTCGACACATATGAAACATGCAAATATGGGCACATAAGAATATATTGTGCTCGACACATATGAAACATGCAAATATCGGGACATAGTGTGAATATTCGAATTTGAATTATTCGTTTTGTATACATATTCAAATATGAAATAAAACATGATAAATTGGTCTATCCAGATTTGATTACATGCCCATCCTATCTGAATGCATCCCTAGTATTCATATTCATATCTAGAAAAAATGTATCCAAATATGTATTGATAGATAAGTTAAACTTAATTAAAATGCCTCACGAGGTCATTGCTTTGACATGGCCCTCCCTAGGAGGTCATGAGGGATGCCTTGACATATCCCTCCCTAGGAGGTCATTGCTGAAGTACCTGCGCTCAATGAGCACGAACATGACGAGCTCCTCGGTGATGTCATCGATGAGGAAGCCAGACTCCTCATACTGCAACTACCACATGCCACACTAGAGAGAGAACAACTAATAGTAAATAAGCTTTATGTGATAATTTTGTAAATAAGCTCGGAGATTTGAAATGGCTGAAGACTAACATTGGATTCTGCAATTCCTTTTAGAGGTCTATGATGCAAATTGTTATTGAGTTATCTCATGTATGTCATCAAAGCCGTGCGAAACATCTATTCCTTGCAACATCTTCTTCTTCCTCGTGCTGCTGACAGGGAATGGATGTGCCCATGGGTTCCATGGCAGCCATGAACATATTTTAAAAACAACACAAAATATGCTGAGGCCTCAACAACACTAGAGAGAGAACAACTAATAGTAAACTAGCTAGTTGTTATATGATTCATACATAACACAAGCACTATACTTGAGGATTAATATAGTAGCTTCAAAAGTAATAGCTGACTACTATAGCCAAGAAGATTAGTACTGATTTAGTACATAATCACACACTGCATGCTAGTCAAGAAAATCAATCCTTTTATTATTGTTAGGAGACCGAACTTCACCAAATCATGGAGCCCGTCACCGCCCCCGGAGCTGTCAAATAGTTCAACTTGAACATACCTCATATGTCACTAACTATACACAATGTCTAAAAAGTACACAATCTCCTAACTTGAGGATTAGTATAGTAGCACTATACTTTCCTGCCTTAGTCCAAGAAACCCCTGGGGAACTAAAAAATAAAGGAAAATGGGCTCTGCCCTAGGCGCCGCCTAGGCACCTCTAGGCGCTAGGCGCCAGGCCACCGCCTGACTAGCGCCTGGCGCCTTTTAGAACACTGCTAGGGATTATATTTTCAAGAGTCCTGTTTAGATTATATTGCTATCTTTTAGAGGCCTATGATGCAAATTGTTATTGGGTTATCTCATGTATGTAATCAAGCCATGTGACATGTCCATTCCCTTCAACAACTTCTTCTTTCTTGTGCTACTGGCAGGGAATGGATGTGCCCATGGTTCCATGGCAGCCATGAACATATTTAAAAAACAACACAAAATATGCTGAGGCCTCAACCACTTTGTGCATTGTTTCGTACATGATAATATGACAACAGACTTTTTTTGCATAACCAAAATTCTGATACATTAGCCTCTTAACTATGAATAGTTCATCTATGGTGGAAGAAGGACGTTCCGTCGAGGAGCTCATCTACGAGTCTCCTACAAAAACAAATAAAGAGGGTTCATCTAAAGGATCCTCCGATAGCGAATCTTCATGCCACTCTCTAGAGAATGAACGTCCAATGGAGCCTAGGAAGAAGAGAATGAGAGAAGACGCCGATGAGGATTACATTCCTGAAGCTCAAGCGGAGGTAATTATTGTGTTAGTAACAAATCAGAGCAGCTTCTAACCGAGGATTACATTCCTGAAGCTCACATTGTCTATCATCGTAGGATCATCCAAAGCGAGGAAGCAAGCGTCGATTATTCCAAGTCGAGAAAAGAACATCTATTGTCCTAGTTGTTGAGTCATCTGAGCCAACAGCTGTTGAGTCCACTGCCACTACATCCTCTGCAAATGCGAAGAGGAGAGGAAAACGGGAGAAGAACAAGTTGCATACAACTATCTATGAGGTTGAAGAAGTGTATGTTGATGGGGCTCCAGAGAAGCTGAAATAAATCATAGATAAGTGGCGCAACGATTGTGGATGTCTCGCTAGAGAGTGATGTAAAATAGTTTGGAAAACTGGAAGAGTGTCTCTGAAGTTACAAAGAATGAATTGTGGCAGCATATAAAAGCGCCATTATAAATTGCCGGAAGATCGCTTAGAAGATGCTAAAGCTGCCACATTGAAGACTATCGGGAAATCTCTTCATACATTTAGGACTAAATTGAACATCTAGTACCTTTAGAAAGGAGAGTCACCGCTCAACGACTATGGCTTTATCATGCCAAATGAATGGAACAAATTCAAATTGCAGCATTGCTCTAAAGAAGCCAAACAAGAGAGCATTATGTTCAAAGAGCTTAATAAAAAGAATAAGTTCCCACATAAACTTGGCCCAGGTGGATATAAGGCCAAGGAGGATGAGTGGAGTAGAAAGGAGGAGGACTGTGCAGCTGGGTTACCTGAACAGTTTTCAGGTGTTGATTAGCGCACTAAGAGATGGCTCCTAGGTCGAGCTAAAAAAGCACCCAAGGGCCAATATATCCTCTCCGACTCACGGACTAGTGAAGTATTTCAGAAAGCACATGAAATCGCTGAGTTGGAGAAGGATGGAAAGTTCAAGCCCGAGGGATGTAATGACCAGCTTACATCTGCTCTCGGAAACAAGGAACATCAAGGGCGCACCCGAGGTGTCTCTTCTATAGCACCCTGGAAAAAATACTTTCATGAAACAGGATGGTGCCACATACAAGAGGCATCAAGCACACACAGATGACGCCGCAGAGCACCGTGCAGAGTGGGAGAGACACTTTTTTGAATTTATTAGTAAGAATCCAAACATAATGCAGGCTGCAGTGGGACAAATAATTGTGCCAGTGGTACGACTTGATGTACCAAGCAGTGTTGGATTAGTACAAGAAAAATTTCCTATAAATTATATCAAAGAGGACACACCATGCAGTCTGCATGTATCGATTGGGCACAAAGGGCATTCCCAAGAGGTTGCACGTGGCATTGCTATGCCTGGGGATTTATTTTACAATCGGCGTATTCCTGTAGAGTATACTAAGGTTCAGGTCAATGAGATCATCAATGACAGATTTATCAATGACCCCTTGGATCTTCCAATGCTTGATGAGGGGATTGATACAATCGGAGATGCACTGAATAACTTTGTCTTATGGGTCAGCCAAGATATCAAATTACTCTAGAGGCAGTCTCCGATAAGTTCTCAAAGTAGATCACCTATTTTCTTGTCACGATCCCCCACATATCCTTCATCTCATGATATGCAAAATATAGGATCTTTATTACATGTTGTTGAGCGTGAGATGGAGGAAGAGGAAGAGAAGGAGCTCGTGCCTGATAAAGTGGCAGATCGTCAAATGGCTCAAGAACTCGAGGAACACGTACCCAAAAAAGTGGCAGATACACAAATGGCTCAACAACACATGCCGGAGGAAGTGACAGATCCCAAAGTGGCCGAGCCTGATCAAGTGGAAGAGTCAGTTCTAGCGGCCGAGCCTGATCAAGTCAAAGAGTCAGTTCCAATGGCCGAGCCTCAAGTGACAGAGGTAGTGGATGAGCCTGATCAACTGAAAGAGTCAATTCAAGCGGCCGAGCTCGCGCCCAAGAATCAAGAGGCATGCCTAAAGCCCACAATCCACAAGATAATTGTTCAAGTTGGGCAGTGTTTTGAGCCAAAGTCTGAAATTCTCAAATTCTTTAGTACTGTGGGGAAAACACGTTCTATGCCCGTAGAGGCTCACTTAAAGGCTCTAGTAAAAAACATGGCTCACTTTCGACGGATCAATGGACCTACGGAGATGATGATTTTATTGAGTACGAACCAGACAAACCATTCTTACCCCAACGAGTACTTAAGAGTATGATCTAGGAGTTGAAATCATTTCATGACCGGTATCTTGAAGCGTCTTCGTTAGGAGTTATGCAAATAGAAGTGAAGGTTCCAAAAGAAGTATTCAACTGCCCAGAGTTTAATCTTATACTATTTTTCGACGACTTCCATCGGATGTTCCATCTGAAGCGAACCGACATCACAAGCATGATACTCTGGTGCCTATAAGTAGTATTTACTTTGTCAATACAAAGCAAAAATCAATCATGTCTTATATTAACTAGTGTTTCATAACATATGCAGTTTGAATTCATGTTCTGATGAGTCTAAACAATATGGGTACTTGAACCCATCATTAATAAGTCAAAGTACACTGAACCCAGTACTAAACCAGAATGATGCAAAGTATTGGAGTGTGGGTCGGAAAAAGTTTCAAAGGAAGATTTTCAATAAAGACCAAGACGCACTTAAGAAGAATAAAAGGAATTGTGTCGCGTTGTATATTGCGCGGTGCATGTTTCAATTGAGGGACAGAGAAATGATAAGCAGGGCATATAACTTTAAGTAAGTATACCCACTATATCCACTTAATCACGTTTTATCGATTATGAAACTAACATAATACATATTACTTTTTTCGATAGTGATCATTGGATTGCACTTCTGATATACCCAATGAACTCTAGGGTTTGGGTGCTCGACTCTCTCGACAAACCTAGAAAAGAATATCAAGATATAATAAATGTTCTTCAGAGTGCATATAAATATTATGTGGAAAAGTTACATGGCCCACATTATCCATAAAGGCCGAAAGAAATGCATATCAGAACCAAATATCCGGTAAGATTATATTTTGAAATTTCTTAATTCAAATAATAAAGCCAAACTATATATCATTCTAACTTTGTCTATTTTGAAGTGTCACAAACAACTTCCTAGTTCAGTGCATTGCGGGTATTACACTTGTAATTTCATGAGCAATGACTTAGGAAAGTATGCGCGAACAGTATCTAAGGATACTAAAGAAGTAAGTTGATTTATTGTGTGTTAATCTAATATAACCTGCAACGTATGTACTTATATGTTACGTATGCAGACGTCAGGTCCATCAACCGTTGCCGGGAAGAGCCAACTCTCTGATGCAAAAATGTATGGAATCGTATCAAGGATGTGCCGCTTCACGATTCATGAAATTATTCATGAGCATGGAATACTCTTCGATCCTTAGGGTGAAGTGGCCAAGCATCTAACTCTGAGACGTTGGGACAGAAGACCTAAAAGGCTTGAACAACAAATTTCCAAGAATTTTGAAGCTCAGAAGCAAAAAGAAGATGCGCAAGATAAGAGCTGGCCTTCCAAGACAAAACATTAAACAAAATGAGCATGTATTTGTGAACAATTGTTAATTTTGAAGTTTTGATAGATGTAAACTTGATGTGTGATGAAATGTAAACTTTGTAAATTTGTAAATTGATGAGATGGGTTGTTGTTGTCTTGATGTTGTGTTGCTGCTATGGATGGTTGTGGGAGCTGATAATTTGTGGTTGTGTTGCTGCTGTGGATGTGGATGGCTATGTGAAGCTGTATATTTCCATGTTTTTGTTTGTGAGACTGTGTGAATTAAGGTTTATATCATTCTGTGTAATGGGGAAAACATAGTAGTGATGGATGCGCTGAACTCATCTGCCCGCCACTGCTACAACTAACAGCAGTGGCGGATAGATGACGTCAGTGAGCCCGCCACTGCTATTGACACAGCGGTGGTAAGCACTCTGCCCACCACTGCTAACCAGGGTTAGCAGTGGCATTAGAGTAGTCGAGGACTGGTTGCCTGCCACTATAGTACATTTTTTCCTGCCGCTACAATGTCGCTTTGTAGTAGTGTACATCGCCGGATCCAGATCCTCTCACCCCGCTGACTGGTCATTGATCTAAGCCATCCAACACCCATTTGACGATGTGATGTCTCCTTCAACAATTACGAGGTGATTCTCACCGTGTGTCAAGCTCCCTTCCGGTACTCGTTAGATTTTGATTGGACGGTGCAGAGAGGATGATTGTTCTCTGTAGATATCATGTCTATTGTAGCATCTACCAATTGCTATGAACATACAGAGTATAAGGAAAAACTTAGCAAAGTTTCATTTACAAATTAGATTTTGTTTATACGAATGAATCATGATATTCCTTTTTAATTGCATTTAAGATATATAGACACAAATTTTAGTTGGGATGGTCTAAACTTGTGTTTTTGTTATATGGATTGGATTAGAGATGATAACTAGTAAAATACCCACATACCACTTACCCATATATATATATTTGACTACACAAACTTATACACATGTCTCCATACATATACTCAATATGAATATGAATTCTTCCCCATACTAATACCTTTACAGTAATTAACATCGATGAATACCCATAGCAAAGGCAATGCCTGAGACAAAACAAAGAAATAAACATTAAAAAAAAGTACATATGGGTTGTGGTTGGAGGAGGAGAGGGAGACGGGGCTAGTAGGGTCAATGGAATGATGGTGAGAGGAGAGGTTGAGGAGCCATGTTGAAGATCATGGGCCTCATGGCTCAGAAGTGATGACTGATTGTCAACGGAAGTCAACAGAGAGACGAGAGAGGAGATGAGACCTGTCGTGTCTTGGGTCACGTGTGACTCAGGTACACGGACGATGAGCGACTGCCGGGCAGAGAGGCCGTAGAGTCGAGTCGGCCCAATCCAGGTACATGGGCTAGGAATGAAAGGGGATCCACTGGTCTATTGACCGGGTTCAACTCAGGTAAACGGGCAGCGAGCGATTGCCAGGCTAAGGGAGCCGCGGAATTGGGCTGGCCCAATCCAGGTACCCGGTGCGAAGACAACATACGCTTTGTCGGTTTCGGCATAAAACCGACGCATCTATCCAGACCATTCATCGGAGATCAGACGGTCCTAAAGCGAAGTCGTAGCAGCTACGAAAGCTCTGCATTAGGACAAGTCACCTTTAGTTAGTATTTTACTATTTTGCATTTTAGGCCCAAAGTCTGTGTTAGTCGAGTCTGTAAAAATTCTAAGGGCATTTTGGTCTTTTCTAGTTTATTTCGGCGTCTGTTAAAAACCCTAAGGGTATATTGGGATTTTCCTGATTTATTGGGTTGCCTATAAATAGGGCCCCCAATCCCCTAGGGTTTCTTAACTCATTTTGAATTAAAAATCAGAGTTCACACTTTATCTTAGAATTTTCCTCTACTGAGTACTGTCCCTCTACCACATTTGTTCTTCCTTGTTCTTCACGCAGATTCATTTTTTCTCTCCGAGATCTCTGGTTTTTGTTCCTGTTGCGTGCGGCTGGCATCGGGATCCACGACCGATTTTTTGTTGTGCTCCGGTTTTATTCTCATTTGGCCGAGTGTGTGCACAAGTGGCGGTGGGTCTCGATGTTCTGCTGCACTGAGCCGAGCAGATCGCTGGCTGTCTAGAGTGCTGGCGGTTTTCTTCGCCAAGGCGTGTGGGCATCGGCCAGGCTTACGACTTCTCTAGAGGATCGGACACGTGGTGATGCTTTTCGCCGGCTTGGTTGAGCGTAGTACGCTGAGGCATGGTGTTCAACAAGTCTTTGCGCTTGGGAAGAGGGCATGAAGAAGCAGGCTTCAGACACAAGATTGATGCAGATGTATGGAGCAAGAAGTCTACAGTGCACAGGAACTCACAGTTTGCAAAATAGGAACAATAACCTTTCTTGATTTTTGTCCATCTTCATTTATTTCGGTAGTTCTTTTTCAGAATCTGTTTTATAGCTGAAAAAATATTCTAGTTACATGAAGAATATGCATTGATACATCTGAGAGCTGTGTTTATTTATTGCGTTAATTTTTGTCTAATTAAATGCATTAAACATTGTGCTTATCTCATTCTTGTTGAACTGTCTGTGAATTGAGAATGTTTTTCCTTGCACATGATGAAATTACTGTGTTATGTTGAAATGTCTTGAGATATGCCATCCAATCTATGAGTAGTTTTTTTGTTAATCTGCCTTTAAGCACTTGTTGGTATATTTTCAATTAGGACACCGGTCGTTTTTAGGCTAGATTATTTTTAGTGCTTATGATCTCTTAGACTATCACATCACATCATATTTGATAGGAGATTGATAGCGCTATTTTCATCTGTGTGTTTAGGCTAAGATTTTGGTTATCTCTTGAGATGCGTTGGGTGTTGGGAGAAGACCATTGATTCGAAAGAATTTTTGAGGCGCCCATTCACTCCCCTCTGGTCGCTACTCTCGGTCCTACAGAGGTGGGCCAACAATGCCACGCAGAGGAGACAAGAGTAAGGGATAGAGGGAGTAAGTAGGACTAAGAGACGAGAGTAAGGGATAGAGGGAGAAGGTAGGACTCAGCTGTAGCAGAGAGGAGAGAGTATTTTAGGGTTTTTACTAGAATTTTGGTCTAGGCCCACTTCAATATTTTAGAAATTCTTAATAAATATCAAAAGTCCATAACATGCAAGAGGATGGTATAAATATTTTGTACCATATTACTAGTTTAGGTAGAGGATGACCAATTTATATAGTGGGTCTGTTTCCATCCCACTAAGTTATGTGCACGGGGAGAGAAAGGGAGCTCCACACACGCACTCGCTCGCTCGCCTCACCTCATCAGGCAAGGCACAGGCCGAGGCTTCATGAGCACACGACACATGCATGAACTTACTCCATCATGTTCTTATTTTTTATGGGATTGGCAAGTCTAGGATATGGAAACTGAATCGATTGATATTGTGATCACGATGAAAGAACATGCGGGCTCCCATATATATACCTGACTTGCAGCCTTTGAAAACCAGATAATAACAGATTAGATCAAAACACAAATTGAACTAGGGTTTTGCCTCTCCTCTATGTTGTGTCGCTGCCATAACCTACTCCATCATGTCTCTCGGTGTGCACTAGCGAACGAGATAGCAGATTTCCAAAACATATTGCTCCATGCTCTAGGAGAGGGCAAATAAGATTTTTGGGAAGCACCCCGTATGTCTGCTCACATCCATCTTCATGACGCGTCTTCTATTTACATCGATCGTCGATCGCCATCGGGTACTACGATCCGACACCAACAGGAACAACTTTACATCAGTTGTTGCTTCTTCCTCAGCTACCATACAATACGTCTGCTACTTTTCTTTACAGTTCTTAATCATGTTTAGTGGAATCATGATTATAGTATTGTTCATGTCAACTAGTTTGCTAAATATGTCCATACTAGTTCTTGAGGATGCATAATTAATTTAATCAGAATTTAATCCTACAATTTCTTAATTATCCACCAATCCAAAAACCTTATTATAGGAAATATGCAATTTACTCTATGGTTGGTTTTATCGATCCACTAAGGCCAGAAAATTTTTCTAGTGTGCACTTTAAGAGATGGCAACAAAATGTCTATCTCTAGCTTACTACTATAAATGTATAGAAAGTGAGACTTACCAAACCTAAAGGCAAACTTTTTTCTAATGAGTAGAAGAAATATGTAGAGGCCAATAATCTCTTAGTGGGATACATTCTAAGCATGCTTTCTAACCATATGTGTGATGTTTACATCATCATGACATATGCGAAAGAATTGTGGGATACTTTGATTGCAAAATATGTTGCATCAGAAGTAGGTAGTGAATTATTCCTCATGGAGAGCTTCCATGACTATAGTATGGTGAATAATCGTTCTGTGGTGAAACAAGCTCATGAGATTGTGTGTACTGTGAATGAACTTGACCTTGTTAAGTGTCTTCTAACTGACAAATTTGTAGTTAGATGCATTATTGTAAAGTTGCCTTCTTTATGGACGAACTTTGCCACTACTCTAAAATACCAAAGATATGAGATATCAGTTAAAAACCTTATAGTGTTTCTTGATGTTGAAGAGAAAACTCGGACAAATGACACTTTTGAGAAAGGAGGCGAGGTTCAGACTAGCGTTAACATGATGTGGAAGTCCCCACATAGCAAGAGCAAAGAGAAAAATAATCCTAACAAGTAGGTATGGCAACAAGTCTAAACCCCACAGGTTTTATGAAAACCCACCCGTGAAGTAAACCCATAAAACCCATGCAAACACGAACCCAAACCCTTTGGATACTCGAAACCCGATGGGTAACCCACGATTTTAATTTATACTCCACATAAATAACATTATAACATAAATGTAATTAAAATCCACAACAAACATGATATTATCACATTACTAGTACATAGTTTGAAATGATAAAATCACTCAACATAACATTATCATGAGAAAGGAATGGGAAATGAGATAGACTCTATGTAATTATAAGTAATCGGGTAAACCCGCAGATACCCACAGGCTTAAATCTAAACTCATACCCAACCTGAAAATAAACGGGTACATAAACCCACAGACCAGTGGGCACAAAATTGAACCCAAACCCATACCCGTCGGGTCAGGTAGTCATGGGTACCCATACCCACGAGTAAAATTGTCATCCCTACTAACAAGGTTCATGATATGCATATTAATATTATTTTAGAATCTCATGATGTAACACTCTTTAAGAATATGTTTCTGTCTATGAATCACCGAGTATTCCACCCAAGAGGGTATTCGAGGTGGTGATAAGATGTGCAAGGAAAGCACGATGCCTTAGAACCTGATGATCGACTCTAGAACACAAGAGCCAAGGTTTATACTAGTTCAGGCCTCCTGAAGGATAATAGTCATATGTCTAGTGTTTTGGTGTATGATATGATAGTGGATCGTACAACATGACACAATTAAGCTATGAAGTCTTAAGACGTCAAAATAAGAAAAATATGGCGGAGCTAGATGGCTAGATGATGTGTAAAGATGTCCCTAGAGGAGTTCCCTATTTTCTTTATATACTCAGGAGACGATCCCAATAACCCAGGACTCTATCCCGAATAGGACTCTATAATATCTAAGATTACGTGCCAAACTTAAGTTCTATTTTCCTAATTACAAATATTCTGGTACAAATATATCTTTCCATATCAGATACGAGATCAAGTTACCATTCTTTATCAGAACCGACCCCCCTCCATGGGCCATACCAGACTATAATACTGGACTTGGCCTTCCCTTAGTCTGGACTAATAAGCCCAATCATGGGGTACACTAGGTCCCATCCCCAATAGCAGCCCTTAGGCTCTTCTTAGCTTGGTTGAAAATCTTCGATTGAACAAGATAGGATGAGCTCTTCTTTAATCTGAATCTTGATACTTCTACCGAATTCTAATGATTTTGAAAAACTACCGAGTAGGTGCACCCACATGGTGTAGCCCCTGAGCCTCGAGTTAAATGGAACATTTAACTTGAGGGTCAAAAAATAATCTACAAAGAAAGCCTTCTAAAACTTCTATCCATTGATAAATCCTTTGAAAACTTATTTGAAGCTTGTTGATGATACTGTCTTTTGGATATATTCGTGCAGAATCTTGGTCGGCAAAAGACAGTTGCTAAAGTATAGAGACCCTTATCGGAACTTCTGACCAAGCCAATTTTTCACGATCCGCATTAGAACTTCCGATTTAAACTCTCTGTCTCTAAATTAGAAATAATCAGAACTTTCGATTCCAAATCATAACTTCTAATTTGAGCTCTCTGTTTCACAAACAATAAATCATTTAACTTTCGATACCGTATCAGAACTTCTGATTTGAGCTCTCTATTTACAATTTAGAAAATAATCAGAACTTCCGATTCCAAATCGAAACTTCCGATCCAACTGGAATTTTTTTGGGCACAATTACTTCAATCTCTCACTTGCACAAGAACCAATTATTTTTGGTTTATTAATCCATCCCCTTAAGTGTATGACCCGATAGGTTCATACACTAACAGTCGCTCACCGGAAACCCTTTCTAGCTCATTGATCAATAGCAGTACCTAGCAGCACATATTGACCCCCGAAAGCGTACAAAATCAAAATTTCACTAAACCTTAATATACACATGCAGCAGTCCCTTTACCACATGACATCAGCCAAGCTCAAGGTGAGATTCGTGCCACCCTTGTTGGACAGCTCGACATTTCACTCAATCAAGTAATAGATTCAAATCATGACTAACTCTTTAGTCATAGTGGCATGGCCATGCACTTTTCCAATCCCATTATGTTGACGCCAAGATTTTGTAAAGCCCAAGGCCCACCAAGGATGCCGCACGGTCAACGAAATTCAAGGAGGGTCTGGTCAAAGATGGTCAAAGAAGCCCATCCATAATGTGTAACATGACCGGATAGGAAGAGCCGATGGAGATAAAAGTGAGAAGAAGATAAAGATTATCCTAAATCGGATAAGATAGACTACCTAGACGACAAGTCTCTAGACTAAAAATATGTACCCTTTATCTAGGTTAGAAACACATCTCTGTCAAAAAACTACTCGGCGCATCGCCACCCTTGGTTTGTCAAGGTTAATCCCGGTGGGATTTGGTACTCGGAGATGGGCTGCATCGTTTTGATCTCTGGCAAAGAGGTGAGTCCCGCCACCCCGATGACCGTACCGACTAGGTCAGTATCCTCATGGTTGCATCAATCTGATCTCTTGAGGTCAACATCGAAACAGTACGATCACTGGTTTATCTTAGTGTATTAGCTAGGTCTAAGGCTGCATCAGATTGATCTCTTAGATTGATGTGATCTAGGTGTGGTGGTAGTTTGGGGCTTCATCGGTTAAGTCTGACATATCTTGCTACTATATCTTTTTCGTGATGTATACCATTCATCTAAATAAAGCATGACCGATATTTTGACATATTATTAAGATCATCATGATTAGCTACTATCTTGGTTAGGTCTAATCTAGTTATTGTGATGATTTTCATGATATAGACATGTTATCTAGCACATTTTATTTATTTCCATCGGAGTACAAGCCGACGAGTTATCTTGAATTCAATGCTACATGTTATTCACCATCGGAAAAGTGATCATCGGCCCATACATGCAAATTGTCCATCTAATCGACTGATGGCATGCCTTAAACCCTTTTTTCTAAGAACGTAGGACCTGCACTGGAGTTGAGCAGATCTCCCATGCCACGTGTGTGTCAAAGTGTGACCAAAAAATGCACCAACACACTTTTTAGCATGCCCAGTGGGACAACACTTCAACAATTTAGCCATAGCTGGTGAACTGAACAATGACAACATCATTCCGATAACCCTAGAGACCTTGACTGAGGAACAAAGTGCGGAGGTACGGAAACACGTTGACGTTTTGCAAGAATTATGCATACAAGCCTATAGAATGACTTGAGTGGGTCCCATCTTAAGGGATCCGTTGCCAAGACCAGCGATAGCCATGGAGATCAAAATTCGACAGAAAGCCCTCATGTCAGTTTCCAAGAGATCATCGACAACACGCTTCATCACGCGCTTATCAACCAATCTGGAACATTGGTCAACACCCTCCACGGGCTAATCAAACATATCTCCACGATACTCAGACCAGAATGCTATAGAATCCGCAGCACACTTGGCCTGCTCCACAGCCCCAAGGGCTGATGAGGCTAGAACAGCCGACCTTCTTGATCGGCCATGCAGGAAACAAGGCGACCCAATCATTAGCCCCTACTCGGAACTTGCCATTGAGTTCACCATATAACCTCAAAAGAGGTGTGTCGGCGCTGTTTTCAATGACCGACCCTAGGCTGATAAGATAAGAGGTCCCACAAGTCACATATGTTGTCGCAAGGAACATGCTGCCAGACATCGTGCTGCCTAGGGGGCACCTGACAGTATTCCTGAAGTGTACCATAGGACCATGAACTTCGGAGCACAACCTTACGATTATAAGAGATGATATAGATACAACGCTGCTCGACTAGAGCAATATCAGTAGGCCCCAATGCCTAACAGATACCCAATGCCAAGGCAGCAAGAAGATGACTGGGTGAATCAGATTAAAGAAGTTATGAGAGATCAATTTGGGCTAAAGCCCAAAGAACATGCATACATGTATCGGCGACCATACCCAGAATGGTTCGACTGACTATCGCTACCCGGTTGATACAAGGTACCTGACTTCACCAAGTTCTCGAGATAAGACTCGATCTCCACGATCGAGCACATCAGTCATTTCCTCACCCAGTGTGGAGAGGGATCAGCTGACGAAGCACTGAGGGTCCGATTTTTCCCACTCTCCCTATCAGGATTAGCCTTCACGTGGTTTGCCTCATTGCTGATGGATTGTATCAGAGGGTGGGCAGATTTGGAGAAGATGTTTACTAGTATTTCTTTGCTGGCATTCAAGAGATGAAGATCACTGACTAACGAATGTGAAGCAAAGAATGGATGAGTCGGTACAAGATTACATACAGAGGTTCTGAGACGTACGGAGCATATGCTATAGTTTGAGCCTCAATGACACCCAATTAGCGGAGTTGGCATTTCAAGGACTCCTGAACCCAATTAGGGAGAGATTTTCATCGCATGAGTTTGAGAGCCTCTTCCAACTGGTGCAAAGCGTATCAACACATGAGAACTGATTCCAAGAAGAAAAAAGAGACATGTATCAGAAGAATGTGGCATACGCATAGGTGTACCGTTCGGACTTTGATGAGAGCAGCGATTTAGATGCAGAAGTCGGTATGGCCGAATGGTCCAGAAACAAGAAACAAGTCGCATGCCCCTGGGTGAAACTGACCAATAAAGAGGAAAAGTATGACTTCAACATCAACAAGACCGATAAAATATTTGATTTGTTGCTCAATGAGAAGCAAATCCACTTCTCACCTATTCACATGATACTGCCTGCCGATGAACTGAAGAAGAGGAAATAGTGCAAGTGGCACTATTCCCCATCACATCACATTAATGAGTGCAAAGTTTTCAGGCAGCATATCCAATTGGTAGTGGAGCAAGGCCAAATCAAGTTCGATGATGGGAAGAAGTCGATGAATATCGATGGTCATCCATTCCTAGTCAACACGGTGCACACGTACCACACTGGTGATCGGCATACAAAGAGGAGCAGGCGAGCCATCAGTAGCATCACTTCTTTGGACCTCATCGGGAAATACCAAAGGAAGTCAAAGTTGAGGATGGATAACAAAGACAACCATGGATACTCACGTTTCAATCCTCGTTGGAATTGTGAGTTCTTTAGGCTTTGCTAGAACGAAGGGTTGCGTCTACCATCAATGGACGATTGCCTGGGATGCAACACCAAGGATACGGTGCAAGACAACCATCAGCTGTAGAACGTCAAGCCAAGGCCGCATGATGAAGAAGCCATTCACCAAAGGTTGTCACCACCGAGGGTATCAACGCTTGAAAGGCTCGGCCCTGTCAACTCTGAGGAAATCGACCAACCGGATGATGGTAGTGCCACACCAGAGAAGCCACAATGGTGCCCCAACGGTATTTTCACAAGTTAGAAGAGAAGGGTCCAAGGTCTGCGGCAAAGAGAATTGAAGACAAAGAGGTGCAATGAAGAAATGGATCGGTCCCGAAGGATCAAAAGTGAATGGCGGGTAAAAGATAAGGCTGATCACGAGGATAAAAAAGATGCAGGGGTAAACATGGTCTTCTTCCTCCCCACTGAATATCGGGCCATCATAGAAGATGACACAGAACAGGCCGATACGATGATTCAATTAGTGTTGGCTCCACAACCAATAGTTTTTGGCAATCTAGAAGACTTTGAGCATCAGCATCTAAAACCTATCTATATCAAAGGACTGGTTAATGGAAGCTGATGTCCAAAATGATGATAGATAGAAGGGCGGTTGTCAACTTGATGCCCTATGCCACCTTCCGTAAGCTTGGAAAAATGCCTGAGGACCTCAACAGAACTAATATGGTATTAAGGGACTTCGGCGGCAACTTGTCAGACATGATGGGAGTGTTGAATGCTGAACTAACGGTTGGGAGCAAGATGTTGTTGACTACCTTTTTTGTTATAGAAGGAAAAGGATCTTATAGTCTATTACTAGGGCGTGATTGGATACATGCAAATTGTTGCGTCCCCTCGACAATGCACTAGAGCCTAATATAGTGGGTCAGCGATCAGGTGGAAATCATCCCCACCGATAAATTGGTTAACATAGCTACAACAGATTTATTAGTATGAGAGATAGAAGGAGTCGTCTGCCTATCAGGAAAGGATTGGGATGGCAACTTTCTTGAAGTATCAGATAATGGTATCAACCCGGTCAATGAGGAGCTGCCTAAGCTCGTCCTATAAAGACGACGCCCACGAATGAAGGCTAGATTTGGTCAAACTTTGATGCAACCGATGAACTATGGGAATATAAACATTAGACTCAGTGACAGACCGAGGCCAACCTTCGTAAGTACCTAGATCCCCGATGAGATAAACGGATCAAAGGCTTCTACATCGGAGATATGGGAAGAGGCGCCGAACAGGAAGTACTTAAGGAAATATTGAGCGATTGTTCAAACGAAGCATAAATATCTACACGCAGAAACAACCAATACCGATGGTATCGCCTTTAGACGGCCGATGCAGAAGCATCGCTCTTAGACACAAAACACAAACAAGCTCAATTGAAGACAAAGGGATCAACGACAATATATTACAAAAGGGACAAATGTTTCATTGCAAAGATCATTGATTTTACATCAGGTAAAAGGAGTGCTCGGCGAATGGCTTAAATCGCCCGCAGCCAAATTTTATCGACGCTCTAAAGATTGGCATAGTCCTCTGCATATGAACCAGGAACGTCTTGAATAAGACGACGACGACATTGCACGTGACGTATGACATTGGTAAGCTGGCGCTTCTGGGCTTCAACATGGGCCAGGAGGGAAGACAGAGAACCCTCATTCTCATTGATCTCCGACTAGACTTTATCCATCTCTGACACCAAATCAGCCTCCATAGTTCGCAACCAGTTGAGTTTCGCAATTCGGCCGATGAATCACTCTCGATGCGATCCAAGAAAGCACCTTCGACCATCACCGTTTCTTTGTCATTCTTCATTACTTCCAACAGTGACGACTGGCTAGCCCGATTGTCTATCTGTTGCATGACCTGCTGCACCGCTGCCTGATGAAACTGTTGGAAGGCGGCAGACGTAAGAGCATCGACCAACTCCGGAGTGAGAGAAGCCTAGTGTGACGCCCTGATTTAACAAATCGGAACATTATTGAATTTCCAAAGAAAACAATAATAACAAGAGGTTCATCATGCGACAACGTACATACGGGTAATTGTTCATGGTACGCAGACCACATTATTACATAAGTGTAAAAATAAAATAAACATCAAAAATAAATAGCATGACGAACGTCTTCTTCAGGATCTTCTTCCTGACTGGGTCGCTACTCCAGACCATCCTCCTCATAGTAAGCAACCTCTGAAGTGTGTGTCCAATGGGTATGAGTACAAAAAGTACTCAACAAGCCACCGCGAATGCAATAGTAATGCCAGATAATAACAAAGGAAGAATAATGGCTAAAAGTGTGGAAAAGTACATTTTTCAGTTATAGCATTTAGTGCAGTCAAATTTAATCATGCAGAATATTAAACATGAACATCATAATATCATGTAACTCGAGGAGTACGTTTTCCCTCCTCGCTCAATAGTCCTTATATGTCAAAATCATCATGCACATTCATTAAAAGTAAACTAACTGTGGGATGTCACGCAACCCGCCCTTGACCGTGGGCTCAACTTTTTGAAAAGATTTAAAACTCTGATCAGAGGTGTACCACTGTACCCACAAGGCACGCACTAATCCCATACACCAAAGTGTAACAAGATGACCCATACCACGAGAACTCGTGCCAAAACCTCAACATGAAATGCTCCAAACGATAATCACCCGCTCTAGGTTTCACCGGCACGCCGGGCTGCATCCCGGCTAACGTCGCACCCCCTTTTGCACCACGTCAGTACAAGCCACCCGCAGGTGCTGCTTGACCCATCTCCAAGTGGTGCCTCGGATTGGAACACTCCATACCTTAGTTAAGACTTACCCACTAGACTTGTGGTTAGTACGGAAATGTTTTGCAATGGATCCCACAGACCGGTCCTTATAGTGCCCCGAGTGCTATCGACTAATGCCCTCGCTTGCACCCGGAACCCACCATGCATACACTTAACCATAACTCTATCACCAACATAATTCCAGAGATGAGAATAACGGGGATCATATAGTAGATTCCAAATTGCTACGACTCATTTTTAACCTATAGAAATTGTGTCGATACATCAGACACTATCTACTAGTACTAATAATATGGTGACAAGGAGTTTAGGCTAGATAGCATGGCTTGGGTTGCACACCAAGTTCGGGGATCTAAATAAATAGAATGTAGGGCTTTCATTTGACTAATGCATGTATAACCTATGTGTTTTAGCGATAGTTTAAGAAAACTAGGTTCAATATGCTCAAAAGATTGGTTTGGTGACTTGCCTTGTTGTAGGACCGAAAGTAGCGACCAGAGAGGGGGGGTGAATGGGCGCCTAAAAAATTCTTTCGAATCAATGGCCTGCTCCCAACACCCAATGCACCTCAACAGACTTAGCAGGGAAAAGTAAACAGATCAACAAAGCCTAAAATGATCTAGCCTAAAAACGACCGGTGTCCTAAACAAAGATACACCAACACAGTGCTTAAAGGCAGATTAACAAGGCATTTAAAACATGGACGTATCAAGCTTCACAAAAGTAGATCATCATAGAGGTTTAATTTGAGTGCACGTAAAACGAGGAATCTTACTGTTCAAGGTTGTCTCCTGTTCGGTACTTGATGAAACCTGTTCGAAGTATGCAGTTCTGAAGCTTGTTGTTGCCGAGCCGAAGTATGCTTCGAAGTCGTCGTGTGAAGGTGTTTAACGTGGACAGTGAAGCCTATCCGAAGAGAGCTTCGACAGCGAAGGCTGTTATGGCAGTGAAGCCAGAGGAAAACTCAAGCTTCGAACCGAAGTTCGTAGGAAAAATCAGCAGAAGGCAAAAACTACAAACATCGAGTCCACATGCTTCAAATAGTGAAGCCAAAATAGATTACGAACAGTTCCCAAAGCTGTGCACTGTGCACCTCGAAAAACTTCGACGAAGCCCCTAATTCGAAAAAAAACAGTAGCCAGTGGAGCCAACTGCGCAGCGAAGCTCTGGAGCAAACCGAGCGATGTGAACTATGCTGTAGTCTACAAGAAACTAGGCCTACTACTGAGCACAGCTAGTTGATGTCCTAACAAGCCTATGTTGCGGGCATTTGAGCAGCACACAACTAGGAACCAGCAACAGAAAACCGAGGGCTTCACAAACATCCTTCGCTACGTACCCCAGCGAAGTATACTTCATTATACTTCGAATCGAAGTATGCTTCGAAAGAATGAGATCAAAGCAATTTGACTGCAGGGAGATCACAGCGAAGACAGCGAAGTACTAGCTTCGGTGGGACCCATGCACTAACCTTCGAACAGTCAGAAGAACTCAAAAATGAACAGCCGAGAACACCGCTCAAAGAAACAAGCAAAATCCTTTCTGTTTTTGATCAGAACGCCAAGACAGAATAAACAACAGATAGATTTACTTGGCTGATAAATTGCATACACAACAGCCTAGCCATTCGAAGTACAAAACCAAAGAAAATAGGCTGCAGCTATCTGAAATTATGTGCTAGCTGTAATGATCAATCTTTCCTGCAGCTTGTACGTGAAAACTAAGAGCAATGCTGCCGCTCTAGGCCATAGGCCCTAGAGGCTAGGATAAAACAAGCCACTGCAGAAAAAGAATAAAAGCCCTAGAACCTAGTGCAAATAGCTAGCAGGACAACCTGCTCCTTTCTATGGAGAACCAAGGAACTAGACAACTAATCGATCAAAAAATTGTGACACAAATAAAATTTTCTTGACGTGCAGAACTCAAAAAACAGGATCTAAATCACCACACTCAGAAGATTGCAACACCACATGCAAAACTAATCTACTGAGATAACAGTAAACAGTGACACCTGATGAAATGATTCTAGACCGAGTTCGTGAAGAATAGAGGCAGCGAGACGAAAGCTCTAGGAGCAAGAACGCAAAAAGATGACCTAATCCTTTTGATTAGTAAAGTAATTTCAGAAAGGGTAACCCTAACCCTAGGGATTGGGGCCCTATTTATAGGCAGCCCATTAGCCTACGAAAATACCAAAAGACCCTTAGGGTTTTTTACAGACGCTGAAATAAAATGGAAAAGACCAAAATGCCCTTACGATTGTTTTACAGACTCGACTGACTGACTGTGGGCCTAAGGACAAAATAGTAAACTCCTAATTACAGATGACTTATCTTGAAGCGGAGCTTTCGTAGCGACTACGGCTTCGCCTCAGAACGGTCCGATCCGAGATCAGCGGTTGTCAGTTTTGCGCCGAAACTGACAAAGTGTCCACCGACTTTGCACCAGGTACCCGGATTGGGCCGGCCAGATTCCGCAGCTCTCTTAGCTCGGCAATCGCTCGCCGCCCATGTACCTGAGTCAATCCTAGTCAACAGCCAGTGGATCCTTAGCTGCTCCTAGCCCATGTACCCAGATTGGGCCAGCCCGACTTCCCGGCCCCTCTGCCCGATAGTCGCTCGCTGCCCATATACCTGAGTCACATGCGGCCCACACACAATAGGTCTTCTCTCCTCTTCTTGTCCTCTTTGACTTCCGTTGACAATGACTCATCACATGTGGAGCCATGAGGCCCACGCTCTTCAGCATGGCTCCTCAATCTCCCCCTTGATGAGTGCATTGTCAACACTTCTCTTCATCAGCTCTCCAGTACCTGCGAGCACATGTGGAAACACGAAAACAAAACACAAGAAAACAAAGTAGAAGAAAATAAAACAAAAGTTTAACCCTATTGACCAAAAGCCGGACAAAAGCAAGAAGGCGCTCATTGTGGTTAACCAAAAGTAAAGACTCAAAAACGAGTGCAATCTCAGAATTATTAACAAGGATATCCAAAGAGTAAGGACAAACGGGACAAAAACTCCCCCTGAAACAAATCCCAGAGAAAGCCAAAACTCCCCTTTAAACTCTTCTCCCAAAATTTCTCCCCCTTGTTGACAATTGCACTCATCAAGCGAGACTAAATGCACTCTAAAGAGACATAGACTCCCCCTGAAATGCAATTGGGGTGCAGTTGGAGTGAAGAAAGCATGCTTCTCAGATATGATTGACTGCAATTACAACACCTAACAGGTATAGCAAAAGACATACTGTCTAAGACACATGGCATGATCAGTGCAACAGATGATATCTAAAGAAAGTCATTAGCACACATTTTTCAATTTTCATAAACAAAAGCATCACCACATTTTCCAATTGACAAGCAAGGTAAAGCATGAGATACAAAAGCTAACTGATATCTACCAAGATAAGCATTGTCCAAAAACAAAGTGCTTTAGCAAACTTGTTATCTCTTTAATTTTTAGGCTTTTTCTTTTTCCTTTTTCATTTTTGCCAAGGATTATTTGCATGTCAAATATTATGCTAACCGACCAAGTCAAGCCTAGGCCAAAACTGGACCATCAGAAGCTTAAGACATTGGTCTTGGCATACACTACACTGTCCTAGTTCATACCAAAGTGCTATGGTAAGCAATCCAGAACAATGCAATGCGACAAAGCAAACCCACCTGGATCTTTTCAACTCAAGCATAAAAAGGCATGGAATTTTCATTCATTTTTGATTTTTATCATTTTTATAGCATTTTTCCATGTTAGAGCAAATAGATGTCCAAGTTGCATATCTGCATCTAAGTGAGGAACTAGCTACAAGGCATGTAACAGATAGCAAAAGCATTCAGCCTACACATGCTAGTTAACAGAAGCAATGGTGATCATTTTTTAATTTTAACGCATAAAAACCATGCATATGACAGATATCAGACATATCAAGTGAACTGAAGCAAAGCATGATCTCCGACAAGTAGTCAAAAGCATGTACCAGCTAGAATAAGTAAAGCAGTTCAATCATATAACAGAAGCAGGCTCAAAGTGTGATATGTGAATATGCATGATATGAACACACACAAAAAGACTCAAGAAAAGAGTAAAGAAGAAAGAAAACTGACACAAAATATCCTAAAAAGGATACACAACACCCAAATCCCCTCGTAAACGCTCAAAGTAGACTGATCTAGAGGTTTGGTGAAAATGTCAGCCAACTGATGATGGGTATCAACATGAACAAGGTCAATGACACCTTTCCCATATTGATCCCTCAGAAAGTGAAAGCGCACATCAATGTGTTTGGTTTTTGAATGGAGACAAGGGTTTTTCCCTACACTAATCGCACTGGTGCTGTCACAAAATAGAGGCACTCTGGTAGGAAAGAACAACCCAAAATCTCGCAAAGTGGAAATCATCCAAACTAACTGTGAGCAAGCAACAACTACATACTCAGCCTCAGTGGTCGAAAGTGCAACTCCAGACTGTTTCCGACAAGACCAATAGACAAGAGAAGAACTAAGAAACTGGCAAGTACCGGAAGTCGACTTGCGATCCAACCGGCACCCACCAAAGTCAGCGTCCGAAAATCCAGATAAATCAAGAGATGATGATGCTGAATAATAAATACCTAGATCAGGTGCATAGGTGAGATACCTGAAAATGCGCTTGACAGCCTGCCGATGAGACACGTGTGGTGAAGACTGGAAGTGTGCGCACAGTCCTACGACAAACTGTTTGTTAGGCCTCGTCGTCGTCAAGTACAACAGCGAACCGATCATCCCTCGAAACTCTCTCTCATTGACCTTGACGCCGCTCTCGTCCTTGTCCAGGCCCCCAGATGTACTCATTGGGGTCATCTGAGGCTTCCGCTCTCCACCAAAGTCGAATTTCTTCAACATGTCCTAAGTGTACTTACCCTGGTGGATGAAGGTGCCGTCCTTGGTCTGCTTGATCTGGAGCCCTAGGAAATACTTGAGCTCACCCATGAGACTCATCTCAAACTCACTGTGCATCTGCTCAGAAAACTTGGATACAAGAGCATCAGTAGTACCGCCAAAAATAATATCGTCCATGTAAATCTGAGCAACCAAGAAATATGAGGCATCTCTGAGCAAGAAAAGAGTTTTATCCACAGAACCCATCACAAAGCCCTTCCCCAACAAAAACTGCTTCAACTGATCATACCAAGCCCTGGGGGCTTGCATCAGACTATATAAAGCTTTCTGCAGCTTAAAAACGTGTCGAGGAAACTTTGGGTTCTCAAAACCGGGGGGCTGCCTAACATAGACCTCCTCCTCTATGTACCCGTTCAGAAAAGCACTCTTGACATCCATTTGAAAAAGCTTAAAACCCTTCGAAGCAGCAAAAGCTAAAAGAATAAGAATGGACTCAAGACGGGCAAAAGGGGCGAAAGTCTCCTCAAAGTCAATACCCTCTTTCTGGCAAAAACCATGGGCAACTAGTCGAGCTTTGTTGCGCACCACAACCCCATCTTCACCTTGCTTGTTTTTGAAAACCCACTTGGTGCCTATGGGGTTGCATCCGGGTGGCAGCTCAACCAGTGTCCAAACCCGATTGCGGACAAAATTCTCAAGCTCTTCTTGCATAGCATTAATCCAATTCGAATGAGAAAGAGCATGAGAAACGTCTCTGGGCTCAAAAGATGTAACAAAAGCCGATTCAACAAACACAACAAGCGAGTCAACAGAAGAATGCAAAGTCCTCTCACACAAATCACCGATGATGAGCTCTGAGGGGTGATCACGCTGAACTGCTTGGGATCCCTGGTGATCTGAAGTCACCTCACCGGAGTCAGCAGATGGCACCTCTAGACTCGACTGAGGGGGCTTGATCGAAGTGGAAGAAGTGATCAGAGGTCCGCCCTCATCCTTAGTCGAAGTCTCAGAAGGTGTGGGTTCTGCAGGCTATGTAGAAGGCCCACCCTCATCAACAGCTGAAGCGTCATCATCTTCCTCGAAGATGGGCTCTCCGAGCTCACCATCTCTAGACAGCTCAAAAGAAGGAGTCAAAGAAGGCAAGGACTCATCAAAAGAAACCTCACAAGTCTCGACAAGCTGCTGGGAGTCGAGGTTCCAAACACGGAAGCCTCGAGAACGCAAAGCATAACCAAGTAAAACTCCATCCCAGCAACGAGACTCAAACTTGTCCAAATGCCCTCCCTTCTTGAGCACAAAGCACTTGCAGCCAAACGCTCGCAAGTGGCTCACCTAGGGCTGTCTGCCAAACCGCAACTCATATGAAGTCTTACCTAAGTAAGCTCGAAGAAAAATGCGGTTGGCCAGATAGCAAGCCGTGTTCATGGCTTCATCCCAAAAGCGCCTAGGAGTCCTGTGCTCATCGAGCATCATCCTGGCCATCTCGACTAGCGTGCAGTTCTTTCATTCCACAACGCCGTTCTGTGGGGGAGTGTAAGGAGCAGAAAACTGGTGATCAAGACCCTGATCACTACAGAAGATGACGAACTGAGAGTTCTTTAACTCAGAGCCGTTGTCAGAGCGAATTGCTCGCATCCGACCATTGTTCTCATTCTTCAGGTTCAAAATCAGGTCATGAACAAATTGGAAAGTCTCATCCTTAGACTCCAAGAAGAAAACCCCTGAAAATCGAGAAAAATCGTCAACGATCACAAGCACGTACCACTTCCCACCGACTGAGCGTACCCGAGCTAGACCAACAGTGTCCATGTGTAACAGCTCTCCCGGGTACGATGTCATCACCTGAGTCACAGGTGAGTGAGAAGCGGCAACCATTTTCCCGTGACGACAGGGATGGCAAACTAGATCCTTCTCCATATTAAGCTTAGGCAATCCTTGGATGAGGTCCATAGAGCTCAATCTGACTAGCAGATCAAAACTCAAATGGCCTAACCTCCTATGCCACTTCTTGAGCTCAGTGGAGGATCCAACAATCAAACAACGAGAAGGGCCAAAAGAACTAGAGATGTCAATCCGAAAAACCTTACCAAAAGGTAAGATCTGGCAAATCAAAGACCCTCTAGAATCAACCACAGAAGAACCGCCCTTCTTAAAACGAACCTCCAAACCATCCTCAAGAAGTTGCGACACAGAAATCAAATTGAAGTTCAAATTTCCAACAAAAGCAACGTTCTTCAAAGAGAAATGGTCAGAGATATGAATTGAGCCAATGCCGTGTACCTTCCCTTGACCACTGTTCCCGAAGGTGATGTATTCCTTAGAGCTCAAGGGAGAGAGACTAAAGAACCATCTGCGATGTCCCGTCATGTGGCGAGAGCATCCTGAGTCAATGATCCAAACGTCCTCTAGTCCCCGATACTGCACAATCAGTGGTCGTAAGGGGGAGCAAATGGTCCGACACCATGTTTAGCAAAAGAACTAAACTAGTGTCGATCCATCTGCTCAAAAGACAGAAAGCAGAAATCATCATATGAATTTGTACCAAAACGCGGCTCAAAGCGCGGTCCACGGTTCTGCCTAAAACCTTGGCCACGAGGTCCAGGACCGTATCCAAAATGTCCTGGAGCTCTGCCGGAGTGAACACCACCCTCCGGAGCACGGGCATGAAAGTCGTCTCCTCTACCACCACCTACACGACGCGGCCTGGCCTCTAGCTTCTCCCCGCGTCGAGGAACTCTCAGTCTACCACCCTGCTGGTAGAACTGCTACTGATCACCACGAGCTCTCTCTGCTCTCTCAACCTGCTTCCTCCTGAAGCAAAACTCCGCAAGATGCCCATCTTTCTGACAAAACTCACAGTGGTAAGTGGGCTTCTTGGGATGTGGTTGAGGCTTGGGGTTCTTGGGCTTGGTGGTATTGGGTGTAGATTCTTTGGTGTGAGAGGGTCCAAGTAGAGAGTCTAGAGAAGTGCGGAGGTGTTTGGGCTTTGGAACCCAGATGGGCTTCTTGGGTGGAGCTTTAGGCTGTTCCTGGAACACTCCATCCTTGGGCTGACTAGCCTGGAAAGACTCAGTGGAGTGAGTCTTGGGGTATCTCTGTTCAAGAGTCATTTTACTCCACTCCACTGCCCGGCTAATGGCACTCTCAAAGTCAGCCTTGGTGTAGGTGTAGCCTACCCCAAACCCATCCTGCCTCTTAAACTGCTGGATCATCATGCCTAGCTGTGGCTCTTAGGCGCTCACCCAACTCAGGATCTAACGGAGGTAAAAGTTCTCATTTTGGACATCAGCTAGCTCCTCTCTCAAGGAAGCTAGTACCTCCACCTGAGACAAGCAGGTCTCACACTCTCTATCAACCTAGACAGACATCTCGGCTTTTAGCTTGATCAACTCCAATCTAAGAGACAAGCAGTTCTCACAGACAGTGGGTGGAACTGATAGTGTTTAAAGCTCTAGCCTAGTCTGCTCTAGCTCAGCTCTAACTATCTACAAATCGCCTAATTGCTCATCACCCTTGGCTTTCAACTCTGCTAAATTAGCTAGATGGGATGGGCAATCAGCACAGGGCACGACAACAGTGGCATGAGCATCTTTCAGCTTTAGCTGAGTGATCTCAAGATCAGTGGCCAAAGTGTCCCTCTCATCAACCCTTTCTGTGTACCTAGACTTCAAAGTCGTCAGGTCACACAACAACACCTCACACTTTGGGCACTCACTGCTATCACCCAAGCAAGGAGAAGAAGATAGACTCTCAATTCTGCCGTTGGACACGGCAAGCTCACTCTCAAGTTCATCTATCCTCTTCCCCTCTAAGCAGTTTTTCCCGATATTTCAACTCTTGACGATTACTTTCAAGTAAATCAACGATTTCACGTTGGTAAGAGGATACCTTTTCATTGTCTTCATCGTCGAAGTCATCGGAGGAGCCCCTTTCTTCCTTATCCCCAAGAGCCATTGAGCAGAAGCTCTTGCGGGATCTTCGGCATAGATGTGAGCGGCTCTTCGGCCTGTCCCTGAAGGCCATGAAGCAGAGGCCTGCCGGATCGTCCTTGTCCTTCCCCTTCCTGATGACAATCTCCTCATCGCTTAAGCTTGATGAAGAGGAAGAAGACGTGGACCACTTGGAGTAGCTTTTCTCCATCTCGGTGAAGAAGACATTGTCGCCCTTCTTGTTCTCATGCCAGTAGTCCTTCAGGGCCTTTCTGAAGAATCTGGTCTTTGGCTTGCCCTTAGTGAAGGAAGAGCTGTCATGCTTGCTAGAGTCGTAGAAGCCACCACCGGTACCCTTCTTGTGACCATTGCGCTTGGGGCAGTCGGCGATGAAGTGACATGGATCACCACACTCAAAGCATCTAGATTCTGTGCCTTGTCTTTTGAACATTCTCTTATCATAGACACGACGCACCCGGTTGTTAAACAGACACAGGTCATCATCTCCTAACGACTCGAGCTGGTCCTTAGTGATAGACATCAAGGAGAACCCAACACATCTCATAAAAGAGGGTTCAGCAGAAGGTGTAGCAAGGGCCAGGGTTTTTGATCCAGAGCCAGTGAGATTTGATCTCAACTGGGTATCAACCTCAGTGGCCTTCAGCTTGCTAAACAACTCAGAAATTGTCAAGATTTCATAAGAAGTGCTTTCAATGATAGAGGATACCTTGATCTCCCAGATCTTAGGGTCCAAGGTATGGAGAACCTTGAGCGCCTGCTCATGATCTGAGACTAACTGAACTCCCTCGGCCTTGTTGGCCCAAAGCTTGTTGATGATCGATTGAAAACGACCAAACAAAGCTTCAACAAATTCACCCGGCTTTTGTGTGAAATTTTCATATTCACGCGGTAGGTCTGATAGAGCCGAGCCTTGACCTAGGCTGTCCCCTCATGATGTGCCTGGAGGGTAGCCCAGATCTCTCTAGCAGTGGTGAGATGGCTCACATGCTCAAATTCAGTGGGACCTAATCCAGAAAACAAAATGTTCACCGCTTTGTTATTGTTCTGATGTTGGGCGATAATATTAGGAGTATTACGCTCAGCAATAGGCAATACTGTGAAAGTAGCGTGAACACAAATGTCCCAAATGTCCGAGCTTTGGCTCATGAGATAGGCTCGCATGCGAGTCTTCCAATAATTATAGCCATAAGCTTCCAAGGACGGGACCTTTCTAGGAGAAGTCATGATCACTACTGGGGTTTAGAACCGGTTAAGGTATGTAAAAACCCTAACCAGGCTCTGATACCACTTGTAGGACCGAAAGTAGCGACCAGAGGGGGGTGAATGGGCGCTTAAAAAATTCTGTCGAATCAATGGCCTGCTCCCAACACCCAACGCACCTCAACAGACTTAGCAGGGAAAAGTAAATATAACAAAGCCTAAAATGATCTAGCCTAAAAACGACCGGTGTCCTAAACAAAGAGACACCAACACAGTGCTTAAGGCAGATTAACAAGGCATTTAAAACATGGACGTATCAAGCTTCACAAAAGTAGATCATCACAGAGGTTTAATTTGAGTGCACGTAAAACGAGGAATCTTACTGTTCAAGGTTGTCTCCTGTTCGGTACTTGACGAAACCTGTTCGAAGTATGCAGTTCCGAAGCTTGTTTTTGCTGAGCCGAAGTATGCTTCGAAGTCGTCGTGTGAAGGTGTTTAACGTGGACAGTGAAGCCTATCCGAAGAGAGCTTCAACAACGAAGGCTGTTACGGCAGTGAAGCTAGAGGAAAACTAAAGCTTTGAACCGAAGTTCGCAGGAAAAATCAGCAGAAGGAAAAAACTGCAAACACCGAGTCCACATGCTTCGAATTGTGAAGCCAAAAACTCCGACGAAGCCCCTACATTAAAAAAAAACAGTAGCCAGTGGAGCCAACTGCGCAGCGAAGCTTTGGAGCAAACCGAGCGATGTGAACTAGGCTGTAGTCTACAAGAAACTAGGCCTGCTACTGAGCACAGCTAGTTGATGTCCTAATAAGCCTATGTTGCGGGCATTTGAGCAGCACACAACTAGGAACCAGCAACAGAAAACCGAGGGCTTCACAAACATCCTTCGCTACGTACCCCAGCGAAGTATACTTCATTATACTTCGAATCGAAGTATGCTTCGAAAGAATGAGATCAGAACAATTGGACTGCAGGGAGATCACAGTCAAGACAACGAAGTACTAGCTTCAGTGGGACCCATGCACTGACCTTCGAATAAATAGAAGAACTCAAAAATGAACAGCCAAGAACACCGCTCAGAGAAACAAGCAAAATCCTTTCTGTTCTTGATCAGAACGCCAAGACAGAATAAACAACAGATAGATTTACTTGGCTGATAAATTGCATACACAATAGCCTAGCCATTCGAAGTACAAGACTAAAGAAAATAGGTTGTAGCTATCTGAAATTATGTGCTAGCTGTAATGATCAATCTTTCCTGCAGCTTGTACGTGAAAGCCAAGAGCAATGCTGCCGCTCTAGGCCATAGGCCCTAGAGGCTAGGATCAAACAAGCCACTACAGAAAAAGAATAAAAGCCCTAGAACCCAGTGAAAATAGCTAGTAGGACAACCTGCTGCTTTCTAGGGAGAACCAAGGAACTAGACAGCCAATCGATCAAAAAACTGTGACACAAATAAAATTTTCTGGCCGTGCAGAACTCAGAAAACAAAATCTAAATCACCACACTCAGAAGATTGCAACACCGCATGCAAAACTAATCGACTGAGATAACAGTAAACAACGACACCTGATGAAAAGATTCTAGACCCAGTTCGCGAAGAACAGAGGCGGCGGAGAGGAAAGCTCCATGAGCAAGAACGCAAAAAGATGACCCAATCCTTTTGATTAGTAAAGTAATTTCAGAAAGGGTAACCCTAACCCTAGGGATTGGGGACCTATTTATAGGCAGCCCAATAGCCTAGGAAAATACCAAAAGACCCTTAGGGTTTTTTACAGACGCTGAAATAAAATGGAAAAGACCAAAATGCTCCTCACTTGTTCAGCGAAAGGAGAGGGTGGAACTTCCGGGAAGTCTTCCGGCTCCTCGACGGCGTCGTAGTCTTCTCGATACGAATAAAATAAATGCAACATTCAATTAAATAATCCAAAATCACACAATAAGCATATGGGTTTTGATTGGGTTAAATTAAGGAAAATAAGTTATTAAGCTTCTGAAAATTATTATATGAATTTTTAAAATGAACTTTGATGGAGTTCGGAATTTTATAAAAAGGAATAAAAATGTACTCTAATGTATTTTAAGCTTCCAATTAATTAATAATAGAAAGTTCAGAATAAACCTACTGTTTCTATTACACCAATATGAAGAGTATAAAAAGATAATTTTTTCTAAAGTTCAAATGGACAAATTTTGAGTTTTATCCTAAAGTGCATTTGAATACTTTATTAAATAAAAATAAATACTCAAAATAAACCTACTGTTTTTATTGTACAAACACGTAGAGAATAAAATTATGAATTTTCTTGAATTTAAATGGTTAATTTTGGAGTTAAAATGAGAAAGATATGAATTTTAGAAGTTTAAAACCATTTCTGGAATTTAAATTAAATCTAAAACAGTTGCCGGTCCACGGTGAGCCGAATCCACTGTGAACCCGCGCACTATGCGCGTGCGCCGGATCGCGGATCGCCGTTGGATCACGATCGGGCGGCTGCGGGCGAGGCGGGGGCATTAAGTGGACGCGGACGACCACGATTAAAACGCCGAACCATTACGCATCGGGTGGCCCAGATTAAATATAGATTTTAAGTATAAACGGATGATCCAGATTAGATCGTACCACTTCGTTGAGATCCAATGGATCTGATTAAACCGAGCGAACACTTTAATCATCACCGTTGGATCAAAATCGCATGGCCGCAGTCGAATCTGACATTTCATAGGTACTCTACCCATGCCGATCATCTTCTCCGGTGACGGCGAGAGCCTAGCGGCCACGGCGAGCGACGGCGGCCAGATCTAAGGGCTAAAATAGAACCAGGGCGACAAGGGGAACATGATGGCCGGCGACGAGCGGGGGCGGTGAAGGTGTTCGGGTCGCTTGTCGGCGAGGCGGTTCCTGCAGTTCTCATCGGTGAAGGTGGGGTGGCCAAGGTTGGGGTGGCGTCGGCGATCACAACGGTGTGGTCGTTGGGATGGGGAAGGACTCCAGTGACGGCGAGCGGTGACAGGAGTGGGGGTGGTGGTGTGGTGCTAAAAACCGAAGTGCGGCGCTCTGGTTTGTTTTTAACGCAATTGGGCGTGCGGGCTGGACGCGGTGGAGGCCAGGGGTTTAAATAGAGGCGTCGGCGGGGGTCAGAGAGGACGCATGCATGGAAAGCCAAGGGGAGGTATTCAATGGCACCGGTGGGGCTTGACCATGCATGCGCAGCGCGATCCTGGGGCGATGGCACGTGGAATAAAGAGGGGAAACGGCCGGTGGGGTGCGGTGGATTGAATGCCGATGTCAATTTAATGGGAGAGGGGCCGGCGAGGCGGATCCGAGGGGCGAGGTCATCGGCCGGCAAGATTTGGGGGCCGTGGCATGAGGTGGATGAGGGGTCTGACGAGCAGGGGCCATAGTCAGCGGGGCGCGGGTGTATGAGTGTGGAAATGGGCGGGGCTGACTGGTGGGGTCAGGCTCGGCCGAGAGGGGGGGTTGGCGCCGACAGGTGGGGTCGAGCTGTCGGGAGCGCCCGTGGAGGGAGAGGGGGTCACTGATGAGTGGGGCCCAGCTGTCAGTGAGGGCCACGGGGAGGGAGTGGGCTAGGCCGGCTGGTTGAGGGAGAAGAGGGGGAAGGGGCCCGTTACTGTTTAAAATTCATTTCTGAATAAAAATAATTGCTGAAATTGGTTTAAAATATTTGGGTTGCTTCTAAGGGTGATAAAAATTTGTAAAAATTCTCAAAAATATATCTTGGCCTTGGGATCATATACAAATTTTTGTAGCCTCTAGTTTGGATATTTCCTCTGGGTTCTAGTTCATTTGGGTGTTACAAACCTATCTGTTGGACCGGAAACGGCGACCAGAGGGGGGGGGGTGAATGGGAGCTTTTAAAATTTCAGACTAACAATAGCCTTCTGTTTTAATTCTGTCTTCTGCGGAACAGGCTTCGAACACACCCTTCGAAGTTCAGGTTCGGAGGTATTTGACGGCTCCGAACACAGGCTTCACAAGGAGCAAAAGTTCAAAGCCAAGAGGACTTCGCTCCACCCACAACCCCAAAAATTCAGCTTCTGCTAAGTCGGTGCAGCCTTCGCAGAAGGTGCCTTCGTGCAGGCTTCGCACCTCACCCTTTGCAAGAGCGGACTTCCCTCTGAGGACTTAGACCAAATACTCAGTGACAGCAACTGGTGCTGGGCTTCGTACTTCGAAGGTCAAACCACACACATAACAGACTTCGCTAAGGGCTTCGATACGGGAAGAAAAACGGGCTTCGATCAGTGCTTCGCTAGTAATCAGCGAGGTCTAGCCTCCAGTCAAACGAAGTGACACACAAGAGATCGAAGCATGAAGCGAGGTATGCATACAAGCTCAAGCAGAAAGTGAACACAGAATCAAGACTTCGATGCTTGAACAGGGAACACAAAAATTGAACTCATAGAACTGAATACACAGTATGTGGTGGCTAGTACAGGAGCTCAACAATGAATGCTCAAAGTGTTAATGCGACCTACCCAGCCCCCACTATTTATAGCCACTATTCAACCATGTGAATTGACTACTTTACCCCTAGGGTTTACATTGGTTTTGTCTCATCAGAACAGAGGGGTACAAAAGGTAGTCTACTTTATTTGGAGGCTTCTTTTGTCAGCTTTGCAGAGGGGACAACGTCAGCTTTTTGCAGAGCAGACACTGTCAGCCTTTACAGTCTTGGATTCTTCTGAAGCCCCCCTTCGCACGCGAGGGGTGCGGTAGCTTCGGTGAGAAGCCTTGAGCCTGATGGCCTTCGCTTCACCGAAGTCAGCCTTCGATACAGTGACGGTTTTGAGCCGAAGCCATCAAAGCCCTTGGGCCTTCGCACCAACACCTTCGGAGTGGACCACCACGGCTTCACAGCTACTCCTAGATCGAACTCCGTCAGTCTGTGTACCGAAGCCATGCATGGCCGAAGTACCTCAAGTCATCCTCACTCCGGAGCCAGCTTCGCTCCGAATCCTGCTTCACTCCGAAGCCCCACCTTCGGAGTACCACCCTTCGAAGTCCCTCCTTCGTCCAAGGCCTCCGCATGAAGCATTCCATGAGCACATCGTCGCAGTGTCTCTCCTCGAGCACACTCCTCGACGAGCCTCACCCGGACCATGCCTTCAATGCACCTCGACTTCTGAGACCTTCTTCGGGTATACCTTCGAGTGTCTCCCTCCAGAGCACACTTCGAACACCTTGCCTCATTGCTGAGGACTTGATCCACCATACTCCGAAGTCACTCCATTCGGAGTACCCTTCGAAGTGCCTCGCCTCTGAGGACTTCATCTTGGAGTACCTTCACCCGGAGTCACACTCCGCACTTACTGCCTTCTCCTGGTGCACCTTGACCCGAGGTCTGACCTCGACCCCTTCGCAGCCTTAGTGACGAAGCTCCCTGCTCCCCTGGCATCAAGCCTCCGCTTGACCCAGGTTCACTTGCTAAGAATCGTCTGTCGCCTCCGAGGTCCCCTGCGCACCAAAAACAAGCAGAAAAGTGTATCCAGTACCCCAGAGACCTCTCCGGGTTAGCAACCTTCGGCACACACTCTGGTGTACCGCCAAAGTACCGAGACCTTCGGTACAACCCAGTCATTGTGTACTGTCAGACCCCTCCGACAGGCACACTCCGCTGCAATAGCTGCAGCAACCAAACCCACCGAACCCTTCGGTGAAACAGCCTCCGAACGCCTTCGAAGAACCAGCCTCCGAACACCTTCAGAGAACCAACCTCCGAACCCCTTCGGAGGGACCCCTTCGAATCAGAGGGTAAAATCTGTCAATCACTCATCACAGACTCCGAAACCAACCCTTGGTTTCTCACTATCCCCTTACAAAGAATCTCGTCCTCGAGATTCGGAAAGTTACTCGAATAGCTCGGGGTATTGGGATTTTAACTCGTCTTCTTTTTCCCATGTGGCTTCTTCGACAGGGTGGTTGTCCCACTGAACCTTGCAGAAACGAACCACACGGCTTCTAGTTACCCTCTCCTTGACTTCTAGAATCCGGATGGGTTTCTCAATGTAGGTCAAGTCTTCTTGGATGTTGAGATGTTGGAGGTCGGCTTGCTCGGCGGGAACACGGAGACACTTCTTTAGTTGAGAGACGTGGAACACATCATGGACTCCTGCCAAAGATGGTGGTAGTTCCAACTAATATGCTACTTCTCCTTGCCGTCGGAGGATCTAAAAGGGTCCGACATAACGGAGTGCTAACTTGCCTCTCATGTTGAACCTTTGGGTGCCACGTAGGGGGTGACTAGGAGGTAGACGTAGTCGCCCTCCTCAAAAGTCAAATCTCTTCGTCGGTTATCGGCATAACTCTTCTGTCAGGACTGGGCTATCTTCAATTTGTCCCTGATGATCTTGACTTTCTCTTTGGCTTCTCGCAATATGTCTATCCCGAATAGTTTCGACTCTCCGGTCTGATCCCAGAGTAGCGGTGTTCTGCACTTGCGCCCATAAAGTGCTTCGAAAGAGGACATCTGCAGGCTGACTTGGTAGCTGTTGTTGTAGGAGAACTCCTCATAAGGCAAGTTCTTTTCCCACATTCTGCCAAAGTCTAGAGCGCAAGCTCGAAGCATATCCTCCAACACCTAGTTTACCCTTTCGGTTTGGCCGTCGGTCTGTGGATGATAGGCGGTGCTAAAGTTTAGCCGGGTGCCGAGTTCTTCTTGAAGATTCTTCCAAAACTTGGAGGTAAACTGACTCCCTCGGTCAAATACGATCTTCTTTGGAACTCCATGCAGGCACACGATCCGGGTCATGTAAAACTCAACCAATCTAGCGACGGTTTAAGTCATCTTGACGGGGATGAAATGAGCCACCTTGGTGAGTCGATCGACGATTACCCAGATAGAGTCATGACCGGCTTGGGTCCTGGGTAGTGCCGTGATGAAGTCCATTCCTATTTCTTCCCACTTCCATTCGGGGACCTTGAGGGGTTGCAACAATCTGGCAGGTCTCTGGTGCTCTACCTTGACTCGCTGGCATGTGTCGCACTTGGCCACATACTCAGCTATTTCCCTCTTCATACTAACCCACCAATATTTCTCCTTTAGGTCTTGGTACATCTTTGTACTCCCAGGATGTATGGAGTATAGAGTTTCATGGGCCTCTTGAAGGATGAGGGCCTTCAACTCTGGCTTGTCGAGCATGCATATCCGGTTTCCGAACTAGATGGTACCATTCTCGTCCTCAGAGAATCCTGGGGCTTTACCTTTCCTCATATTCTGCTGGATCGCTAAGATGTCCGAGTCTTCCTTCTGTGTCTCATGGATCTGGTCCATTAAAATCGGTCTGGTTTCTAGGGCAGCTGTTGACACAGAAATGCGCCCCCACACTTGGGCCGGTTCAACGTCCAAAAGTATCGCAATGATACTGACGCCGCATTCCGACTACCCTAGATAGTGACAAGGGATTTGGAGTCGCCAGGCAATCAGATAAATATTTAATATTTTAACCCAATTGGCCAAAAGTATTGATAGCAATGTAAACAGCAACAAAATGACCAAAATACCTGGAATCGGCCAATTCGGAGGCCGATTCGGAGTTATAGCAGATGCTGGTCCGAAGGGTCCTTGGGACACATTCGGCCTCAAGCCTAGTTAGACCGGAGGTACAACCCCGGTCAGACCGAAGGGCTGCGAAGGGGCTTCGAGCGGTCTCCCAAAGGTAGATGCGAAGTACGGCTCTAGCGGTCTGACTGGCGAAGCTTCGTCAGTCGGACCGACCGTGGTACCCCGGTCACACCGAGCGAAGGGATCTCGGGGTATCGACCTTCGAGCGTGTGGAGATCCAGCGCACAGGGCTTCGGAGGTTAGGGCTTCGACGGGTTCGGACCTCGGCTTCGACGCACCCGATGCAAAGGGTCTTGGTCAGACCGGTGGAGTACCATCGGTCGGACCGACTGTTGCCGACAATAGCATGACGAAGGTGCTCCGGTCAGACCGGTACCTTAACGCCGGTCGGACCGAAGTAACAGACCCGATCTATTAAGCCTCGGTAAACATAGCAAACAATCTCCAATTACTCCCAAACTTCGCAGGGATGTTTAAGAAGGCAATTGACCTGCAAAAACAGTAAGAGATCAAACACAATTCGGCCAGAGGGCCGAATTGCCAGGTAGGGGGGAAAACTGATAAAAAAGGATAGCAATTCGTTACATGGATTAACGGGAGGTTCACAAGAGAACTAGCAAGGGTTACCGTGATTACGGATGCGGCAGACGGAGGGCTTTCAAGCAAACCCACGAAGATGTGGAAAAGTAAAGAAAGTAAATACGATTCAAAGCTAGGGCCTTGGATTGGTATCTTGGAGAGAGAGTGCCTTGAATCGACCTTGCCCTTAGTATTTATAGGGGGGTGGGCTAGTTATCCCTAGCTAGAGATGGAGTTAGATGCGTCCAAAACTCTGTTGAGATAAGTTTTGGGCGAAAATACCTCGAATCCTATTCGGATCCAAAATCCAGACCCTGACCGGTCTGACCGAGCCCATGGGTCTGGTCTGACTGGACTTGGCCGGTTCGACCGACCTACCATAGCCGGTCAGACCGGCCTTTGCCAGATTGACATATTTTCGGTCATAAATACTATTTTTCAGTATTTGCCTAGTTTGACCATTAATTCCATTTTTTGCTATAAACACATGCCCCCTGCCTTTTAGCAAACTTAGTGAGCTAAAAGCACGACGGGCCTTGGGCAATACCTGCAATATCGGCCTTTTAACACTTCAAGCGTTTTGCCACACACTTGGGAAGTACTTTTTTAAATATCTACCATTCAAAGCCCTTCGAAATCGCTCTCCTTGTAAAGATTCCAGGACATATGCATTGCCCGGAGCGATTCCGACTACCTTAAAAGGTCCTTCCCAACTAGGTGACCATTTACCGAATTTTGAACTCCTAGTGCCCAACGACAAAATCGTCTTCCACACCAAATCATTGATTTGAAACTATTTTGCCTTGACCTTCTTGTTGTAGGCCCTAGCTACTCTTCTTTTATCTCTCTCTATTGCCTCCAGAGCCTTCAACCTCTTATCGGTCACCTCTTCTAAATTATCCTTTAGAAGTGTCTCATATTCGTCGACCGATAAGCCATCTTGCTTAAGAAATCTAAGTGAGCCAAGATCCACCTCTACCGGTAGAACGACTTATTGTCCATATACTAACTCATAAGGACTGACTTTAGTGGCACCATGCTTTGCAACTCTACTAGCCCATAGAGCTTCAGAAAGTACCTCGTGCCACCTTTTTGGAAACTCCTCAATCTTTTTCTTGATCAATTTAATTACAATTTTGTTACTAGACTCGGCCTGACCATTGGCCTGAGCATAATATGGGGAAGAGTTTACCAATTTGACCCCATAGTATTCGGCAAAGTCCATCACCTCTTTAGCAACAAAAGAAGTACCTTGGTCCGTAGTGAGAGTTTGGGGAATGCTGAATCTATGTATAATGTGTTTCAAGATGAAATCAATTACCTCATTGTGAGTCATGTTCTTGAGTGGCATGGCCTCAGTCCATTTGGTGAAGTAATCTGTTGCCATCAACACAAACCGATGCCCTTTCGAAGACGGAGGATGAATTTGGCCGATGAAGTCTAAACTCCAACCTCGGAACGGCCATGGTTTGATAATAGGATTAAGTGTCGATGCGGGCACTAGCTGAATATTCCCAAACTTCTTACAAGCTTCGCACCATCTATAGTACCTAAAACAGTCTTCAGTCATAGTCGGCCAATAAAAACCTGCCCTTTTGAGCATCCAACTCATTTTTGGGGCCGACTGATGAGTACCACAAAGCCCTTCATGTACTTCACCTGCAGAAACTCTATCCTGATCGGGGTCCAAACACTTCAAAAGCACCCCAACAATAGTTCGGCTATACAACACATCATCGAGCAAAACAAATTTGAAAGCCTGTCGCCGAACTTTCTGATCAACCTTTTGGCTCTGGTTTCTCAAATATTGGACGATTGGGACCCTCCAATCATCCTCACTAACTAGAGGAGCAATGGAAAAATTCCCGCTAGAACTGGCCTCAAGATTTATCATTTGGACCTGCCCCCCGAGCACTAAACCTTCCTGACAATGGTCGGTCGGACCGGCCCTATTGGCCCGGTTCAACCGACTATTGCCAGTTGTCTGGCACAATTTGGTCTGACTGTCCTAACATGGTCGATCAGACCGGGTATGCAAGGGCGGTTGGACCGTGCCCACAAAGCTAGTTAGACCGACAGTAGTACCCTCGGGTGTTACGTCATCTCCAAACATTGGCTTTTCCTGTGCACAAAATTTACCTCTTCTGATTTGATAGCCTAATGCTTGTTGAGCCAAGTAATTTGTAAGTGAGTTGGCCTCTCTAGACACATGAGTAATCTCAAAATCATTAAAAGTAGAAATTAAGTCTAAACACTTGTCCAAGTAGCTATTTAGCAAACCGTTAAAACATTGGGCAAGCTTGGCAACTTGTTGCACGACTAATAAAGAATCGCCATATGCGTGAACATATTTCACACCCATTGAGTTTAACAACTCAATACCTAGCAATAGGGCCTCGTATTTGGCTTGATTATTAGTCGAATGAAATTCCAAACGGGCCAAGGTTTCAGAGTGCATACCACTTGGTGATACGAGTACCACTCCAACACCTTGGCCATTTTTGCAAGCCGAACCATCGAAGTACAGTTTCCATGGTAATACTTCAATCAAAGCGACTTCATTGCCCCAATTGACATCTACGTGGTGATCCACTATAAAATTATCAACGACTTGGCCTTTCATAGCTTTCAACAGTTCATAAGCCCAATCATATTCGATTAACGCATACGCCCACTTGCCGATTCTACCACTTAGAATCGGCTTTTGCAACATGTATTTTATGACATCTGTTTGGCAAGTGACAATACATGTGCTAGGGAGAAGATAGTGACGTAATTTGCTACACGCATAATAGAGGGATAGACACAAATGCTCCACAAACACATACCTTGTCTCGGCGTCCAGAAGTCAATGACTCAAGAAGGTGATGATGTACTCTTTCCCTTCGATGTATTGGGTCAACATGGCTCTAATCGCACTCTCCTCCGTGGCAATATAAAGTTGAAATGGGATCCCGACCTTCGGTGCCCTTACCACTGGCAGCGTCGATAAACACTCTTTGATTTTCTCAAACGCACGTTGCTGGCTTCCCCCCCAAGTGAACTCGGCTTCATTTTTTAGCCGGAGTATTGGGACGAAAGCATCAATCTTTTGAGACAGGTTAGATATAAAGCGTCGCAAATAATTAACCTTGCCTAGCAATTTCTGCACATCTTTCTTACATGTCGGCGCTACACATCCTCTAATTTTCTCAAGCCTCTTGGGATCAATTTCAATGCTTCTTTCTTGAATCATGAATCCCAAGAACTTACCCACCAACACACCAAAAGCACATTTGAGCGGGTTCATTTTTAAGCTATACTGGTGCATTCTTTCGAAAGCAACTCTCAAATCGGCGAGGTGGTTCTCCATAGCGTTCGATTTGACCACAACATCATCTATATAAACTTCTAACATAACCCCTAGCAAGTCATGAAAGATTAAGTTCATGGCACGTTGGTATGTGGCGCCAGCATTCTTTAAACCAAACGTCATTACTACCCACTCAAACAAACCAACAAAACCTGGGCAGCGAAAAGCCGTTATAAAAACGTCTTCTTCGGCCATAAAGATTTGATTATAACCAGCGTTGTCAATCAAGAAAACTTAGTACCTTATGTCCCGAGGCATTGTTGATCAACATGTCGGCTATCGACATGGGATACTCGTCTTTCGAAGTAGCCTTGTTCAAATCCCTGAAATCGACACAGATGCGGATCTTGCCACTCTCTTTCTTCTCAACAGGCACGATGTTAGCGACCCATTCCACGTACCTGCATGGCCTAATAAAACCTACTGCTAATAGACGTTCAGTCTCCTCTTTAACTCAGTCATAGATGGCCGAATTGAAGCGGCACGACAGCTGTTTATAAGGCCTAAATCCAGGTTTGATGGGGAGCTGATGCTCAACAAGATCTCGGCTTAGCTCGGGCATCTCGCTGTAATCCCATGCGAAGCAATCAACATACGATCAAAGCAATTTTATTACTTCGGCCTTTACATCATTATTCAGATTCTGATTTACAAACGTCAGCCTTGGAACACTACCATCTCCTATGTCTACTTGTTCCAAAGGATCGGCCAACGAGAATCCTTGAGCTAATTTCTCTACCTGGCTAAAATCTTCGATAGCTTCGGTGATATTGTCTTGAGAAGACCGATACTGCTCCACGCGAGACTTTAGCCAATCAAGATTAGCACTAGACATTCTCCTATCTTAGACACAACCGAGCCACACCGGCCGACTTCACGGAAATAGGAACGAACCTCCCCTCTGATACGCTGACAAAGTCATAATCCGAGAGGTCCTGTCTCGACAAACACTCTATCTCATCATGGGTGGCGTCGCTAGATGCATCGGCCAAACTAACATGGGACGATGTATCAGCGTACACTATCTCAACTTCGTCGCCATCCCATTGCATGAAGCACTGATGCAAGGTGGATGGCACGCACTGATTTGTGTGGATCTAGTCATGCCCAAGCAATACATTATAGTTGCCCTGTACGTTGACGATGAAGAAAGCGGTAGGTAGCGTCTTGTTTCCCACTGTCAGTTCTAGGGACAATACCCCCTTGGCTTCCGTCGTGTCGCCGTTGAAGCTGTTGAGGGTGACATTGTTTTCTTCAGGTCGTCTTCATCTTTTCCGAGCTTCCTTAGAAGGGAGTACGGCATTAGGTTCACGGTGGTGCCACCATCGACAAGCATCTTCGAGATGGCCTTCCCGTCGATGTGCCCTCTTATGTAGAGGGCTCTGAGGTGATGGTTCGTATCTCCGGGCTTCTCGAATATGGCGTCTCATGGGCCGAGGTCTAGCTGAGCGACCCCGGCCTCCTCCTGCAGTGGAGCGAACTCGAAAGGCAACATGACGACGCTGACGTCCATCGCTTGAGGAGCAGGCCCCACGGAGACGGTAGTGTAGTCGTCCTTGAGTAAATCGTCTTCATCGGAGCTAACAACGGGGGTCGAGTCATCGACTATGACTGGCCTGGGTCTCCAGAATTTCCTCACAGTGGGCCGAGGACGGATTTCCTCAAAATGTGCGTCTCGTGCCTCCTCATCCTTCTCTTCTCTTATCTCCTGTGCGTGCAAGTGTTGCAACCTCCTCTTTTGTGACTTGGATATCCCTGAGGGCGCCCATGATGGCTGAAGATGGGTGCCGGGTGCCACGGTCTTGCTTCTAACATTTTTAGCCGAAGGGGACTTGCTTGTGTCGGCCTCGAGCACCTTGCATTTGTCATGAAAGGTCTCCTGCTCCTGATCGGTTGGACCGGCCATGGCGGGCTTGTCAGACCAGCCTGTGCCGAAAATCGTCGTAAGACCGGTCAGACCGGCCACAATAGGCCGGTCAGACCGAGCTTCGGCCGGGTCTTCGCGCATTCCTGTTGGGGTATCCTTTGGGATTGGGACCTCCTGGGATCCAACCCTGATGACTATAGCCTCCGAGGCATCTCCACATTCACCCCTTCCGGCGACACCTCGCGGAGCTTGGTTCTAGGGCACTATGGACAGCCGATGAACAATGTTGTTATCCTGTGTCGGAGTGTAAGTGTTCATAGCCGAACATTTCACGAAGTTCTCCGGTGGTGGTGGCCAAGCCAGAGCCATCGTCCAGCAGTAGGGCGGTGGCATCAGAGGCTCTAGCGGCCTTGCCCACTGAGTGTCGAACCCGTTGTCTAGTTGGGAGTCCGGCCACGTCGATGGTACCTCGGACCAGACCAGCGAGGGGTCCTGCCAAGCTGGAGGTAAATTAGCCCATGGCGGAGGTGGGCCCAACCACTAGAGGCCGAGTCCCTCCGGAGGCTGCAAACCACTTGAAGGAGGTGTGTTCGGCCACCGAGGCTCGAAGCCTCCCAGAAACAAGGGCTAAGCCGGAGGAGGGTTCGACCAATGAGGTCCAGACCCTGTCGGAGGTTGGGACCAACCCGGAGGGGGGTTCGGCCACTGAGGTCCGAACCTTGCCAACTGCTGCATCCACTCCGAAGGAGTGTTCGGACCTTGAGGCCCGAACTCATCACTCATGAGGCTCATCCTCCTATGGGGCTTCGACCGTCCTGAATCCCATGGGCGAACACCATTTTTCTCGGACCTTCGCTGGTGCTTGTCCAAGAGCATATTGTACGTCACCTTTGGCTTTTTGCGATGTTTGTCCGAAGATGATTACTTAATATTTTCTTTCCACACTCCCACCTCCGAATTTTTTGGTACAAGTGTACGTGCGTGAGCGTCTCCTATGACGATCGCCTTTCCCTTAGCCGACTCGGCCTGCTCTAGCCGAATCAACACCTTCTTCCCTTCTAGATCAACATTGTTCATGGGGAAAGGGTCTTTGTCTAATTTCATTTTTGGATTTGCTTCTATTTTCAATCGTCCTTCCTCTATGGCCGATTGTACCTATCGACGAAAAACATTGTAATCGTTAGTGTAGTGAGAATGCGAATCATGCCACTTGTAGTAGGTACGCTTTTTTAACTCGTCGACGGATGGCATGACTTGCCCTTTCGGCAGCCGTAGAAGTTTATTTTTTAATAGGAAATCAAATATCTTATCACATTTAGTTACGTTGAATGAATATCTAACTTCATTAGGCCGACTCTTAGAGGGAGATGGCCGCAATTCGGAGCAGGTGACGGGCCTGGACTTCGTGCTCCAAGTCCATTCGACTATGTAGGTATCAGCCGGATCTTCTTCCTCCTCGGATCCTTCCTCGTCGGAGTGTTCCATAGTGTGGATCTCAGCCCTTGGTTTGTTAAAAGTTTTAACAAATTTTCTATCTTTGGCTCGGCCTTCCTGGACCAGAGCCTGTTGCAATACCTAGCTAACGTCACAGAGGTTTTGATTGTCCATACGCTCCTTAATTTCTGCCCGTAGGCCATTGCATACTAGATCTGCTAGATCCCTTTCCGATATGTTTAGGCTAAAACATTTATTCCTGGTATCTCTAAAGCGTTTAACATACTCAGAAACACTTTCGCTGGATTTTTGCCTAATCGCCGTGAGGTGTGATAGCCTAAGCTCGGTCTCGCCTGTGTAGAAATAATCATGAAACTTCTGCTCTAGTTGAGCCCATGTCTGTACGGAGTTCGGTGGAAGCGCCAAAAACCAAGTAAATGCAGTGTCGGACAATGACAGGGAAAATAACCTGAGTTTTAATGCATCTGATCCGCTAGCTTCGCCACATTGTGCTAAAAACTGGCTAATGTGTTCTAATGTGGATTTACTACCCTCGCCATCAAATTTCGTGAAATCCGGGACTCTATAACCGTGAGGGTACGAAATAGTGTCAAAGTGGCCGGGATATGGTTTTCGATAAACTCTAGCTCTATCCTGAGGCACAAAGCCGGTGCATTCCCTAAATAGTGTGCAAATACGCTCCTTGATATCGTCGTGATCTAATGCTTGCGCGCACCTTTCATGTGGTGGCAGGATGCATGGTGGTATATCGACATGCTCTGGCCTACGCTGTGGTGTGGGAGTATGCAGTGCAAGTGGCGGCGATAGAGCAGGTATGGGCGCAGGCGGCGGTGGTACCTGGTAAGCTGGGTTTGCCTGCCCATAGGAGTAGTTATGTGTTTCGGCTATGGAGGAAGTAGCCGGAAACGTGATGGTCTTCCCAGTATTACCGTCGGTTCTGCTATAGATATGCTGTGTTGGCGGAATACTAGTAATTGGTGCTAGTGAATCGGCCTCAGTAAAACCGAATCTTCTAAACACTGCTGCCACTTGCGAGATAATTGTGGGTTCTAGTTTATTGGCTAGCGAGGCGCTAACCACTTGATCAACAGACGAAGCTATCCTCTGGTCTACTTGTGAGGCGGTTAAAGGGGGTGATGACGGGCGTACCTGGCCCAAGTTGAGGTTGTCGCGCACGACGAAGCCCGAGCACGTCTTTATGCAATCTCTGAGCATCAGTTCTTTGAGTTCTCTCTTCTTCGCTTCGATCTTTGCTCAGTCTTCCTTAGATATGTCCACCATGGTGGGTGTTATAATGTTGCGGTCGTCGATGTCCACGCTCCCCACAATGTTCATTAGCGATGTAGTGGGAGTAGACGTAGTAGATGTACCCGCCGCTAATGTAGAGGTTGTAGTCATGGTTGGCGTTGTCCCCAGCAGAGTCGCCAGAAAGTGTGTTGACGTAGAAATGCGCCCCCGCACTTGGGCCGGTTCGACGTCCAAAAGTATCACAACGATACTGACGCCGCGTTCCGACTACCCTGGATAGTGACAAGGGATTTGGAGTCGCTAGGCAATCAGATAAATAAATAATATTTTAACCCAATTGGCCGAAAGTATTGATAGCAATGTAAATAGTATCAAAATGACCAAAATACATGGAATCGGCCAATTCAGAGGCCGATTCGGAGTTATAGCAGATGCTGGTCCAAAGGGTCCTTAGGACACCATCGGCCTCAAGCCCGGTCAGACCGGAGGTACAACCCCGGTCAGACCGAAGGGCTGCGAAGGGGCTTTGGGCGGTCTCGTGAAGGTAGATGTGAAGTGTGGCTCTGGCGGTCTAACCGGCGAAGCTTCATCGATCGGACCGACCGTGCTACCCCGGTCACACCGAGCGAAGGGATATCCGGGTATCGACCTTCGAGCGGGTGGAGCTCCGACACGAAGGGCTTCGGAGGTAAGGGCTTCGACGGGTTCGGACCTCGGCTTCGGCACACCCGATGTGAACGGTCTTGGTCAGACCGGCGGTGTACCGTCGATCGGACCGGGTATTGCCGACAACGGCATGACGAAGGTGCTTCGGTCAGACCGGTACCTTAACGCCGGTCGGACCGAAGTAACAGAGCAGATCTATTAAGCCTCGGTAAACATAGCAAACAATCTCCAATTGCTCTCAAACTTCGCAGGGATGTTTAAGAAGGCAATTGACCTGCAGAAACAATAAGAGATCAAACACAATTCGGCCAAAGGGCCGAATTGCCAGGTAGGGGGGAAAACCGATAAAAAAGGATAGCAATCCATTACGTGGATTAACGGGAGGTTCATAAGCGAACAAGCAAGGGTTACCGTGATTACAGACGCGGCAGACGGAGGGCTTTCAAGCAAACCCACGAAGATGCGGAAAAGTAAAGAAAGTAAATACGATTCAAAGCTAGGACCTTGGATTGGTATCTTAGAGAGAGAGGGCCTTGAATTGGCCTTGCCCTTAGTATTTATAGGGGGTGGGCTAGTTATCCCTGGCTAGAGATGGAGTTAGATGCATCCAAAACTCTGTTGAGATAAGTTTTGGGCGAAAATACCTCGAATCCTATTCGGATCTGAAATCCAGACCCTGACCGGTCTTACCGAGCCCATGGGTCCGGTCTGACCGGACCTGGCCAGTTCGACCGGCCTACCATAGCCAGTCAGACCGGCCTTTGCTAGATTGACATATTTTCGGTCAAAAATACTATTTTTCAGTATTTTCCTAGTTTGACCATTAATGCCATTTTTGCTATAAACAACAGCGAGATACGCTCTGGTGGTGATCCCTAGATTCAACCTTTCCATCTCCTTGTATAACAATGGGGCCTGGTCTTGCACCATGATGGCATTATAGTACCCTTTTTGGCTTAGGGCATCTGCCACCACGTTTGCCTTGCCTGGATGATAGTGGATGCCTAAGTCATAATTTTTGATCAACTCCAACCACCTTCTATGTCTGAGGTTCAGGTCTGGCTGGGTGAATATGTACTTGAGGCTCTTGTGGTTGGTGAAGACCTCACACCGATTACCTACAAGGTAATGTCTCCATATCTTCAAGGCATGAACCACGGCTACCAATTCCAAGTCGTGGGTCGGGTAATTTAGCTCATGCGGCCATAGCTGGCGAGAGGCGTAAGATATCACCTTCCCGTCTTGCATTAAGACACACCCCAACCCTTGGCGAGAGGCATCACAGTAGACGTGGAAGTCCTTCCGGATGTCCAGAAGACTCAGAATCGGGGCTGACACGAGCTTTTTTCTTAAGGGTCTGGAAGCATTCTTCGCAATCTAGAGTCCATTCGAACTTTACTTCCTTCTGCAGGAGTCTTGTCATGGGCTTGGCTATCTTTGAGAAGTTTTTGATGAACCGACGGTAATATACGGCCAGTCCAAGAAAACTCTGGATCTCAGTCATGTTCGTGGGTTGTAGCCAATTAGTCACTGCTTCTATGATGGTTGGGTCCACGGCTATCCCTCCGGCGGATATGACATGACTGAGAAACTTCACCTTGGACGACCAAAATTTGCACTTGCTGTATTTGGCGTATAATTGCTACTCCCTTAGCTTTTCGAGGGTCAGCCGGAGGTGAGTTTCATGCTCTTCCTTGGTTTTGGAGTAGACGAGGATATCATCGATGAATACCATGATGAACTTATCAAAGAACTCCATGAATACATTGTTCATCATGATCATAAAGAAGGCCAGGGCATTCGTGAGTCCGAATGACATCACTGTATACTCGTAAAGTCCGTAGCGGGACGTGAAGGCGGTCTTGGGGATGTCTTCTTCCCTAATCCTCAGCTGGTGATAACCTGACCTGAGGTCGATCTTGGAGAACACCAAGGATCCCTTCAGTTGATCGAATAGATCGTCGATCCGAGGCAGTGGTTACTTGTTTTTGATGGTCACGTCATTCAAGGCTCTATAATCCATGCACATCCTCTTAGTCTTATCCTTCTTCCTGGCGAAGATGACCGGTGCACCCTAGGGTGAGGTACTTGGTCGGATGTACACTTTTTGTTCTAGGTCTTTGATATTGCTCTTAACTTCGGCTAGTTCATTGGCGGCCATCCGGTATGGGTGCTTGGGGATTGGGGTGGTCACGAGGACAAGTTCAATTCTGAATTCGATGTCCCGCTTGGGAGGCATTCTAGGCAGGTCTTCCGGGAAGACGTCCATGTATTCGCTGACCACGGGCACTTCCTCTAGGGCTAGCGAGTGAAGGGATACCCCGGTAGAACCACGGTTGGTCATCTGAAAAGTGATGGCATCGCCTTTGGGGTTGGTCACGGTGACGGACTTACTGGCGCAGTCGATTACCCCCTTGTGCTTCATCAACCAGTCCATCCCTAGGATGAGGTCGAGTCCGATGCACTCGATGAGAACTAGCTCAGCCCAGAATAGTACCCCTTGGATTTCTATCCTTACCTTCGGGTTGAACATGTTAGCTAGGGTTTTCTTGCCGGGGGTGGCAATCATCATGGGGGTGGGCAGAGGGAGTACTTCCAAGTCATTTGTTTTCACAAAGCCTTCAGATATGAAGGAGTGTGTTGCCCCAGAGTCAAATAGTACTATTGCAGGTATGGATTTCGTGATGAACATACCGAGTATGACTTAGGGAGCCTCCTGAGCTTCTTCCGCACTGATGTGGTTGACGTAGGCATGCACTGCTTGGTTGGTCCCTTCTTTCAAGCAGTTGAAGCAGACGACCGGCTTGCCGTTGCGGTCCCTCATGATCAGGGCCTTGGCGGCGGGCGCCGGTTGAGTGGCCGGAGCTGATGGAGTGGGGCGAGGATGCCCGGCATTGGATCCACTGGTGGCTTGTGGTGGCCTATAGATGGGCCGAACATTGTAGGCGGGTGTCGGCGGCGGAGGGACGAAGCAGGGCCTCTGAGGGTTCGTCGGATGATGCTTGAACGCGATCATCTTCCTCTTCTTGAGGTTCAGCTTGTTTTGCTCAGTCTCTTGGATGAGCGCCTTGTTCACCAACCGCTGGAAGTCGGTGTAGTCGGTGGCGACGAGCTGAATGGAGAGCTCATCCTTAAGTCCCCGGAGGAACATAGCCTAGCGGAGGGCGTCGGTGCACACTTCTTCTGGCGCATAGCGGGCCAAGCGGTTGAACTCATGGAGGTACTCCATGACAGTCCAGCTTCCCTGCTACAGGTCCCGGAACTCCTGCTGCTTAACTGCAACGACTCCGGTGGGGACGTGGGCAGCGCAGAAGGTGATGGTGAACTCCGCCCAAGTCACCTCATGGTCCTCCAGCTGGGACTCACGGTAGTTGTCCCACCACTCCGCGGCAAGACCCTGGAGTTGGTGAGTGGTGAACGCCACTCTCTCCCGGTCGGTGCAGGGGAGGAGGTCCAACTTCTTCCCAATGGTCTGGAGCTAATCTCCGGCCTCCATGGGGTTTGTCGTGTTGGAGAAGATAGGGGGTCGTACGCGCAAAAACTCTGAGAGTTGAGGCGCGGGTGCGGGAGCTGGTGCACGTGGGATGGGCTCCACGTTCTGTTGTTGCAGCCTGTCCAACTATGCCTGTTGGTGCTGCATTTGAGTGAGGAGGGCGATGATCAGCTGGTTTTGATTTGCCATCATTTTTGCCAAGGTGGGATGGTTGGCGGATGGTGGCCCAGTCCGACGTTGGCCCGTGGAGCCCCAGTTGGGCACAACACTCTCGGGCAGACCGTTGCTTGCCCCTTCTCCATTGTTGGACATGGTGTTCTGGTTATCGGCCATCTTCTGAGCACACAAAATTTTAGTCATAAGATAAAAACTTTTTAAAAATAAATTCACCCAAAAACAGCCTAGAGGGGCTCACATATATAAGTGGTAAAATGTTTATTACATCAAAGTTCTTATTCTAATCCACCCACAACACAAGCTGTTGCAGGTGGTACCGCATCCACAAAATTATTTAAACATCAATCAACGAGGACTATCGCCTACTCACCATCTAGGGTGGTCTCCGTGCTCTCGGAACCACGAGGGTCTTGAGGGACGGTGGGCTCGAGAAAGTTCTCGATGATAGGGTCGGCGACGACGGCGGGGCGTGAAGCAGGGGCGTTGGAGCTGGACGGTCCGGCGGGCGTGGGGTGTGGTGGGATCCTGTTGGGGCGAGGGGTGGGCTCGCGGATGGGCTTCTTCCTCCTCAGAACAAGGGGAATCGTCTCTGCGATGTCCTTTTACAGCTGTATAATCTTACGCTACAGCTCACCATTTTGTTGGATCAAGATCTTCGTCTCCCGACGAAGGAACTCAACCGCCTCGTGATGCTCCTCGGCATCGAGCATGGCCACGGTGTGGAGATCATCCATGGCCTGGAGAAGACGCGTCTGCAGGCCATGACCGGATCGCGGTCGGAGTGGACTCCGATGTAGATACTGTGGTGGGCGTCGGGAGTGTGCTTCGGCACAAGTCGAAAGGACGAGTTCTGAAGACGATCATCGTAGATCATCATTAGCTCCATGAGGGCTTGGAGGGCGACGCATTGGCACGCGACATCGAAGGTCAGGCCCCCAAGCGCTACCGTGAAGAACGGCAGGTGATCACCAGATCCATGGATGGTGAGGGAGACGTTACACAATCCCACGAACTCCTCCATGTAGACGCCACGGAATTCGGGCTCGAAGAGGAACCCGAGGAAGGTCACCATCATCCGGAGCTCCCGGACGAAGCCCTCGGAGTGGCGGCAGAAACTGTGGACTTGGTACACTGGCATCTACAAAAACAACAAGTTGAAGAGAATTAAGGGAAGGAACAAAGTTATGAAGTAGCTTTCCGCGAAATAGATTTTATCAAAACTAAGTGTTAGGCTGGTCCGTTTGGCTTCCTACAGTCAAGTCGGCTCTGATACCATCTTGTGACGCCCCGATTTAACAAATCAGAACATTATTGAATTTCCAAAGAAAAACAATAATAACAAGAGGTTCATCATGCGATAACATACATACGGGTAATCGTTCGTGGTACGCAGACCACATTATTAGATAAGTGTAAAAATAAAATAAACATCAAAAATAAATAGCATGACGAACGTCTTCTTTAGGATCTTCTTCTTGACTGGGTCGCTACTCCAGACCATCCTCCTCATAGTAGCAGCCTTTGAAGTGTGTGTCCAACGGGTATGAGTACAAAAAGTACTCAACAAGCCACCGCGAATGCAATAGTAATGCCGGATAATAACAAAGGAAGAATAATGGCTAAAAGTGAGGAAAAGTACATTATTCAGTTATAGCATTTAGTGTAGTCAAATTTAATCATGCAGAATATTAAACATGAACATCATAATATCATGTAACTCGAGGAGTACGTTTTCCCTCCTCGCTCAACAGTCCTTATATGTCAAAATCATCATGCACATTCATTAAAAGTAAACTAACTGTGGGATGTCACGCAACCCGCCCTTGACCGTGGGCTCGGCTTTTCGAAAAGATTTAAAACTCTGATCAGAGGTGTACCACTGTACCCACAAGGCACGCACTAATCCCATACACCAAAGTGTAACGAGATGACCCATACCACGGGAACTTGTGCCAAAACCTCAGCATGAAATGCTCCAAGCGATAATCACCCGCTCTAGGTTTCGCCGGCACGCCAGGCCGCATCCCGGCTAACGCCGCACCCCTTTTGCGCCACGTCGGTACAAGCCACCCATAGGTGCTGCTTGACCCATCTCCAAGTGGTGCCTCACATTGGAACACTCCATACCTTAGTTAGGACTTACCCACTAGACTTGTGGTTAGTACAGAAATGTATTGCAACGGATCCCGCAGACCAGTCCTTATAGTGCCCCGGGTGCTACCGACCAATGCCCTCGCTTGCACCCGGAACCCACCATGCATACACTTAACCATAACTCTATCACCAACAAAATTCTAGAGATGAGAATAACGGGGATCATATAGTAGATTCCAAATCGCTACGACTCATTTTTAATCTATAGCAATTGTGTCGATACATCAGACACTATCTACTAGTACTAATAATATGGTGATGAGGAGTTTAGGCTAGATAGCATGGCTTGGGTTGCACACCAAGGTCGGCGATCTAAATAAATATAATGTATGGCTTTCATTTGACTAATGCATGTATAACTTATGTGTTTTAGCGATAGTTTAAGAAAACTAGGTTCAATATACTCAAAAGATTGGTTTGGTGACTTGCCTTGTTCAGCGAAAGAAGAGGGAGGAACTTCCGGGAAGTATTCCGGCTCCTCGACGGCGTCGTAGTCTTCTCGATATGAATAAAATAAACGCAACATTCAATTAAACAATCCAAAATCACACAATAAGCATATGGGTTTTGATTGGGTTAAATTAAGGAAAATAAGTTATTAAGCTTCTGAAAATTATTATATGAATTTTTAAAATGAACTTTGATGGAGTTAGGAATTTTCTAAAAAGGAATAAAAATGTACTCTAATGTATTTTAAACTTCCAATTAATTAATAATAGAAAGTTCAGAATAAACCTACTGTTTCTATTACACCAATATGAAGAGGATAAAAAGATAAATTTTTCTAATGTTGAAATGGACAAATTTTGAGTTTTATCCTAAAGTGCATTTAAATACTTTATTAAATAAAATTAAAATACTCAAAATAAACCTACTGTTTTTATTGTACAAACACGTAGAGAATAAAATTATGAATTTTCTGGAATTGAAATGGTTAATTTGGGAGTTAAAATAAGAAAGATATGAATTTTAGAAGCTTAAAACCATTTATGGAATTTAAACTAAATCCAAAACAGTCGCCGGTCCACGGTGAGCCGAATCCACCATGAACCCGCGCACTGTGCACATGCACTGGATCACGGATCGCCGTTGGATCACGATCGGGCGGCTGCGAGCGAGGCGGTGGCGTTAAGTGGACACGGACGACCACGATTAAAACGCCGAACCGGTACGCATCGGGTGGCCCAGATTAAATACAGATTTTAAGTATAAACGGACGATCCAAATTAGATCGTACCGCTTCGCTGAGATCCAATGGATCTGATTAAACTGAGCGAAGACTTTAATCATCACTGTTGGATCAAAATCGCACGGCCATGGTTGAATCCGACACAACACAGGTACTCTACCCGTGCCGGTCATCTTCTTCGGCGACGGCGAGAGCCTAGCGGCCACGACGAGTGATGACGGCCGGATCTAAGGGCTAAAATAGAACCAGGGCGACAAGGGGAACATGATGGTACCATTGGCGAGGCGAGAGGTCATCGGAGCGTGGCCGATGACGAGCGGGGGCAGTGAAGGTGTTAGGGTCCCTTGTCGGTGAGGCGGTTCCAGCGATTCTCGTCGGCAAAGGAGGGGTGGCTGAGGTCGGGGTGGCGTTGGCGGTCATAGCAGTGCGGTCGTTTGGGACGGGGAAGGACTCCGGTGACGGCGAGCGGTGACTGGAGTGGGGGTGGCAGTGTGGTCCTAAAAACCGAAGTGCAGCACTTTGGTTCGTTCTTAACGCAATTGGGCGTGCGGGCTAGATGCTGTGAAGGCCAGGGGTTTAAATAGAGGCGTCGGCGGGGGTCAGAGGGGGACGCATGCATGGAAAGCTGAGGGGAGGTCTTCAATGGCGTCGGTGGGGCTCGGCCATGCACACGCATCATGATCTCAGGGCGATGGCGCATGGAATAAAGAGGGGAAACAGTCGGCGTGGTGCGGGTGATTGAATGCCGACGTCAATTTAATGGGAGAGGGGCCGGCGAGGCTGATCCGAGGGGCAAGGTCATCGGTCGGTGAGATTTGGGGGTGGTGGCGCGAGGTGGACGACGATTCTGACGAGCGGGGGCCACAGTCAGCGGGGCGCGGGTGTACGGGTGTGGCAACGGGCGGTGCTGACCGGTGGGGTCGAGCTGTCAGGCGCGCGCGCGGAGGGAGAGGGGGTCGTTGACGAGCGGGGCCTGGCTGTCAGCGAGGGGCATGGGAAGGGATTGGGCTGGGCCAGCTGGTTGAGGTGGAAGAGGGGGAAGGGGCCCGTTACTGTTTAAAATTCATTTCTGAATAAAAATATTTGCTGAAATTAGTTTAAAATATTTGGGTTGCTTCTAAGGGTGATAAAAATCTGTAAAAATTCTCAAAAATATATCTTGGCCATGGGATCTTATACAATTTTTTCTAGCCTCTGGTTTGGATATTACCTCTGGGTTCTAGTTCATTTGGGGCACAAATGACATTAATGGAATTTCATAAAAATAATATTTTCCAGAAAATATAATAAACTGTATTTTTATTTCTTTGAAAATTTGGGGTGTAACACCTAGATATCATCGAAATGAGTCCTTATCATACTCAAGTCATTGACCAACACCTCGATCGAATCTGCTAGCCAACGCAGCAAATCCATTAAAACTTTCCTCACTTCTGAAGTTAGTGGAACGATAGTCGATGGAGCAGCACTAGCAACCTCATTGGCATCAAGATACGAGCTGACGTCAAAGGAGAACTAACGGGTGAAAGACCAAGAAAACAAAAAGAAAGGTTAGATGAATGAGAAGATAGGCATGCCAGTGCCAAAACAAGGAGACTTACGTCTAGTGACCAGATTGAAACGGATGGCTGCGAAAAATCAGAACAATAGAAGCCGAATCAACACCCTCCGTCATAACGACCCCGGGGGAAAATGGGTGCTCCTTGTCAGGATTATCCTACTCGAGCATTAGTTACATTCAAAGGTCAGTGTTAGACATGTCGAATACAGTAAAAGAGAATCAAAGAATGGGCAAGTAAAGATACCTTAGGAGCAGCATGAACACTAATAGCCAATGCTTAGGAGATACTGACAGCGCCTATCGGCGTATCACTCCCGGCAGCATCAACACCCACGGACATAACCCTTGCAGCCATGCTAGCAACAACACTAATGACTCCTGATGTATCGACCCGAGCATTCACCTACGCGACAACATTGGCAGACTTCACCGATTCAGGATTGGCAGGTACATCCACCCTTTGGTCGAACGCTGTAAAGGGAGTCGACATCAATAGGAGATGATGAGGGATGATGATGAAAAAATACATACGATGTCACGAGCACAGAAAAATAATCTCTAAAATACTAAAGAAAAGAGCAAACCTTGGCAGACAACGAGATTTCAGTGGATAACAAAGCATGAGCGGCAAGGGCTGGCCCAGTCGAAAAGACGGTCAGCGTAGAAGGAGGCCTGTTCGTTTGGCCAGTCTGAATCCTCATGGATCAGTGTACAGACTAGGACAAAGTCTGGTGCTTGCACGCCAAGCCCTTGGATTGTCTCCTACTCACCCAAGCTATGGGGGTGGGGGCACTAGTTCCCAAGTTCGTATTGGCCGGTACTGGTCCGTATCGTATCAGCCGACCACTAGAACTCACCAAAGGCACATCGAGGTCATCCTCTTGCAGGAAGCAAAGTTACAACATGCGAACAAGAAAAATAAGAGGTAATGGGAACTAAGCAAAAGAAGAATCAAGATAACCACCTCATGTCCCACATCAGATTCACCTAGATGAAGTCATCGCCAATAGGTCAAAGAAGAGTGGTTGAAGACATGCCGCCTCAACTCATCCCACCATTGAAGGAAGGAAGTGGAGGGTGTCCAACAATATATCTAGGAGGAAAAGTCACCAATAGAAATCTCGTCAGTTATATGGAGAAGGCGGTCCCACTCCAATGTATTCCTGACTTCCTCACAAGTTTAGATCCGATCAACGAACAACAAACGAGGTGGGAGTTGATCGAAGCCCAGCTGTCTCGCGAAGACCAACGGGTGATAGAACTCATAAGAGCCTTTTAGAAGATGGACATCGGTAAAGTTGACGGGCAGAAGACAAGGGAAAATCACAGCCATAAAAATACGAAGGGACTCTTCGTCCCAAAACACCTCGGGGAGGATTAGCTGATGAGGGCCCTCATATTTGGAATAGTGTTCAAAAGGATACCAGAGGGTCCGATCAGAAAACCCAAGGTAACAACCTCTGAAGCAAGTGGCCAAAGAGGAAGGAGAGAAAGGAAAAGTAGAACAACGACGATAGACGAGAGTAGCCGATTTTGGGACATCGGTAGGAAAACACATGTGAGTAAGAAGAGGTACTCCCACGACATCGGCCGTGTATACATTAAGCTAGAGATGGATAAACCACCATGGGCCGTTAAGGTGACTGATGGGATTACCAGCAAAGAGTTTGGCTGATGTGAGATGAAGAAGATGATAAGCAGATCCAAGGATGTTGGCATAAAAGATTACGCTAACAGGTTTAAGAAACTGTATGTGTGACAAACGAAGTGTTTGTAGGAGCGGACTATCTCAAGCCTCCGTGAAGGATAATAGCTCAAAATAGTTCGAAGTTATGTATTGAATATCTGAGTAGTCGATGCCTATTACAGGATGAGAAAGGGGGTGTTTATAGGTAAAAAATGTAAGGTAAAGACCTTTTTACCCCTAAATTACAACCGACATAGTGGAAACTATTTCGGTATCCTGAATAGGGCTAAAATGGTAAAAGAATAATTTAATCAGAAAGAAGATAAATCTTCTATCCTTGCTGGCAAAATTCCTTCGGGGTTAAGGTCTTTGGAAAACTTCATTAAACTGAAGCCTTAATAGAGATCTTCGATGTATAATACTCCGAATACAGTTCAACTCCGATGCTCTTAAGATCTTCGAAGGTCAAAGCTTCTAACTTCACCTTTTCTGCTGGTATCTTTAGGGGAGCATTCTTGACCTCTAGAGGATGAAATATTTTCCCCCAACAGTAGCCCCTCGAATACTTCTCTCCAAATTGCCTATACAATAAGAGGGAAGTATACGCAAGAAACAATTGCATACTTAGGATCAAGAACTTAGCGAAATTTACCATTCTTTTAATCATTCGAAGATTTGTAATCTTCGGACCAACTTCTATGCGAAGGTACACATCGAAGTAGCTTCGAAGATAGATCCTTGCGAAGCTGAAATAACCGTTAGACTCATAGAAATAGCCATCACCTCTTTTTTTAAAAAGAGTTACACCACCGCTTTGTTTCCAGAGACGTGATTTCTCACGAAGAGTCATGATAAGTGGTAACGGCAAAGAAGATGAAAATGCACATATGAACGGTACGTTGCCTATGAATTCACACTATAAATAAGAGGGCAGGAATGAGTTTCAGATACTTTACCAACTGCTTCTGCATTCCCCCTTTTCTGCTTCCTGAGCTCGAACTCCAACTCCATCTTTTCCCATGGTGAAAACTAGCCACAAAGTTCCCGTTCCTGATTCGTCCTTGGCCAGGCAGCAGGTGATGGCGGCAATAGCAGCATCAGCGCCTCCGGATAATCCTCGCCCGGCTATTCCTCACGATCTTCTCCTAGCGTCGACCAAATATACGGATCAGTCATATAGTTTGGGGCCTTCAACTTGCTTGAAGAAGTCCATTGCGGCAGCGACTGTTGGGAAGACGGGTCCTGGGATCAAGATCCGCCAGGCTGGAAAAGAAGTGATTCATGCACCGCGAGCCGGAGAGGTAGTTGTGTTCGAAGACTTCTTCGAAGCAGGATTGGGGCTTCCAGCGGTGGATTTTCTCTCTGAGGTATTGAGATTGTTCCATGTTACCTTACCCCAACTTTCCCCCAATGCTATTGCTCGCCTAGCCATCTTCGAATGGTGATGTGAGCCAAAGGTTGCGAGGGGAGAGCTAAAATCTTCGCAGCACTTCACAAATCTTCCTGCCAACCAAAGACTTACCAGGGAGCGGGAGGAGAAAAGATGGTGATTGCCTTCGATAGCATCAACTTTTTTCTTCATGAAGAATATCAAACTCGGTTCCCGGCGAAGGCCATCAATGCCAGATGGTACACAAATTTGGTCCTTAGTTGGTTTTATGCCGAGGTAGGAGCGGACAGTGCCTTGGCCGAACCCCTCAAAGACATCTTCTATCGGAGGGAAGTGGAGGTCCATCCAGACCCAGGCCAGCTTGAAGCTCGTCTCGGACTGATGCAAGTCATAAGCCATTGCATGAGCATGTAGGACTTAGCGGAGGAGTTCATCAGACTTTGGATTCTGCCCTTGATGGCTAGCTGGTGGACTCTGAGAGATCCCTTCAAGTGCTGTAGGTAACCTTGAATGCCTTGCAAAATGTTTTACATGTAGTATTGATTCTATAAAAATGATTTAACTAAAAGGAAATCTTATCTTTCAGCTCCACGCGCCACCCTCACTCCGGAACAAATTGTCCGAGTTTTAGAGAAGATCCTTGGGGCTCCTACGCCCGCTAAAAAGGAGTGGAGGGTGAAATTGGTTGGTAGCTGGGAGCGATTCAATCGAGTATGGAGCGTACTCGTTGTTGAATCTCCCATTCTTCTAGACTGGACCAGTTCCGACCAAGCTCCGGAGAAGAGGAAAGTTGAAGCAGGGACTTTAGCGCTAGACAAGACGCTTGTGAAAAATGTAGCCCGGAAACTGAAGGCCCATGCTCCTTCTAAGCCCCCAACTTCATCTTCGGAGTCATCTGAAGATGAAGCAAACAGAGAAATGGGAAAGGAGTTTGAAGCCCTCCTAATAGGGGATTAAGGATCATGGATGGGAGCTGAAGTCCCCATTCAAGATGACGTGGTAGCATCATCTGTTGCTCAAGATAACCCCGAACAGGGAGAGACTGAGAATGTCCTGCCTGGCCAAGTAGATGCTCCTGCTACGGGAGAAGGCAGATTTGAGACTGTGGATGCGCACATCTCGTCTCCGGACGAAGTAATAGCTGAAGTGGTCGAAGATGATTTGGCAGCTAATCCTTTGGTTCGAAGCCCGGAGTCCGAAGAAGACTTCGGCTAGATATCTGAGCCCCCGAGTAGTCAAGTGCTCGCTCGGCAACCAAATGTCATAGGTAAGCTTTAGTAGAGTACATTTTCTTTTTCCTTTTTGTTTCCTGCAAAATTTATGCAATATCATATACCTTTGGTTTTCACAGGATCGGTTCCAATGGAGGTGACTCCTACTGCGGAGGTTGTGCCGGAGGCTGTCATGTCTCCGAAGCTAATTCCTAAAGTAGTTTTGAAGATGGGTCCTGGAAAAGGTAAAGGTGGGCCTTTGCCTGCTCCTGTTCTAGTGTGGACCCCGTCAATATCTACGGACGAAGGCCAATCCATGGAGGGAGGCCAATCCACGGAGGCCTCCAAATATGCCTCATTGCGTTCCAGCCCATATCCGAACGAAGACGGCCAGAGTGCCTTGTCAAGGCTCCCCCTCTTAGCTCCTTTTCTAGAGCGGAGGACTGGACTTTGGACTTTGCTAGAGCCTCTGGCTCAGGCTAGTCGCAAAGTTGGGGAGACTGACTTGGTTTCCACTATTGGAGAAGCTGAGGGGTCGGAGCTAGACGCAACTTTGGAATGGGCAGCCTACCAGGTACGAAGTATCTGCAAAAATATAATTAGTTCAAACATATGTAAATAATTTACTTACATTGATCTTTTTCTTCCTTTGCAGCAAGTAGTCCTAGCTCGAGCTGTGTCTATATCACATGAGCGAGAATGCAACCGGCTCAAGGAGAAAGTAACAACTCTTCAAGGGAGTCTTGTTAGCTCTGAGATTCGGACTTCAAGCTTGGAAGAAATGGTAGCCATAGAAAGAAATGCTAGGACTAGCTTGGCGGCTGCCAATAAAGAGCTCGAGGCTGAGCGAGTCATTCTTCAGGCCAAAGTAGAAAGGATGCGAGGAGAGCATGCAACTACGGGAGCTGAAATGGTCAAGCTTCGAGAGGAGCAATTGAAATTGACGGAGGAGGCCAAACAACTACTCGGACAGAAGAATTCTTTGATGACAAAGGCAGCTAGACTTTCATCTCTGACAGACGAGCTGACTTCATCAAAGAACACTTTGTCTGAAGAGAAGATAAAGTGTGAGAAGGTGGCCTCGGATACCATGGATGCCCTTCGGGGTGTCTTGGAGTACTTTGGCACCTCTTGCGCTTCTTCTTCGATTGGCAATGACTCTCTACTACGGAGGTTGAAGATGATCCAAGTAGCGGCGAAGACTATGAAGACAACGGGTACTCGGTACGGAGAGATCTTCGGCCAAGTAGCTGCTCTCGGAGTACTTCGTTACTACAAAGATCTTGGACTATCTGTTGCTCCGGATCCTGAAGTAGCCCCCGTTAATTTTGGTGACGACCGACTCCTGACTCCTTCCGCTGATGTGGCCACGGCTTGGGAGGCCTTTCAACCATCTTGGAGAGCTGAAGGCCGATCGGCTATCAAGACATGGATTGATGAAGGACTCCATCAAAAACAAGCGCGGTTGCAGCCTTCGAGTAGCAAACCTCCTTCGGACCCGAAGGTTTAGTTCTCCTTAGGGCTCCGCTTATGTAAAAACTTATGCTTTATTATCTTTTGAATGAAAAGACTTATTTGGAAATGTTTTTAGGCTTCCCAATATTTTTTGGATGAGCTCGAAGTGTTAGAGATTAACGAAGAACTTCGCCTACAATGGGCCACCTTCGAAGCTTTAAGACCTCACAGGAGTCCTCAATTTTCAATTCCTCGAGGAAGTTCTAGGGAGGTTATACCTGATATATGTAAAGAAGTATTAGCTTATATTAAAAAGGAGGAAAAGGAAGTTAGTATAGAAACTTCGTCTTCATAGGACGTTAAATGGTCCGACGAAGAAAATGCTGAAGAAGAGAAAGTAGATAAGAGTCTTGAATGACTTCGAAGCTGGGAAAGGAGCCCCAAACGACTTCGGACCTGGGCTGAACTTCAGCAAGAACAGAAAGACTTTTGAGCTTCGAAAGAAGGGAAGGGAGTTAAACGTAAAGTTTTAAAGACTCCGGGCTCTGGAACAAATCGTTCTTGACGTCGAACTAATTTTGAAAGCAACTTCGAGGATCGAAGAGGTTTTCGTTTCTTTCTTGGCATAGACATATTTTTGATGATGTAATGTAATCTGTTTAAATAATATAAACTATAAAGTTTAAAAATTGTCTCACTACTTCTCAGCCCCTCTTTGGGGGTAAGCACCTCCGAAATTCGATCGAAGGTGGTTACGCACAACGAAGATAACATTAGTTAGGAGTAAAATTTTGGAGGCTCGAAGCCCCTTATCGTATTAAAGATTAAGGACTGAGTCCAAAAATGGTCACTAAAGACCTAGATAATATCTTTGACTCTACTAATTTAGAGTTTGAAAACTGGTAATTTAGTACCCATTTTTCAAATGTGGTCACTTCTTACTTATTTTCGGACGCATTAGAGATCGATTGCAATGGTCACTTTGGACTCTTTTTATAGACGTTTTCAAGCTATTAGCTTGGACTCTATTTTGTTTGGTCTCCTTCAACTCTTTTAACGGATGCTATCAAACTAGTGGTTTGGAATTCGTTTTTGTGGTCTCCTTGGACTCTTTATACGGATGCTTTCAAGCCGAAGCTTGGATTCCGTATCATTTGGTCTCTTTGGACTCTTTCTTTGGATTCTTTCAAGCCAGTGGCTTGGAATCCGTTTTTTGCGACTTTCCTGCCTCGTCGGAAGCTTCAAACCAATGTTTCAAAGTCCATAAAATTGGTTCAAATGAATGACACTTTCCTTTGCAATCAACTCCGTTCTTTTAGTGCGTCCACTAGAAGTAGGAAATGTTTGAGAAGTAGGCATTATCCGAACCATGAGCTTTATTTATTTAGAAAGTGTTTACAAATGATTACAAGGAGCCCCTATGCAAAATATCGCTTAAGGTGCTCCGCATGCTAGGCAAGCTTTAACTCTTCACCTTCTAAATTAGCTAGCTTAAAAGAACCAGGGCGTCCTGAACGAAGGATGATATATGGACCTTCCATTTATTTCCTAATTTCCCTGGCGCTATAATGCTTCGCAAAACTAAATGACCTGGTTTAAGTTCATTATGTTTAATCTTCGGGTCATACCAAGTCTTTGTTTGATGCTGATACTTCGTCAGATTTGCAACAGCTCGAAGCCTTGTTTCTTCCATTAAATCTAGCGAAGCTTCCCTTTCATCTTATTTTTCTGGTTCGGTGGTGCGAAGAGATCCTCCTTTAAGCTCCGTCGGTGTCATGGCTTCATCTTTGAATAGTAATCTAAAAGGAGTAAAACCTGTGGACCTTGCTTGAGTGGTCCGAATGGACCATAAAATCTTTGGGAGTTCTTCGGTCCATAGTCCCTTTTCCAATCCTACTATCCTTCGATTCAGACCTGATAAAATATTACCATTAGCTCACTCGACGGCTTTGTTAGACTGAGGATGACGAACAACTGCAAAACACATTTCTATGGCAAGACCTTCGCAAAACTCTCAGAAGGGTTCAGCATCAAATTGGGTGCCATTGTCGATTGTCAGCTATCGAGGCACTCCGAACCTACATATAATATTCTTCCATAAAAATTTTGTACATTTTTTGAAGTGATAGATGTGAGGGGTTCTGCTTCGACCCACTTGGAAAAATATTCAATTGCTACCACTGCAAATTTCAGACATCCTTTTGCCATTGGAAAAGGGCCAATGAGATCCATGCCCCATTTGGCCATTGGCCAAACTGGAGCAATAACTTGAAGAGGTGTTGGTGGATGATGACTTCGTCTTCCCATCCATTGACAACCTTGGCAAGTGCAGACCAAAGCCTCTGCATCAGCTGCTATTGTAGGCCAATAAAGCCCCTGGCGAAGTGTTTTTCCTGCCAAAGCTCGAGGGGCAAGATGGCTACCACAAAGGCCTTCATGAATTTCTCTGAGTATATCTTGGCCTTCGGTTTGAGAAATACATCATAGTAGGGGAACATACTCCGGCCTTGTAAAGAATACCGTTGATTATGTGATAATTGCAGACTCTCAATTGCAATCTTGAAAGCTTCGGGCCTTCAGGTAAGTTGGCTTTTCCTTGCAGTAATTCCATGATGGAACTCTGCCAGTCGGTGTTCGGAATGCAAAGTACCTCCGCAGGAGGGAGTTGGGGCACCGAAGGTGAAGAAATCTCTTCATTAAAAGCCCCTTCTGGAATATCTATGGCTCTGGCTGTAGCTTTTGCTAGGATATCAGGTTGTGCATTGTCAACTCTTGGTATACTTCGGACAGAAATCCCTTTGAATGCTGCTTCGATCTTATGGATCTCTTCTAGATATTTTGCAAGTTGTGGATGTATGACTTGAAAACTTTTATCAACGTGCCCTGCTACAATTTGAGAATCTGTTTTTATAACAACTCTTGTAGCACCAAGAGAACGCGCCTTTCGAAGTCCTAGCAAAATTCCCTCGTACTCCGCAATAGTATTGATGGACTTAAAATTCAGCCTTGCGGAGTACATTGTTGTTTGTCCCGAAGGCGAAATTATCACTACTCCAACACCTGCTCTGGATGCTTGAAAAGCTCCATCAGAGTATATGGTCCATATTCCTTCGCTTGACTTTTTTTCAGAGCCCAAACTGCAGACGGAGTCCATTCTGCTACAAAATCTGCCACCACTTATGACTTAATTGTTGTCCATGCTACAAAGGAGATGTCGAAGGGTGCTAGCTCGACGACTCTGATCCTCCCTATAGAATCTTTACTTCGAAGCATATCTCCCAAAGGATAAGAAGTTGGTACAATTACATTATGCGCTAAGAAATAATGTCTCAGTTTCCTTGAAGCCATTACCAGAGCATACGTGAATTTTTTAAGTTCGGAGTATCTTGTTTTTGCTCTGGATAAAGCTTCGGATACAAAATATACTAGATTGTGTACCAACTTCCCATTGAAATCCACTTCTCGAATAAGGACTGCACTGACAGCAGAGCCCGTAGCTGCAAGATAAAGAAGAAGGGTTTCATCTGTCATGGGCATGGTGAGTGTTGCGAGGTTACTGAGATAATCTTTAATATCATCAAAACTCTTTTGGCACTCTGGTGTCCATGCAAAATCTTCAGACCCTTTCAATGCTTTGAATATGGGGGGCTTCGCTCTGCGGACCTTGCTAGAAATCTGTTGAGTGCTGCAAGGCGCCCAGTAAGCTTTTGAACCTGTTTTAAATTTTCTGGCAGAGCCATTCTTTGTAGTGTAGTTATTTGAGTTGGGCTAGCTTCGATTCCCCTGCTCAAAACTAAATACCATAACAGTTTTCTAGCTTGAGCCTCGAAGATATATTTTTTGGGGTTGAGGCAGACTCCACATGCTCGGAGGCTCTCAAATGTTTCTGCTTAGTCTAGACTATGCTAGTGCTTTAAAGCACTCTTTATTACAATGTCATCCATATAGGCTTCGACATTACGGCCTATTTGGTGACCTAGAGCCTTGGCAATTAATCTTGAAAAATTGCCCCAGCATTTCTCAAGCCGAAGGGCATTCTTACATAGCAAAAGACTCCCGTAGGAGTTACGAAGCTTGTTTTGATTTCATCTTCGTGTTTTAACTATATTTGATGATATCCAGAATACGTGTCGAGGAAACTCAATAGCTCCAAACCAGCAGTGTAGTCAACTAATTGATCTATACGGGGCATGGGGTAGGGGTCACGTGGGCATGCTTTATTCAATGATGTAAAATCAATACACATGCGCTATTTTTTTGAGGCCTTCTTTTTGATGAAGACTGGGTTGGCTAACCACTCCGTATGAGATACTTCTCTGATAATCCTAGCTTTTAACAATTTTTCAACTTTTGCCTTAGCAAGGCTTGCCCTCTCTGCTAATAATTTTCGGAGCCCCTGCCAAACGGGCCAAACCCTTGGGTTCACAAGCAAACTGTGCTCAATGATATTTCGGTTAACTCCCGGAATGTCTTCATCGGACCAAGCAAGGACACCCAAATTCTCTCTAACTACTTCCAGTGAAGTAGCGATTTCCAAAGGCAATTCTTTGCCAAACTAGAACGGATAGTCTTTACCATCTTTTACAATAATCTTCGTTATAACTTCTCCTTCGGGACTTGGCCTTGGAAAGGATATCTTCGAAGATTCACTTGATGCAGGGATATCCTCTGAATTGTCTTGCACATTATTCACTTGTCTTGGATCAACAGGTGGGCCATGGCCGTAATCTACCCTTCGTGCATTGGCTTGGTCACCGAAGATAGTAAGCACTCCTGCTTGTGTGGGTATCTTCATGCATAAATAATTATGGTGTGCCACAGCTCCGAATTGGTTCAACATGCCCCTTCCAAAGATGACATCATAAGCGTAAGGGGCATCGACAACATCGAAAATTACATCCTCCATCCTTGCCAAGAGCCCCTCTCTGAAGGCAACGTAAAGACCTATTTAGCCGAGGGCATCAAGAGGAGGTCCTGCGAAGCCTTGAAGGGGATGAGCTACGGGGAGGAGATGCTTCCGGGAGATACAGAGCTGGTCGAAGGCCTAAACAAAGATATTATCCACAGAACTTCCGCCATCGACTAGTACTCTCTGAACTTCCGTTCCTGCAATATCAGCATTGATGACAAGGGGTCCACATGGGGGAATTTTATACATGCTGCATCAGCTGCAGAGAAGGATATAGGCACATGGGACCACTCGGGCATTTCAGCTACCGACGAAGAGGTCCCGATATGGCCTACTTCATGAACATACTCCCTCCGTTGTCTTTTTGACATGCTGCCTAGGGTTCCTCCTCCAGAGATAGGAAGAACCACTCTTTTGCCCCAGTATTGAGTATCTTCTTGATTCGGAGGTGGCATAACACTGGCCACCAGAGGTTGACTTGGGGGATCAAATTTGTCTACACGTACGACAGCCTGCACCGTCTCCGGATGTGCCTTAGGAGGAGCTCGGTCAGTAGTGCCTCGACCAGAGCTCCTTTTGAGGTACTCGCTTATTAGAGCTAGTATCGACTTGCATGCATCTGTAGCATGGCTTCGTTTTTCACCGTGAACACAACAAAAGAAGGCCTGGCCCTTGCCAGCCGGTTTCCCTGGTGGCCTCCAGCCGCTGACCTTGTTTCCCAAAGCTTGTGGACTCTTGGGGGAAAATTTTTGCGGAGAAGGAGCAATGTTCAGGACTTCGGAGCAAGGATGCTTCTGCCCTCGACGCCTGTCATGCTGGTTGTCTAAGTTGGGCCCTTGCGAAGGTGTTGAAGTTTTCACCTCGATCTTGACTTCTTGGACAATTGTTGAAGACAAGGCTGTTCTTTGGAGCCATCCTTCTCCTGCCTAGCATACTCCTCAAAATAAGCCATTAATTGTGCTACGGAGGATTATGCTTCCGATGAAGCTTGTCAAGGAGGCCTGCATTGGTGACTCCTTCTTGGGCTGCATTGACCACAGATGATGCAGACAGTCCTCTTATCTGCGACTTTGTATGAGTGAAGCGCTTAAAGAACTGCCTCAAAGTTTCTCCAGGTTGCTGCTTCACCTGAAAGAGACTTCCAGTAGACATAGGGGGCACAAAAGTACCCTGGAAGTTACTTATGAATTTTTTCTTAACTGCTCCCAGGATTTAATTGATTCTGGCTTCAAAGTCTAGAACCAACGCAAAGCAACTCCTTCAAGCGCAAGGGGGAAGCATTTTTCCATTGTATCTCGAACCCCTCCACTGGCTTCAATTGCTAAGGCATTTGAATGAGAGAACTCTCCTGGATCCTCTTCCCTAGAGTACTTACAAAGCTTCAAAGTTTTGAACTTGGGGTCAAAGCGCACCTTTTGCAAGTCGGGGTGTAGTAGAGACTCGCTATCAAAAGAAGCATTCTCAGGGGCTTTGGGATAAAAAGTGAGGTCATCGTCTTGGGGCACCTCCGGAATGATAGGGGTAGCTTGGGGATGAAGCCTGTCTACAGCTTCCTGCCTCCACCTTGTCACTTCGGCTTGAAGACTGGCCATCTAGGTTGCCACATCATCAAGGCAGTCCTCATTTCTTCCGGAAGGAGCTTTCGGGTCTTGAGAACTGAACAGGTCAGTTTAGAGTACAGTCGGAGCTATAGGAGAAGCCCCGTCGGTTCTAAGCATAGACGGAGTCCCTAAAGGGGCTTCGTATGCTCGTGGAAGAGTATTCATTTCGGGGGTCTAAGGTGGGGGAACTATAGAAGGTCCTCTTACCTCAGCAGTATTCGAAAATCCCACTCCAGAGGTCTGAGGGGACCTCCAAAGGGGACTACCACCTAAGCTCCATTTAGGAGGCATGTCTCTAGAAAGAAATTGGTAGAGAACGAAGTTTTCGTACTAAGTTCCCCACGGACGACGCCAACTGTTGGCGTAAAAGATTACGCTAATAGGTTTAAGAAACTGTATGTGTGACAAACGAAGTGTTTGCAGGAGCGGACTATCTCAAGCCTCTGTGAAGGATAATAGCTCGAAATAGTTCGAAGTTATGTATTGAATATCTGAGTATTCGATGCCTATTACAGGATGAGTAAGGGGGTATTTATATGAAAAAACTATAAGGAAAAGACCTTTTTACCCCTCAATTACAATCGACATAGTGGAAACTATCTTGGTATCCTGAATAGGGCTAAAATGGTAAAAGACTAATTTAATCAAAAAAAAGATAAATCTTCTATCCTTGCTGGCAACATTCCTTTGGGGTTAAGGTCTTTGGGAAACTTCATTAAACCGAAGCCTTAACAGAGATCTTCCCTGTATAATACTTCGAATACAGTTCAACTCCGATGCTCTTAAGATCTTCGAAGGTCAAAGCTTCTAACTTCACCTTTTCTACGGGTATCTTCAGGGGAGCGTTCTTGACCTCTGGAGGATGAAATATTTTCCCCCAACAAAGGAGGTATCGGCCAAGAGGAACCCTCGCACAGAAAGCAAGACATTTGGCCATAAATTGGAAACTGGTAAGTTGGGCCCAAGGCTGATACACAAAAGATGAACCTTTCCAACCACACGGTAATAAAGGCTACGTGTTCATGAATGCTCACCGGGCCAGTATTCTTGTTGTTCCTAGCGATGTATCGGCCCCAACTATCAAGGGATTTTGTGCCGAGATGATGGTTTGGCTTAGAACGGAAAAAAGAGGGGTTGGGCCGATGAGTCTATGTTGAGGCAGGTCAGGAAGAAGATATCAAGCAAGGAAGGACACATCAGACCATGGCCAAATATGAAAGCATTTAAGGCATCTGACCAAAAATAACAAGCGGTGGCCAACATTGGGTCATTTTGGTATGGCTCGGCATGGGAAAGACCAATACAATGGTCGATGTCAATTTCCTCCCAATCAGCGCGGTAGGAGGCCGATACCCTAATGCACCAATCATGCCAGCCGAGGAGAGAATCTTAAAGTATATAAGAGAATTTGAAAGGGATTCAGCAGGATTCAACATTGATAAAATCCGTAGGGTCGGGATTACCCATAGGGCCAAAGAAGAAACAAGACGAATGAGTGCCAATGGAGATCATAACTTGGTTCGGAAGATTCTACAAAAGGGAAAAGAAGCAATGGACGAACCAAGAAGAACGGAAGAAAGAGGAGGATGCCAAAAATTTTACCTCGAGGATTGCATCGACGGTGGCCATTGCTGGTGATGTTGGGAGCACGAGGACAACAAAGAAGAAGAAAAACAGTGAGCGGCGGCGGTCGCAAGAGCACAATGGTGAGTTCGAGGGGCAAGAATGAATAGTGAGCGCAAAGCATAAAGAAGAAAGGTGGCACGACTGGGGTACTTATAAAGCAAGAAGTAACTCCTCGGAAGCCAGGTCAAACGGATTCAACCAGATTTAATGGGGGGCACCTGCAATGTTTGGCAAAAGGTAATCATGAGTACAGTTTTCAAAGCACTGAGATCTCTGCAGGCCCAAGATTAGAGGAACTGAATCTTCGGTTTAAAGAACACTAGTACAAAATTGTGTGGAATGAAGCTTGGTCCAACACCGCTATGAAGAAATGTAAATGTGTTAGACTAGGTGACAGCCAACACATTTGCGAATGGCCGAAGGCGAAGGAACAGAGGAAAATGTGGTGAAAAAATTATGAAGCTGGAACACTGTGCGAAGTTATAACGGTACTAGAAGATGAAGGGTTTCAGCTGGAAAGGATCATATGGATAGACGTTCGAGGAGACGTGGTGGTAGGGGGTGATGATGGTCGTTAATTTCAAAGCATTAGAGGCCATTTAATACTACGAAACTAGGGGCATGTGTTGACGCAGGTAACCTCATGACCTCTTCCCGGCGTCGACAAAGTACATTGATTAGTCCTATCAATTGGGGCCTTCAACCTGCAAGAGGGAATTGCTCGCGGCCGCAATAGAAGGCAAAATCAGTTCTGGGATCATGATTGGCAAACCTGGGAAAGAAATCATTCCATCGCCAAGGCGCGGAGAACTGGTTGTGTTCGAAGCCTTCTTCGAAGCTGGCTTAGGGCTTCCGGCAGTTGACTTCTTGGTGGAGGTATTGGATTTATTCCACGTCACTCTCCCCCAACTCTCTCCGAATGCGGTAGCATGTCTTGCCATCTTCGAATGGGCGTTGCGAGCCGAAGGTTGCAAAGGAAGGGCCGAGATCTTCGCAGCACTGCACAGAGCTTCGTGCCAACCAAAAACCTTCGTAGGCCCCGGAGGTGAAAAAATGGTGGTGGCCTTTGGAAGCATCAACTCCTGGATTCGAGACGAGTATGCTCTTCGGTTTCCCGCCAAGGCCATCAATGCCAGATGGTACACAGACTGGATCTTGAAGTGGTTTTATGCCGAAGTTGGGGTGAGCAGCTGTCTAGCTGGACCCTTGCAAGATATCAACTTCAGGAAGGAAGCTCTTGTGCATCCGAATCTGGGCTAGCTCGAAGCTCGCCTCAGTCTGCTCCAAAAAATTAGTCGCCGCCTGAGCATGCGGGACTTAGCAGAAGAATTCCTCGGGCTTCAGATCCCTCCTCTGATGGCCAACTTGCCGATCACCTTCGAGGAAGATTCGGAGGGCGGCCTCCGCAAGATTTCTTCGAACTCGAGCCCTGCAGGTAACTTCGAAAACAACATATGTCACATATATTCATTCGAAGAAATAACCAACTTAACTCATTTTTTAGCCTCTTCAGCCCCTATAACTTCGGAGCAGATTGTACGAGCTTCAGAGAAGATCTTGGGAGTTCAAACTCCAGCCGAGAAGGAATGGAGGATTAAATTGGTTGGCACTTGGGAGCGGTCCAACCGAGTATGGGGGCTACTCGAAGTTGTTCTGCCCCCTCTTTTGGATTGGGTGCCTTCGGAGAAAGGGCCCAAAAAGAGAAAAACCGAAGCTGGGGCCTCGAGCTCTGCCAAGACTCCACTGAAGAAGGTAGCTCGAAAGCCAAGAGTTGCAGCGCCTTCAAGCCCAATAGCTTCGGTCTCCGCTTCCTCGGAAGATGAAGGCAGAATGCTTGTTGACCTGATCGACAAGGATGCAACCCAAACCGATGCAACTATTGATGATGCTGCGAGCGTGCCAGAGTCTCAAGACAACCTTGGGCAAGTGAGGACTACGGCTGCTCAAGAGAATTTACCGCAGGATGGAGCCCCTGTGAATGAAGATGGAGTCGAAGTTGCTGTAGAATCAACTTCTATTCCGGGTGAAGTAACAATGGCCGCTCCCGAAGATGCTCCAACAGTCGAAGATTTGACTGTTGACTCAAACGAGGACTTTGGAGTAGCCTTCGACCCGCCAAGCAGTCCAATACTCACCCGTCGCCAAGACGTCGGAGGTAAACTTCGCATAATTCTTTTGTTCTTTTTTCCTGCGAAATTATACAATGTATAATACCTTTGTTTCAATAGGATCTACTCCCGTGGAAGAGGTCTGTCCCGAAGATATAATTCCTGGGCCTTCGACAACTTCGGAGCCGATTCCAGGAGTCGCTCAAATGGGACCTGGAAAAGGCAAAGGCAAGATGGACCACCTCCCTGCTCTGAGTTCAGGATCAACTCGGTCTGAATCGACAGACGGAAGCCAATCTATGGAGGGAGGTCAGTCTACCGGAGTTCCAAAGTATACAGCTCAGCACTCCGGACCTTCGCCGAACGAAGACGACCAGAGGGCCCTGTCTATGCTCCCTCTTCTAGCTCCTTTCTTGGAGCGAAGAACTGGGCTTCGGACTTTGCTCGAGCCTTTGGATCGAGCTAGCCGCGAAGTCGGGGAGACAAACTTGGTAGCTATCTTAAGCGAGGCGGAGAGTTCAGAGCTCAATGCTGCTATGGAGCGTGCAGCATACCAGGTACGAAGTATCTGCAAAATAAAATTAAACTTATGTACAAATAATTTCTCACCTTGGTTTTTTCTCTTCACAGCAAATAGTCTTGGCCCGAGCTGCGAACATTTCAAATGAACGTGGAAGCCTTCGCCTTTGAGAGGAAAATACAACTCTTCAGCGAAATCTTACTATCTCCGAAGGTCGGGTTTCCCACTTAGACAACATGGTTTCAGCGGAGCGCAGGGCCAGACAAAGCTTGGAAACTACGAACAAGGAGCTCGAAGCAGAACAAATTGTGCTTCGGGCAGAAATAGAAAAGACGCGGGCAGAGCATGCCATGGCGGGAGCTGAGCTTGTCAGACTCTGAGAAGAAAAAGCCAAAGCTGCCGAGGAAGCTAGCCACCTACTCAACTAGAAAAATTCTCTAGCTACGGAGACAGCTAGGCTCTCTGGAGTGGTAGGAGAATTAACTTCGGCGAAGGATGCCTTAGTCGAAGACAAACTGAAGTCGGAGAAGGTAGCTGTGGAGGTCATGAACCAACTACTAGGCGTTCTAGAGTACTTTGGTACTACTGGGACGCTTCCTTCAGATGACAACATCCCCCTGCTGCGACGACTGAAGAGGATCCAAGGATCAGCGAAGCAAATGAAGACAGTAGGCATTCGGTACGGAGAAATCTCCAGACAAGTGGCTGCTATCGGCATACTTCGTTACTACGAAGATCTGGGCATATCGATAACTCCGAACGCAGGGGCGGCTCCCATTACCTTTGACGACAATCAGCTTCTTACTCCTTCCGAAGGTGTGGCCGCTGCTTGGCAAGCCTTCCAAACTTTATGGAGAGCCGAAGGTCGCTCTGCGATCAAGGCTTGGATTGATGAAGGGCAACGCCAGAAGCTAGCTCGGTCACAAGCTTCGAGCAGCCAGCCTCCGCCAAACCCGCATGTTTAGATTTATTTTAGGATCTTTGACTATGTAAAGCATCATGCTTTGTACATTTATGAATGAAAATTTGCTTATCATGTTTTTAGGCTTTGCCTCATATGGAAGATGTCGAAGTGTTAGACGTTAACGAAGAACTCCGCCTACTATGGGCTACCTTCGATATTTTAAAACTTCACAGGCGCCCTCAATTTTTAGTTGCTCAGGATAGCTCCGGTGCGATTACGCCCGAAGTAAGTAAAGACATACTGTCTTGTATTAAAGAGGAAGAAAAAGAAGTTAACTTGGAAACTTCATCTTCCGAAGACATTGTATGGTCCGAAGACGAAGATGAAGCTCAAGGTAAAAAGCCTGAAGAACTTGGAAGCTAGGAAAGGAGCCCCGAACGACTTCGAACTTTGGTCGAGCTTCAACAAGAACAGAAAGACTTTAGAGCTTTGAAGGGAGGTAGGAGAGTTAAATGCAAAGTTGTTAGAACTCCCGGCTCTGGAACTAGTTGTTCCAACCTTAGCTCTAGAGATCAAAGGGGTCTTCGATTCCTTCTGTGTATAGATACCAATTTTTCATGATGTAATCATATTTATTTGAATAATAAATGTCGATTTAAAATTGTCTCCCTATTTACCAGCCCCTCTTTGGGCGTAAGCAACTTCGAATTATATTCAAAGATGGTTAGGCGCAAAGAAAAACTTAGGAGTACAATTTTGGGGGTTCGGAGCCCCTCAACAATTTAAAGATTGATTAAAATCTTATAAAATGTCTTCGACTATTTGTAGTCTGAAGATTGGTAACTTAGTACCTTATGTTTTGGTGGACAACTTTCCGGACACTTTAGTGTCCTAAATGATTTGTCACTTTGGACTTTTTTAACAGACATTCGAAGCTCATGGGCTCAAACTCTGTTTTGTTTTGGCCTCCTTCAGCTCTTTTTGCGAATTCTGTCAAACCAGTGGTTTGAAATTCGTAGTGGTCTCCTTGGACTCTTTTTACGGATGCCTACAAGCCGGTGGCTTGGTCTCCGCATCATTTGGTCTCCTTGGACTCTTTTTACGGATGTCTACCAGCCAGTGGCTTGGACTCCGCATCCTGTGATCTCAAGATCTTTTACGGATGCCTACAAGCCGGTGGCTTGGACTCTGCATTATTTCAGCCCACCACGTCGGAAACTTCGGACCAGTGGTCCGAAGTCCGAAAATATGATTCAAATTAATGACACTTCCCTCTCGGTCAACTCCGCTATTTCAGTGCGTCCACTCGGAAGTGGGAAGTTTATGAGGGGTAGGCATTATCTGAAACATATGCTTTATTGATTCGGAAAGTGTTTACAAATGATTACAAGGAGCCCCTATGAAAAGTATTGCTTTAGGTGCTCCGCATGCCATGTATGCGCTAACTCTTCACCTTCCAAATTATCTAACTTAAAAGAACCAGGACGCCCTAAGCGAACAATTAAGTATGGACCTTCCCACTTATTTCCTAATTTTCCTGGCGCTATGATACTTCGCAAAACGAGATGATCCGGCCTAAGTTCATTAATCTTGACCTTCGGGTCGAACCAAGTCTTCATCTGCTGCTGATACTTTGAAAAATTTGCCACAGCTCGAAGTCTTGTCTCTTCTGTTAAATCCAGCGAAGCTTGTCTTTCTCCTTCTATTTCCGGTTCGGTGCTGCGAAGTGATCCTCCTTTGAGCTCTGTTGGTGTCATAGCTTCATCTCAGAATAATAGTCTGAAAGGAGTGAAGCCGGTAGACCTTGTCTGAGTTGTTCGGATGGACCATAGGATATTTGGGAGCTCTTCGGTCCACAATCCTTTTGCCAATCCCACTATTCTTCAATTCAGCCCTCACAAGATATTACCGTTGGCTCTTTCAATAGCTCCATTAGATTGAGGATGTCTTACTGCAGCAAAACATAGTTGAAAGCCTAGGTCTTCATAGAATTTCTTGAAGGGTTCTGCATCAAACTGTGTTCCATTATCCACTGTCAGATGCCGAGGCACTCTGAACTAGCATATGATATTCTTCCAGAAATTTTTTTGAACATTATTCGAAGTGATAGCTGTTAGAGGCTCTGCTTCGACCCACTTTGAAAAGTATTCGATTGCTACCACTACGAACTTCAAATTTCCTTTTGCTGCTGGGAAGGGACCAATAAGATCCATGCCCCATCTGGCCATGGGCCATACTTGGGCAATGACTTGAAGAGCTGTTGGTGGGCGATGACTTCTTCGTCCCATCCACTGGCATCCTTGGCAAGTGCGGACCAAGCTCTCCGCATCAGCTACTATTGTAGGCCAATAAAGCCCCTGGCGAAGTGTTTTCCCTGCCAAAGCTCGAGGGGCCAGATGGCTACCGCAAAGTCCTTCATGAATTTCTCGAAGAATTTCTTGACCTTCGGCTTGAGATATACATCGGAGCAGAGGGGAACATACTCCGGCCTTGTATAAAATACCGTTGATTATGTGATAATTTCGAGTTCTAAGCTTCAACCTCGAAAGTTGTGGCCCTTCGGACATATTTGCTTCTCTTTGCCATAATTCCATGATTGAACTTCACCAATCTGTACTTGGAATGCAAAGGACTTCCGCAGCAGGAATTTGTGGCACCGAAGGTGTACTGAGTTCTTCATAAAAAGCTTCTTCGGGTATGTCCATAGCTCCGGCTGCAGCTTTTTCTAAGATGTCAGCTTGCATATTTTCTGCTCTAGGTATACTCCGAATGGAAATCCCTTTAAATGCTGCTTCGATCTTTCAGATTTCTTCTAAGTACTTTGCAAGCTGTGGATGTCGAACTTGGAAACTCTTGTCTACGTGCCCTGCTACAATCTGAGAATCTGTCTTAATAACAACTCTTGTAGCCCCTAGAGCACGTGCCTTTCGAAGTCCTAATAAAATTCCTTCGTACTCCACTCTATTATTGGTAGACTTAAAGTTGAGTCTTGCGGAGTACAGTGCCTTTTGCCCTGAAGGCGAAATTATCACAGCTCTGACACCTGCTCCAGATGCTTGGAAAGCTCCATCAGAATAAATAGTCCAAATCCCTTCACTTGGCTTTTCTGGAGCCCATGCTGCAGGGGGAGTCCATTCTGCCACGAAGTCTGCCAACACTTGTGACTTAATTGTTGTTCTTGCCACAAAGGATATGCCGAAGGGTGCTAACTCAACAACCCATTTCCCAACTCTTCCAATGGAATCCTTACTTCGGAGCATATCTCCCAAAGGATATGAAGTTGGTACAATTACATTATGTGCCAAAAAATAATGCCTTAGCTTCCTCGAAGCCATTATCAGAGCATAAGTGAATTTCTCAAGCTCAGAATATCTTGTTTTTGCTCCGGACAATGCTTCGGACACAAAATAAACTGGATTCTATACCAACTTCCCATTGAAATCAACCTCTCTGACAAGGACTGCACTGACAGCAGAGCCAGTAGCTGCAAGGTAGAGGATTAGGGTTTCGTTCGCAACAGGCACCGTGAGTGTAGCAAGGTTACTGAGATAATTCTTAATATCTTCGAAGCTCTTTTGTCACTCCGGTGTCCATGCAAATCTTCGGACCCTTTCAATGCTTTGAAAATGGGCAAACTCCTCACCGCAGACCTTGCCAGGAATCTGCTAAGTGCTGCAAGACAACCGGTCAGCTTTTGCACTTGCTTTAAATTCTCTGGGGGAGCCATCCTCTGCAACGCAGTTATCTGAGTGGGGCTAGCTTCATCCCTCTGCTTGAAACTAGATACCCTAACAATTTTCTAGCCTGCGTCCCGAAGATACATTTTTCGGGGTTAAGACGGATCCCACATGCCCAAAGGCTATTGAATGTTTCTGCTAAGTCTAGGCCATGTTGGTGCTTTAAAGCACTCTTTATTACAATATGATCCATATAGGCTTCTACATTACGACCTAATTGATGACCTAGAGCCTTAGCAATTAACCTCGAAAAAGTAGCCCCGGCATTTCTTAAGCCAAAGGGCATTCTTACATAACAAAAGACTCCTGAAGGAGTTACGAAGCTTGTCTTGATTTCATCTTCGCGCTTTAACCAGATTTGATGATAGCCGGAATACGCGTCGAGGAAGCTTAATAACTCCGAACCGGCAGTGGAGTCGACCAATTGATCAATTCGGGGCATGGGGTAGGGGTCGTGGGGGCATGCTTTATTTAGGGATGTAAAATCAATACGCATGCGCCACTTCCCGGAAGATTTCTTTTTAACGAAGACTGGGTTGGCTAACCACTCCATATGAGCCACTTCTCTGATAATCCCAGCCTTCAGCAACTTTCCAACTTTGTCTTTAGCAAGGGTAGCTCTCTCCGTAGACAACTTCCGGAGTCCTTGCCAAACAGGCCGAGCCTTCGGGTTCACAAGTAGACTGTGTTCAATAATATCTCGATTGACTCCGGTGATGTCTTCATCAGACCAAGCAAAGACATCTAAATTCTCCTCAACTACTTTCTCTAAAGAAGTAGCAACTTCTAGAGGCAAGTATTTACCAAATTGAAATGAATATTCCTTGCCATCTTTGACAATAACCTTTGTTGCAATCTCTCCTTCGGGACTTGGTCTTGGGAAGGATTTCTTCGAAGATTCACTAGGAGCAGAAAAATCTTCCGGATTATCTTGCACACTGTTCACCTGTCTCGGGTCAAGAGGAGGGCCATGACCATACTCCGCTCTTCGCGCAATGGCCTGATCTCCGAAAACAGTGAGCACTCCCGCCTGTGTGGGCATCTTCATACATAAGTAATTATGATGCGCCACAGCTCTGAATTGATTTAACATGCCTTTTCTGAAGATGACATTGTATGCATATGGAGCATCCACAACATCGAAGATCACTTCCTCTGTCCTGGCCAGTGGCCCCTCTCCGAAAGTAACTTCCAGGCCAATTTGGCCGAGAGCATCAAGAGGGGGTCCTGCAAAGCCTTGCAAAGGACGGGCTGCTAGGAGAAGATGCTTTCTGGAGATGCAGAGTTGATCAAAGGCTTGGACAAAAATAATATCCGCCGAACTCCCTCCGTCAATTAGCACTCTTCGAACCTCAGTTCCTGCTATGTCGGCAGTGATGACAAGTGGGTCTGCATGTGGAAATTTTATACCAGCTACATCATCCGCGGAAAAAGATATTGGCACATGGGACCATTCGGGCATAGCAGCTGCAGATGAAGAGGTTCCAATATGGCCCACTTCTCTAACATATTCTCTTCTCTGCCTCTTTGACATACTTCCGAGGGTCCCTCCTCCGGAGATGGGGAGGACTACTCTTTTTCCTCCATCTTGCCCTTCTTCTTGCTCCGGAGGTGGCATAACATTGACCACCGGAGGGCGTCTTGCCGAATCGAAGTTCTCTATTCGCGCCACAGCCTGGACAGGCTCCGGACGCACTTCAGCCGGAACTCGGTCAGTAGGGCCTCGACCCGAAGTTCTTTCCAAATACTCTCCTCTCAGAGCAAGTATAGACTTGCACGCATCAGTTGCGTGACTCGATTTTCACCATGGATACAGCAGAAAAAGGTCTGGGCTTTGCCAGCCGGTTTCCCTGGCGGCCTCCAGCCGCTGGCCTTGCTTCCTGAAGGTTGCGGAGCCCTTTGGGCAAACTTCTGCGGGGGTGCAATGTTCAGAACTTCTGAACGAGGATGCTTTTGCCCCCGACGCCTGTCATGCTGAGCTTCGAAGTTAGGCCCTTGCGGCTATGCTGAAGTTTTCACTTCCAATTTAACTTCTTGCAGTATCGACGGGGTTGCAGTAGTTCTCCGAAGCCATCCCTCTTCTGACCTTGCATACTCTTCGAAATAAGACATCAACTAAGAAACAGAAGATATACTTTTCCGGTGAAGTTTATCAAGGAGGCCTGGATGAATAACTCCCTCTCGAGCTGCGTCAACTATAGAAGACGTAGTTAATCCTCGAATTTGCGACTTCGTATGAGCAAAGCGCTTGAAATACTGTCTTAAGGTCTCTCTAGGGAGCTGCTTCACATGGAAAAGACTTCCTGTTGACATTGGGGGTACGAAGGTACCCTGAAAGTTACTCACGAACTTCTTCTTCAACTGCCCTCATGAACTGATTGATCCTGGCCTCAGAGACCAGAACCACCGCAATGCCACTCCTTGAAGAGCTAGGGGGAAACATTTTTCCATAGTGTCCCGCACTCCTCCACTGGCTTCAATTGCTAAAGCATAAGAACGGACGAATTCTCCAAGATCTTCATCTCCGGCATACTTCGCTGTCCGGCGAGCAAAAACTTTGTCCAATTTTTTTCTTTATCTTCCTGATTTTTTTGGCGAGTTTGGTGACCCAAATCGGGTCAGGAACACGCTCAAAAAATTTCAGATTTTTCTGCCAAACGAGCGAAAAGTTATGCCTGTTTTACTGAAGGGGGGTCACAAAGAGTAGATGTGGAAAACAAATAGGGTTGCGGAAGGGGGGTTTTTTTTCGGTGGGGAAATTTTATCTGAGACACAAGAACAACTACTACTCAAACGACACAGAGGGATGACTAAACCAGCAACAAGACTCGACCAAGAACACGAACTCAATAAAGTTAAAACTGAAATTAAAATCGCAAGGCACAAAGGGGTTCTAGGTAGGGAATTTTGTTTTTTGGTGCGGTTTTCTGGACTCTGGGTAAAACAAAAGCAGATCGAGATTACCTAACGGGAAATCTGAGCTCTGATACCAACTGATGGGGGAGTGGTCCCGATCTTCCGCTAGGTAAAGGATAAACTTGGGTTGGTGGAGAATCTCGACGTTGGCGATCCAAGGCTCCGGTCCGGCGGATCAAAACCTTGCAATCGTTACACCACTGTCTCCGTTGGTTATCAACCACGCAGGACGCGATTGACCTCGCCACAAAGGCTAATTCCTGCAAGCGAACCCAAGAACACAAGCAAGAATAGGAAGGATACAAATCGAATGCCAAAACAGACAAACGAAGATAAGGGGAGGTTTCACAAACGCCAATGCAGCAGCCAATCGGTCCGGTGCAAGAGGCGGGATCTAAACACAACAGTGTAGATGCAAACAAAGTAAAACCTAACCCTAGAGGTGGCTGGCGTGAGAATATATAGGGCGGCGGCCTGTGGAAGGCGAACATACACAGGCTGTGGGCTAGAAGACGTACAGACTCAGACTATGGGCCAACACGGCCCAGTTTTGTCACGCAGGACTGTTTTAAATACACAGGACGACTCGAGACTCCAAATGAGGTGAAACCAACGGCAAACGATCCATCTTCTCCTCAGCTTTCCAAAAAGTCAAAGAACGCGCCAATCGGATTTCGTATGAGGAAGTTATGCCCATTTTGGTGCAGGGTGGTTAATGTAGTCCGAACCAGCGAATTCTTGACTTCAAATCATCCGTGTGACTCCGTCTTCAACTCCAATTCTTCTATTCCATCTCCCATGTTCCTAAGCAACAAAATATCGCTAGTATTCAGTAGCATCCCGTCCAAACAAATATTAACATAGTTGCTAAGGAAAGAATTAACCTCATGGTTCAGGCGACGGGCACGGGCGCGTGTGATTGGTCCTTGTAGCTGAATTGTAGGTAGAGGCTCTATGTGTGTATCATGTGAAGTGATGTCATCATCAAGAAGTCATCAACTCATTAATTAAATGTAAATGACATTTATTCAAGGAACAAGATAACAATTATCCTCTTACATTGGCATAGACACTACTAACATCTTCCACAAAACACATGACTCACTCACGCAAGTATCTAATATTCATGGAGCTTAGGTGCGCCTTATGCTTGGGCTGTGGAAGAGATTTTGTTAACGAATCTGCTTTGTTCAAATCTGTGTGCCCTTGCAAATCTTCACATCACCTCTCTCAATGATCTCGCTGATCAGATGATATCGCCGAAGTATATGTTGGGACTTTTGGTGTGATGTAGGCTCATTGGCTTGCGCAATGCCACCACTATTATCACAATAGAGGTCCACTAGACTAGACGCACTAGGAACAACACCAAGCCATTTCTCAGAGTCTGGTCCCATCACTCCTTCCGCATCGGTCTTGGGCTCGTCGTTGTCCAACAAAAACACATCGCGCTGCCCAGTGGTCAAAAACATGTACTGCTCTGGCGCATGACTCACCCTCCCAGACCTTCGTGGGGCTGGTGTCTCTACAACAAGCTCTACAACACCTTGCGCAACATGTTGTGGTTTAGTGGGATCTGGAACACCTTCTAGTGGCACTCGAACCTCTTCGAGATGCACTGTTCTCTCACTAACTCCTTCTGAGAAACTCTTTCTCAAGGAATACACCATTCCGAGCGGCAAACACTTTGCCCTCTTCTCTATTATAGAAATAGTATCCTTTGGTTTTCCTAGGATACCCCACGAAGAAGCACTTGTTAGATTTAGGAGTGAGTTTGTTAGATGTCAAACGTTTGACATACGCCTCACAACCCCAAATCTTTAGAAAACATAAACTGGGATGCCTCCCAGACCACATCTCATATGGTGTCTTCTCTACTAACTTAGATGGAACTCTATTTATTGTGAAAGCTGTAGTTTCTAGAGCAAGTCCCCAAAAGGATAATGGAAGATCAGCATGACTCATCATCGACTGAACCATGTCCAACAAGGTACGGTTCCTCCGCTTGGACACTCCATTTCACTAGGTGTGCAGGGTGGAGTCAGCTATGGAATAATTCCACACTACTTCAAATGATTACTAAACTCATGGCTCAAATATTCACCTTCATGATCAGATCATAGCAATTTAATTGTCCTGCCCATATGATTTTGTACTTCATTTTGGAACTCCTCGAACTTTTCTAAGGACTCCCATGTTTGCCTCATCAAGTAGACATAACCATATCTACTAAAGTCATCAGTAAAAGTGATAAAGTACTAAAAACCATTCCTAGTTGTGTGACTCATTGGGCCACACACATCAGTATGTACTATGGCCAATAAATTACTCGCCCTCTCAATCTGTCATGTGAAAGGCGTCTTTGTCATTTTGCCAAGTAAGAAAGACTCGCATGTGTCATATGATTCAAAATCAAATGACTCCAAAATTCCATCACAATGCAGCTTCTGCACGCGCTTCTCATTTATATGACCTAAACGACAATGCCAGACGTAGGTAGGATTCAAATCATTGAGTCGTTGTTTCTTAGTACTAATGTTAGAAACATGTGCATCATCAAGACTCAGAATATAGAATCCATTAACTAATGAACAAACACCATGGATCATGCCATTCGAAAATATTGAACAACTCTTGTTCTTTATTACGAATTCAAAACCATCTTCCTTTAAACATGAAGAAGAGATAATGTTTCTTCCTAAGGCAAGAATGAAATAACAATTATTTAAATCCAAAACTAGTACTGATGGTAGCGACGGTGAATAAACTCTGAAGGCCAATGCTACAACCTTTGCACCATTCCCGACGCGGATATCCAACTCGCCACTTGCACACTTTCTTACTCTACTCAGCCCCTGCAATGATTTGCAAGTATGAATCATCGATTCGGTATCAAATACCCATGAATGATTTGGACGAGTAGCAAGATTAATTTCAATGACATTAATACCTGAAGTGGAAGTCCCACTTCCCTTCTTGTTCTTCTACTCTTCGAGGTACACCTTGCAATTGTGCTTCCAATGCCCATGCTTGTGGCAATGGTGGCATACATCAGAGTTGGCAGGACAAGACCTGAACTTTCCTGTCGGTTTAGACTTTGCACTAGAGATCGAATCAATAGTCTTAGCCTTTTTCCTCCTCTTTTTGCCCTCCTTATGTACCAACATCACTTGATTATGAGACTTCCTGATATTCTCCTCGGCAATTTTTAGCATCCCATGCAACTCAACTAGTGTCTTCTCCAGTCCAACCATGTTATAATTCATGATGAACAGCTCAAAGCTCAGTGGGAGTGACTGGAGAGTGACATCAATAGCTAGGTATGGATCCAGTGGAGTGCCAGTCTCTATGTAACCAATCATCCTAATCACATGAGGACTCACTGGGTTCCCTTCAGCCAGCCTGCTATCAAACAAGGATTTAGACACATTGTATCTCTCAGCCCTTGCCTGGTTCTGAAACATGCCCTTAATACCTAGAATCATATCGTAAGCATCATGTTCCTAATATTGTTTCTGAAACTCAGAGGACATGCAGGCAAGCATCAGACAACTGACATCCACGGAATCACTTGCATGCTTCTCATAAGCACACTTGTCTGCTGTAGAAGCATCCTCTCCTGGTTCATTAGGGTGAGGTTCCTCCATAACATAATCCTTTTTCTCATGTTTAAGAACAATTCTCAAATTTCGATACCAATACATAAAGTTTGTTCTAGATAATTTCTCACGTTCAAGAATAGATCGCAAATTAAAAGCTAGAGTGCTCTTAACAGTAGAACTAGTAGGTGACATGATCTACAAAAGATTAAATGCAAGGTTCAACACTATTCGATTTTTATCTTCTATCCAATAAAAGATGTTCCACTATATAAACAAGTCACTTTCCCTCTCAATACCAATAGTGGCGCAAGATCCATGGTCACACTATCTCCTAGTGAGCTTTGGCATCACTGCTAGAAGCTAGTTGACATAGGTAAGAAACTCCTTGCTAATCACATCTTATGTGACTCTTATCATTGGAGAAGCATCCAATACTCGACCCCAACTCCTATGCTCCAAGGGCCAAAACCGTTTTGATAGCCTTGTCAAGTGAACCAACACTATGAATGTAGAAGTCAGACTTCCGCCCCAACTAGTCGAGATAAAAGATAGCACCTTGGTTTGGCAGACCCACTATCGATGAGCACGAACCTTGGTGGGTGCATCTATTAGAAGAGGATCAACAATTAATTTTTTGAGGGAAAACTATTCTAGCATCGCAACGTCCCTAGCGCACATGAAACATGCAAGAATAGAATAACAGGAACATAAGAAAGCATCACAGGCAATCATATTAACTATGACATAGCATGACCTTCTTCACATAGTGATCTCCATCTCCATGGCTCCCATCATCGAGTGTGTGCTCCCGGCCTCCATGAAGAGTACTAGTCCATCTCGCATAGTCTACACTAATTACATGGGCACGTCACAATAAATTTTACATCAGCCTTGGGCTGTAAATAACCATGACACGCAGGTCATATTTAATTTACATTAATTGCATGCATCTCATACATCACATTTATCCAAGTACATGCCAGTCACACCATTCTCTACAAAACAAAGTTAGGTGAGCAATCTACAAGTGACTAGATTCTAGATCTAAAATATATGGCTCAATAGGCTCAGAATTTCAAATTCGGTTGGGTTGGAACTTCCGATACGCTGGACAAATCTAAAGCAAGTCCCTAGGGCTTGGTATGATTGTTTAAAGTAGTTTTCGTTGGGGAATGACTTTGTGATGGGTTCCGTGGACAAATCTCTTTTCTTGCTCAGAAATGGCTCTGATTTCTTGATCGCTCAGATTTATGTGGACGACATTATTTTTAGTGGTTCTACTAATGATATTGTGTCCAAGTTTTTTGAGGAGATGCACAACTAGTTTGAGATGTGCCTCATGGGTGAGCTCAAGTACTTTCTAGGGCTCTAGATCAAGCAAACCAAGGACGACATCTTCATCCACCAAAGCAAGTACACGCGAGACATGCTGAAGAAGTTTGACTTCGGTGGAGAGCTGAAGTCTCAGATGACCCCCATGGGCACATCTGGAGGTTTAGAAAGGATGAGAGAAGCGTCAAGGTCAACGAGAGAGAGTATCAAGGGATGATCGGATCGCTTCTGTAACTGACGGTGACAAGACCGGGCATTCAATTTGCCATGGGATTTTGCACACGCTTCTAGCCTTCACCTCGCACATCTCATCGGCAGGCTGTCAAGCGCATTTTCAGGTATCTTACCTATGTGCCTAATCTCAGTCTTTACTATTCTACATTGCCATCTCTTGAGTTATCTGGCTTTTCTAACGCTGATTTTGGTTGGTGTCGGTTGGATCGCAAGTCGACTTCTAGTACTTGCCAGTTTCTTAGTTCTTCGCTTGGTTATTGGTATTTGTGTAAACAATCTGGAGTTGTGCTTTCTACCACAGAAGTTGAGTATGTAGATGCTACTAGCTGCTGCTTACAGTTGGTTTGGATGATTTCTACTTTGAAAGATTTTGGGTTGTCTTTCCCTGCCAAAGTGCCTTTGTTTTGTGATAGCACCAGTGCAATTAGTGTAGGGAAAACCCATATCTTCATTCAAAAACCAAATATATTGATGTGCGCTTTCATTTTTTGAGCGATCAATATGAGAAAGGTGTCATTGACCTTGTTCATGTTGATACCCATCATCAGTTGGCTGACATTCTGAACAAACCCCTTGAGCATTTGCAAGGGGATTTAATGGGGGATTGGTCCCGATCTTCCGCTAGGTAAAGGATAACTTGGATTGGTGGAGAATCTCGACGTTGACGATCCAAGGCTCCGGTCCGGCGGATCAAAACCTTGCAATCGCTACACCACCATCTCCGTTGGTTATCAACCACGCAGGACGCGATTGACCTCGCCACGAAGGCTAATTCCTGCAAGCGAACCCAAGAACACAAGCAAGAACAAGAAGGATACAAGTCGAATGCCAAATCATAGACAAACGATGAAAAGGTGAGGTTTCACAAACGCCTATGCAGCAGCCAATCGGTCCAGTGCAAGGGGCGGGATCTAAACACACAAGTGTAGATGCAAACAAAGCAAAACCTAACCCTAAAGGCGGCTGGCATGAGTATATAAGGCGTGGGCAGCCTGTAGAAGGCGTACAGACTCGGGCTATGGGCTAGAAGACATACAGACTTGGACTATGGGCCAACACGGCCCAATTCTGTCACGCAGGACTGTTTTAAACACACAGGACGGCTCGAGACTCCAAATGAGGTGAAACCACAAAAATATTTATCTTCTCCTTAGCTTTCCAAAAAGTCCAAGAACGCGTCAATCGGACTTCGTATGAGGAAGTTACGCCCATTTTGGTGCATGGTGGTCGATGTAGTCCGAACCAGCGAATTCTTGACTTCAAATCATCCGTGCGACTCCGTCTTCAACTCCAACTCTCCTATTCCATCTCCCATGTTCCTAAGCAACAAAATATCACTAGTATTCAGTAGCATCCCATCCAAACAAATATTAACATAGTTGCTAAGGAAAGAATTAACCTCATGCTTCAAGCGACGGGCACGGGCGCGTGTGATTGGTCCTTGTAATTGAATTGTAGGTGGAGTATCCATGTGTGTATCATGTGAAGTGATGTCCTCATCAGGATTTGAGAGTTGTGTATCTTTTTAGGATATTTTTGAGTCTTTTTCTTCTTTACTCTTTTATTTGAGTCTTTTTGTGTGAGTTCATATCATGCATATTCATATATCACACTTTGAGCTTGCTTCTTCATATATCACACTTTGTGCTTTCCTCTGTTATATGATTAAATTGTCTTTAGTCATTCCTGCTAGTATATGCTTTTTAGTATCTATCGATGATCATGCTTTATTTCAGTTCACATGATATATCTGATATCTGTCAGATGTATGGATTTTATGCTTTAAACTTGAAAAATGATCACCACTGCTTCTAATAACTAGCATGTGTAGGCTGAATGCTTTTGCTATCTTTTACATGCCTAGTAGTTGAATCCTTTACTTAGATGCAGATATGCAACTTGGACATCTATATGCTTTAACATGGAAAATATGCTATAAAATGATAAAAAATCATAAAATGAAAAATTCATGCATTTTATGCTTAAGTGAAAAAGATCTAGGTGAGTTTGCTGTGTCGCATTGCATTGTTTTGGACTCCTTACCATAGCACTTTGGTATGAACTAGGACATTATAATATATATCAAGACCAATGTCTTAAGATTCTGATAGTCCTGTTCTGGCCTAGGATTGACTTGCTCGGTTAGCATAAGATTGACATGCAAATAATCCTAGCACAAAAGAAAAAGGAAAAACGAAAAGCCTAAAATTAAAGATAACAAGTTTGCTGAAGCTCTTAGTTCTAGAGAATGTTTATCTTAGTAGATACTAGCTAGCGTTTGCACTTCATGCTTTACTTTTCTTGTCAACTAGAAATTGTGGTGATGTTTTTTTGCAAAAATCTAAAAATGTGTACTAATGACTTTCTTTGGATATCTTCTATTGCACTGATAATGCCATGTGTCTTAGACAATATTCTGTGATATACTTGGTAGATGTTGTAATTGAAGTCAATCATATCTAAGAAGCATGCTTTTTACACTCCACTTGCACCCTAGTTGCATTCATTGCATATTTTGAGGGGAAGCTGTATTTCAGGAGGAGCTAAGTTTGTGTCTCTTTGAGTGCTTTTAGTCTCACTTGATGGGTCCAGTTGTCAATAAGGGGGAGAAATTTGGGGTTACTTGATCTTTTAGAAGAGTTTAGGTGGAGATTTTTGGCTTTCTCTGGGATTGGTTTCAGGCAGAGTTTTTAGTATCTTTTGCCTTTATTCTTTGGATATCCTTATTGATAATTGAGAGATTGCACTCATTTGAGTTTTTTATTTGAAATCTTTGTTGATTTCTTTTCTATTTAACCATAATGACCTTTTCTCGATTTTGTTTAGTGTTTAGTCATTAGGGTTAAACCTTTTTACTTTATTTTCTTCTTTGTGTTCTCTTGTACTTTGTTTTTCATGTTTCCACATGTTTTGCAGGATACAAAGTGTTGATGAAGAGGGTGTTGACAATGCACTCATCAAGGGGGAGATTGAGGAGCCATGTTTAAGATCATGGGTCTCATAGCTCTAGAAGTGATGAATGATTGTCAACGAAAGTCAAAGAGAGAGAGGAGATGAAGAAGACAATAGAAGACCTACCATGTCTTGACCGCATGTGACTCAAGTACATGGGCGGTGAGCGAATGCCAGGCGGAGGAAGCCATAGAGTCGGGCGGGCCCAATTCGGGTACATGGGCCAGGAACGGTAGGGTTACGTCATGGTTTGACTGGATTTGACTCAGGTAAACGGGCGGCGAGCGACTACTAGACCAAGGGGCCATAGAGTCGGATCGGCCCAATCTAGGTACCCGGTGCAGAGGCAATGAGCGCTTTGTTGGTTTTGGTGCAAAACCAACACACCATCCAAACCGTTGATAGGAGATCCGTCGGTCCTAAAGCGAAGCCGTAGCTGCTACGAAACCTCCGTGTAAGGACAAGTTGCCTTTATTTACGATTTTACTATTTTGTCTTTTAGGCCCATGATCTGTATTAGTCAAGTTTATAAAAATCCTAAGGGTGTTTTAGTCTTTTCCAGTTTATTTCTATGTCTGTAAAATACCCTAAGGGTATATTTGGTTTTTTCTGATTTATTGGGATGCCTATAAATACGCCCCCAATCCCCTAGGGTTTCTTCAACTCATTTAATGGAAAAAAAATCTGAGTTCAAACTTTCTTTCCCCTCTTCTCCCACTATTCATCACTAATTTTCTGGAGTACTCAGCCATCACCGCCGAGTTTATTGTTGGGCTTTCCGCTGGCCAGTCTCCAATTTTTTGGGGCATCCTCGTCTCATCAGTGTAGGCGGTTCTCATTGGGATGGCACGCATGTTACTGTGCGCGTAGGGCAGCGCACACGAGGAGGCCTGCACGAGCACTCTGTGCTTGGGGAGGAGGAAGCATTCTACAGTACCTGCCCCTGGTTTTTCTCAAAACCGGGATCGGTTTTCATGAGGTACTGGTTTTCTTTTGGGAGGCAGACGCGGCTGGAGATTGCTCGAGATGAAGGGGCGAGCGATTGAGAAACAGGACTACACGTAGCCCTAGTGTGGAATGGCGTACGACGCCTGGTAGCACAGGAGTTTATTTCCAACACAATAAATATTTCTCAATCCACATGCATCTACAATTTGTTTCATCTGAATATTCATTAATATATCTATGAGCACACTTTATTTACTTCATTTATTTTGTCTAGATTAAATGCGTTAAATATTGTGTTTTCTCATACTTGATGAATTGCATGTGAACTGTGGATGTTCTGCATGTACTTGATGGATTATCTGTGATTTGGTGAAATTTTTGTGGAGAGGTTATTTAATCTGTGAAGTGAACTTAATATGCCTTTATGCATTGTGATGGTGTCTTTTTGATTAGGACACCTGTCGTTTTTAGGCTAGATTATTTTTAGTGCTCGTGATCTCTTAGACTGTCACTTCATATCATATTTGACAGGAGAGTGATAGCACTAGGCTTTCATCTATGATTTTACTCTGAGTTTTTTGGTTATCTCTTGAGGAGCGTTGGGTGTTGGGAGTAGGCCATCGATTCGAAAGAATTTGTCGAGGCTCCCATTCACGCCCCGTCTGGTTGCTACTCTCGGTCGTACATGAGTGTGTGCTTCCAGCCTCCAGGAACTGTACTAGCCTATCAAAATAGCACCTATACTAGCTACATGAGTTGAAGCATCAATAACTGACATGCAGGTCATATGAATGTACACCAGCCTTGGGCCATAAATAATCATGATGCGTAGGCCATATTTATTTACATTCAATGCATGCATCTCATACATCACGTTTAACAAGGTCATACCAGTTACAATATTCTATGCAAAAGACAGTTAGGCGAAGAATCTACAAGTGAGTGAACTAGATCGGAATATCTGATTCCAAATCGGAACTTCTAACGGCAATATTGCTCTCTGTATCGATTAAAAACCAACATCGAAACTTCTGATCAGTTGGAACTTCCGATCCAATATCAGAATTTTCGATAGAAAAATTGTTTTCTATATTGAATCTTATTCAATATCGAAACTTCCGATCTGGCATCGGAACTTTCGATCTGGCATCGGAACTTTCGATCTGGCATTTGAACTTCTGATCTTCTGTGGACAGAAAACATATCTAATATGTTTTTCCACCATGTCTCTTCATACATGAGGGATCTAGATCGAACACTACGCATGTAGGCTCTAATACCACTGTTGGGGAACGAATAGGCTATGCTAGTCAGAAATTTCTAAATTTCGCCCCAAACCCTAGAACCGTGGGCTTGAGGGATCATGAATCATTACCTTATAACACGAGATGTGCTAGGTGCAACGGAAGAAGATGTTGGGGAAGCGTTTCCTCGCTTATCCTAGTCTCGCTCCGCTCGTTCCTCGATGATCCAATCGGGGAAGACCGACGATGTCCACGTGAGGAAGACGATGAGCGTCACTATTCGAGCAATGCCTCCATGGAGTCCACACGTACAGGAATGAAATTTATCTCACACCGGCGTGGTAGCACCGCTCATGAGAACCAGGAGAAATCCCAATCTCAACTCTTGAGATCAAGAAAGGGAGAAGAGAGGTTCTTGGTGGCTATAGTTTAGATCTAATCTAAATAACGAATAGTCTTATGCCCAAGACCTCCTCCTCGCTTTATATAGAGGTGAGACATAGGCCCCAATCTTCATTGAGGCCCAATAGATCTAATCTATTTTGCCCACCTCGAAACTACCGATTTGGGCTCTCACTCTACAATTTCAGGAATTATCAGAACTTCTAATACCCTTATCGGAATTTCCGATCAGGCCAACTTTTCACTATCCGCATCAGAACTTCTGGTTTGAACTCTCTGTCTTTAAATTAGAAATTATCACAACTTCCAATTTGAGCTCTTTGTTTTACAAATAATAAATCATCAGAACTTCTGATACCATATCGGAACTGCCAATTTGAGCTGTTTGTTTCCAATTCAGAAAATAACTGGAACTTCCGATTCCAAATTGGAACTTCCAATCCAACCGGAATTTTCTTTTGCACAATTCCTTCAAAGCCCAACAACACAAGACTCTATTCCAAGTAGGACTCTATAATATCTAAGATTATGTGCCAAACTCGAGTTCTATTTTCCTAATTACAAGGATTATAGTACAAATATATCTTTCCATATTAGATAAAAGATCTAGTTACCTGATAAGGATTCAATCTTCCTTATGGGAACTAAACCCCCTTCATGGGCCATACTGGACTGCAATGCTATACTTGTCCTCCCCTTAGTTTGGACTGATAAGCCCAATCGAAGGTACTTGACAGTCATATCCCGATAGTTTCCCATAAAATATATGCATAACACTGCTAGATTTTATACTAATATAATTCTTAAACCTGATACACCTATTAATTTTGAGTATTCTGAATAACATACTCATTTTTAGAAAATCCTCGAGGAGGATAACAATGAAGTTCCTAGGAGTAAGAGATAAAGGGTTGCAAAATCTTTTGGTGAGGATTTCACTATATACCTTATGGATGACATTTCTATGACCATTGTTAAGGCATATGCATCTCTAGATGTAGATAATTGAAAAGAAGCTATCCATATAATTTGGACTCGATTATATCCAATCGTACGTGAGAACTAACTAAATAATCCTATGGTTGCTAACCCATGGGTTCTAAGTGGGTGTTAAAGAAAAAGCTTAGGCTTGATGGTACTATTGAGAATTACAAGGCTCATCTTGTGGCCAAAAGTTACACACAAAAATAAGGTGAATACATTTTCAACACTTAGTCACCTATCGTTAAATTGACCACTATCAGAGGATTACTTTCCCTAACTGTCTCATAGTCTTATTATTCATTAGATGGGTGTAAATATAGATTTCTTAAATAGAGAGTTGGATGAGGATATCTATATATGGATAATCTTGATAGGTTTGTAGTGAAGGGTCAACAGTGCAAGGTATATAAATTATTAAAAAAATTGTATAGACTAAAATAAGCACTTAAGTAGTGGCATGTAAGTTTGACAAAACTTTAACTTCTATAGAATTTATCATAAATGAGACTAATAGATGTGTGTACTATCAACATGGTGGGGTCAAAGAAAATATACTATATTTGTATGTCAACGACATACTTATCTTTGGCAGAAACATTGATGTGATCAATAAAATCAAGTCTTTTTTATCAAAGAGTTTTGATGTGAAAAATATAAGAGAAGTTGCTTTTATTCTCAACATCAAATTGATTAAGGGCAAGAATGACATTATACTTTCGTAGTCCCATTGTGTGGATAAGGTCTTGAGTTGTTTCATCTATAAAGACAGCAAGCCTTCTCCAACACCTTATGATCCTATTGTGATACTTCGAAAAAACAAGAATATTTTCAAAGATCAAGTGAGATATCATTTGTTATAAGAAAATTAAGCGGGTTCATGTCCAACCTGGGATCACTAGCATGTACTTGAAAGGGTTATGCATTACTTGGTAGGTACTATCAGTTATGAGATTCACAATTATGGGCACGTCGTTTTACTTGAGGGATATAGTGATTCGAACTAGATATATGATGTTGATGAGTTTTATGCCACGAGTGGGTATGTATTTAAACTTGGAGGTGGTGTAATATCATAGACTTCTTGCAAACAGACCATTTTGACGAGGTCAATCATGGAAGCAGAACCCATTACTTTAGACACAACAACTGCAGAGGTAGATTAGCTACGTGAGCTATTTATGGACTTATATGTGGTTGAAAAACTAATGTCGGCTATCCTTATGAACTATGATAATCAAATTGTGATATTCAAAATGAATAGTGCTAAGGATAATGTGAAGTCATCAAGACATGTTAAAAGATGATTAAAGTTTGTTAGGAAGTTGAGAAATTATAGAGTCATAAGTGTGACTTATATTCAAAAAGAAAAAACATGGGAGATCCCTTTACAAAAAGGCTATCATGAAATGTGATAGAAAATACATCAAGGGAGATGAGTATAATACCTATATGAGTTGCCATAGTGGTAACCCAATCTATGTGATTGGAGATCCCATGAATTAGGACATGAGAAAAACAAGCTATTAGTTAATTGAGGAGAGTAATTCCTAACCCTCTCTGAGTGAATATGCAATACTTTTAGATATTATAAGGCAAGTTGGCTTTATGCCTTAATGTATTTTATTGGTTTTAATTAGCAAAGATGCTATCCTATAGAGTATTCTTGAAAGAATACACTTGTATAAGACTGATTGTTAAATGTCATAATCTACAAGACTTGGGTAATCTCTAATAAGCTCATTAATAGACCATGGAGTATGATGCATATGCTCCACCCGCGGGATAGGTTACTGATAGCTAGTGTTGGCGTAAAAGATTACGCTAACAGGTTTCTATAGAAGAGAAACTAACAAACGAAGTGTTTGCGAAGAGAACTGTTCTAAGCCTCCAAAAGGATAATAACTTAGAATAGTTCGAATGTGTGTATTGAATAACTTGTATTCGGTCCCTATTACAGGGTGAAATGGGGGGTATTTATAGGCCCAAACATTAAGGAAAGACCTATTTACCCCTCTATTACAACCGACATAGTAGAAACTATTCGGTTCCCTTAATAGGGCTAAAATGGTAAAAGACTAATCTAATGAGAAAGAAGATAAGTCTTCCATCTTAGCTGGCAGAAAAGATCTTGAAGGGCCTTAGTTCGAAGATGTACTCCGAACCAATGCCTATCTTCGTACTTCGAACTTGGTTCCGGGTATCTTCGAAGATGATCGTCTGGGAACCTTCGAATCCACTGTCTGCCTTTATGTTGCTTCGGCAATAACCCCGAAGATGAGATATTTTCCCCCAACATTAGCCCCTCGAATACGCTTCTCCGTTTGACCTGTAACGTTAGGAGAGCAGTATACGGAAGGAAAAGATAACCAAACATAGGGGTTATTGGTTTTTATTTTATCTCCGAAATGCACGAAGATATGAGCTTCGAATCAGTCTTAAGGTAATTGCTTTTCGAACTATCTTAGAACCGACTCAAGAAGTTTGAAAGTCTTTTAGACTTAGAGAAAATAGCCGTTAAGTTTCTGTTTCTAACGGAAACTGTAGTAAGAGTTAATCTCGGGGAAAAGTAATGGCAGGAATGCGAAACGACACGAACTAACGGTAAGAAAGTGAAATCTAGGCTATAAATAGAAGGCCTAGAAGTTACCCGGTTACCTTTTCACTGCATTCTCGTAATCAAAAACTTTTTAGCCCTTCGAGTTCTTGAGCCCTAGCCTCCATTTCCTCAGAGCAATCCGGCGGTCGCGATGGTGAAGACTAAGGGATCTGCACCTCCGTCGGCCTTGGCCCGGCAGCAGGCGGCCGCAGCAGCAGCGGCGGCAGCGTTGGCGGCGACACCTTTGATGCCGGCGGTGACATCCATGGCGGCAGGGGGGAGAAATCCCCAAATCGCCGATGACCAAGGTCTGTGCCCGCCATCGACGAAGTATTTGGATCAATCTTTTGAGTTGGGGCCTTCTACCTGCAAGAGGGAGTCTTTGGCAATCACAGCAGGGGGAAAAATTAGTAATGGAGTTATGATCCGGAAGCCGGGCAAAGAATCGATTCCATCGCCAAGACCCGGAGAAGTAGTGGTATTCGAAGCCTTCTTCGAAGCTGGCTTGGGCCTCCCTGCAGTGGATTTCCTGGCGGAGGTACTTGATCTGTTCCATGTAACCCTCCCCCAATTATCTCCGAATGCAGTAGCTAGATTAGCTATCTTCGAATGGGCGCTGAGAGCCGAAGGTTGTGAGGGGAGGGCAGAAATCTTCGCTGCACTACACAGAGCAACTTGCCAACCGAAGACCTTCGTAGGCTCCGGAGGTGAAAAAGTGGTGATATCCTTCGGCTCTATTAACTTTAGGCTTCGAGATGAATATGCCCTTCAGTTTCCTGCCAAGGCCATCAATGCCAGATGGTACACTGATTGGATTCTGAGATGGTTCTATGCCGAAGTTGGAGCAAGCAGTCCTCTGGCTGGGCCCCTTAAAGAAATTCAATTACGGAAAGAAGCCTTAGTGCAGCCCAACGAAGGCCAACTCGAAGCTCGTCTTAACCTGCTTCAAAAGATTAGCCGAAGGTTAAGCATGCGGGACTTAGCCGAAGAATTCCTCGGACTGCAAATTCCTCCGCTGATGGCCAACTGGCCTATCGTCTTCGAGGATGATTCGGAAGGCGGTCTCCGCAAGATCAACTTAACTTCGAGCCCTGCAGGTAACTTCGAAACCAACATGCATTATACATATTTACTTCGAAGAAAGACTAATTTGATTTATTTTTAGCTTCTTCAGCCCCTATTACTTCAGAGCAAATTGTAAGGGCTTCGGAGAAGATTTTGGGTGCCCCAACTCCGACTGAAAAAGAATGGAGAGTTAAATTGGTCGGGAGTTGGGAAAGGTTTAACAGAGTATGGGGAATGTTGGAGTTGACTCCGCCCCCTCTGATGGACTGGGTGCCTTCGGAGAAAGGACCCAAGAAGAGGACAGCTGAAGCCGGAGCTTCGAGCTCCGCAAGGACTCCGGTGAAGAAGGTAGCTCGGAAGCCAAAAAATATCGCACCTTCGGATCCTGCGCCTTCGAGCTCAAGAACCTCAGTCTCCGGTTCTAAAGAAGATGAAGGTATATTATTAGTGAGATTTATTGATGAAGATGCAGCTCAACAAAATATTCACATTGAAGATACTGCAGGTATGCCGGAGCCTCAAGCTAACATTGAAGAAGTGAGAGCTCCGGATACTCAAGAGGAGCAAATCGAAGCCCCTATGGGCGAAGATGAAGTTGAAGTTCCTACAACTTCAGTTGTGGATGTGGGGAGGACTGCTCACGGAGATACTCCGGCAGCTGAAGTTTTAACTGTGGATTCAGATGATGACTTCATCTTTGATCCTCCGAGCAGTCCAGTGCTCGACCTCCCCCAGAATGTCGAAGGTAAACTTCGCATAATTCTTTTATTATTTTATGCAAAATTATACAATGTATAATACCTTTGTTTTTGCAGAGCCTCCTTCGGAAGAAGTACATCACGAAGACACAACTCAAAGGCCTTCGACAACTTCGGAGCCGCACCCGGAGGTCGCTCAACAGGGGCCTGGAAGGGGTAAAAGACACATAGAGCCTCTCCCTACTCAAGGATCAACTTCGTCTGAGTCAACAGATGAAAGTGAATCAACTGAGGGGGGGCCATCTTCCGATGTTCCAAGGACCTCAGGAGAATGCTCCGGACCTTCGTCAAGCAGGGATGACCAAAAGGCTTCGGCAATGCTCCCTCTTTTGACTCCTTTTTTGGAGCAAATTGGACTTCGGACTCTGCTCAAACCTTTAGGTCGAGTGAGTCGCAAAGTCGGGGAGACAGAGCTGGTAGCAAAATTAAGCAGGGCGAAGAGTTCGGAGCTTAACATTGCCCTGTAACGAGCGGCTTACCAGGTACGGAGCACCTTCGAACCAATATCTTTAGCGAATTATATTGGGTTCGGAGTACATCTTCGAACCAGTAGCAAATTATACATGAATAATTTCTTACTTTAGTTTTTTCTTTTCTCAGCAAGCAGTCTTGGCCCGCGCTGCAACTTTATCAAGCGAGAATGAAATTGCTCAGCTTCGGGAAGAAAATGAAGCTCTTAAACGCAACTTGTCTTTCTCCGAAGCTAGAGTACTTCAAATGGATAATATGATTTCAACGGAGCGTAGGGCCAGACAGGGCTTGGAGACTGCTAATAAGGAGCTCGAAGCAGAAAGAATCGTGCTTCGGGCTGAAATTGATAAAGTGCGGTTGGAGCATGCTACTGCTGGGTCCGAACTTGTAAGGCTCCAAGAGGAAGCTAGCCAACTCCTAAACCAGAAGAATATTTTAACTATGGAGAATGCTAGGATTTCTGGAGTTTTGGCAGAAATGACTTCGAGCAAGGATGCACTAATTGAAGAAAAGCTTAAGTCGGAGAAAGTGGCTACGGAGGTCATCGAACAGATGCTAGGTGTTCTGGAGTACTTCGGTACTACTGGATCACTTCCTTCGGATGACAACGTGACTCTGCTGCGCCGGTTAAAAAGGATCCAATGAGCAGCGAAGCAAATGAAGACGGCAGGCATTCGTTATGGAGAACTCTCCGGACAAGTGTCTGCCCTCGGACTACTTCGTTACTATGAGGATTTGGGCCGAACAATCACTCCGAGCGCAGAGGGCTCCATTACCTTCGACGACGAGCGGCTTTTGAATCCTTCCGAAGGCGTGACTGCCGCCTGGCGAGCCTTTCAAACCTCATGGAGAGCCGAAGGTCGTTCCGCGATCAAGGCTTGGATCGATGAAGGCCAACGCCAGAAGCAAGTTCAGAGCCAAGCTTCGAGCAGTCAGCCTCCTCCGAACCCGCAGGTTTAGGAATTATTTAGGATTTTTTTTGACTATGTAAAGCTCATGCTTGTAAACATTTATCAATGAAAATCTTGTTTGTTATATTTTTAGGCTTTGCCTCTTATGGAAGACATCGAAGTGTTAGAGCTTAACAACGAACTTCGCTCGTTATGGAACACATTCGAACTTCTAAAGAGTTATAAGCGTCCTCGATTTCTTATTCCTCGAGATGACTCCGGCGTAATTGCGCCCGAAGTAATCAAAGACGTATTGTCTTATATTAAAGAGGAAGAGAAAGAGGTTAACGCAAACACCTCGTCTTCTGAAGACACTATTTGGTCTGAAGACGAAGGTGAAGCTCGAAATAAAAGATCTGAAGATCTTAGAAGCTGGGAAATAAGCCCCGAACGGCTTCGAACTTGGGCCGAGCTTCAACAAGAGCAGAAGGATTTTAGAGCTTCGAAGGGGAGGAAGAGAGTTAAACGTAAAGTTCTTAGAACTTCCGATGTTGGAACTAGTCGTTCCACCCCTAGCTCTCAGGACCGAAGAGGTCTCCGATTCCTTCTTGGTATAGATACCAATTTTTAATAGTGTAATCTGTAAACACATTTATTTCAATAATGAATGCCGATTTAAAATTGTCTCCATATTTACTAGCCCCTCTTTGGGTATAAGCAACTTCGAAATGTATTCAAAGATGGTTATGCGCAAAGAAAAAACTTCGGAGTAGAATTTTTTGGGGTTCAGAGCCCCTCTGTCATTTAAAGATCTTTTGAAATCTTATGAAATGTCTTCGACTTTTTGCAGTCGGAAGAATGGTAGCTTAGTACCTTTGTTTTATGAAAGAAATCACTTGAGATAACTTTCAGGACACTTTAGTGTCTTAAAAAATTTGTCACTTTGGACTATGTTAACAGACATTCGAAGCTCATGGCTTAAATGCTGTTTTGCTTTAGCCACCTTTGGCTTGTCTTTGCGATCTTTGACGAACCAATGGTTCAGAGTTTGCAATGGTCTCTTTGGACTCTTTTTACGGATGTCTACCAACCAATGGCTTGGACTCCGTATAATTTGGCCATCTTCGGCTCTTTTTGCAGAAGTCTACCAGCCAATGGCTTGGACTTCGCAGATTTTGGCCACCTTCGGCTCTTTTTGCAGAAGTCTACCAGCCAATGGCTTGGACTTCGCAGATTTTGGCCACCTTCGGCTCTTTTTACGGAAGTCTACAAGCTGCAGCTTGGACTCCGTAGGTTTTGGCCACCTTCGGCTCTTTTTACGGAAGTCTACCAGCCAATGGCTTGGACTCCGTATGGTGTGGTTTTGGGCTCTTTTACGGATGCCTACAAGCTGGTGGCCTGGGCTCCGGATTATGTCAGCCCCCACGTCGGATGCTTCGAACTTTATGGGTTCAAAGTCCGAAAATACAACCCAGCTTAATGACACTTCCCTCTCGGTCGACCCCGCGGTTCCAGTGCGTCCACTTGGAAGCTGGAAGTCTATGAGGGGAAGGCAACTATCAGGGTCATATGCTTTATTAATTTAGGAGATGATTACAAGCGAATTACAAGGAGCCCTTATGCGAAGTATCGCTTTAGGTGCTCCGCATGCCAAGTATGTGCTAACTCTTCACCTTCTAAATTAGCTAATTTAAATGAACCAGGGCGCCCTGAGCGGACAATTAGGTATGGACCTTCCCATTTATTGCCTAACTTCCCTGGTGCTATAATGCTTTGTAGAACAAGATGACCCGGTCTTAGTTTATTGAGCTTAACCTTCGGGTCATACCAAGCCTTCGTCTGCTGATGATACTTTGATAAATTAGCTACAGCTCGAAGTCTTGTTTCTTCTGATAAGTCTAACGAAGCTTGTCTTTCTTCTTCAATGTCCGGTTCGGTGCTGCGAAATGATCCCCCTTTGAGCTCTGTTGGAGTCATAGCTTCATCTCCGAATAGTAGTCTGAACGGAGTAAAACCTGTGGACCTTGTTTGCGTAGTCCGAATGGACCATAGAATCTTCGGAAGCTCTTCGGTCCACAGTCCCTTTGCTAATCCTACTATTCTTCGATTTAGCCCTGATAAAATATTTCCATTGGCTCGTTCTACGGCTCCATTCGACTGAGGATGCCTCACTGCAGCAAAACATAACTGAATGCCTAGGTCTTCGCAAAACTTCCTGAAGGGTTCTGCGTCGAACTGTGTTCCATTATCAACTGTGAGGTATCTAGGCACTCCGAACCGACAAATAATGTTCTTCCAGAAGAATTTCTGTACATTGTTCGAAGTGATAGCTGTTAAGGGTTCTGCTTCCACCCACTTAGAAAAATATTCAACAGCTACCACTGCGAACTTTAGATTTCCCTTTGCTAACGGAAAGGGACCAATTAGATCCATACCCCATCTGGCCATAGGCCATGTCGGAGCCATAAAGCCCCTGGCGAAGTGTTTTTCCTGCCAGAGCTCTCGGGGCTAAATGGCTTCCACAAAGGCCTTCGTGAATTTCTCGAAGAATTTCTTGGCCTTCGGCTTGAGATATACATCGGAGTAGAGGGGAACATACTCCGGCCTTGTATAATATACCATTGATTAACTGATAGTTTCTGGCTCTGAGCTTTAATCTTGACAACTGGGACTCTTCGGGCAAATTTGTTCCTCCTTGCAAGAGTTCTATGATCGAATCTTTCCAATCTGCACTAGGAATGCAAAGAATCTCCGCAGAGGCAATTTGTGGCACCGAAGGTATATTGAGCTCCTCATAGAAAGCTTCTTCAGGCACATCCACAGCTCCGGCTGCAGCCTTCGCTAAAATGTCCGCTTGCACGTTTTCCGCTCTTGGTATACTCCGAATGGAAATACCCTTGAAGTGTGCTTCGATTTAGCGGATTTCTTCTAAGTACTTTGCAAGCTGTGGATGCCGAACTTGAAAACTTTTGTCTACGTGCCCTGCTACTATCTGAGAATCTGTTTTTATAATTATTCTTGTAGCCCCTAGAGCACGTGCTTTTCGAAGTCCCAATAAAATCCCTTCGTACTCCGCTATATTATTGGTAGACTTAAAGTTGAGTCTTGCGGAGTACATTGCTCTTTGCCCTGACGGTGAAATCAATACTGCCCCAATGCCTGCTCCAGATGCTTGGAAAGCCCCATCGGAGTAAACAGTCCAAACTCCGTCACTTGATTTCTCCGGAGTCAAATTCGCAGGTGGAGTCCACTCTGCTACGAAGTCTGCTAGGACTTGGGATTTGATAGCTGTCCTTGCCAAGAAAGATATGCCGAAGGGTGCTAGCTCGACTGCCCACTTTCCAATCCTTCCAGTGGAATCTTTGCTTCGGAGCATATCTCCTAAGGGATACGAAGTTGGTACAATTACATTATGAGCCAAAAAATAATGTCTTAGCTTCCTCGAAGCCATTATCAGAGCATAAACGAACTTCTCAAGTTCGGAGTATCTTGTCTTCGCTCCTGATAATGCTTCGGATACAAAATAAACAGGATTTTTGACCAACTTCCCATTGAAATCCACTTCTCTGACAAGGACTGCACTGACAGCTGAACCTGTAGCTGCAAGGTACAGGAGTAGGGTTTCGTCCGCAGTAGGCACCGTGAGTGTAGCAAGATTACTGAGATAATCTTTAATATCTTCGAAGCTTCTCTGACACTCCGGTGTCCATGCAAAATCTTCGGACCCTTTCAAAGCTTTGAATATCGGCAAGCTCCTCTCCGCAGACCTTGATAAAAACCTGCTAAGTGCGGCCAGACGTCCAGTCAGCTTTTGCACTTGCTTTAAATTCTCCAGAGGAGCCATCTTCTGCAGCGCAGTTATTTGAGTAGGGCTAGCTTCAATTCCCCTGCTTGAAACTAAATACCCTAACAATTTTCCAGCCTTAGCTCCGAATATACATTTTTCGGGGTTAAGACGGATCCCACATGCCCGAAGGCTATTGAATGTTTCTGCTAAGTCTAGGCTATGTTGGTGCTTTAAAGAACTCTTTATTACAATATCATCCATATAGGCCTCCACATTGCGACCTAGTTGATGACCTAGAGCCTTAGCAACTAATCTTGAAAAAGTAGCCCCGACATTTCTTAGGCCGAAGGGCATTCTTACATAACAGAAGACTCCCGAAGGAGTTACAAAGCTTGTCTTGATTTCATCTTCGCGCTTCAACCATATTTGATGATAACCAGAATACGCGTCAAGGAAGCTTAATAACTCCGAACCTGCAGTGGAGTCAACCAGTTGATCAATTCGGGGCATGGGGTAGGGGTCACGTGGGCATGCTTTATTCAAGGATGTGAAATCAATGCACATGCGCCACTTCCCGGAAGACTTCTTCCTAACGAAGACTGGGTTGGCTAACCATTCTGTGTGAGCCACTTCTCTGATAGTCTCAGTCTTCAACAGTTTTTCAACTTCGTCCTTAGCTAGAGCAGCTCTCTCTGCGGACATCTTCCGGAGTCCTTGTCGAACAGGCCGGGCCTTCGGGTTTACAAGTAAACTGTGTTCAATGATATCCCGATCGACTCCGGTGATATCTTCGTCAGACCAAGCGAAGACATCCAAATTTTCTTCCACTACCTTTTCCAAGGAGGTTGCAACTTCAGGAGGTAAATCTTTACCAAATTGAAAAGTGTACTCTTTACCATCTTTAACAATGACCTTCGTTGCAATCTCTCCTTCGGGACTTGGTCTCGGAAAAGACTTCTTCGAAGCTTCGGAGGAGGCTGAAAAAATTTCTTCATTATCCTGCACACTGTTTACTTGCCTCGGATTAAGAGGGGACCATGACCATATTCCGCCCTCCGAGCAATGGCTTGATCTCCGAAGATTGTAAGGACTCCTGCTTGTGTGGGCATCTTCATGCACAAGTAATTATGATGCGCCACAGCTCCGAACTGGTTCAACATGCCCCGTCCGAAGATGACATTATAAGCATATGGGGCATCTATCACATCAAAGATAACTTCTTCAGTCCGGGCTAATAAACTTTCTCCGAAGGTAACTTCCAGGCCTATCTAGCCAAGTGCATCAAGCGGAGGTCCTGCGAAGCCTTGCAGAGGACGAGCCGCTGGAAGGAGATGCTTCCTAGAAATGTATAACTGATCGAAGGCTTGCACAAAAATGATATCTGCCGAACTACCTCCGTAAATTAGCACCCTTCGGACTTCAGTCCCTGCAATATCAGCAGTGATATCCAATGGATCTGCGTGTGGGAACTTAATACCAGCTGCATCCTCCGCAGAGAAAGATATCGGAACATGAGACCACTCCGGCATTGCAGCTGCAGATGACAAAGTTCCAATATGACCTACTTCCCGAACGTACTCTCTTCGCTGTCTCTTGGACATGCTTCCGAGGGTACCTCCTCCGGAGATAGGGAGAACTACTCTTTTTCCTCTATCTTGCCCTTCTTCTTGCTTCGGAGGTGGCATAACATTGGCCGCCGGAGGGTGCCTTGTAGCATCAAAATTTTCTATCCGCGCCACAGCCTGGACCGGCTCTGGGCGCGTTGCTGCTGGACTTCGGTCGGTACTGCCTCGACCCGAAGTTCTCTCCAAGTACTCTCCCCTTAGGGTAAGGATAGCCTTGCAAGTGTCAGTTGCATGGCTTCGATTTTCTCCATGAATGCAGCAGAAAAGGGTCTGGCCCTTGCCAGCCGTTTTCCCTGGCGGCCTCCAGCCGCTGGCCTTGTTCCTCGTAGACTGTGGAGCTCTTGGTGCAAACTTCTGTGGGGGTGCAATATTCAAGACTTCAGAGCGAGGGTGCTTTTGCCCTCTTCTCCGATCATGTTGCACTTCGAAGACTGGTTCCTGCGGCTGTGCCGAAATTTTCATTTCTGCTTTGACTTCTTGCAATATGGACGAAGTAGCAGCAGTCCTCCGAAGCCAACCCTCCTCTGACCTCGCATACTCCTCGAAGTATGACATCAACTGAGAGACTGAGGAGATGCTCTTCCGATGCAGTTTATCCAGAAGGCCTTGATGACTGACGCCTTCCCGAGCCGCATCAACCACTGAAGATGTGGACAGCCCCCGAATTTGCGACTTCGTATGAGTGAAGCGCTTAAAGTACTGCCTCAATGTTTCTCCGGGGAGCTGTTTCACCTGGAAAAGGCTTCCTGTTGACATAGGAGGCACGAAGGTGCCCTGAAAGTTACTTATAAACTTCCTCTTCAACTGCGACCATGAATTGATTGATCCTGGCTTCAAAGACCAAAACCATCTCAATGCCACTCCTTGAAGAGCTAACGGGAAGCACTTCGCCATAGTGTCTCTAACTCCGCCGCTAGCCTCAATCGCTAGGGCATAAGAACGCACGAACTCTCCGGGATCTTCATCTCCGGCATACTTACAGAGCTTCGAAGTTTTAAACTTTGGATCAAAGCGAACCTTCTGCAGCTCAGGATGCAACGGAGATTCATTGTCGTAAGAGGCGTTCTCCGGGGCTTCGGGATAATCAAGATCGTCGTCTTCGGGCACTTCTGGGATAGTTGGGATGGCTTGAGAGCGAAGCCTGTTCGCAGCTTCTTGTCGCCACCTTGCTACCTCAGCTTGAAGGTTGGCCATTTGAGTGGCCATATCCCCAAGGTTATCTTCATCTCCTCCGGAAGGACCTTCCGGGTCTTGAGAACTGGTAGGATCAGTTCGAATCGGGATGGAGGGTGGAGAAGTGACTCCGGGCTGTCGGAGTATGGAAGGGGTTGGCGGAGAGGCTTCGTATGCTCGAGGGATAGAAGCCCCTTCCGGTGTTTGCGGAGGGAAAGCCGAAGACCCTCCGACTTCAACTGTGTCGAAGGGTATCTCTCCGGAGATCCGAGGGGACCTCCGAGTGGGATTGCGAGGTGCGCTCCGCTTAGGAGGCATGATGTAAGAAGTTGGTAGAGAACGAAGTTTTTCGGACTAGGTTCCCCACGGACAGCGCCAACTATTGGCGTAAAAGATTACGCTAACAGGTTTCTATAGAAGAGAAACTAACAAATGAAGTGTTTGCGAAGAGAACTGTTCTAAGCCTCCGAAAGGATAATAACTTAGAATAGTTCGAATGTGTGTATTGAGTAACTTGTATTCGGTCCCTATTACAGGGTGAAATGGGGGGTATTTATAGGCCCAAACATTAAGGAAAAGACCTATTTACCCCTCTATTACAACCGACATAGTAGAAACTATTCGGTTCCCTTAATAGGGCTAAAATGGTAAAAGACTAATCTAATGAGAAAGAAGATAAGTCTTCCATCTTAGCTGGCAGAAAAGATCTTGAAGGGCCTTAGTTCGAAGATGTACTCCGAACCAATGCCTATCTTCGTACTTCGAACTTGGTTCCGGGTATCTTCGAAGATGATCGTCTGGGAACCTTCGAATCCGCTGTCTGCCTTTATGTTGCTTCGGCAATAACCCCGAAGATGAGATATTTTCCCCCAACAGCTAGGTACTAGTTATAACTTTGAGTGAAACTCATTCGCAAAAACTTGCAATTTAAGGCATAGTCCATTATTCAAGTTGTGAATGAGTGTAGCTTGAAGCTTTAGGTGAGAATCAACCAAATCTCTAAATGGGCATTTGATATATGATGGGGATTTCTGGAATTTATGGGCTTGGCCCAATTAAATATTTCAGAAATTCCAAATAAGTATTAAAGGGCCACTCATGCAAGAGGATGGTATAAATCTTTAGTCCTATATTGCTAATGTAGGTGAAGGATGACCAACTTATATAATGGAGTTATCTTTATCCCACTAAGCTATGTGTGTTGGAGAGAAAAAGGGAGCTCCACACACATGCGCTCACTCACCTCGACTGGCTTGGTTAGGCTTGGGCTTGGGCTCGGGCTTGGGCCATGGCCATGGCTTTGTGGGCGCATGGCACCTACATGAATGGTCCACCAAAATCCGGCTCCTCGCTTTGTGACTTTGTGGGCACATGGCACCTGCATGAATGGTCCATTGAAATCCGGCTCTTTGCTTTCCAGGGACGCGGTTTCCTTTTATCGTTCTGATTTTTGGTAACTTGGACCATATTTGGGATATGAAAACCGACATGGTTTATATTGCGGTCGTGGCGCGAGATCATGCCCTCCCATGTAAATACTATCCCTTTCCACCCCGTAAAACATGGATTTGAAAAACTGAAAAATAAAACCTAGTTTTTCTTAAAATAGTATAACAGCGTCCTTCTTAATAAGGTAAAAATATAAGATCAATAAGAAAAAATAATTAGTAATTAACTATCTAAAAATATTTACATGCATAAAATTTGGATATCTATTGTAAGAGCATCTTTAGCGGATGTCCTATACATTCCCTATAGTTAAATTTAGGGTATTTGCTTTAAAAAACACCCTCCAATAGATTCTCTATCCCATCCCTTACCCTATCACATTCCCTACACCTCTCCCTTCATCCCTCAAATTTAAGAAACTCTATCTCATCTCTCTATCCATCTCACGACTACAGCTAGCAAGAGAAATGAAGAAAGGAAGAAGAAAGAAAGGGGAGGAAGAAAGAGAGAAGAGAAGGAAAAAAGAAAAAGAAATTTTATTTTCTTTATAATTTTAAGATGTTTTTGAGATCAATTATTTAGACTAATTAGAGGATATTTATTTATTCATGAAAATTTAAAAATTCATGATAAAAATATTGGTATTGCAAATATAGCCGTTATAATTTTTACAATTGAATAGTAATAAAAAATCTATCAATCATCGACAACAAGAATGATCATGCATAATAGTATATGTGTTAGAGATATAGCCATTGAAAATATAGGCATTGGAAATATATTCATTAGAATTTTTATTATTAGATAATAATAAAAAATTCATAAATATAGAGAATGAGTTTTAAGAAAAGATCAAAGTTGCATAGAAATAGAATTTTTTAGGGCATTCCCTAGGAATGTATAGGGAATGAGTTTTAAGGAAACTATTGAAGATGCTCTAATGTACGGATATATAAATAGTTCCTTAAAAAATCAGTTACAAGTTTTCAATTGTGGGTACAAGAATTTAAACATTAACATGGATAAGGTCATGCAACTGCAACTCTATCACCACATTGCCCTGAATCATGGAATTCTAATCGACTAACTATAATTAGGACTGTAGATATTTACATTCAGAACCACATAGCGGTATAGCACTTAGGTTTGCAAAACCTCTTACAGAGTTAGGATTAAAACTAAACCAAAATGTTTGCATCCAATTCAAGCACCCTAAGATCCAAGATCTTTTCGGCTAGGATTGCACAAAACCAAGGACAAGAAAGGATTACCAATATTTTTAGTGCACATACCATTACCATTATTGACCACTTTAGATAATAACATGGCCAAACAGTTGTTTAGTAAGTCGTCCACGTCACCAGATAATAACATGGCTAAATTAGTGTATGGTTGATTAAGGAACATTATCAGCAAATATAATAATGATAGGTAACATTTTATGACTTTGTGAGGTAATGACAAGGGCCCACCGACCCCACCGAGAGACGAGAGCATAGAACGAAGCAACAAAACCATTAGCTGCACGTTGCTTCTTCGATTCCTTGCATAGTTGCATCGAACAAAACAAGAAAAAACATTTATGTTGTTCAAATGTTTTTCTATCAAGTTAATTTCTCCAGATTTTATAGAAATTTAAACCACTTTATTTTATTATACAAACTCTATATCTAGTATGAATTTCAGAACTAGACTTGTAGCAAACATACCCTAAATATAAAAAAGTTAAAATAAGTATTAGACAAGCAAAATTTATTGTCAAAGCAACGTTTTAGTAATAAGCAAGCAGCACTTAAAATAGAAACAGACGGTCCCAGTGCATGAGACGAACCGGGTCTAACTTGCAATAAAATAAAGCTTTCCTCCTTCCTATGATTAGCACCCTTTACCCCGCTCTTTCTTCATCCACTATACTAATCTTTTCTGCAAGCTGAACACCAAGCTTGTCACCAGCAAGCAGCAACCAAAATGGCAGCCATGACCTCCTTCCATGGCCATCACCACTCCTCTTCCTCCATGGCCACCAGCCCAAGATCTGGCACAAGGCAGGCAGCCTTAAGGTTCAGGGCCTCAGCTCATGGCTGCAATTCACCACACCTTCCTGCTCATGGCTGCAGCTCATCACGGCTTTCCTTTGTTGCAACTGCCAACAAGAAGGTATATGTAGTCCACGATCAAGAATGTGTAGTGACTGATCTTGTCCCGACTTTGGTCTCAATCTTTATCTTCTTCTGATTTTCAGGTGTTCGAGGACCAACTGAGAGGGATTGTCTGCTACAGAGATGACAAGGGAGAGCTGATCTGCGAAGGGTATGACGAAGGTCCCAGGCTTGGAATGCGGCTGCCGGAGAAGGCCTGCTTCCCATGGTAGGAGGCAACATCTGAGCATTGCCTGATGGAAATTTTGTTGTCTTCTGGAATTTTGTTTTGATTGTCTGATCACACATCTCCTTTCTGTCTCTGAAAAACAGGCCTGTGGGGGTTCAAATCACTGATTTCATCGAGCTGGCGACGCTCCGGGTCTTCAAAGATAACGATGTTATTCAGACCAAGAATGATCCGAAGAGGCAGATCTGAGCAAGGCAAGGCAGTTGTACAGAAATGCTCATGTGTAAGAATAATTTCAAGTTATATAACGGAACTGTGCTGAAGAGGCGTCACTGCAGTAGTTCTGTACTCTGGATATATCGTTTGGGTAATTTATCAGAAATAGAACTTTGGCTAATCTCCCTTTGTCAATCCACAATAAACAATTAAAAACAGTGAAGTGCTATTATGGAAAAGAACCTGAAAATTCGTCCCTCTGAAGCAATCATGTAGGGCATGTAATCCTAAAGCTTGGAATTTTGTCTTTGTTTTGGAAAGTGTCTTCCCGAGATTAGCATGCTGATTTGCAGCAAGCATGCGAGATTAGCTCAGCTTTCTATTTTGTATTTTACCCTTCCAAGATTAACGAAAGGGCTCTGCCTATATAAGCAGCAAAGCTGCAACCGAACAGCAGCAAAATCAGAAATAAAACATTGCTTGCGTCCAGTATTTGTGCTCCTTGTTGTGTTCTGTTTTCTTGCGTCGTCATCATTTGCCGGAGAGGTTCTGGCTGACATTTGGTATCATAGCTTCATCGAGCCAGAGATGGAACACCACTACGCTCCGCCGAGCGAATACCATGATGGGTGATGAGGTCGCCGCATCTCGCACTCGCTCGCGCTACGTGGAGGGCGTCGTGAGGTCATCGTCCACCACACCGTTGTGGACTGATCTGCTGCTAGTACTTAGTTCCCCATGCTCACACACACTAACTACCAGGAGTGGATGATATTGATGCAAGTGAACTTGGAGACGATAGGGTGGTGGTACACCGTTGAGCCAGAGGAAGATGAAGAGATCGAGTACTGTCATGACAAGCTGGCGCTCACCGCGATCCTACGTTCTGTGCCACCCGACATGCTGGCCGGTCTCTGTGAAAGGAGGACGACAACTGAGGCGTGGGCAGCCATCAAGCGGATCGGTGTCAGGGTCCAATAGGTACACGAGACAAACACACGGCAACTTTGACATGAGTTCAGTGCCTTGGTGTGGAAGGACGCGATGAACACAAACGATTTTATGAACCACATCACACCCCTCGTCGTTGATCTACATCTCCTTGGCAACAACATTCAACAAAGTATGCCTAAGAAAATATCGGGGATCAGAAGTTCCGATAGGTGTATCAGAAGTTCTGATTATTTTTGGGACCCGAATTAGAGAGAGCAAAACCAACTTCGGATGTTCTGATATGGTATCAGAAGCTCTGATGTTGGATTTGTGACTTGAATCGGAAATTCCGATTTGGAATCGGATGTTCTGATTATTTTCTAAACTCGAGTAAGAGAGCAAAAGTTGCTTCGGAAGTTTCGATATGGTATCGGAAGTTCTAATGAACTGGATGTTCTGATAGATGTATCGAAAGTTCTGAATTGGGCAAAAATAGATTAGATATGTTACGATAATATGCTGGCTTGAGAAACCGAAATATCCAGATCGGAAGTTCCGATCTAGGATCGGAAGTTCCGACATGGGTAAAAATAGATTCGATCTGTTGGATCACAAATCGGTTTTAATCGATTTATTGGTTTGAATTGCTGGGGACCAGGGGCTCTTACCTCTATATAAAGAGAGGAGGAAGTCTTCGAAGACAAGCAATTGATAGTTTAGATCTAGCTACTAAGAACTCCACTCCTCTCTTTCTTGATCTCAAAAGTAGAGATTGAGGAATCTCCTATTTCTCACGTGCGGTGCTAGCACGCCGACGTAGGAAGGATCCTATTCTTGGATGTGTGGATACCGTGGAGGCATTGCTCCAATAGCTACTTTTGTGGACTTCATCACGTGAACAATTACGTCGTCTTCGTCGATTGGATCACCGAGAAGGGCCGGAGCAAGACGAGGATCAGCGAGGACGCGCTTCCCAGACATCTTCTTCCACTGCACCTAGCGCGTCTTGTGCTAGAAGGTACCGATCTATGATCTCGCACGTGCATGGTTCTTGGGCTTGGGTGAAATTTTTGAAATTGTCAGCTAGCATAGCTTCCCCATTCCACAACAGTGGTATCAGAGCCTACGTGCGTAGTGTTCGATCTGGATCCCTCATGCATGGAGATATATGGTGGAAAAACATATTAGATCTGTTTTTGTCCACGACAAATCGGAGGTTCCAATATGGATCGAAAGTTCCGATAATGGATCGGAAGTTCTGACAGCGGATCGGAAGTTCCGATACCCGATCGGAAGTTCTGATGTCGAATATTGATTCGATACAGAGATCAATTTTTTCTTCCATGAATTCTAATATTGATCGGAAGTTATGGCGGATCAAAAGTTCCGACCCACCCGAATTTGAAATTCTGAGCTTGTTGAGCTGGGTTTTTTAGATCCAGATTTCAGTCACTTGTAGATTCTTCGCTTAACTTTATTTTGCAGAGAATGTTGTGACTGGCATGACCTTAGATAAATTTGATTGTTGGGAGAAAATACTTCATCCTCAGCATCATTCAAAATCTCCGCATCAACATTATCTGAAGATAAAAGGAAGTTAGAAATCCTGATCTCCGGAGGTCCTAATAGCCATCAAGGCTTCGCTACATTCAGATCATTACGAGACGGAGGTTCCCACTGAGGCTTTGGTATGATGAAGAATCCCGGAGCATCTTTACCCAAAGGGGCATTGCCAGCAAGGATGGAGCAATTACCTTCTTACTGATGGCCCGATCTTTTACCCTTTTAACCCTACGAAGAATACTAAATAGTATCCACTAGGTCGGTTGTAATTAGAGGGTAAAGAGGTCTTTTCTCAATGTATCTTGTCTATAAATATCCCTCTTTATTATGTAAGGGGTATCGAATATTCAAGTATTCAATATACACTTCGAACTGCCTCGAGCTATTATCCAATTCGGAGGCTTGGAACAATCCGCATTAACAAACACTTCATCTGTCAATCCTTCGAGTTTACTAAAACCTGTTAACGTAATCTTTTGCGCCAACAATGATGTATGTGATGCATGCAATGAATGTAAATTAAATATGACATGCGTGTCATGGTTATTTACATCCCAAGGCTAATGTAAATTAAATATGGCTTGCATGTTGTTTCTGCGGTTCTTCGGCTCATGTAAATAGTATAGGCTATACGAGATAGACTAGTACACTTCATGGAGCCTAGGAGCACGCACTCAATGACGAGAGCCATGGAGATGGAGATTGTCATGTGAAGAAGGTTATTCTATGTCACAATTAATATGATTGTCTGTGATGCTTTCTTATGTTCCTGTTATACTATTCTTGCATGTTTCGTGCGCGCTAGGTATGTTACCTTGCTAGAATAGTTTTCCCTGAGAAAATTAAGTATTGATTCTCTTTCCAATACCTGCACCCATCAAGGATCTCGATCATCGATAGTGGGTCTACCAAAGCAGGGTGCTATCTTTTATCTTGACTAGTTGGGGCGGAAGTCGGACTTCTGCATGCATAGTATTGGTTTGCTTAACGAGATTGTCAAAACGGTTTTGGGCCTTGGAGCATAGAGTTGGCAAAGAGCATAGGATGCTTCTCCAGCGACAAGAGTCACATACGATGTGATTAGCAAAGTGTTGCTTACTTTTGTCACCTAGCTTTTAGTAGTGATGCCAAAGTTCACTAGGAGTTAGAATGAATATGGATTTTGCGCCACTATTAGTTATCAGAGGGAACTGTTTTAAAATAGTGGAACATCTTTTATTAGATAGAAGATAAACATTGCATAGTGCTGAACCTTGCATTTAATCTTTTGTAGATCATGGCAGCTACTACTCCTTCTGTTAAGAGCACTCTAGTTTTTAATTTGCGATCTATTCTTGAACGTGAGAAATTATCTGTAACAAACTTTATGGATTGGTATCGAAATTTGAGAATCATTCTTCAACAAGAGAAAAAGGATTACGTTCTAGAGGAACCTCGCCCCGATGAGCCAGGAGAGATTGCTTCTGTAGTAGAGAGGCGTGCTTATGAGAAGCATGCTAGTGATTCTGTGAATGTCAGTTGTCTGATGCTTGCCTGTATGTACTCTGAGTTTCAGAAACAATATGAAGAACGTGATCCTTACGATATGATCGTAGGTCTTAAGGGCATGTTTTAGAACCAGGCAAGGGCTGAGAGATACAATGTGTATAAAGCCTTGTTTGGGAGTAGACTGGCCAAAGGGAGCCCAGTGAGTCCCCATGCGATTAGGATGATTGGTTACATTGAAATCTAGAGAGACTAGAATCTCCACTGGATCCATACTTAGATATTGATGTCATTCTCCATTCGCTCCCACTAAGCTTTGAGTCATTCATCAAGAATTACAATATGGTGGGACTGGAGAAGACACTAGCTGAGTTGCATGGGATGCTCAAGACTATTGAGGAGAGTATCAGGAAATCTCCAAATCATGTGATGATGGTTCAGAAGGAGAGCAAAAAGAGGAAGAGGAAGGGCAAGGCAAAGACTACAAATTCAATCTCTAGTGCTAAGGCTAAACCGATTAGAAAGTCCAAGTCGAGTCCTGCTGGCTCTGTTGTGTGCCACCACTGCCACAAGTCTGGGCATTGGAAGCGCAATTGCAAGGTGTACCTGGAAGAGCAGAAGAACAAGAAGGGAAGTGTGACTTCCACTTCAGGTATTAATGTTATCGAAATTAATCCTGCTACTTGTCCAAATGATTCATGGATATTTAATACCAGATCGATGATTCATACATGCAAATCATTGCAGGGGCTGAGTAGAGCGAGAAAGTGTGCAAGTGGTGAGCTATATGTGTGCGTCGGGAATGGTGCAAAGGTTCTTGCGTTGGCCGTCGGTGTTTATTCACTGTCACTACCGTCAAGACTAGTTTTGGAGTTGAATAATTGTTATTTCATTCTTGCCTTAGGCTGAAACATTGTCTCTTCTTCATGTTTAGAGGAAGATGGTTTTGAATTTGTAATAAAGAACAAGTGTTATTCAATATTTTCGAATGGCATGCTCTATGGTATTTGTCCATTAGTGAATGGATTATATATTCTGAGTCTTGAAGATGCACATGTTTATAACATTAGTACTAAGTAACAACGACTCAATGATTTGAATCCTATCTATGTCTGGCATTGTCATTTGGGTCATATAAATAAGAAGCGCGTGCAGAAGCTCCATAGTGATGGACTTTTGGAGTCATTTGATTTTGAATCATATGACACATGTGAGTCTTGCTTACTTGGCAAAATGACAAAGACGCCTTTTACATGACAGAGTGAGAGGGCGAGTGAGCTATTGGCCATAGTACATACTGATGTGTTTGGTCCAATGAGTCACATGGCTAGGAATGGTTTTCAGTACTTTATCATTTTTACTGATGACTATAGTAGATATGGTTATTTCTACTTGATGAGGCATAAGTGGGAGTACTTAGAAAAGTTCGAGGAGTTCCAAAATTAAGTACAAACTCATACGGGCGGGACAATTAAATATCTACGATCTGATCGTGGAGGTGAATATTTGAGCCATGAGTTTAGTGATCATCTGAAGCAGTGTGGAATTATTCCACAGCTGACTCCACTCGGTACGCCCAGTAGAATAGAGTGTCCAAGCAGAGGAATCATACCTTGTTGGACATGGTTCGGTCGATGATGAGTCATGTTGATCTTCCATTATCCTTTTGGGGACTCGCTCTAGAAATTGCCGCTTTCACGATAAATAGAGTTCCATCTAAGTCAGTAGAGAAGACACCATATGAGATGTGGTCTGGGAGGCGTCCCAGTTTGTCCTTTCTAAAGATTTGGGGTTGTGAGGCATATGTCAAACGTTTGATGTATGATAAACTCACTCCTTAATCTAACAAGTGCTTTTTCATGGGATATCCTAAGAAAACCAAAGGATACTATTTCTATAATAGAGAAGAGGGCAAAGTGTTTGCCACTCGGAATAGTGTATTCCTTGTGAAAGAGTTTCTCAAAAGGAGTTAGTGGGAGAACAGTGCATCTCGAAGAGGATCGAGATCCACTAGAAGGTGTTCTAGATCCAACTGAACCACAACATGATTCCCAAGGTGTTGTAAAGACACTAGCCCCACGAAGGTCCGAGAGGGTGAGTCACGTGCCAGAGCAATACATGTTTTTGACCACTGGGCAGCACGATGTGTTGTTGTTGGACAACGACGAGCCCAAGACCTATGTGGAAGCAGTGATGGGACCAGACTCTGAGAAATAGCTTGGTGTTGTTCCTAGTGCATCCAGTCCAGTGGACCTCTATTGTTTTTTTACCCCTTCCTTGCCCCTTTCAACCGGGGTAACCATCGAATCTATAGCCGCAACTCCTTTCTGCCTACAAAAATCACACTACGGGTACCCTCGTAGGCTTGTCATTCCCACACAACGACAGCTGGTGCACCAGGTAGGGGAGGAGTTTTATGGCCCGCTGATCAGATTGATGGCCGTCATATGCAAGTTCAACACTAAGGTGCCCAAGGGCACCGTGTTCTCTTTCGAAAGATTGACTTTCGTTAGTGACTACATGAACCAACTGGTTCCCACCACTGCTTTGTGAGAGCAAAGACTTCGCCCATGCCATTGGCGACACCTTCTTCATCGACAATTTAGGTGCCACAGCGGACCACTCCACCGAAGACACTCTCCAAAGGTCGTTTGCTGGGGACCTTTGATGCCCCCACAGACTTCATCATCTTCTCCAACTCTGGAGGACGCATCGTCCAACACCTACAGTTCATCATGGTCACCAACGACTGACGCCGTCGACCAAATCCACCAACCTCTCGGGCTCCTCCCACAGTTGCTGTCATGGTAGTCGTCGGGCTATCTCGGGGGACAAACCTTCTGATGATGCCGAGTCTAGCGCCCATCGCCGAGAGCACCGGAGGCAGAACTCCACCAAATGCGATCGGAGTGTTAGGGCCTAAGAAGGAGAAGGAGTTCCTCGACAATATGGACCCACTGCGTACACCATGGCCTTTGAAGGTCACAACATGTACCGAACACCTACTTTTAACCTCGTCACCATTGAGAGAGCTCTGGCGACGCTTCCCGACATGCCTGAGCTCTAGAGGGCCCAGGCTATGATCCAGGCTATTGCGGCACTGATAGCGGAGCCTCCGTTCTCTCATCCACCACTGTCGCCATCTCAGAGCCATCACTCCCGGCTGTCTAGGATAGGGGAGCATGGATATCCAAGTGAGCATGGAAGAATCTCTCTCGTTGGAGATGCACGCTAGATCATCAACGGTCACTTCAATGCCCGCAACTTCCTTCTTCGTCGACAACAAGGATGGGAGCAGGGGGAGCTACGTCATCAAGATCAGTACGATCGCGACCATGGAGTCCCGAATGGAGGCCACGCCGACCACCACGGTCTTCGCCATGATGGGTTTCTCACTTCTCTGCATGGTTGCGACACGTCGAGTGGCCACGCCACTTTCGGCCGACTCGAATCACTCCATATGACGGTAAAACTAACCCGTCTCAACGGCTAATACTGTATTACACCGCCATTCGTGTAGTAAGAGGAGATTCGAACGTCATGGTCAACTACCTCATAGTCATGTTGTCTGCTTCGGTTGTCAGCTAGTTTGCTTCTCTCCCAGAAGGCTCCATCAACTTGTGGTATGACCAGTGAGGCATCTTCATCGCCAACTACCAGGGGACGTGGCAGAGACTCGCCTCCCGACATGATCTACGCCAAGTTCATCAAATATAAGGAGAGTCCCTACTAGAGTACATTCATCGATTCTTTGAGAAGCGTCATGCCATCACCACCATCTCCGATGCCGACGTGATATCTACATTCTAGGATGTCTTGAGGAAGCCATCTGAACTGTTCCACCACCTTGATGGGGGAATTGGTCCCGATCTTCCGCTAGGTAAAGGATAACTTGGGTTGGTGGAGAATCTCGACATTGACGATCCAAGGCTCCGGTCCGGTGGCTCAAAACCTTGCAATCGCTACACCACTGTCTCCGTTGGTTATCAACCACGCAGGACGCGATTGACCTCGCCACGAAGGCTAATTCCTGCAAGCGAATCCAAGAACACAAGCAAGAACAGGAAGGATACAAGTCGAATGCCAAATCACAGACAAACGATGAAAAGGTGAGGTTTCACAAACGCCTATGCAGCAGCCAATCGGTCCGGTGCAAGGGGTGGGATCTAAACACACAAGTGTAGATGCAAACAAAGCAAAACCTAACCCTAAAGGCGGCTGGTGTGAATATATAGGGCGTGGGCAGCCTGGAGGAGGTGCACACGACCTGGACTATGGGCCAACATGGCCTCCAACTCAGTATAAGGTCCAACTCAGCCTAGTTCTGTCACGCAGGACTGTTTCAGTCACATAGGACGACTCGAGACTCCAAATGAGGTGAAACCAATGCCAAAAGATCTGTATTCTCCTTAGCTTTCCAAAACGTCCAAGAACGCGCCAATCGGACTTCGTATGTGGAAATTATGCCCATTTTGGTGCATGGTGGTTGATGTAGCTCATGGTTCAAGCAACAAAATATTAACATAGTTGCTAAGGAATGAATTAACCTCATGGTTCAAGCGATGGGCACAGGCGCGTGTGATTGGTCCTTGTAATTGAATTGTAGGTGGAGGCTCCATGTGTGTATCATGTGAAGTGATGTCCTCATCATCCTCCCCCTCTTGAATTGGAGTCGTCCTTGACTCAAGCTCATCGTCATCTCCCAAATAGGCCTTTAAATCTGAAATGTTAAATGTGGGACTAACCCCAAAAGCTGCAGGCAACTCAAGTTTATATGCATTATCATTTATCTTCTCAAGCACACGGAAAGGACCATCAGCACGGGGCATCAATTTAGACTTTCTCAAATCAGGAAAATGATCCTTGCGCAAGTGAAACCAAACAAGATCACCCGGTTCAAATGTTATCTCTTTTCTACCCTTACTACCATAAGAACGATATTTCTCATTCATTTTCTCTATGTTTGCTTTAGTAGTTTCATGCATCTTAAGCAATAATTCAGCACGTGTAGTAGCATCAAAATTCAATTTTTCAGAGGGTGGCAATGGTAGTAAATCAATAGGAGCACGCGGATTAAAGCCATAGACCACTTGAAACAGACTTAACTTAGTAGTGGAGTGTACTGACCTATTATATGCAAACTCAATATGAGGTAGACACTCTTCCCAAAGCTTCAAGTTGGTCTTCAAAACAGCCCTCAACATGGTGGACAATGTACGGTTGACGACCTCCGTTTGCCCATCCGTTTGGGGGTGACAAGTAGTAGAAAACAGCAGCTTCGTCCCCAACTTATGCCACAACGTCCTCCAAAAATGACTTAAAAATTTAGCATCACGATCTGAAACGATGGTATTGGGAACTCCATGCAAGCGTACGACCTCTCTGAAAAACAAATCAGCAACATTTTTAGCGTCGCCGCTCTTGTGACAAGGTATAAAATGCGCCATTTTAGAGAACCGATCTACCACCACAAAAATACTATCCCTCCCCCTCCTAGTTCTAGGTAATCCTAACACAAAATCCATAGAAATATCCTCCCAAGGTACACTAGGAACGGGCAGAGGCATATAAAGACCATGTGAGTTTAGACGGGACTTAGCTTTATTGCAAGTAGTGCATCGTGCCACATAGCACTCAACATCTCGTCTCATCCTAGGCCAATAGAAGTGTGTGGACAGCACATCTTCAGTTTTCTTTGATCCAAAATGACCCATCAAACCACCACCATGTGCTTCCTGCAATAACAACAAGTGAAGAGAGCTAGCCGGCACACATAACTTGTTAGCACGAAAAAGATATCCATTATTCAGCACATATTTGTTCCAAGCACGGTCATCTGTACAATTTGCAAAAGCATCTTTGAAGTCCAAATCAGTAGCATACATGTCCTTCAATGTTTCTAAACCAAAGATCTTATAATCAAGTTGAGAAAGCAATGTATAACGTCTAGATAAAGCATCGACAATCACATTATCTTTCCCTTTCTTATGCTTAATGATATATGGAAAAGTCTCAATAAATTCTACCCATTTAGCATGTCGTTTATTCAGATTTGCTTGACTACGTATATGCTTCAATGCTTCATGATCCGAATGAATAATAAACTCCTTAGGCAAAAGGTAATGTTGCCAAGTTTCAAGCACACGCACTAAGGCATGTAATTCCTTATCATAGGTAGAATAATTCAACTGTGGACCATGTAATTTTTCACTAAAATAGGCCACGGGTTTACCTCCTTGTAGCAGCACACCTCCTAATCCAAAACCACTAGCATCACATTCTAACTCAAAAGGCTTACTGAAGTCGGGTAGCTGAAGTAGAGGTGCATGTGTAAGGCGATCCTTGAGTGTGGCATAAGCTTGTTCTTGTGCTGGTTCCCAAGTAAAAGTAACTCCCTTCTTGGTCAACTCATGTAAAGGACCGGCTATGGTGCTGAAATCTTTCACAAAACGCCGGTAGAAACCTGCAAGACCAAGAAAACTACGTACCTGTGTGATAGTTTGGGGTTGCGGCCAGCTGTTGATTGCTTCTACCTTCGCCGCGTCAACCTCAATACCCTGTGAAGTGACAACATATCCAAGAAACACAACTCGATCCGTGCAAAACGTGCACTTCTCAAGGTTACCAAACATTCTAGCCTCACGGAGGACAGAAAAAACAACACGTAGGTGTTCAACATGTTCAGTGAGAGACTTGCTATAAACCAAGATATCATCAAAGTATGCAACCACAAAGTGTCCTATAAAGTGCCGTAGGACTTCATTCATCAAGCGCATGAAGGTACTAGGTGCATTAGTAAGTCCAAAAGGCATGACAAGCCACTCATATAATCCAAACTGTGTTTTAAAAGCAGTTTTCCATTCATCACCTAGTTTCATGCGAATTTGGTGGTAGCCACTACGGAGATCGATCTTAGTAAAGATAATGGCACCACTAAACTCATCAAGCATGTCATCCAATCTAGGAATAGGGTGTCGATATTGAATGGTGATATTATTAATAGCACGACAATCAACACACATGCGCCAACTACCATCTTTCTTAGGTACCAAAAGAACGGGTACTGCACAAGGACTAAGGCTTTCACGGACGTACCCACGATCAAGAAGGTCCTGTACTTGGCACTCAATTTCTTTTGTCTCCTCTGGATTGGTACGGTACGCTGCACGATTAGGAAGAGATGCTCCTGGGATCAAATCAATTTGGTGCTCGATGCTGCGTATCGGTGGCAGCCTGGGTGTTATCTCAGCAGGAAAAACATCGTTAAACTCCTGCAAAAGGTCAGTGACTGCAACAGGAACAGAGCTAGGAATATTCGCAAGTGAAAACAGCACGTTCGTGCAAATCAAGCCATATATCATGGGAGTATCATCACAAATTTCAGCAAGGTCAGTTTTAGTTGCAAGCATGACACTTCCTTTCAGATTAATAACTTGTGATGAGGAAGGAGAAGCAAATTTATCTTTCTGTTGCCTCGAAAGCGTTTTAGCTACTTGCTGATTTTCAGAAGGTTGTTTGCTCTTTTGTGCGTCCCTAGCATGTTTTTCTTGTTCAAATTTCACAATTTCAGCAGGAGTCATAGGAAGCAATGTAACTTTCTTTCCTTTATACATAAATGTGTACTTATTGCTCCTACCATGGTGTGTAGCATCAGTATCATACTCCCAAGGTCTACCAAGTAACAGAGAACATGCTTGCATTGGTACTACATCAAAATCAGCAACTCCGAAGTATGTACCAATGGAAAATTCGATGTGAGCAGTTTGTGTTACCTTGACCTTACCTCTATTGTTGAACCATTGCACATGGTAAGGGTGTGGATGCGCATGTGTGGGAAGTTGAAGCTTCGTTACCATGTCGTGGCTCACCAAATTGTTGCAACTACCGTTGTCGATGATGACACGTACACGACGGTCATTGACGATGAAGAAGGTCTGAAACAGATTATTCCGTTGTGCCCGATCATCCTACTCCATGTGAGTGCTCAAGACACGTTGTACAATAAGTGCTTCATGGTCGGCAGAGGCATCCGGCGCAAAAACAGCATCATCGTCGGAAGCATCGTAATCTCCTGTAATGTTAGCAGCAAGTGCATATTTATCTTCAACATCACTAGCACTTACGTAGCCACCGTCTTCCGTAGCAATATAAGCCCGCTGACTAGGGCAGTCCTTCATAACGTGGCCAAATCCTTTGCATCTGTGACACTGGATCGCTGCAGAACGTGCAGTAGAGGCCGCCGAGGAGGTGGGCTTGGCTGGCGCCTTGGATGTTGCAGCCTTGGAGCTCTCAGCCTGGGCTGTAGATGTAGAAGGTGCTGATGTAGCCATCGGTCGAGAAGGTGGTGGTGGTCGTTGCTGCTGCCCACTTGAGCGTGAAGTGGCACCACCAATATTGGTCCTCATGCTACGTTGTGGTTGTTGGCGACCCTGCAATTCTTTTTCTGCAAGCATAGCAAGGTGGAAAAGACGAGTGATAATATTGTATTCTTTATAATCAATGATATCCTGAATTTCACGTCTTAAACCACCATAAAATCAGGCCATTTTATCCTCATTGTCCTCCTCAATTTCAGCACGCATGCAACCTATTTGCAACTCCTGATAATACTCCTCTACCGATTTATTTCCTTGGTTTAGGTGCTGCAATTTTTTTCTCAAATCACGTTTATATGAAGGAGGAACCCATCTACCACACATTTGCCATTTTAACATATCCCAATTTTGTGGTTCATTGCCAACCTGAACTATTTTAGTCCACCAAAGAAGGGCATATCCAGTGAAGTCACTAGTAGCTAAGCGTACGCGGTGGATAGCAGGAACCATGTGAGCATTAAATTTTTGTTCAACTGACATCTCCCAATCTAAATATGCATCTGGATCATAGGTGCCAGCAAAATGAGGTACTGAAAATTTTACCTTAGAGTAGGGGTCATTGTTCCTGTGGTTGTCATTGTTACCTCGTGGATGGCGGTTGCGGTGGCCGCCCATACCTTGACGGTTGAACTGAAAGCGATGACGTGCATCCTCGTCAGGGTCAATGGCATTGTTTCTGGCATAGGATAGGTCGTCTTCCTCCTCAACATGGTGGTCTTCCTCCTCAACACGGTCGTCGTCGGCTTGTGCAGCAGGCAATCGTGTCTCCAGGGCAGTCATCCGGTCCACTAGGTCAGCCACAGTACGCGCGAGACGTTCGATGGAATGTTGGGTCTGCCGCTGAGACTCTAGTAGAGCACGTCGTGAGACAGTCATTAAAATCAGATGGAGGGGTACCGCTGTTATCTGCCATGTTAGTGAAAAGACAAAACAACAAAGAATAATCCTTATGTAAAACAGTTAGGTGGGGTGGTGGGTGTGTGGTGGAAGCAATCCGTCAAGCGCCTTACCCACGCTTGCAAGTGTTCTTACCACGCCGCAGTGAGGTCACCGGCCTACAGGCGAAGAACCAAGTAGAGGGTGGTGTGCAATTGGAAGAAATGAACCTGTCCTGACCAAGAGAAAGGTGTAGCTTGGAAGGCAAAGTGAGTAGCAAGGATCAGCGATAGTAATATCAGTTAAACCAAGTTCACTAAGTATTCCCTAGTACTCGTCAAAGCTGCTGGCCTTAGTGCTTCCAATGTGAAAATTCAAGCAATAGAGGGCAACTATGTGCCCAAAACTCAAATGGAAGCAATAACAGGCCAAATTCAGCTCTTCGCTGATCGGACAAGGGATCGGACAAGCAGAATCTGCTACTGCCACTGATCGCACAAGGGATCGGACAAGAGATCGGACAAGGGATCGGACAAGCAATAGACAGGACCGCTTCTCTTTTTTTTTGATTTTTTTTCACTCTATTTTTTTTTGAACAAGGATTACAAGAGATGCAACCACAAAAATTGGCACCTGCAACTGAGGTGGGATGTGGCTCACAGAAATTCAACAAGTTCGCTGAACGGTGAGCAAAAACTTTGACCAATTTTTTTCTTTATCTTCCTGATTTTTTTGGCGATTCTGGTGAGGGCTAACAGGGTTAGGGTACCCCCCAAATTGGGTCAGGAAGACGCTCAAACAATTTCAGATTTTTCTGCCAAACGAGCGAAAAGTTATGCCTGTTTTACCGAAGGGGGGTCACAAAGAGTCGATGTGGAAAACGAGTAGGGCTGTGGAGGGGGGTTTTTCGGGTGGGGAATTTTTTGAGACACAAGACCAACTACTACTCAAACGACACAAAGGGATTACTAAACCAGCAACAAGACTCGACCAAGAACACAAACTCAACAAGGTTAAAAACTGAAATTAAAATCGCAAGGCACAAAGGGGCTTTCGGTGGGATTTTTTGTGAGGGTTTTCTGGACTCTCGGTAAAAATAAAAGCAGATCGAGATTACCTAACGGGAAAGCTGAGCTCTGATACCAACTGATGGGGGAATTGGTCCCGATCTGCCGCTAGGTAAAGGATAACTCGGGTTGGTGGAGAATCTCGACATTGACGATCCAAGGCTCCGGTCTGGCGGCTCAAAACCTTGCAATCGCTACACCACTGTCTCCGTTGGTTATCAACCACGCAGGACGCGATTGACCTCGCCACGAAGGCTAATTCCTGCAAGCGAATCCAAGAACACAAGCAAGAACAGGAAGGATACAAGTCGAATGCCAAATCACAGACAAACGATGAAAAGGTGAGGTTTCACAAACGCCTATGCAGCAGCCAATCGGTCCGGTGCAAGGGGTGGGATCTAAACACACAAGTGTAGATGCAAACAAAGCAAAACCTAACCCTAAAGGCTGCTGGCATGAATATATAGGGCGTGGGCAGCCTGGAGGAGGTGCACACGACCTGGACTATGGGCCAACATGGCCTCCAACTCAGTATAAGGTCCAACTCGGCCTAGTTTTGTCACGCAGGACTGTTTCAGTCACACAGGACGACTCGAGACTCCAAATGAGGTGAAACCAATGCCAAAAGATCTGTATTCTCCTTAGCTTTCCAAAACGTCCAAGAACGCGCCAATCGGACTTCGTATGAGGAAGTTATGCCCATTTTGGTGCATGGTGGTTGATGTAGTCCGAACCAGCGAATCCTTGACTTCAAATCATCCGTGCGACTCCGTCTTCATCTCCAACTCTCCTATTCCATCTCCCATATTCCTAAGCAACAAAATATAACTAGTATTCAGTAGCATCCCGTCCAAACAAATATTAACATAGTTGCTAAGGAAAGAATTAACCTCATGGTTCAAGCGATGGGCACGGGCGCGTGTGATTGGTCCTTGTAATTGAATTGTAGGTGGAGGCTCCATGTGTGTATCATGTGAAGTGATGTCCTCATCACACCTGATCATGAATGAGCCGGTTAATCCTAGCCATATGATCACTATCGCTGAATAGTTCGCCAGCGCTGAAGACGCTGAGTGGGAGCAGATGCTCCTGAAGCCAAACGATATCGATGAAGATCGAAAGAAGAAGCAGGGGCATCACTGATCACCCACGGCCCGCCGATGGCCCACCCTCAAAGATCAAGCCGATCACAGTCGTCCTCGCCTTCCAGACAAGAACAGGAAGGTGAAGGAAATCATGATTGCCAACCACGATGCTCGGTCACAAGACCGAGATGACGCGGACTTATGGGAACTGCTAGATAAGCACTACATCATTCATCCTAATGGCAATAGCACTACTCGGAATTGCTTTAATCTACTATAGAACTAGATGGTGAGAGAAGCTGGAGCATCCCACTGACCCGATAAGCATCGTTGGGACACCGATGGAAGAAGACCTGAAGACGCCAAGAGAAAAGACGACGCTCCTTCGGGAAGGAACAATTTCCAAGAGCCCACCCGAATGGTCTCCATGGTATTCGGGGGCACGGTGGCCTCCGAGACAAAGTGCCAACAGAAGCTAATGACATGTCGCATCAACACAATCAACACTGAGGAACTCGGGCACCTCCAATGGCCCGAGGTTCCAATCACCTTCGACCGCCAGGACTAGTGGATTGATGTCTTGAAACCCAGGCGCTTCCCGCTCGTCGTCGACCCTATCATCCCGAAGGTCCGCTTGAAGAGGGTGCTGGTCGACAGGGGAAGTGGCATCGACATCCTTTTCAAAGGGACGCTGGGGGCTCTCGGCATCGACTACTCGTTGCTCTAGAAGACTGGCACTCCCTTTTACGGCATTGTCCTGGGGAAGGCGTCCCTTCCTCTTAGCAAGATCACCATGCCGGTGACGTTCGATGTTCGGGATAACTACCGAACCGATCACTCCAAATTCCACGTTGCGAATTTCGAGACTGCGTATCACGACGTCCTCGGAAGACCTTCACTCGCCAAGTTCATGGTGGTGCCCCACTACATCTACTTGGTCCTCAAATTTCTAGGACCAGGAGGAACATTCTCCATGAAGGGGGACGTTGCCACCTCGCATGTCTATGAGTAGGATGGATAGCCTCGCATTGTGCGAGGCCATGGACATGCCTGTCCGCATGACGTAGATACTCCAGGATGCCTAGACCACATCGGCCGATGGACTCGAGCTCTTGAGTTCTGCACCATCACCGACCATGCTAACGCCGTCGCTGGCCAAGTAAAAGAGTATTCGGCTCTCAGAAGATGACCCCTCCAAGACAGCTCTGATCGGGGTCGTGCTTGATCATAAATAGGAAAGCATGCTCTTTAGCTTCCTCTGCTCCAACACTGACATATTCTCTTGGCAACCCTCTAATATGCTATACGTACCCCGGGAGCTAATCAAGCACGAACTTCATGTTGACCCGGCCACCCCGCTGGTCAAGCAAAAGATGTGATGGTTCACTGAGGACCGCAAGAAGCTCATCAAGGAAGAAGTCACCTGCCTCCTAGCGGCCGGATTCATCAAGGAGGCATAACACATGAACTGGTTGGCTAACCTAGTCCTTGTGTATAAGAAGAGCGGAAAATGGAGAATGTGTATCGACTACATCGACATCAACAACGATGCCCAAAAGATCCATTCCCGCTATCGTGCATTGATCAAGTCGTTGATTCTACCACCAGCAGTGCCCTCCTATGCTTCCTGGATTGTTACTAATGCTACCATCAGATAGGCCTGAAAGAAGAAGACCAAAAGAAGACCGCCTTCATCACGTCATTTGGTGCCTACTACAACACTTCCATGGCTTTTGGGATAAAGAATGCTAGAGCCACGTACCAATGAGCCATTCAGCGTTTCTTGGCCGATCAGATCAGTCGCAATGTGGAGGCTTACGTTGATGATGTGATGATCAAGACCAAGGAGCCTGAGGACCTCGTCAAAGATCTCCAAGAGATGGTGAACAATCTCCACAGATTCCGCTTGAAACTCAACCTAGAGAAATGTGTATTTATAGTCCCGACGGGAAAATTACTCGGCTTCATCGTTAGCCACTGAGGAATTGAAGCCAACCCGGAGAAGATTTGGTGATCCTGAACATGGCGAGGCATGCCGACATCAAGCACGTCAAGTGCTTGGCCAGTTTATTTCGTGGCTCCGGGAGCGAGGGATGTCGTTCTTCAAGCTGCTAAAAAAAGAAGACTTCTCTTGGATTGAGGAAGCAGACCAAGCACTCGTCGACCTCAAGAAGTTTCTGATGTTTCCACCGACACTTTCTACACCGACACGGGAGGAGTCTCTTCTCCTATACAATGACACCACAACACATGTGGTCAGTACCGTCCTGATCATCGAATGACTAGAGTGAGGGCTCGGCTACCTGGTTCAACGGCCGGTCTACTTCATATTAGAGGTCCTAGGGCCATCAAAAGTTCGATATTGCCAAGTGCAAAAGCTTTTGTAAGCTGTCCTCATCATCGTCCAAAAGCTCAAGCACTACTTCCAAGCCCACCTCATGGAGGTGGTCACCGAGTTCCTACTCGATGACATCCTAAGAAATTGGGACGCCATTGGGCGAATCGCCAAATGGGCCATTGAGCTCGGGGAATATGCCATCAGCTTCAAGCAGAGGACTACCATCAAGTCTCAAGCGCTCGCCAACTTCGTCACTGTTGGGACGATGGATCGAACCAGCAGGTTTTCTTAGTAGATGGGAGTTGGGAGTAATGGAATGCTGTGCGCTAGTAGTATTCTAGGATCCCGTGTCCATTACAACAGTGGTTGGGGGTATTTATAGGGTTACCCGCTCTAAAGGCCAGGCACCTTCAAACCCCAACTGCTACCCGGCCTGACCTAGGTCAGTAGTACAGACAAAGTAGGTGTTACATAGCACAGACAAGAAGGCGCGATTCTGATAGCATACCCGCCGTGTCGGGCGCTGCAAAGGCCGCCCGACACGGCACAGACGATCACGATCTTGTCCCCGTACGGCCTTGACTGGGTCTTCTCTACGCTCGGCTTCCCTTCGGAGCCTCTGTCCATCGAGGCTTGGCCTCCGGCATCCGGCCGGTCGCTCTCTTCCCCGGGGACCCCTCCGGCACGTCTCGGAACTTCTGAAGGCCTCCGGTCCCCTCGATCGGAGGCTCGAGTACCTCCGTCATAAGGCTTCTGGTCCGCAGCCTTCCTTTAGAGCTGTACGGGCCTTCACGTCCCCTACTTTCATTGGGATTATCTCCCCCAATAGTCACCGAGTGGACCGAGTACCAGCTACTGATGGAGAGCATTGTTGAGAGCTTCTAGACCCTCCATTTTGATGGCTCCCTCAGCCTAGAGGGGGCAGGTACCGGAGTGCTCCTGACATCGCCTCAAGGTGAAGATTTGAAGTATGTCCTCCGCCTGTGCTTCGCCGCATCCAACAACATGGAAGAGTATGAAGCTCTGCTCCATGGACTCTGTATTGTTATATTCCTCAGGATTCGATGGATGCTGGCATCAGGAGATTTGAAGTTGGTGATCAACCAAGTGAACAAGGATTGGACCTATGTCAACGAGAACATGGATGCTTACTACCTGGAGATCCACAAGCTAGAAGGCATGTTCGACGGCCTAGAGTTCCATCACGTCCCTCGGGATAAGAACTCGGCTGCCGATGTACTGGCGAAGGTCAGATTATGAAGAGCGATGGTTCCTGGAGGGGTGTTCCTTCAGGAGTTATCGAAGTCGTCCATCCAAGAAGAAGGCTTGTAGCCTCTAGAATACGAATACACATCAGTCACCATAATCACTGCTGGTGAAGAAGAAGAAGATTGGCGCCAACCCATGATCCATTTAATCCTCACCAACAAGTTTCCCCAGGACAAAGATGTTGCTATTCAGGTGTCTAGAAGGAGAAAGCAATACATCCTAATCGGGTCAAAGTTGTTTATAAGAGTTGCATCCACCCGAGTCTTGCTGGAGTGCGTCGACAAGGCTGAAGGACCAAAGATCCTGAAGGAAATCCATGCCGACATCTGTGGGAACCACATTGGGGCCCATACGTTGGTCGGCAAGGCGTTCCGAGTTGGATTTTATTGGCCGAGAAGCCCAAAGATACTTCAATATGTTGAAGGCGCTACCGAACGTACTCGGGAAGAAGATATTGACAGTCTTAAAGAAGCTCAGCTGGCTGTTTCGATACAGACCGTCCGGTACTAGCAAGGCCTTCGGAGGTATCATGATCAGAATGTTCATCATCGCTCCTTCTAAGTGGGTGACCTGGTCCTACGTAGAGTTCAATCGGCGGTTCGGACCTACAAGCTCTCGGCTATGCGCCTAGGGGTCTACGCCTAGGGTCCTATCGCCTGATGTGAGAAGATGGACATAAGCTGGTGAACTCATGGAATATCGAGCACCTCAGGCGATTTTATCCCTGAGCGAGATAAGTCTTTGATATTATTTCATAAAAAAGGCATTTGCTTTCCTGGATATTATGCTCCACATGTCTCGATCTCCAACCATTCTAGCCGGGAAGCCATGATCCGCTCTGGCTTGGCAATAATGTGATTCGTCGACTGCCTCTTCTATGCTTTGAGGTCATGATTCGCTCTGACCTAGACTTTGCCGAGATGTAACCGTTCTAGCTGGGAAGCCACGATCCGCTCTGGCTCGGCTACAACATGATTCATCGACTACCTCCGCTCTGGCTTCGAGGTCATGATCTGCTATGACCCGTACAACTATGAATGATAACCACCACTCTAACCGTACAGCTATGACCCGCTCTGGCCTGGCTATTATTGGATCGAAGGAATGCAGGATTCCTTTTCATCGGAACTCTCAGAGTTGAAGCCTGCTCGGCACTCAGGCATCTACAAGTCAATCACTCTGACTAAAGCAACCATTATTCGCTCTCGTGTAGTCACTATGAAGGTCACTCATTTGCCTGGGGCTCTAACGAGTGCTTATCTTTGACCGACTACTGATGCTCGCCCTTGGTGGAACATGATGCTAAAGGATCTAAACAACGTGCATGTGGCCTGAGTTCCCTACGTTACATAGACCTTGGCTATATCGATGAAGCTGGGCCAAGTTTTGAACGTAGTCAGACAAGATAGGACAAGCTTAAAATGAAGAAATATTTATTACATTCTGACGAGATGTACATATACAATAATTTCTTCTACTCTATTTTTTATCTGCTCAGCAAGATCGGGACGCTCCAGAATGCGAGGAGCAGAGCGGTGAACTCAAACATGAAGAACAGGCATCTGCAAACTGACTCCTTGGGCAAGACGCGTGCCACCATCGAAGTCGTCGAAGACATCGGCCAACCTTTGTCCGTCGACGAGTGAAGCCGATCGGCAAGGTCGCGGAAGACCTCAACACTGCGAAGATCAAGCGTCGTGCCCTGAGGGACAAGACACTGCCACCTCGAAAGAACCGTACCACCCGGTCCATACAAGGACCGCGCTGATGGTCCCCGAGGTGATAGCCCTCCATGGTTTCCTAGAGGTGTGTCCAGAGAAGTCATTCCAACTTCTCTGTATCATCTTGAGCTTTGGTGAAGGTCGTGGTCTTATTCTCTGACTGTAGTGTGTCGGGGGAGCTGCAAAGCCACGGCCATGACGACCACGGAGATCCGCCATAAGTTTTCCGCATGGGCTTGTAGTCCCATATCCAAGATGCTGGTGATCTTAAAGAAGGAAAGGTGACCAAGACTCCAGTCATGAAGATTGATGAAAAAAATCAACAAGTGATGATACACTTACCCAAAGTCTAGAAACTCTTGATAACCCTTCATGAAACCATCACTCCAAGCCATCTAGAGGGTAATGCCTTCTGATGAAGAAAGGAGTCAAGGCAGAGAAGATGATTTATGCCGAGATATTGAAGAAACTAAAGCCATTGGGGGACCTATTTATAAGCTCAAACAGAAGGCGGGGAGGCGAACCGCCAGCGTCTTATTAAAAGTGAAACCCCACTAATGGTGCACTAAGAATCTCTCTACCAGTCTCCATATCGTGATGGTTAAAATCCCCTGCCATGCAGAAGAGATTCGCCGCCTGACGTGCCCGTCGCTTCAGCACCATTTATGGGTTCGCCACGATTTTCTCTACCAGACTCAACCAAGCAGAATTTGTGGGATTTAAAAATCCCACCGCCACTGTCAGCTCGGGGCCACCAAGATAAGTCTCCAATTCTCCATACTTTAAATTTCAATTTGATACGTCATTCAAATTTGGAATTTATTCACTTGTAAGCATGAGTATCGGAGCAGTAGCAGTTTTTTCCCACTCTGTATCCACGATCCGCTCTAGCTGAGTCATTGGAAGGACCCTCTACTTCTGAGTGCTTAACAAGTTTGTGGCTCTTAAGCATTGCCCTTGTGACCTATCGCGGTCTTCCTACTCTATATCCATGATCAACTTTGGTGGAGTTAGTGAATTCCCTTTCCCGGGATACTTAACGACAACATTCTTTTGGCAATCTCCTCTATGGAATTTCATGATCGATCACTCTGTATCCACGATTCGCTTTGGCTGAGTCAAGTCGATCGGATTCCACACGAGTTGCCTCTATCGACTAGTTCCCAGTGATTCATGCGGTCTATGAAAGTGCTTACGGTTCAAAAAAAGCATGTATGTGGCGTGCGTTATCCCTACGCTAGCGAGCCTATACTATGGCCAAAGGATCACAACTAGTCGGATTGCATACAAAAATATAAAGTGACCAAGCAACATTATGTTACATGTCATGCAAATATGTGACACATATTTTTTCACTCAGTAGGTGCAGGAGGAGCAAGAGGATAATATTCAATATTAGTAGTCAAGGTGTTGGCAGCCTCCTCGACTTCGGCATAAACTCGGTGGGCATCAGCCTCGCTGAAATGCGCTAGCCACCCCGCCTGGACGAGATCTAGTCGGATAGTCGGGTACAGTGCCCGGACGACCCCTAGTGCATGAGTGGCCATTGTCTTCACGAAGTCCCTAGCCGACCGCTTCAGCTGCCCTTTAGTGCCAACCAGCCGAGCAAATGACTCTTCCACCGACCACTGAGTTCTCGGGGGCTCATCATCAACCATTCAGATCATCGCCTTCACGCATGACCGATAGGCATCCAGATGCCTCTAGGTGCTCACCAGTCGCCGCTCCAGGTCTTCAAACTGAGCGGTCACCCGATGGTAGACCTCTATAGAGAAAAACATATTTTTTAGGAAAGAAATTGATGAAATTCGCCCTAGAAGAAAAAAGTGCCAAGAATAAATTCATACTTTTATACTCACCGCACCATTTTTGGGCCTAAGCCTCAGACTCGGTGAGCTGCTTCTTCAACTTCTCCATCTCGGCAGAGGCAACATCTCTTTCAGCGAGTTGCTTCTTCGCCTCCTCTAGCTTGGCTAGAGCAACGTCCTTCCTTTCTCTTGCATCGTCTGTCAAACGTTACACCTGGCCGATGACTATCTCCAGACGCTCGCCAGACGCCAACAAATCTATGAGAAGACGAAGAAGAGTTACACTCTGGATACGCCGGTGAAAATATTGAAGATACTAAGACATACTGAGGGCCTAGAGGTCGAGTTGCTTGCGAAGATCACGAAGCTGCTCCTGGAGATCATGGTTCTCTGTCTCTAGCCACCGTAGTTCAGCGTCCTTCTGGGACAGCTCGGCATTCTTGGTGTCTAGCTGATCTATTATCTCGAGAGCCACATCCGACACTCTTACCATCATCTTTCGGCTATGGTACTCAAACGACTTTAAGCGCCCAACCATGGCCACCGACCCTCGCCAAGAGGGAGTATGTTCGGAAGGTGGTGGCGCTGACCCAACCATAATGGGAGGAGCGGAGCACTCCTCCCCCAACACAGCGGGCTATGTTGTGGCCACTCCCACGGTCGACGACGGATCCTCAGACCTTCTTGGCGAAGAAGGTTGGGTACCCACCATGTCACTCATCAAAGGTTGCCTGCACTCATGTGACCCCGACGGTGTCGTGTAGACGACAATGGTTGTGGTTGGCACAGCGGCACCAGCCACCTCGATCGAGCTCAGGTCGGGAAATGGCGATCCTTCGACCCTATCAAGAAGAAGATCCAGTGATGATCACAAAGAAACATCTAAGAAGATCGACTACATCGACAAATGTCCTCACCACACCGATCACTGGAACACTACCTTTCTCACCCGTGAGCTAGGTCACGCACCGGAAAAAAAGTTGATTGTCAGAGTCGAGTGAAGCGGTGATGAAGGTGGGGTGGAAACCGAGCATGGTGATGTCGCGGCCTCAACCACCAAAGGCGCCCTCTCAGAGGCATTCGAGTCAGCACCTGGAGACGAAGGGATCTTCGAAGGCCCCTCAGCCTGCCTCTGATTCACCTCCGACTGGGCAGCACTCCGAGTCACATGAAGGCTGGGTGGAGTCGCCGCCCGCTTCTTCACCTTCTTCGCTAAGGGGGAGCAAGCCTCCTTGCTCTTCCACTTCCTGCTGGATGCTCTAGTATTGGGGTCAAAGAGATGAAGACGTCCCGACCGTGCACAAGCTCACATTCAAGACCTGAAGATTGATCGCAAGTTCCACCAAACCATCGATGAAGAACGGGAGGAAACATCATTACCTCTGGTTAGGGAAAATTGAGATGGAAGGGGCAACAATGGGTGGAACATTGGGCTTTGACCTTGTTGTTGAAGATCCTTCCTACCCTCGCTACCGCCTACTCCAATAACAAGGCCTCACCCGACTCCCTGGTCAGATTGTTGGGCCCCGAGAACTCATACCCGAGGTGGAGCCGCTGCTTTAGTGGCGCAACCCGACAGAGCAAGAAGATGATCATGACCTAGAAGCCCGTGAGGTTCCTTTCTCGAAGACGATGGATCAAGGCCACCAACTCATCAACTTTCCCTACTCCTCGACCGGGAACCAATCGGTCTAGGTGGCAGATGCCAGCGGCTCTCGATCAATCTCAGGAGATAGGGATGGCTCATGGTTGGCCACATAAAACCAACCCGAGTGCCACCCCTTGTTTGAAGATGGAAGTAGGACAGGGATGTACTCTACCGCCTTCCCATCATGAGGTTGAAGCACACATCCTCTAACCACTTTGCTCCGAAGATAACGCAAGCAGAAGAAGTTGTAGAAAAGATTGAAATGGTTATCGATCCCAATGAAAGACTCACACAACTCGACGAAGTTGCAGAGAGAGATGTCATAATGATGAAGAATACCATGAAGAAAAGGATACGCCGGCAACCCGAAGCCATGAAGAAAGAAGGAATCGAAGACCACGATCTCGTGGGTGTCCGGGGAAGGAAATGTCTCACCACCGACCGCTCGCCATGACGAGATGGCCTTCGGTCAGATCTCTCATCGATCCTCCAGTGCCTGCACCGCCTCTTTGTAGGACCGAAAGTAGCGGCCAGAGGGGGGGTGAATGGGCGCCTAAAAATTCTTTCGAATCAATGGCCTGCTCCCAATACCCAACGCACCTCAAAAGACTAAGCAGCAAAGCATGAACAGATTGCCTAAGTCTAAAGGTATCTAGCCTAGAAGCAACTGATGTTAAAAACAGAGAAACACCAAAAAAATGTAACTAGGCAGATAAACAAAATATACTTGACATGGCAGGTCAAACTTCTCAAAGAATGATCTAAGTATATATGAAGTGAGATGAGAAGTTACTGTTCAGATTTGACTCCTGTTCGGAACCTGGCGAAGCCTGCTCCACTGAGTCGAAGCCTGCTTCGGAGGTTAGTGTCGAAGCCTGGCAAAGACTGTTGAAAGTGCCGAAGTTCTGTTGTCTATCCTAGTTCAAGTGTGACTGAGAGCGAAGTATGCTTCGAAGCTAAGTATGACAGTGTCGAAGCTTGCTTCGAACAATGTACTTCGAAGACTAGACTTCGAACAGAAAGCTTTGAACAAGCTCACAGATAAACAACCTTCGAACGAGTTGCGAAGCCCGACACACGACAGAGAAACCAAAACGAAGCCTACACTCTGCCTTTGGAGCTAGCAAGATCGAAGAATGATCGCTGAAGTGATAACCTTCGACACACACACACAGATCAACTTCAAAACGAAGTTTGTGAGAGATGTCACACAAGAAATCGAAGGTGACAAACACACTTCGAACGACAAGCTTCGAACTCACAAACTGCAACCCTCGAAAAAGACAGCATCAGAAAGATCTTAGACACTTCACGTCGAGCGAAGTATATCAGAGAGACTAGCTTCGAAGTCAACTTCGAAGCCTGCCGGAGTATACCTTCGCACAGACGGTCAAAGTATGTCAAGCTGACAGTGCACAAAAACGGACTTCGAAACTAGCAATACAGGACACAGCGTGAAGTCGAAGCTCAAGCGAAGCCCTCTAGAATGTCAGAACGAAGCCTGCCTCACGAAGCTGAGGGACTCCGAATAGAGAGAAGGGGCTTCGCCAGAAACAACCAGAAAAGGGACTTTGGCCCTGTCAATTCGATCAAAAAGCTGTGCAGGAAAAAGCAAGGCTAGAGTACTAGTGTACTGTTGCTATAGTGAAGTAGTACTACTTGGACCCAGCAAGAACTAGTACTCTTCTCGTGAAGAACGGAAGCGATCGAAGCACACAAACTCAGGAATAAAATCACTGTGAGCAAACCGAATACTGCAGAGCCATCGACTAGATGCAACACACAAGCAGAAGTAATAAAAACATCAAGACCAGAAGAAAAACAAATCTGGGATGAACTCATAGGAAGCTTCCTGGCGGCGCATTCAAGGATAGGTGAGAGAACACACAGGAGATAAAATGACCCATTAGATTGAAAAGTGAATTCTGGAAGGGTAGACCAACCCTAGGGATTGGGGCCCTATTTATAGGCTGCCCAATGACCTAGAATATTCCACCAGCCCCTCAGGGTTTTTACAGACGCTAAAATAAAGAAAATGACTCTACAGCCCTTAGGAATTTTTACAGACTCGACTGACTGACTGTGGGCCTAGAGATACAGATGACTTATCCGGAAGCTAAGCTTTCGTAGCAACTACGGCTTCTCTTCTGGACAGTCCGATACAGAATCAACGATTGTCAGTTTTGTGCTGAAACTGACAAAGCCTCCACTGACTTTGCACCAGGTACCCGGATTGGGCCGGCCCGATTGCGCAGCTCTCTTAGCCCGGCAATCACTCACCGCCCGTGTACCTGAGTCAATCCTGGTCAACAGCCCAGTGGGTCTTCTACTGCTTCTGGCCCATGTACCCGGATTGGACCAGCCCGACTTCGCGGCTCTCTCAGCCCGACAGTCGCTCACTGCCCGTGTACCTGAGTCACACGCGGCCCATGAAACAGCAGATCTCCTCTGTTCATCTGTCCTTTTTGACTATCGTTGACAATGACTCATCACATCTGGAGCCATGAGGCCCACGCTATTCAGCATGGCTCCTCAATCTCCCCCTTGATGAGTTCATTGTCAACACTTCACTTCTAGCTCTTCAGAACCTGCGAACAACTATGGAAACAACGAAAACAAAGCAAGAGAACAAGGAAGAAGAAAATAAAGTAAAAGTTTAACCCTAATGACCAAAAGCCGAACAAAAGCAAGAAGCGGTCATTATGGTTAACCAAAAGTAAAAGCTCAACATGAGTGCGATCTCAGAAACATCAACAAGGATATCAAAAGAGTAAGGACACACAGGATAAAGACTCCCCCTTAAACTCACATTCCAAGATTTCTCCCCCTTGTTGACAAGTGAACTCATCAAGCACTCAAAAGTGACACAGACTCCCCCTGAAATGCAACTCCCTTTCAAAATATGCAATGAATGCAACTGGGGTGCATGTGGAGTGAAGAAAGCATGCTTCTCAAATATGATTGACTGCAATTACAAACATCTAACAAGTATAGCGAAAGACATACTGTCGGAGACTCATGGCATGATCAGTGCAACAGATGATATCTAAAGAAAGTCATTAGCACGCATTTTTCAGTTTTTGCAAACAAAAGCATCACCACATTTTCCAGTTAACAGTCAACGTAAAGCATGAGATGTAGAAGCTAACTGATATTTACCAAGATAAGCATTATCCAAAACAAAGTGCTTCAGCAAACTTGAGATCAATTCAGTTTTCAGGCTTTTGCTTTGTCATTTTTCATTTTTGCCAGGGGTTATTTGCGTGTCAAACCTTATGCTGACCGACCAAGTCAAGCCTAGGCCAGAGCTGGACCATTTGAAGCTTAAGACATTGGTCTTGGCATACACTACACTGTCCTAGTTCATACCAAAGTGCTATGGTACGCACTCCAGAACAATGCAATGCGACAAAACAAACCCTCCTGGATCTTTTCAAATTATGCATAAAAAGGCATGGAATTTTCATTCTTGATTTTTCATCGTTTTTACAGCACATTTCCATGTTTTAAACCAGAAAGATGTCCAAGTAGCATGTTTGCATCTAAGTTAGGAACTAGCTACAAGGCATGTAACAGATAGCAAAAACACTCAGCCTACACATGCTAGTTACCAGAAGCAATGGTGATCATTTTTTCAAGTTTAAAGCATAAAAGCCATGCATATGACAGATATCAGACATATCAAGTGAACTGAACCAAAGCATGATCATTGACAAGTAATCAAAAGCATGTACCAGCTAGAATAAGTAAAGCAGTTCAATCATATAACAGAAGCAGCTCTAAGGTGTGATATGTGAATATGCAAGATATGAACACACACAAAAAGACTCAAGAAAAGAGTAAAGAAGAAAGAAAAACTGACGTGAAATATCCTAGAAAGGATACACCACACCCAAATCCCCTCGTAAATGCTCAAAGGTAGACTGATCTAGGGGTTTGGTGAAAATGTCAGCCAACTGATGATGGGTATCAACATGAACAAGGTCAATGACACCTTTCTCATATTGATCCCGTAGAAAATGAAAGCGCGCATCAATGTGTTTGGTTCTTGAATGGAGACAGGGGTTTTTCCCTACACTAATTGCACTGGTGCTGTCGCAAAACAAAGGAACTCTGGTAGGAAAGAATAACCCAAAATCTCGCAGAGTGGAAATCATCCAAACTAACTGTGAGCAGCAGCTAGCAGCAGCTACATACTTAGCCTCAGTGGTCGAAAGAGCAACTCCAGATTGCTTTCGAGAAGACCAAGAAACAAGAGAAGAACCGAGAAACTGGCAAGTACCGGAAGTCGACTTGCGATCCAACCGACACCCACCAAAATCAGCATCCGAAAAGCCAGATAAATCAAGAGATGATGATGCTGAATAGAAAAGACCAAGATCAGGCGCATAAGTGAGATACCTGAAAATGCGATTGACAGCCTGCCGATGAGACACGCGTGGTGAAGATTGAAAACACGCGCAAAGTCCCACGGCGAACTGTATGTCTGGTCTTGTCGCCGTCAATTACAGCAGTGAACCGATCATCCCTCAAAACTCTCTCTCATTGACCTTGACGCCGCTCTCATCCTTGTCCAGACCCCCAGATGTGCCCATCGGGTTCATCTGCGGCTTCAACTCACCACCAAAGTCAAATTTCTTAAGCATGTCACGAGTGTACTTACCTTGGTGGATGAAAGTGTCGTCCTTGGTCTGCTTGATCTGGAGCCCTAGGAAGTACTTGAGTTCACCCATGAGGCTCATCTCAAACTCGCTGTGCATCTGCTCAGAAAACTTGGACACAAGAGAGTCAGTAGTACCGCCAAAGATAATATCGTCCACGTAAATCTGAGAGACTAAGAAATCTAAAGCAACTCTGAGCAAAAAGAGAGTTTTATCCACCGAACCCATCACAAAGCCCTTCCCCAACAAAAATTGCTTCAGCCGGTCATACCAAGCCCTGGGGGCTTGCTTCAACCCGTATAAAGCTTTTTGCAATTTAAAAACATGTCGAGGAAACTTGGGGTTCTCAAAACCGGGGGGCTGCCTAACATAAACTTCCTCCTCTATGAACCCGTTCAGAAAAGCACTCTTAACGTCCATTTGAAAAAGCTTAAAACCCTTCGAAGCGGCAAAAGCTAAGAGAATGCGAATGGACTCAAGATGGGCAACAGGGGCGAAAGTTTCTTCAAAATCAATACCCTCTTTCTGGCAAAAACCCTGGGCAACTAATCGAGCCTTGTTGCGCACCACAACCCCATCTTCACCTTGCTTGTTCTTGAACACCCACTTGGTGTCTATGGGGTTGCATCTTGGTGGCGGCTCAACTAGTGTCCAAACCCGATTGCGGACAAAGTTTTCAAGCTCTTCTTGCATAGCATTGATCCAATTAGAATCAGAAAGAGCATGAGAAACATCTCTGGGCTCAAAAGATGCAACAAAAGCAGATTCGGAAAACACAGCAAGAGAGTTACCAGACGAACGCAAAGTTCTCTCAGTCAAATCACCGATGATGAGCTCTGAGGGGTGCTCACGCTGAACTGCTCGGATTCCCTGGTGATCTGAAGTCACCTCACCGGAGTCAGCAGCTGGCACCTCTGGACTCGACTGAGGGGGCTCGATCGAAGTGGAAGAAGTGATTAGAGGTCCGCCCTCGTCCTCAGTCGAAGTCTCAAAAGGTGTGGGCTCTGTAGGGGGTGCAGAAGGCCCACCCTCATTAGCGGCTGGAGTATCCTCATCTTCCTCGAAGATGGACTCTCCGAGCTCACCATCAGAAGGCTCAAAAGAAGGAGTCAAAGAAGGCAAGGACTCATCAAATGAAACCTCACAAGTCTCGACAAGCAGCTGGGATTCGAGGTTCCAAACACGGAAGCCTCGAGAATGCAAAGCGTAGCCAAGAAAAACACCGTCCCAGCAACGAGACTCAAACTTGTCCAAATGCCCTCCCTTCTTGAGCACAAAGCACTTGCAGCCGAACGCTCGCAAGTGGCTCACCTTGGGCTGTCTGCCAAACCGCAACTCATATGAGGTCTTACCTAGGTTATCTCTAAGAAAAATGCGGTTGGCCAGATAGCAAGCCGTGTTCATGACTTCAGCCCCAAAATGCCTAGGAGTCCTGTGCTCATCGAGCATCGTCCTGGCCATCTCGACTAGCGTGCGGTTCTTTCGTTCCACAACGCCGTTCTGTGGGGGAGTATAAGGAGAAGAAAACTGATGGTCCATACCCTAATCACTACAGAAGCTGATGAACTGAGAGTTCTTAAACTCAGAGCCATTGTTGGAGCGAATCGCTCGCATCCGACCATTGTTCTCATTCTTCAGCTTCAAAATCAGGTCATGAACAAACTAAAACGTTTCATCCTTAGACTCCAAAAAGAAAACCCACAAGAATCGAGAAAAGTCATCAACAATGACAAGCGCGTACAACTTCCCACCGATTGAGCGCACCCGAGCTGGACCAACAGTGTCCAAGTGTAACAGCTCGCCCGGATACGAAGTCATCACCTGAGTCACAGGTGAGTGAGAAGCAGCAACCATTTCCCCATGACGACAGGGATGACAAACTAGATCTTTCTCCATTTTAAGCTTGGGCAATCCTCGGATGAGGTCCATAGAGCTTAATTTGACTAGCAGATCAAAACTCAAATGACCTAACCTCCTATGCCACTTCCAGAGTTCAGAAGAAGATCCAGCAATCAAGCAACGAGAAGGGCCAAAAGAACTAGAGAAGTCAATTCGAAAAACTTTACCGAAAGGTAAGATCTAGCAAATCAAAGACCCTCTAGAATCAAACACAGAAGAATTGCCCTTCTTAAAACGCACCTCCAAACCATCCTCAAGAAGTTGCGAAACAGAGATCAAATTGAAGTTCAAGTTTCCAACAAAGGCAACGTTCTTCAAAGAGAAATGATCTAAAATGTGAATAGAGCCAATACCACTTACTTTCCCTTGACCACTGTTCCCGAAAGTGATGTACTCTTTGGAGCTCGGGGGAGTGAGACTGGAGAACCATCTACGATGTCCCGTCATGTGGCGAGAGCATCCTGAGTCCATGATCCAAACGTCCTCTAGTCCTCGATCTTGCACAATCAGTGGCTGTAAGTGGGAGCGAATGGTTCGGCACCAGGTTTAGCAAAAGAGCTAAACCAGTGTCGAGCCATCTGCTCAAAAGACGGAAAGCAGAAATCATCATGAGAGTTCGGACCAAAACGCGGCTCAAAGCGCGGTCCTTGGTTCTGCCTAAAGCCTCGGCCACGAGGTCTAGGACCGTAGCCAAAATGGCTTGGAGCTCTACCGGAACGAACACCACCAACTGGAGCATGGGCAAGAAAGCCGTCTCCTCTACCACCACCTACACGATGCGGCCTGGCCTCCAGCCTCTCCCTGTGTCGAGGAACACGCAGTCTACCACCCTGTTGGTAGAACTGCTCCTGACCACCACGAGCTCTCTCAACTCTCTCAACCCGCTTCCTCCTGAAGCAAAACTCCGCAAGATGCCCGTCTCTCTGACAGTACTCACAATGATAGGTGGGCTTCTTGGGGTGTGGTTGAGACTTGGGATTCTTGGGCTTGGTGGTGTTAGGTGTAGTCTTCTTGGGTTGAGAGGGTCCAGGAAGAGAGTCTAGTGAAGAGTGGAGGTGTTTGGGCTTTGGAACCCAGATAGGCTTCTTGGGTGGAGCTTTAGGTGGTTCATGAATCACTCCATCCTTGGGCTGATAGGCCTGGGAGGACTCAGTGGAGTGAGTCTTAGGGTATCTCTGCTCAGGAGTTATTTTACTCCACTCCACTGCCCGGCTAATGGCACTCTCAAAGTCAGCCTTGGTGTAGGTGTAACCTACCCCAAACCCATCCTGCCTCTTGAACTGCTGGATCATCATGCCGAGCTGTGGCTCTCTGGCACTGATCCAACTCAGGATAGAACGGAGGTAAAAGTTCTCATTCTGAGAATCAGCTAGCTCCTCTCTCAAGGAAGCTAGAACCTCCACCTGAGACAAACAGGTCTCACACTCACTCTCTACATGGACAGACTTTTCGGCTTTCAGCTTGATCAATTCCATTCTAAGAGACAAACAGTTCTCACAGACAGTGGGTGGAACTGATAGTGTCTCAAGCTCTAGCCTAGTATGCGCAAGCTCAGCTCTCAACCTCTCCAAATCACCCAAATGCTCATCGCCCTTGGATTTCATCTCAGCTAAGGCAGCTAGATGAGATGGGCAATCAACACAGGGTGCGACGACAGTGGCTTGAGCATCTTTCAGCTCCAGCTGAGCGCTTTCAAGCTCAGTGGCCAAAGTGTCCCTCTCATCAACCCTTTCTATGTACTTGGAATTCAAAGTCGACAAGTCACACAGAAGCACCTCACACTTCGAGCACTCACTTCTATCACCCAAGAAAGGGGAAGAAGATAGACTCTCAATTCTGCCGTTGGCTACGGCAAGCTCACTCTCTAACTCATCTATCCTCTTCTTGGCCCCCCTAAGCAGTTTTTCCCGATATTTCAACTCCTGATGATTGCTTTCAAGTAAATCAACGGTTTCGCGTTCATAGGATGATACCTTTTCGTTGTCGTCGTCGGAGTCGTCGGAGGAGCTCTTTTCTTCCTTATCCCCAAGAGCCATTGAGCAGAATCTCTTGCGGGATCTTCGGCGCTCGTGTGAGTGGCTCTTTGGTCTGTCCCCGAAAGCCATGAAGCAGAGGCCCGCCGGATCATCCTTATCCTTCCCCTTCTTGATGACGATCTCCTCATCGCTTGAGCTTGATGAAGAGGAAGAAGACGTGGACTGCTTGGAGTAGCTCTTCTCCATCTCGGCGAAGAAAGCCTTGTCGCGCTTCTTGTTCTCTCGCCGGTAGTCCTTCAGGGCCTTCTTGAAGAATCTGGTCTTCAGCTTGCCCTTGTTGAAGGAAGAGCTGTCGTGCTTGCCAGAGTCATGGAAGCCACCACCGGTGCCCTTCTTGTGTCCATTGCGCTTGGGGCAGTCAGCGATGAAGTGTCCTGGATCACCACACTCAAAGCACTCGGATTTTGTGTCGTGTCTTTTGAACATCCTTTTGTCATAGACACGACGCACCCGGTTGTTAAACAGACACAAATCATCATCTCCCAAAGACTCAAGCTGGTCCTCATTGATAGACACCAAAGAGAACCCAGCACAGCTCACTGAAGTGGGATCAACAGAAGGTGTAGCAAGGGCCAGGGATTTTGATCCAGAGCCAGTGAGATTTGATCTCAGCTGGATATCTACCTCAGTGGCCTTCAGCTTGCTAAATAATTCAGAAATGGTCAAGGTATCATAAGAAGTGCTCTCAACGATAGAGAATACCTTGATCTCCCAGATCTTTGGATCCAAGGTATGAAGAACCTTGAGCACCTGCTCGTGATCTGAGACTAACTGAGCACCCTCAGCCTTGTTGTCCCGAAGCTTGTTTATGATTGATTGAAAACGACCAAACAAAGCTTCAACAGATTCACCCGGCTTTTGTGTGAAGTTCTCGTACTCACGCCGGTAGGTCTTATAGAGCCGAGCCTTGACCTGGGCTGTTCCCTCATGGTGTGCCTTGAGGGTAGCCCAGATCTCTCTCGCAGTGGAGAGATGGCTCACACGCTCAAACTCAGTGGGACCTAAACCAGAAAAGAGAATGTTCACGACTTAACTATTGCTCAGATGATGGGCAATGATACCAGGAGTACCATGCTCAGCAACTGGCAAAATGACAAACGTATCATGAACACAAATGTCCTAGATGTCCGAGCCCTGGCTCATGAGATAGGCTCGCATGCGAGTCTTCCAATAGTTATAGCCATAGGCTTCCAAGGATGGGACCTTGCCAGGAGAAGTCATGATCACTACTGGGGTTTAGAACCGGTTAAGGTATGGAAAAACCCTAACCAGGCTCTGATACCACTTGTAGGACCGAAAGTAGCGACCAGAGGGGGGTGAATGGGCGCCTAAAAATTCTTTCGAATCAATGGCCTGCTCCCAATACCCAACGCACCTCAAAAGACTAAGCAGCAAAGCATGAACAGATTGCCTAAGTCTAAAGGTATCTAGCCTAGAAGCAACTGATGTTAAAAACAGAGAAACACCAAAATAGTGTAACTAGGCAGATAAACAAAATATACTTGACATGGCAGGTCAAACTTCTCAAAGAATGATCTAAGTATATATGAAGTGAGATGAGAAGTTACTGTTCAGATTTGTCTCCTATTCGGAACCTAGCGAAGCCTGCTCCACTGAGTCGAAGCCTGCTTCGGAGGTTAGTGTCGAAGCCTGGCGAAGACTATTGAAAGTGTCGAAGGTCTGTTGTCTATCCTAGTTCGAGTGTGACTGAGAGCGAAGTATGCTTCGAAGCTAAGTATGACAGTGTCGAAGCTTGCATCGAACAATGTACTTCGAGGACTAGACTTCGAACAGAAAGCTTCGAACAATGTACTTCGAAGACTAGACTTCGAAACTAGCAACACAGGACACAGCGTGAAGTCGAAGCTCAAGCGAATCCCTCTAGAATGTCAGAACGAAGCCTGCCTCATGAAGATGAGGGACTCCGAACAGAAAGAAGGGGCTTCGCCAGAAACAGCCAGAAAAGGGACTTTGGCCCTGTCAATTCGATCAAAAAGCTGTGCAGGAAAAAGCAAGGCTAGAGTACTAGTGTACTGTTGCTACAGTGAAGTAGTACTACTTGGACCCAGCAAGAACTAGTACTCTTCTCGTGAAGAACGGAAGCGATCGAAGCACACAAACTCAGGAATAAAATCACTGTGAGCAAACCGAATACTGCAGAGCCATCGACTAGATGGAACACACAAGCAGAAGGAATAAAAACATCCAGACCAGAAGAAAAACAAATCTGGGATGAACTCACAGGAAGCTTCCTGGCGGCGCATTCAAGGACAGGTGAGAGAACACACAGGAGATAAAATGACCCATTAGATTGAAAAGTGAATTCTGGAAGGGTAGACCAACCCTAGGGATTGGGGCCCTATTTATAGGCTGCCCAATGACCTAGAATATTCCACCATCCCCTTAAGGTTTTTACAGACGCTAAAATAAAGAAAATGACTCTACAACCCTTAGGAATTTTTACAGACTCGACTGACTGACTGTGGGCCTAGAGATATAGATGACTTATTCGGTAGCTAAGCTTTTGTAGCGACTACGGCTTCTCTTCTGGAGAGTCCGATACAGAATCAACAGTTGTTAGTTTTGTGCCGAAACTGACAAAGCCTCCACTGACTTTGCACCAGGTACCCAGATTGGGCCGGCCCGATTCCGCAGCTCTCTCAGCCCGGCAATCACTCACCGCCCGTGTACCTGAGTCAATCCTGGTCAACAGCCCAGTGGGTCTTCTACTGCTTCTGGCCCATGTACCCGGATTGGACCAGCCCGACTTCGCGGCTCTCTCAGCCCGACAGTCGCTCACTGCCCATGTACCTGAGTCACACGTGGCCCATGAAACAACAGATCTCCTCTCTTCATCTGTCCTTTTTAACTATCGTTGACAATGACTCATCACATCTGGAGCCATGAGGCCCACGCTATTCAGCATGGCTCCTCACTCTTCCCCCATGGTAGAGACACAGAACTCTTCCAGACAATCCACCAGCTTCCGAGAAGTGTTTGCCTTCATTGAAGCCCTGGAGACCCTCGCCAAAGGTTTCAGACTGAACAACCGTCGAGCTTTGCGGTAGAAAACTGCGTAGTTGTAGTGCCGAGAACTTTTGCAAGGCGCTAGGAGATCAGAAGAAGAAGGAGAAGCCATGGATGGAGTACTACTTAAAAATGCGCTGGGGAGGTTACTTATAACTTTCCTCCTACAGGTTCCCCATCCCGAAGCGTCGTGACTGCTAAAACGAGTAGTTCGTAAAATCACTTTTCACCATTAATCATGTTAGCGTGGTTCCCAGGGATCACTTAGAGGGTCCTGAACTGTGCTCCAGAAGACGAAGCAAGAAAAAAGCAAGTGAAGCGAAAATGCTAACTGCCATCTCCCCACGTGGTAACTTCCACCGACAAGGAGTCCGCACGGTTTCAAGATCAACTACACCAATGGTAAACCACCCAAAGAAGATTTTTTGAGAGTGAAGCTCATTCTCTGAATGAAATCAGCCACGAGGGCTGCACTCGGAAGGTGCACCTGGGTGGTGCACCGATCAAAGACATGATTGCATCAAAGTTACTTGGAGCTCTTCCTGCCCGCTCCGAGCACGACGCATGCCAAAAAGAGCTCGAGGGCTGCTGTCGAGGATATGATCCATGGTACCCCACCAAGCGGTTTAGCTTGGATCATCGACTGCTAGCTAGGCCAACCCATGAAGGACTTCCCATCCGCCAGGCCTCCCACTCAGGAGCGGATGTGCCCGAGTGGTAAGACGCCAACGGCCGGCCCAGGACCATCTACCCAATGGTTATCTCCAATCAATGTCAACGCCTCAATGACAGTCATTAGCGCCAATTAAAGGCAGTTGTGCTAGTAGTTATGCGGCTGTTTTTGCATACTATAAATGTTATGGTAAGTTTATGTAACTCCCTAGTCCTTCTCATATAAAAGGATTAGGGGATTCCTCAAGACAGAGGATGAACAAACAAAGAAGGACTCGAGACACATAGAAAAAGGGAGATCGACATGTGAGATCACTTGAGAACTCACATCAACATGTGGCCCGAACCTGTCTAAAATTCTCTTGTGTCCGTCTCCTCATTGTTTTTACCACTTTCTTGCCCCTTTCAACCGAGGAAACCATCGAATCCATAGCCGTGACTCATCCTTTCTGCCTACACAAATCACACTATGGGTACCCCCCATAGGCTTGCCATTCCCACACAACGACAATGTGGGATAGTGATGATACATAGATTAGCACATCTGACTGATTGATGATCATGTTTCAGAGATCATAGAAATAGAGATGTCAAATCAGTGATGTGGATACATGTTGGTGAACATGGTGTTGGATAGACCCACTTGAGATACTGCTGGGATTGTTATTGTAATGTGCCATCAGTTGTCATATCAAATGGTGTACCTGTAGAGTCCTCAGACCTGAGATCGTCATTTGATTCCAGAATACTTAGTGACACACTTAGATGCTTCCTAATGCTATTCCATAACTAGGTAGTAATAAAGGTTATTTTCGGGTGTGTTGTGAAACATGTCTTGGGATGTAAGCGGTCAAGATGGAATTTACCCCTCTTAATAATGGGAGAGACATCTCTGGGCCTCTCGAGGTAGTCAGATTAGAAAAGTGCATGGCCATGCCACTATGACTAAAGAGTTAGTCATGATTTGAATCCACTACTTGTTTGAGTGAAAATGCTGAGCTATCCAACAAGGGTGGCACGAATCTTGCCTTGAGCTTGACTGATGTCGTGTGGTAAAGGGACTGGTGCGTGTGTATATCAAGGTTCAGTGAAAATTGATTTTGTACACTTTCGGGGGTCAATACGTGCTCCTAGGTACTGCTATTGATCAGTGAGTCAGAAAAGGTTTCTGGTGAACAACTGTTAGTGTATTAACCTATCAGTTCACACACTTAAGGGGATGGATTAAGAAATATGCAAAGAATTGGTTTCTTATGAAAGTGGTAGATTGAAGGAAGTTCCGATAGGTGTATCAAAAGTTCTGATTATTTTCGGGACCCGAGTTAGAGAACAAAACCAACTTCGAAAGTTATGATATGGTATCAGAAGTTCCGATGTTGGATTCGCGACTTGAATCAGAAAATCTGATTTGGAATCAGATGTTCTGATTATTTTCTAGACTCGAGTTAGAGAGCAAAAGTTGCTTCGGAAGTTCTAACGAACCGGAAGTTCTGCTTTAGAATCGGGAAAATTGTACTGATCAGAAGTTCTAATAGGTGTATTGAAAGTTCAAATTGGGCGAAAACAGATTGGATCTATTACGGTAACTATTGGGGAATAGGGGAGCAACACTAGCCGACAAATTCAAAATTTCTGCCCTAAGCCCAAGACCCATGCACGTGTGACATCATAGATCGTTACCTTCTAGCACAAGACGCGCTAGGTGCAGTAGAAGAAGATGTCAGAGTAGCACGTCAAGCCTATCCTCGCTTCGTCCTTGTCATCCCTCGCCAATCCGATCGATGAAGATGACGTAGTTGTTCACCTAAAGAAGCCCACGAGCATCGTTGTTCGATCAATTCCTCCACGGTATTCACACGTACAGGGATGGAGTTCCTCCCATGGCAGCGTGCTAGCACCGCACATGCGAGCTGGAAGATCCTCGGCCTCAATGTTTGAGATCAAGAAAGGGAAGAGAGGAGTCTATAGTGGCTAGGTCCAATCTTTGCTTATTGCTTGTCCCAATACCTCATCCTCTCTTTATATAGGGCTGAAAGCCCACTGGTCATGCACATCTCAGAATCCACAAATTAGTTACAAATAATTTGTATTCGTAACAGATCCAATCTATTTACCCACATCGGAACTTCTGATCCTAGATCGGAACTTCCGGTAGGGTATTTTTGGTCTCCTGATTCAGCACGACATGCAACAGATCCAATCTATTTTTGCCCACCTCAGAACTTTCGATACACATATCAGAACTTCTGATCATTACAATTCCACCTGATTCCAAATCAGAACTTCTGTCTCGTCAGAATTTATGATACCATATAGGAACTTTCGAAGCAACATTTTCTGTCTGACTCAAGACCAGAAAATAATCGAAACTTCCGATACACGGAATTTTCTTAGGCATATCCATCAATCTCCCACTTGCACAAGAACCAATTCTTTGCATGTTTCTCAATCCATCCCCTTAAGTGTGTGACCCGATAGGTTCATACACTAACGGCTATTCATCGGAAACCATTTCCAACTCACTGATCAATAGAGGTACCTCGTAGCACATATTCACCCCCGAAAGCGTACAAAATCAATTTTTCACTGAACCTTGATATACGCAAGCATCAGTCCCTTTACCACATGTCGTCAGTCAAGCTCAAGGTGAGATACGTGCCACCCTTGTTGGTTAGCTTGACATTTCACTCGATCAAGCATTGAATTCAAATCATGACTAAATCCTTAGTCATAGTGGCATGGCCATGTACTTTTCAAATCCAATACCTCGAGGGGTCCAAAGACAACTCTCCCGTTATTAGGAGGGGTAAATTCCATCTTGACCGCTCATATCCCAAGACATGTTTCACAACACACCTGAAAACAACCCTTATTACTACCTAGTTATGGAATAACGTTAGGAAGCATCTAAGTGTGTCACTACGCATTTTGGAATCAAATGATGATACTAGGTCTATGTACTTTGTAGGTACACCATTGAGATGAAAACTGATGGCACTTCACAATAACAATACTAGTCGTATCTCAAGTGGATCTGTCCAACACCATGTTCACCAACATGTGTCCACATCACTGATTTGACATCTCTATGTCTATGATTTGTGAAACATGATCATCGATCAGTCAGATGTGCTAATCCATGTATCATCATTGTCCCACATGGTGACAATATTAGGGACCCTTTTGAACAACATCGTAACAAAGCAAATAGTTTCACATAACAAGTCGTACTCATTAATTAAATGCAAACGACGTTTATTCATAGAACAAGATAACAATTATCTCCTACATTAGCATAGACATCACTAGAATCTCCCACATACACATGACTCACTCTCGCAAGTATCTAATACCCATGGAGCTCAGGTGTGCCTCATGCTTGGGCTATGGTAGAGGCTTCATCAATGGATCCTCTATGTTTAAATCCGTGTGCACCTTGCAAATCTTCACATCACCTCTGTTGATAGAAAAAAATGGCAAAAATGGTCAATATTGATCAGGCCAAAGCCCTATAGGACCGAAGGCCCATCGAGCATTGGGCTTCGGAGGCCCTCTAGCGGCTTGTTACCTTCGGCCCAAAGGCCCATCGAACGTTGGGCTTCGGAAGCCTTATAGCGGTATGGTACCTTCGGCCCGAAGGCCTTCGAAGGCCTACCTCGCCAAAGCTTTGGCCCAAGGAGCAGGCTTCGACAGGCCTTGCCGAAGGCCCACTTTGGGCTATTTCAGAGATAGAGTTTGAGTCTGATTCTGGCTATTATTATCCCTAAAATATGATTAGGCTGAATCCTACCAGATTAATCTTAGAGATAAGAAGACTAGCCCCTATAAATATAGGGGTGAGGCCGGTTCATTAGACCCCCTAACACAAATCAACTTCAAACCCTAGTTTGAACCGTACCTTTACTTTTTATTTACGTTTCTGCAACCTTCGTGGGTTTGCGTGGAAGCCCTCCGCCGGCCACTTAAGAACAGTGGTAAGACTTGTTACTTCGTTCGTGAAGTATCCATTAATCTACATAACAGATTTCTATCGCCTTGTTTCTTTGCCTGTGAAGTATCCACTAATCTACGTAACAGATTGCTACCTTCGTTTTACTACTGCAACACTTAGCAAATTCGGTCCCCAGGACGAATTGACACTTGATCTCAGTTCTGTTGCAGGTTTTCACGCTCGGAGCCCCTTCGTCAGAGGTGTCCGGAGCCAAGAAACTGGTTTCGGAGGATGCCAAAACATCCTTCGGTGGGACCCTGCTTCGACTACCCGTGCCGGACCCTTCACGCTGTTGTCGATTTGACCAAGTCCCGCACGCCGGAGCGCTCCGCAGTAGGCTTCGTCGCGTCAGGCCTCTCCACGCCTACACTTCCCTCCAGACGAAGTCATGCCAGCGCGTTGCGTGGGAGTATTTTTGTCGTGCCAGAGACTTCACACCGAACACCACTGTTCGGAGGTCATTTTGTGTCGAGATCTGTTCCGAGCCTACCTTTGGCCAGATCGATTTGAACGCCAAAGACTACCTTCGGCGAGACCCTTCGCATCATACGCCGAAGGCCTCCTTCGGTGAACCCTTCGCACAGTGCACTTCGAACCAGTTAGGCTCCGGTCAGCTGCCTGGTTTATTTTATTTATATATTTCTTTTCAGCTAATTGAATTATTTATGTGTGCTCTGATTACCTGGCGACTCCACCCCCTTGCCACTTTTAAGGGTAGTCAGAACACGACGTCAGTGTTGTGTTACGCTTAGGCCTATTCCTAGTATCCACACACTTTTGGATTGTCGAACTGACCCAAGTGCGGGGGCACGTTCTCGTGTCAACAATCTCTCTCAATGATCTCACGGATCAGGTGATATTGCCGAAGTACTCCTTGGCTTACGCAATGGCACCGCTATTACCATTACAGAGGTCCACTGGACTGGACACACTAGGAACAACACTCAGCTTAGAAACAAACTTTCTGATCCAAACAGCCTCCTTCGCAGCTTCCAAAGGTGCAATATACTCAGCTACTATTGTAGAATTGGCCACCGCCTATTTCTTGGAACCTTTCCAACTCACTACGCCTCCATTGAGGCAGAACATAAACCCAGACTATGATTGAGAATTATATTTTATTGGTCCGAATGCTAGCATCGGTGTAACTCCTTACATCAAGCTCCTCTTCGCTACCGTGTCCTGGGAACATATCATAAGTTCTTCTCAAGTACATGAGGATCCCTTTTACGACTTCCCAGTGACTCTCCCCTGGGTTTGACTGGTACCTGCACATTTTGGCGCGTGCATGGCACATATGATTGACCTAATCGTAGAGGCATACGGGATTGCACTCATATTCAGCATTTTGAAATTGTTTCAAAACCTTGTCAATGTTCTTTATCCTGGCCTAATCCAATTAGCCATTTCGATCTATCTCTATAGATCTTTATGCCCAAAGTGTATGATGTGTCTCCAAGGTCCTTCATTGAGAAACCATTTTTCAATTAGGTATTGACAGCATTCTACAAAGGAATGTCATTTCCGATCATCTATATGGCATCCACATTTAGAACCAGAAATACAAGTGTGCTCCCACTAGCCCTTTTGGAAACAAAAGACTATTCTTTATTCTTGATGGAGTCAAACATTTTGACTACCTCATCAAAACAAAGATTCCAACTTTGAGAAGCTTGCCATTTCTCATAAACATAAAATGTGGCAATTGCTACAACAATCTGAATAGACGTAAGTATAACGATGAGCGAAGATTGTTTCATCATAATCAACACTTTGAATATTTTGAAACCTTTCACCTCCAATCATGCCTAATAGATGTGAACATGTCCATCAACGTCTTTTTCCTTAAAATCCATCTTCACTCAACAGTTTTTATGCCATCAGGTGGATCCACCAAGTTCCAAACTTGGTCTCCTTATATGGACTTCAATCTGTCTAGATCGGAACTTCCGATCTAGCATCGGAAATTCGGATCTCATTCCTCTATCACAAGCTTTGTACGACATCGGAACTTTTGATCAACATCGGAACTTCTGACCCGACAAATATCAAAACTTTCGATCAATATCAGAACATCCGAAGTTCTTCAAACAGAAACAGATCCAATCTGTTTTAATTCGGATCTTAATGGTTCCAAACCATTTTTCAGAGTTTGGTCCCATCACTCTCTTAGATGGAACTCTATTCAAAGGAAGAGTGTCGGTTTCTAGAGCATTACCTCAAAAGGATGATGAAAGATCAGCGCGTCAACTTATGGCTCAAATATTCATCTCCACAATCCGATCGTAGAAATTTAATTGTCTTGCCCATATAATTTTGTACTTATGTGCTCCTTTGAACTTTTCGAAGGACTCCCACTTACTACTCATCAAGTAGACACATCTACCAAAATCGTTGGAAAAATGATAAAGTACTAGAACCAATTCCTAGTCGTGCGACTCATTGGACCATACACATCAGTATGTGCTATGGCTAATAGCTCTCTCGCCTTCTCACTTAGACCTAGTGAAAAGCATCTTTGTCATCTTGCCAAATGAGCAAGATTCACACGCGTCATATGATTCAAAATCAAATGACTCCAAAAGTCCATCACTATGAAGATTCTACGTGCGCCTCTCTTTTATATGACCTAAGCAACAATGCCAGACATAGGTAGGTTTCAAATCATTGAGTCATCGTGTCTTTGTACTAACATTATAAACATGCGTATTTTCAAGACTCGGAATGTATAGTCCATTAATTAATGGACAAACGCCATAAAGCAAACTATTCGAGAATATTGAACAACTCTTGTTCTTTATTACGAATTCAAAATATCTTGTCCTAAACATGAAGAAGAGATTATGTCTTTTCCTAAGGCGAGAATGAAATAAAAATTATTTAATTCCTAAACTAGTCTTGACAGGAGTGATAGTGAATAAACGCCGATGGCCAACACTGCAACACTTGCACCATTTTCGACGAGGACATCCATCTCACCACTAGCACACTTCCTTGACCTAGTCATCCCCTAGAACAATTTGAAAGTATGAATCATCAAACCGGTATCATATACCCATGAATCATTTAGATGAGTAGCAAGTTTAATCGTTAATGCCTGAAGCGGAAGTCGTACTTCCCTTCTTTTTCTGCTCTTCCAAGTATACCTTGCAGTTGCGCTTCCAATGTCTAGGCTTGTGGCAATGATGGCACTCATCAGAGTTGGTAGGACTTGACCTGGACTTTCCAGTCGGCTTAGTACTAGAAATCGAATCTGTAGACTTAGCCTTTTTCCTCCTTATCTTTTTGCCCTCCTTCTGAACCATCATCACATGATTTGTAGATTTCATGATACTCTCCTCAGCAGTTTTCAGCATCCCATGCAACTCAGCTAGAGGCTTCTCTAGTCCATTCATATTGTAATTCATAATGAATGGCTCAAAGCTCAATGGTAGATACTGGAGAACATCAATAGCTAGGTATAGATCCAGTGGAGTGCCCAGTCTCTCTAGAGTCTCAATATAACCAATCATCTTGATTATGTAGGGACTCACTGGGCTACCTTCCACCAGCCTACTCCCAAACAAGCTCTTAGACACATTGTATCTCTCTACCCTTGCCTGGTTCTGAAACAAGCCCTTCAAGCCTATGATCATATCACAAGCGTCACATTCCTCATATTGTTTCTGAAACTTAGAGGACATGCAGGCAAGCATCAGAGAGCTGACATCCACTGAATCATTAGCATGCTTCTTATAAGCACGCTTTTCTTCTACAGGCGCATCCTCCGGTGGCTCATCTGGGTGAGGTACCTCTAGAACATAATCCTTTTTCTCCTGCTTGAGAACAATTCTCAAGTTTCTATACCAGTCCATAAAATTTGTTCCAGACAATTTATCTCATTCAAGACTAGATTGCAAATTAAAAACTAGAGTGCTCTTAATAGTAGTAGGTGGTGCCATGATCTACAAAAGATTAAATGCAAGGTTCAGCACTATGCAATATTTATATTTTATCCAATAAAAGATATCCCACTATCTAAACCAGTCATTTTCCCTCTCATGACTAATAGTGGCGCAAGATCGATGGTCACGCTATCTCCTAGTGAGCTTCAGCATCACTGCTAGAAGCTAGTTGACATAGGTAAGAAACTCTTTCTAATCACATCGTATGTGACTCTTATCGTTGGAGAAGCATCCAATGCTCGACCCCAACTACTATGCTCCAAGGCTCAAAACTGTTTTGATGGCCTTGTCAAGCGAACCAATACTATGCGTGCAGAAGTCCGATTTCCACCACAACTGGCCAAGATAAAAGATAGCACCCTACTTTGGCAGACCCACTATCAATAATCAAAATCTTTGTGGGTCCAGCTATTGGGAAGAGCATCAACACTTAATTTTCTGAGGTAAAACTATTCAAGCACGGTAATGTCCCTAGCGCACACGAAACATGCAAGAATAGAATAACAAGAACATAAGAAAGCATCATAGGCAGTCATATTAAATGTGACATAGCATGGCCTTCTTCGCATGGAGATCTCCATCTCCATGGCTCCCATCATTTAGTGCATGCTCTGTGCCTCCATGAAGAGTACTAGTCTATATCGCATAGCCTATACTAATTACATGGGCCGAAGCACCACGAAAACAATAGTCAAGCCGTAATAATTTTTATATCAGCCTTGGGCTGTAAATAACCATGACACGCAGGCCATATTTAATTTACATTCATCGCATGCATATCATACATCAAATTTATCCAAGGCCATGCCAATCACATCATTCTCTGCAAAACAAAGTTAGGCGAGCAATTTACAAGTGACTGGATTCTGGATCTAAAAACCCCATCTCAATAGGCTCGGAATTTCAAATTCGGTTGGGTAGGAACTTCTGATCTTGCATCGGAACTTCCGATCCACCAGAACTTTCGATCAATATCGAAATCCTAAACCACAACAATTTCTTTCTATATCGAATCATTATTCGATATCAGAACATCTGATCACTATCGGAACTTCCGATCCGCCATCGAAACTTCCAATCAATATCGGAACTTTCGATTTACCGCATACAGAAATGGATCTAATATGTTTTTCCATAATGTATCTCCATACATGAGGGATACAGATCAAACACTACACATGTAGGCTCCGATACCACTGTTGGGGAATAGGGGAGATACGCTAGGCAGAAAATTCAAAATTTCCGCCCTAAGCCCAAGACCCGTGCGTGTGTGAGATCATACATCGTTACCTTCTAGCACAAGACGTGCTAGGTGCAGCGGAAGAAGATGTCAGAGTAGCATGTCAATCCTATCCTCGCTTCATCTTTGCCATCCCTTGCCAATCCGATCGGTGAAGGTGACGTAGTTGTTCACGTGAATAAGTACACAAGCGTCGTTGTTTGAGCAATGCCTCCACTATATCCACACGTAAACGGATGGAGTTCCTCCCATGTCAGCGTGCTAGCACTACACGTGAGAGATGGAAGATCCTCGACCTCAACGTTTGAGATAAGGAAAGGGAGGAGAGGAGTCTGTGGTGTCTAGGTCCAATCTATGCTTATTGCTTGTCCCAAGACTTCCTTCTCCTCTCTTTATATAGAGTTGAAAGCCCCCTGGTCATGCACATCTCGGAATCCACAAATTAGTTACAACTAATTCGTATTCGTAACAGATCAATCTATTTACCCACATTGGAACTTTCGATCCTAGATCAGAACATTCGACAAGGTATTTTTGGTCTCCTGATACAGCACGACACGCAACAGATCCAATCTTTTTCACTACAAGAAATATGTTAATCTATGACGGTCAGAATTCACCACAAATCATCAAAATTCCATCATAAAAGTGTATCTTTGATGTTTTTTGCTAACGTCATATATTGAGCATCACAGATTAACCTCAATGATGAATTAATAAAACCGTCATAGATTAGTGCAATCTGTGATGATTATGAACCATCATAGAATGGCTTTGAGCACGCATAGCCTAACCCAAAGCCCAATATTAATGACGGAAATAGATGTCATAGAATTCATCATAAATTGAATACCCACGTAATCATGTCCGTTGACGTGGCTGATGACATGTTTGCTGACGTGGCATATGACAAGGTTGTTGACGTGGCTAATGATGTGGCTGATGACACGACTGCTGACGTGGACAATGACATGGATGCTGACGTCTATGATGATGGTCTGTTTCAGATTTTCAGTCTGTTTTCTAATATCTGTTTATTTCCAAATTTCGGCCCATTTTTTAATATAAGGCCATTTTCAGATTTTAACTAGTTTTCGAATTTCAGCCCATTTCCAAATTTAAGCCCATTTTTTAATATCAGGCAATTTTCAAATTTTAGTCCATTTTGAATTTCGGACCATTTTCATATTTAGAAATATTTTTAAATTTCAACATGTTGCACAACAACATAGAATGACACCGTAGAATCAAACATGCAATGACCTTAACAGTAAGATTTATAGCCAATGACCTTCAGAGTACCATTTCTATCACAAATTTAACGAGTGCTAGATTCCATGAATGGTACTATATATTCATGAAAAGAATGCTACTATAAATTTATGAACAGTATGAAGCTTCCATGTTAAACCCCATGTGAGGCTTCCTAAGGCTTAACCCGGTCCACCCCGACGTAACAGAAGCTCAATCTTCGCATTCATCTCAACTTGTTGCTTCTTCATCTCCTCTTTGTCCCTAATCCTTGTTGCCTCTATTTCCTCCGATTGCCGTTGAAGTTCATCCATTTTTGCATGTTTGGTGTTGATAATCAACCGGAGCTCGGCATTTGTCCTCTTCTCCACTTCCAGGTCAGTCAGCTCACTTGATCTAGGCCGCCCATTCTGAAACTCAGCATTCTAAAGGAACTGATTTTTTTGTCTTTTGAGCAAGCACATCAGCTACTACTTGATATGCTAGCTTGGGTTCCTCACTCTCTGTAGACAAGTTGTTTTCCATTTCATTCTAGCAAAGGAAACAGAAAATAAAGTGCATTTCAGTAGCAAGAAAATAGAAAAGAAGTTGTATTCCATTAAATTGTAACATATGAAACAAGTCTTACAATAGCCAATTTCACAATAGGCATGAAGCATTTCTTTTTGTTGTTGTAGTGGCACTTTTTGAACAAGTCGAATGCATCAGCTTGTTCATTAATTTTGTCTCCCTGAAAACAGCATATATATATATATATCATCCTGGATACAGAGGTTTCTGTGAAAAAATAAAGTAATGTTGTATAGGTTCATATATACATCAGCATCAACACACAATTAAGTGGGACAATGAACAATTTCAGTTCAGCCAAAAATCGAGGAAAAAACATCTGCAACAACAATATTACATAAGTAATGTTTTTTAGTACATACAGCAAGGGGAGCCCGTGCTGTGCACTTTACACAAGGTTTAGGAATTAAAACAACTAAGCAGCTAAGAAAGGAACAAACTATTTGTATATATATGTAAAGCATTAAAAAGTGATCTTTCTTTTTTGACTAATGTTGTACAGTTTAACAACCATTCGAGTAGGCAGGAACACATTATATTAGAAGATGCATAAATTCATTGTAGTACACATACTGCACATCGACATGCCCAACTTACTAAATTTTCCACAAAGGTTGTGTAACTCTAGGAGCCAGTAGTTTGATCGAACTGAACATTAGCTCTGTTGTCTTTATTCTTTTGACATGTCTTCTACATCAAAACCAGAATATATGTAAGACAAGTGACATAGTGTCATGTACAAGGCAAGAGTTTAGTATTTACAAAGAAACATACCATCTTTTGGGGATTCTTCCATGAGTCCACAAGATCATTCCACTATTCATTACTCATGCATTTGAGAGAAGTTTTCATAACCAAATGTAGTGGAAAGGGATCAAAATATCTCTGCTTAAGCCAATAGCATTGTTGGCGAATAGCAGTCTTCATCATCTCCATACAAGCTTTTTTAACTATTGTGTCATCAATGTTTACATCAAACTTTGCCTATTCAAATGGAAGAACATGTTACTAGTTAAACCATATCAAGCGATATCAAAAAAATTGCATTCAAAATTTCCTAAACTTTAGACAAATAATTCAGAAACATGCTACAATGGTTTTTGTTGGAACTAAATGGGGGAAAGAGGTGGAGAATGTACTTACACAAATTCTTGCCAAAAATAGGTCAAACAACCCAGGTTTCTTCCTGTATCCGCTCCAGTGCTTGAGGACAGGAACATGGTTCCTACAGAAATGTTGCATTCAATTGCAAACTTTATAGCAATCATAGGTGTGACAGGCCTTGTCATCCCTTCGGCTAAGACAAGTAACAGTTTGCCACGCCGAGCTCGGGTCAATCTTTGGAGACCATGGCCCATATTTACTCCACGCTCCCATCACTCCTCCCCTGGTTACAAATGTAAATTGGAAACACAATTAGTTGCATTAAACATCCAAGTTAGCAAGGCAATCTACAATATGCTACATAGATGAACAAAATATCACCTTTGATGGTAATACAATGAATTCATCATGCAATCATAGCTAATACAATGATGGTAAGAAAGGATCACCTTTAGTATCCATATGGCTATCCTCAACAGGCCGAGGAATGGAATCACCTTCTGTGGTCATGTCAATGTTGTCATTGTGCTGAAAAATGGCATCTAAAAAATTGCACCAGTTACAATGAATTCATCATGCAATCATAGCTAATACAATGATGGTGAGAAAGGATCACTTTCAGTATCCATATGGTTATCCTCATTAGGCCGGGGAATGGAATCACCTTCTGTGGTCATATCAATGTTGTCATTATGCTGAAAAATGACATCTAAAAAAGGCAACTAGTTACAATGAATTCATCATGCAATCATAGCTAATACAATGATGGAAAGAAAGGATCACCTTCCGTATCCATATGGTTATCCTCATCAGGTCGGGTAATGGAATCACCTTTAGTGGTCATGTCAATGTTGTCATCATGCAAGGCAAGCCCATCACCTTCAGGTGTCAAGCTTGCATCAGGCTGGGCAATGCTTTTCTTTGACCTTGTAACTCTACCTGGTTGCTGCAGATAAACTCTCTTATGAGACCTAAACTTGAGTCCACCGGTAGACATATCTGAAGTTTGGTTTTACTTTTCCTGGCATTCTCCTCATCAGAGTCCTTCTAGAAATGAAGGCATAGATTAGTCAACACCATGGAGAGAATTATGTATATTTCAACAGCAAGCAAAAACTTGTTTAAGCCCTGATAGGATGCATCATAGAATTATCAATGTTAAATAAATCTTCCAAGTTAGATATAGATTGTTGCCTACGTGGTAGCACTCTCTTTGATCCTTTTGTAACAGTAGATATGACTTCTTCTTGCTGTCCCTCGTCAGCCCTAGAGTCATACTCAGATCCTAATTTTTGAGGGCCTTCATCCTCCACATGTGCACATGCATGTGCATGTACACTCTTAAGTATTGATTTCAAAGCACCAAGCCCTAGGCTTCGAAGCACTTGGTTGTTCTTCATAATTTGTTGAGCCCTTAACTTCCCACAATCAAATAAGGGTGAAGTTGTACATTGCAATGAGAAAGGAGTTGGTAGATAGGTAAGTACGTTGTTAAGTGTGAGACTATCATAATTACAATAGAAAGATACATAAAAAATATTTGACATTGTTGGCGCAAAAGATTACGCTAACAGGTTCTCTGGGATCAAGAACAGACAAACAGTGAGTTCATGTTTAAGAACTATCTCAAGCCTCTGAATGGATAATAGCTTAAGTAGTCTGAATATGTGTATTAGAATGACTGAGCCTTCGATCCTCATTACAAGGTAGGAAGGGGGGTATTTATAGGCAAAAGCGTCTAAGGAAAAGACCTATTTACCCCTTGATTACAACCGACATAGTGGAAACTATTCGGTACCCTGAACAGGGTTAAAATGGTAAAATCTACCCAATGCAAGTAGATAAGCCAAACATCTTATCAATCCTGTCGTTTGGCTCCGAAGCCTCATATCATGCGGAGGGTTCCTTCGGATCATGGATCGAAGTACCCTTCGGCTTCACGACTCCTTCGCCTTCGAGCATGAACCCATCAGCTCCGAAGCTGATAAGTCCTTTTGAACTGTTAATCTCTAAGTCCTGAAAGTGAAGCATTTTCCCCCAACAGTAGCTCCTCGAATACGCCTCTCCAAATTTGACCTGTATAGAAGGAAGGCAGTATACGCAAGGAACATTTTCATATTCTGAGACTTGGAGAAAATTGAACACATTATGGTTTTTCGGAGGATCTCTGATCCGAGGCATTCAGACCACTGCTTCGAGCCCCCAGCCGCCGTGTGAACACTTCGTGGGAAAGAGAAACGTTACGAAGCTCAAACGTCATGAAGAGCCGTTTGATTATAACCGTTACTGCGCAAGTAGCCGTTACACTCTATAAAAGGTAACAGTCGAAATTTACGGCAAACTCACACCGTTCCGCTCCCTGGGCCCACCTGCCAGCGACGGAAGCCGAACATGCAGTATGAATGTAATCGAAGCACAACAACTAGCGGACGGTTATAAAAAGGGGATTAGAATTTACCCAAGACTGTTTACCATGCCTAGCATCTGCATTCACTTTCTTCAACCTTCAACCCTCACAACCTCCTGAGCCACCAAGCCATGGCGAGAACTAGCCACACCGTGCCGGCGGCGGCGGGCACTCTGGCACAGAGGCAATCGTGGGCGGCTTTGGCCGCAACGGCAATGGCGGGAGCTCTGGGCGACGCCTGGCCCAAGAACCCCCGGGAGCTCCGCCCCCCATCCAAGAAGAAAATCCCCCAAAGCTTCCTCATCGGCCAATCCATAAGCACCGCAGAGTCCATTGAAGAGGTTGTGGAAGGGAAACTGGGGACCGGATTGAGGACTCGAGTCCCTGGGTCGGAATCAACTCCTCGGCCACGGAGCAGAGAGGTCGTGGTCTTCGAGGCCTTCTTCGAGGCAGGCTTGGGGCTTCCGACCATCGACTTCCTAGCAGAGGTATTGGAGATGTTCCAAATCACCCTGCCCCAGCTTTCTCCCAATGTCATCGCCTGCTTTGCTGTCTTCGAATGGGCGCTTCGGGCCGAAGGCCACAAGATGGCCCCGGAGACACTAAGGAGATAACAGACTTCGGCAGTGTCAACTTCCAGCTGCGGAGGGAGCATGCCCAGCACTTTCCTGCGAAGGCCATCAATGACCGTTGGTATACCAACTGGATCCTTCGGTGGTTCTACGCCGAAGTTGGAGATGACTTCCCCCTTGCTGGACCCCTTCAGGAGATCTGGTTCCGGAAGGAGGCGGAGGTTACTCCGAACCCTAGCCTGCTTTCAATGCGGCTAGGGCCACTGACTTCGGTGGCCAGCCGCATGAGTATGCGCGACCTGGCCGAAGAGTTTATTGCTCTTCGGATTCCACCCCTTGGGGCCAACTGGCCGATAGTATTTCAACAAGCTTCGGAGGGTGAGCTCCGAACTCTAGGTAAGACTTCGACTCCTGCAAAAATATGTTAGATGACTAAAATAACATACTTATAATATGTTACCCTTTTTGCAATGGCTCCACTGGCATTAGCCCCGAAGCAGATAGCAAGGGCCACCGAAAGGGTCCTCGGAGCCCCTACGGTGGCTGAAAGGCAGAAGAAGTTGGAGCTGGTGGGGAGCTGGGAGCGCTCCAACAGAGTGTGGGGAGCTCTCAGGATGGTGCCCCCTCCTCTACCGGATTTTAACCCGGCCGGAGCGGCCCCTCGGAAGAGGAAATCTGCCGCCGAGCCCCCGAAAAAGGCCGGAAAGACTGCCACCAAGAAGAAGAAGGTGGTGAAGATCCCTCCTCAACTGACTCCAGCTTTGTCTGCTTCGTCTTTGGGTATTCGGAGCTCAGCTTCGGAGGAGTCTGGGAGCAAGGGCTCCGACACCCGATTGGTGGAGCACTTCGAGAACTACCTCCTAGAGGGCGACGAGGACGCAGCAAGGGTCCCAACCGAAGCTTCTGCTCGAGAGGATGCGGAGGTAGACACGGCCCACACTCCCGCGCCTGTTATCTTGAGTTCGGAGCCGGATGCCTTCGCCCCCAACTCACCCGTAGCAGGAGTAGTCATGGCAGAGGTTGAGGCTCCAGCGACAAACACACCGGGGAGGACTTCGGGGGACGACCTCGACGAGATTCTCTGGATGTACGAAGTCCTAGAGGACCCGACGATTTTACCCCACAGTGCCTCCGAAGGTACCCTTCGAACCTTTTACCTTGGCCGATTCCTGCACAATTTTTACTTATAAATGTTCGCCAAATGCCTTGATGTTGTAGGTACATCGAAGGGCGATGAAGCCTCGGCGGCACGCGAAGCTCCAGCTTCTCCGGGGGTTGTGGTTCCGATGGACACCTCGACTTCACTAGACACCCCGGCCCCGGTGGCAGGGACCGTTTCCATCGACGTGGCTCTGGTGGTCGAGGTCGTCCCTGCTGATGTGGCTCCGGTGGCTGGGGCCATTCCTGCCGACGTGGCTCCAGCCACCGAAGGAGGAGCTACCTCCGCTGGAGTCGAGCCGCTTGTCTTCGTGCCGGGGAGGGGAAAAAGCATGTCAAGCCTCGGACTCCCTCCCGGCTCGACGACGATGCCCTCTTCCAACGAGCCTTCGGCAAGCAATTTGGAGGAAGAGGCAACGGCAGATGATCGCCAAGCTTCGTCTTGGCTTCCTCTGCTGGCTCCATTTCTGGAGCAACGGACGGGCCTCCGGGCGCTCTTGGAGCCTTTGGTGGAAAAAAGCAAGGACATTGCCAACTCCGACTTGGTCTCTGTTCTGAGCGAGGCCAGGGCCCCGGGGCTCAACATGGCCCTCGAAAGGGCTACCCTTCAGGTATAAAAATCACCACAAATATTTTAAATTAGTAAATGTAAATACCTGGTACTTACTTGTTCCTTTTGCAGCAATTTTTCCTTGCTAGAGTGGCAGCAACTTCCAATGAAGTTGAAACCAATCAACTCAAACGGAAGGTTACCACCCTCCAAGCCGCACTCAAAGGCTCCGAAGAGAGAGCCCTTCAGTTGGAGGAAGAGGTCCTTGAAGAGCAGAGGGCTAGGGCCGAAGCCGACGAAGCCCTCTGACTCGCAAGGCAAGACAGCGACGCACTCTGGACTTCAGCCCACGAAGTTGAAGCCGAGTGCTTGGTGCTCCGGGCGGAGGTTGAGAAGCTCCGGCAGGCGGCGGCTACTTCGAGCACCCAGCTGGTGGAGCTCCAAGGCTCTCTCAAGCAAGCGATGGCCCAAAAGATCTCCTTGCTGTCCCAGATGGACGAAGTGTCTGCTACCGCTGTGGGGATGGAGACGGTAGAGAAGAAGAATGCCAATGTAGCAGAACATACCTTGGATGCCCTTCAGGGTACCTTGGAATATTTTGGCACCATGTGCCCTTCGTCTTCTGTTGTGGCCAGTGAGTCCCTTGACCGGAAGCTGAAGAGGATCCAGGTGGCGGCATCGCTGATGATGAGCTCTGGTGTCCGGTATGGAGAGATCTCCGGACAGTGCGCTGGAATTGGAGTTCTCCGCCACCTCGAAGCCCTTTAGATTCCTATCACTCTGGTCGGGGGTTCAACGCCCAGAAGCTTTGCCTCCGATGACTTGTTGCATCCTTCGCCCCATGTAGCTTCGGCTTGGGATGTTTTCCGGTCAACCTGGAAGATAGACCACAAGGCTGAAGCTAAAGCTTGGATCGACGAGGCCCATCGGCAAAAGCAAGCATAGACAAGGCCTCCGCTTCCAGCCTCGCCAGCTCCGACACCTCCTGCCCCGCCAACCGACCCACAGGTCTAGCTTATAGGATAATTATGTATAAGCAATCTTGTAAATCCCCTTGCATTAATGAAAAGTTTATTAACGAAGAGCTTATTTGGGTGTTTTGTTCTTTTAGGTTCTGCCATGCCCTTTGGAACCTGGCTTCGAAATAGTGTAATTTAACGAAGGGCTCTGGAAGGAATGGGCAAGCCTCGAGAGCTTAAGGCCTTACCACCGCTCTCGCTTCTCTGTTCCTCGCGGAGATAAAGGGGAGATAACCCTTGAGGTTTTTCAAGAAGTCTTAGCTTATATCAAGGAAGAGGAAAAAGAGAAGGCATCTTCATCCTCCGAACATATGGATTGGTTTGACTTAGAGTATCAGGCCGAAGACCCTGTGGAGGCTAACTCCAAAAGACTTCTAACTTGGGTCGAGCTTCAAGAGGAGCAGAAGAAACTACAAGCCTCGAAGAAGAAGAGAAGTACTCGAACAAAAAGGACAACCCCGGTGGCTTCGAGCTCCGAAGGACAAAGTAGCCGGAGAGGTCGACAGGGTCTCCGATTTTTCTTAGGCTTGGACCAAAATTTCTCTTAATGTAAATGTATGATTAAATTAATATGAATTGCACCGGAAGCATCTTGTTTGTCCTTTACCCTCCTACCCCTCCTTGTGGGTGCGGGACCTTTACGCATTGCAACAAGGTCCGTCGGTCACAATGACGTGCACAACAAACCGATGCTTCGCACAACACTTAATAGCCATATTTTACCTTTTCATAGAGTTCTTCGAACATAGTTTCGTATTATGATTTTGTAAGTTTCGGAGCTGAATCTACCTTTGCAGACTCTTATACTAGTAACTTCTGACTTTAAAAGTCTCATTTGCCGAAGCCTTGAAACCTTATTGCTTTGTCACCTTCGACTCTTTTACAGATGCTTCGAACCCGTAGGCCGGAAGTCTGTTTATGTTTAAAGTCCTTGGACTCTTCTACGGATCCTAACAAGTCAGGGCCTGGAATCTGTAGGCTAGCCACCTTCGGCTCTTTTACAAATAGTTTGAACCTAGAGGGCGGAAATCTGTTCTTTTTAAAGTCCTTAGACTCTTCTATGTATCCTAACAAGCCGGGGCCTAGAATCCGTAGGTTGGCCACCTTCGGCTCTTTTACAGATACTTTGAACCCTGAGGCCAGAAATCTTCTCTTTTAAAAGTCCTTAGACTCTTCTACGGATCCTAACAAGCCTAGGCCTGAAATCCGTAGGCTGGCAGCGAAGCCCTTGAACCCATGGTTCGCAGGCTGTTGCCCGGGTCTTTGGAAAGATGCTTGACTCTGCAAGCATCTTCGTCCTCCCGATGCGTCCACCAGGAGTAAGGGATATTCGAAGAGCAAACAAAATTCGACCCTCCACTTCATTTAGAAAAGGAATTTTTACAAGTGATTACAAGGAGCCCCTAAGCATAGTAACGCTTAAGGTGCTCTCCATGCCATGAATGTTTCAATTCTTCCCCTTCTAAATTAGCTAATTTAAACGATCTGGGGCGCCCTGAGCGTAGGATAATATATGGTCCTTCCCATTTGTTTCCTAGCTTCCCTAGGGCTATTACACTTCTCAAAACTAGACGACCTGGTCTAAGCTCGTTCAGCTTTATCTTCGGGTCATACCACATTTTTGTTTGGCCTTGGTACTTCGTCAGATTGGCGATAGCTCGAAGCCTTGTTTCTTCTGACAAGTCCAGCGAAGCACTCCTCTCGTCTTCATCTTCGGGTTGCACTACACGAAGGGATCCACCCCTGAGCTCCGTAGGAGTCATGGCCTCATCTCCGAATAGTAGTCTGAATGGGGTAAAGCCTGTGGACCTGGTTTGAGTGGTTCGAATGGACCACAAGATCTTGGGAAGCTCTTCGACCCACAGCCCCTTGGCCAGCCCAACAATCCTTCGATTTAGACCGGAGAGGATGTTCCCATTGGCTCACTCGACAGCTCCGTTGGACTGTGGATGACGCACGACTGCAAAGCATAACTTAATGCCCAGTTCTTCACAAAATTCTTTGAATGTCTCAGCTTTGAACTGGGTTCCATTATCCACGGTTAGTTCCCTTGGAACTCTGAACCTGCATATAATATTTTGCTAGAAAAACTTTTGCACATTCTTTAAAGTGATAGCAGTCAATGGTTCTGCTTCGACCCACATTGAAAAATACTCGATTGCTACCACTGCAAACTTCAAGCTGCCTTTGGCCATTGGGAAAGGGCCTATGAGGTCCATGACCCACCGAGCCATTGGCCATACCGGGGCAATAACATGAAGTGGTACTGGCGGACAGTGGCTTCGTCTTCCCATCCACTGGCATCCTTGGCAGGTTCGGACCAACTCCTCCGCATCTCTCACAATTGTCGGCCAGTATAGCCCCTGCCAAAGTGTTTTGCCTGCTAGGGCGCGAGGGGCTAAGTGGCTTCCACACAAACCTTCATGAATGTCCCGGAGTATGTCTTGGCCTTTGGGCTGGGAGATGCATCGGAGTAAAGGAGAGCACACTCCGGCCTTGTACAACATTCCATCAACAAGCTTATAATTTTGAACCCTTGCTTGTAACCTTCGGGAATCTGGACCTTCTGAAGGATCTGCACTACCTTGCAAGACATCCATTATTGGAGCTCGCCAATCTGCAGCTAGAATGCAAAGGACTTCTGCGGAGGGTAATTGATCGACTGTAGGCTTGACTAGTTCTTCATAAAAAGCACCCTCTAGGAGGTCCAATGCTCCGGCTGCAGCCTTTGCTAGAATGTCTGCAAGTTGATTATCTGCTCGAGGGATGCTTCGAACAGTAAATCCTTTGAATGCTGCTTCGGTCTTGCGGATTTCCTCCAGATACTTTGCTAGATGTGGGTTCTTTGCTTGGAAGCTTTTATCGACATGTCCTGCGACAACTTGGGAATCTGTTTTAATTATTATCCTTGTTGCTCCAAGCGCCTTTGCCTTTTGGAGGCCTAGCAGGACCCCTTCATATTCTGCGATGTTATTGGTGGTCTTAAAGTTGAGCCTCGCAGAATACATGGTCTTTTGCCCTGATGGTGATATAATGACCGCTCCTGCTCCAGGCCCCAGATGCCTGATAAGCTCCGTCAGAAAATATTGTCCATAAACCTTCGGAGGGCTCCTCCGGAGCCCAAACTGGAGATGGAGTCCACTCTGCCACGAAGTCAGCTATGATTTGGGATTTAACAGTTGTTCTTGCCGTGAAGGAGATTCCAAAGGGGGCTAGCTCGACAGCCCATTTTCCGATCCTACCCGTAGAATCTTTGCTTCAGAGCATATCACCAAGAGGGTACGAGGTAGGAACGATTAGGTTATGCACCAGAAAGTAATGCCTTAGCTTCCGCGAGGCCATTACCAGGGCATAAGCAAATTTCTCGAGCTCGGAGTATCTAATCTTAGCTCCGGACAAAGCTTCTGAAACAAAATAAACTGGGTTCTGCACCAACTTTCCCTTAAGTTTAACTTCCCTGACCAGTACTGCACTTACTACGGAGCCTATTGCTGCAAGATAAAGGAGGAGTGTTTCCTCCGGGAGGGGCACAGTAAGCGTTGACAGGCTTCCGAGGTATGCTTTGATATCATCGAAGCTCTTCTGGCACTCCGGCGTCCAATTGAAGCTTTCGGACCCCTTTAGGGCTTTGAAAATTGGGAGGCTTCGCTCTGCTGACCTGGCCAGGAATCTACTAAGAGCTGCGAGCCTTCCTGCTAGCTTCTGGACTTGCTTCAAACTCCCTGGTGGAGCCATTCTTTGTAGTGCACTTATCTGCGTTGGGCTAGCTTCGATTCCCCTGCTCGAAACTAAGTACCCTAGCAGTTTTCCTGCTTGTGCTCCGAATATACATTTTTTAGGGTTGAGGTGTACTCCACATGCTCGGAGGCTCTCAAACGTTTCAGCTAGGTCTAGACTATGCTGGTGCTTTTGAGCACTTTTTATTACAATATCATCCATATAGGCTTCGACATTTCGGCCTATTTGGTGACCTAGAGCCTTAGCTATTAAACATGAAAATGTGGCTCTGGCATTCCGCAAGCCAAAAGGCATTCTTACATAACAAAATACTCTAGAAGGAGTTATAAAACTTGTCTTGGCTTCGTCTTCGCGCTTTAGCCAGACTTGATGATACCCGGAGTAAGCATCGAGGAAGCTTAGCAATTCAAAGCCAGCTGTGGAATCCACCAGTTGGTCTATTCGGGGCATCGGGTAGGGGTCTCGTGGGCATGCATTATTTAATGAAGTAAATACAATACACATGTGCCACTTGTTCGAGTCCTTCTTCCTTACAAAAACAGGGTTCGCCAACCACTCGGTATGGCCTACCTCCCTAATGATGCCGGTCTTTAGCAATTTCTCTACTTCGATCTTGGCGAGGCCTGCCCTTTCCGCAAATAGCTTACGGAGCCCCTGGCGCACCGGCCTAGCCTTCGGGTTGACGAGCAAGTTGTGCTCGATGATACTCCGATCAACCTCGGTGATGTCTTCGTCGGTCCAAGCAAAGACGTCCAAATTTTGCTTGACTACTTCTTCCAACGAGGCAGCTATCTCTGGGGATAGCCCCTTGCCGAACTGTATTGGGTATTCTTTGCCATCCTTCAAAATTATCTTTGTCACGACATCACCTTCCGGGCTTGGCTTAAGGGAGAGCCCCTTCGAAGAGTTCGAAGACCCCTCTTCTGCATGGTTCGTCACATTGTGTACTTGCCGGGGGTCCAACGGCTGGCCGTGACCATACTCCATCCTTCGGGCTATAGCCTGGTCCCCTGAAACAGTAAGAACTCCACCTCGTGTGGGCATTTTGAGACAGAGATAGTTGTGATGCACTATAGCTCCGAATTGGTTCTGCATCCCTCGCCCGAAGATCGCGTTGTAAGCATAGGGGGCGTCGACGACGTCGAAGATCACCTCCTCCACCCTGGCCAAAGGCCCCTTTCCGAAAGCAACCTCGAGGCCTATTTGGCCGAGGGCATCGAGAGGCGGACCTGTGAAGCCTTGAAGTGGTCGGGCCGCTGGAAGAAGATGCTTCCGAGGTATGCACATTTGATAGAAGGCCTGGACAAAAAGTATGTCGGCGGAGCTCCCGCCATCCACCAGGATCCTTCGGACTTCCACCCCTGCTATATCTGTGGAAATGACCAAGGGGTCAGCATGGGGGAACTTCACCCCCGCGGCATCACTGGCAGTAAAAGAGATGGGCACATGGGACCATTCTGGCATTCCCTCCGTGGAACTCGAAGTCCCAATGTGCCCTACTTCGCGGACGTATTCACGTCGCTGCCTCTTGGACATGTTACCGAGGGTCCCCCCTCCAGAGATGGGCAGGACTACTCGCTTGCCACGGTCTTGGGGGTCTTCTTGCTTTGGTGGTGGCATAATGTTGGCCACCGGCAGTCGCATGGAGGCTTCGGGGACACTGGCTCGGGCCACGATTTGCACAGGCTTCGACCGTGCCGCTGGTGGGGCTCGATCTGAAGTACCCCTCCTAGTACTTCGCCCTAGGTAGTCGCCCCGAAGGGCTAACACCGCCATGCAGTCCTTCGTGTCATGGCTTCTATTGTCGCCATGCACGCAGCAGAAAAAACTTTGGCGCCTGCCAGGTACTCTTTCTTGAGGCTTCGGCGCTCTAGCCTTGAAGCCTTGCGCCTGCTGATAACTGGCGGGTGCCTTCGGAATGTTGGGTGCGATGCTTAACACCTCCGAACGGAAATGCTTCTTTCCTCGCCTATGATCCCCGAAGCGATTGTCTTAAATGGGTTGTAGAGAAGCTGAGGCTTCGGGCTCCGTCTTCACTTCTCGGAGGGCAGGTGCGGGTGCTACGGCCCATCGAAGGCAGCCTTCCTCCGCCTTGGCATACTGCTCGAAGTATGCCATCAGCTGTGCCACGGATGACACGGGCTTCCGATGGAGTTTGCTGAGGAGATTGGGGTTTAGTACCCCTTCACGGGCAGCATCGACTACCGAGGAGGTAGACAGGCCCTTGATCTGTGACTTGGTGTGGGCGAAGCGCGTGAAGTACTCCCGAAGTGTTTCTCCCGCTCGTTGCTTCACCTGGAACAAGCTCCCTGTCAACATTGGAGCCACAAAGGTACCCTGGAAGTTGCTTACGAACTTCCTCTTCAACTGCTCCCAAGATCTAATCGATCCTGGCTTCAAGGACCAGAACCATCGGAGCACCACACCTTCGAGAGCGAGGGGAAACACTTTGCCATAGTGTTGCGCACCCCTCCACTTGCTTCTATCGCCAGGGCGTATGAGCGAGCGAATTCTTCGGGGTCTGACCCGCCAGAGTATTTGTGCAACTTCGAGGCCTTGAACCTAGGATCGATGCTATAAAACACATGTTGCAGAAGCCGATTCTAAGTGGAAGAATCGAGAAGTGGGCATATGCTTTGATCGAGTATGATTTGGCCTATGAACCCCTAAGAGCTATGAAGTGCCAGATTGTCGCTAACTTTATAGTTGATCACCACATATATGTTAGTTGGAGTGACAACGTTGCTCTAATTGAGGTAGTACCATGGAAATTTTATTTTGATGGTTCAGATTGCAAAAGTGGCCAAGGTATTGGAGTGGTTCTCATATCACCTAGTGGAATGCATTTTGAAACCTCGGCTCGTTTGGAATTTCCCTCTACTAATAACCAAGCTGAATATGAGGCTTTATTACTAGGACTTGAATTGTTGGAATCCATGGATGTTAAACATGTTCATGCGCATGGTGACTCTCTTTTTTTGGTACAACAAGTGGCTAAGAGCGCTCAATGTTTTAATGGCTTGCTCAACAGCTACTTGGACAAATGCCTAGACATAGTTGCTACTTTTGACGACTTCAAAGTTTCTCACGTCTCAAGAGAGGCCAATTCGATTGCGAATGATTTGGCTCAGCAAGCATCTCGCTACCAAGTCAGGAGAGGAAAATTTTCTGTACAGGGAAAGCTGATGCTTGGTCTTACTGTCGAAGCCAGTAGCTTTGAACAGGCTCAAGGGCTGTCGAACCCTTCGGGTTGGACCCCTCCGGCCGCCGGAGACTACCGCGCACAGGGGCCCCAGGGCCAGAGTATTTCACCCGCCGAAGGGTCTGTCACGCTTGAGCCGATGCGCCGAAGTCCCCTGGGCAGTGAGGGTTTTGGGGAACCTGAACCCTCTAGCAGGAGGCTTCGGCCTGACCAATCTCGCATAGCCAGCTCAAGGAGGCTTCGGCAGGAAAGGCTCAAGGGGCATTACGAAATCAGTAACTTGAACGTCACTCTAGGGAATAGGATGGCAGACCGTTCAGATGCCCATAAGGGCGATTGGAGAACTCCAATCATCCAGTATTTAATAGACCCTAGTCAAAGGGTTGATCGGAAAGTTCGGTGATAAGCGTTTAAATTTTTGTTGCTAGATGATACACTATATCGCTAAACTGTTGATGGGGTACTGTTAAAGTGATTAGACGATGAACGGTCCCAAGTGGCTACAAGAGAAGTCCATGAAGGGCTTTGTGGCACTCATCAGTCGGCCCAGAAAATGAGTTGGATGCTCAAGAGAGCAGGTTTCTACTAGCCGACTATGACCGAGGATTGTTTTAAGTATTATAGAGGATGTGAAGCGTGTCAGAAGTTTGGCAACATTCAGTTAGCTCCTGCTTCATTACTTAACCCTATTGTCAAGCCATGGCCATTCCGAGGTTGGGGTTTAGACTTCATCGGCCAAATTCACCCTCCTTCTTCAAAAGGGCATCGGTTCGTGTTGATGGCGACAGACTATTTCACCAAATGGACCGAAGTCGTGCCTCTAAAGAACATGACTTACAACGAGGTACTTTATTTTATCTTGAAGCACATTATACATAGATTCGGTATTCCTCGAACTCTCACTACAGATCAAGGCAGTTCGTTTGTTTCTAAAGAAGTGAGGGACTTTGCCGAATTTTATGGTATTAAGTTAATAAACTCTTCACCTTACTATGCTCAGGCCAATGGACAGGCCAAGTCTAGTAATAAGACTGTGATTAAGCTCATTAAGAAGAAAATTGAAGAGTTTGCTAAGAGGTGGCATGAAGTGCTTTCCTAGGCACTATGGACTTGTAGAATTGCCAAGCACAGTGCTACCAAAGTTAGTCCATATGAATTGGTATATGGACAAGAAGTCGTTCTACCTATAGAAGTAGATCTTGTCTCTTTGAGAGTTCAAAAGCAAGATGGCTTATCGGTCGGCGAGTATGAGACTCTTTTGAAGGACACTCTAGAAGATGTGACTGATAAGAGGTTGAGGGCTTTAGAAGCTATATAAATAGATAAAAGAAGAGTAGCTAAATCCTACAATAAGAAGGTTAAACCAAAATCGTTTAAAGTAGGTGACTTGGTTTGGAAGACGATTTTGCCCTTAGGCACTAAGAGCCCTAAATTTGGTAAATGGTCGCCTAGTTGGGAAGGTTGTTTCAGAATAGCCGAAATCGCTCCTGGCAATGCCTATGTGTTAGAGTCTACACAAGGAGAGCGGTTTCAAAGAGCTTTGAATGGTAGGTACTTGAAAAGGTATTTCCCAAGTGTGTGGCAAACAACTTGAAAAGTGTCGAAAGGCCGATATGAAAAGTATCGTCCTTAGACCGTTATGCTTTTTGTTCACTTAGTTCACTAAAAGGCAGGGGGGATGTGTTGATAGCAAAAAAAATCATTAATGGCTAAGATAGTCAAAATATTAATTTTGGTTATTTGGCCAAATCCCTACAGGGCCGAAGGCCCGCCAGGCTATGGGCTTCGGAAGCTTCCAGCAAACCCGCAGCCGTCGGCTCGAGGAGCACTCTTCGGCGGGCCGGGCAGAAGGCCCACTTCGGGCAGAGATAGAGATTGAGTCTGATTTTTGACTAAGTCTTTTTCCACGTGTGATTAAGCCAAATTATATCAGATTAGACTTAGAGATTAGAAGTCTAGCCCTATAAATATAGGGGTGAGGCCGGCTCAGAAACCCCCCAACACAAATCAACACAAAGCCCTAGCTGTGAAACGTACCTTTATTTTACCTTTACTTTCCACACTCTTCATGGGTTTGCCTGGAAGCTCTCCGACGGCCACTTCGGAACAGTGGTAATCCTTGTTACTTCGCTTGTGAAGTATCTGTTAATCTACGTAATAGATTGCTATCGCCTTGTTACTTCGCCTATGAAGTATCCACTAATCTGCGTAACAGATTGCTACCTTCGCCCCCTAGTGCAACACTTAGCAGAATTCAGTCCTCAAGCCGAATTGGTACTTTGAATCTACTCTGTTGCTGGTTTCCACATTCGGAGCTACTTCGTCGAAGGTGCCCAAAGCTGAGAGATTGCTTTCGGCGGCTGCCAGAACACCCCTTGGAGAGAGTACTACTTTGACCGCCCGTGCTGGACCATCACGCTATTGTCGGTTTGACCAAGTCTCGCACGCCAATACGCTCTGCAACAAGCTTTGTCATGATAGGCTTCACCACGCTCGTACCCCGCGTCAGACGAAGTCGCTCCCACATGTGGCATCTAAGTTATTTTCTGTATCGGAGACTTCACGCTGAACCCCGCCGTTCGGAGGTGATTGTCGCGTCAGGATCTGTTCGGAGTCCATCTTCGGCCAGACCAGTCCGAACGCCGATGGTACCCTTCGACAAGACACTTCGCACTCGACGCCGAAGGTACCCTTCGGCGACACCCTTCGCACTATACTTCGAATCAGTCAAGCTTTGCTCGACTTACTGATTTGTTTTGTTTAATACATTTATTTCGGCTAATTGGATTATTTTTGTGTTATCTGATTACCTGGCGACTCTACCCCCCTTACCATGGTTAAGGGTAGTCAGAACGCGACGTCGGTGTTGTGTTACGCTTAGGCTTGTCCCTAAGTATCCACACACTTTTGGATCATCGAACTGACCCAAGTGCGGGGGCACGTTTTCGTATCAACAATGCTGTTATGACATGCAGGGCCGCTATAGTGAAGACTTGAAACCATTGTGAGATCGTGCGACCATTAGCCTTTTTGAGAGTAACAGCTCTAATTTGGGTCTAATGGCTCTGAGAACTAACTTCTGGTTTGGCTTCAAAGAAACCCCGATTCCGAAGCCGCCCTCCTGGGCACCTCCGAACGTATTCTGGGTTCGGAGATTTCTTATCCTCGAAGACATTGTTACCTATGGTTGTAGGGACTTCCACCTTTTTCTAAGTATTAAGCATGAAAATATTTCTTGTGTATACTGCTCTCTTCACTGCACAGGCAATTTGGAGAGACGTATTCGAGGGTCTACTATTGGGGGAAAATATTTAATCCACGGCATCATTTTAAAACCTCTACGTCAACGTTATTAGAAGACAAAAGGAAGTTAGAAGCTTTGATCTCCGAAGGTCCTAAAGCATCGAGGCTTCGTTGCATTGGGAGCCTTCTACAACAAAGGTCTCCGCACAGGCTTCGGCATGACAAAGAATCATGGAACCTCTTTATCTGGAGGAGTACTGCCAGCAAGGATAGAAGAATTACCTTCTCGCTGTTAATTTAGTCTTTTACCCTTTTAACCATACGAAGAATATTGAATTGTATCTTCTAAGTCGGTTGTAATTAGAAGGTAAAGAGGTCTTTTCCTAATGTATCTGGCCTATAAATACCCCTCTTCACTTTGTAAGGGGTATTGAATACGGAGGTGTTCAATATAAACTTCGAACTATCTCAAGCTATTATACAATTTGGAGGCTTGAAATAGTCCACATAAACAAACACTTCGATTGTCAGTCTTTCGAGTTTACTAAACCTGTTAGCGTAATCTTTTGCACCAACACAGACCATACACATAGCATACACATGCCAAAAATGAATTCAAAGTGGAAATCAGTAGTGCATGTTACCTGCGAAGTCCTGATGTGGCCGATGTGCTGCAGATTTCTTTCCTGGAGCGTACTCCTGTCGTGGACGTTCTACAACTTTCCTCCCTGGTGCCATCACCATTGAGGTCCTCTGACGGTGAGGTCACCGAGGACGAGGCCGTAGGGGAGGTGGAGTTGGTGGGCGATTAGGGTTTGCCGCTCCTAGTGGCGAGGTGGAGTGGGTGGGTAAGATTAGGGATTGCCGCTCTCGGCGGCGTTGTGGAATGGGGGAGATTAGGGGAAAGGATTAGCGGGAGGCTTCAATTTTCTTGGAATGGATTAGCGGGAGGCTAAAAATGATTTTGTTGGACCGGAAACGGCGACCAGAGGGGGGTGAATGGGAGCTTTTAAAATTTCGGGCTAAAAACTTAGCCTTCGGTTCTGTTCAGTCTTCTGCGGAACAGGCTTCGAACACAACCTTCGAAGGTCTGGTTCGGAGGTACTTCGACACCTTCGAACACAGGCTTCGGAGGAGCTAAAGTTCGAAGCCAAGAAGACTTCGCTCCACTAACAACCCTCGAAAATCTACTCTGCTAAGTCAGTGCAGGCTCCGCACACGAGGTGCTTCGAGCAGGCTTCGCACTTCACCCTTCGCAAGAGTGGACAGCCCTCTGAGGACTTCGACCAAGTACTTGGCGACAGCAACGGGTGCTGGGCTTCGTACCCGAAGGTCTACACGCACACGCAAATGGACTACGCTAAGGGCTTCGACACAAGAAGCACAACGGGAAAAGATCAGGGCTTCGCTAGTAAGCAGCGAGGTCTTGCCTCGTGTTACACAGAGCGACAGCACACTGACAAAACACACCTCGCACGAAAAACAACCTTCGCCTCAACAGGCTTCGGTGCACTAAACTAGCGAAGTATGTAGATCAAGCTCAAGCAAAAAGCACAAGACAAACAGGGCTTCGCCGCTTGAACAAGGAACACTGAAAATGAACTCAGGATGTATTCAATCGAAGTGTGGCTACAGGAGCTCAACAGTAAATGCTCAAAGTGTTAAATGTTACCTACCGAGCCCCCATATATATAGCCCATGGCTTCATCCTAAGGAAGTGACTACTTTACCCCTAGGGTTTACATCCATTTTGTCTCTACAGAACTAAGGGGTACAAAAGGTAGTCCACCTTTATTTTGGAGGCTTCTCTGTCAGCTGCAGAGGGGACAGTGTCAGCCTTTTTCAGAACAGACAGTGTCAGCCTTTACAGTGTTGACTTCTGGAACCTCCCTTCGCACGCGAGGGGTGCGGAAGCTTCGGTGAGAAGCCTGCAGCCGGTTGGCCTTCGCTCCGCCGAAGATGTCCTTCGATACAGTAACGGTTTTGAGCCGAAGCCGTCAAAGCCCTTGGGCCTTCGCACCACCACCTTCGGAGTGGACCTCCACGGCTTCGCAGCTACTCCGAGCTCGAACACCATCCGTCCGTGTACCGAAGCCATGCATGGCCGAAGCACCTCAAGTCAACCTCACTCCGGAGCTAGCCTCGCTCCGAAGTCCTTCACACTCCGAAGCCCTATCTTCGGAGTACCACCCTTCGAAGTCCCTCCTTCGTCCAAGGCCTCCGCATGAAGCATTCCATGAGCACTTCGTCGCAGTGTCTCACTCCGAGCACACTCCTCGACGAGCCTCACCCGGACCATGCCTTCGATGCACCTCGACTTCTGAGACCTTCGTCGGGTAACCTTCGAGTGTCTCCTTCCGGAGCACACTTCGAACTCCTTGCCTCCGCAGAGGACTTGGTCCACCAACTCCGAAGTCACTCCATCCGGAGTACCTTCGAAGTGCCTCACCTCCGAGGACTTTGTCTCGGAGCACCTTCAGCCGGAGCCACGCTCCGCACTCTCTGCCTTCACCTGGCGCGCCTCGACCCGAGGACCGACCCGGACCACCTTCGCAGCCATCGTGACGGAGCTCCCCGCTCCCCTGGCATCAAGCCACCCGCTTGACCCAGGTTCACCTGGCTCGAACCCTGTCCGTCGCCTCCGAAGTCCCTGCGCACCACCGACAAGCAGACAAGTGTATCCAGTACTCCGGAGACCTCTCCGGGTTATCAACCTTCGGCACACACTCCGGTGTACCGTCCAAAGTACCGAAGCCATCGGTACGAACCCAGTCATCGCGTACTGCCGGACCCCTCCGACAAGTACACTCCGCTGCAACAGCTGCAGCAACCACACACCGAACACCCTTCGGTGACACACCTCCGAACACCCTTCGGAGGACCACCTCCGAAGCCCCTCCGGAGGTACCCTTCGAACAGAAGGTAAATAAACCTGTCAATCACTCATCACATACACCGAAACCACCCTTGGTTTCTCAATCTCCCCCTTGATGAGTGCATTGACAACCAAATTGTAGTTCAAGAAAATGTAAAAATTTTCAGCACACAAGTGACCATAAAAACTCAAAAAGAGCCAAAGCATGTCACTTGATAAAAGAAATTTTCTCCCCCTTTGAAAAAGAGTAAAAGCCCCTTCTTGGCAAATCTCCCTTTGATAAGAACTCCCCCTGAGGTAAGCAAATTTTTCTCCCCCTTTATGTCAAAAGTCTCTCCCCCTTTAGAAATTATGCCTTCTTGCGGCAGAGAACATAGCAAAATCTCTCCCCCTTTGGCAATGCAAGCATCAAGGAGCATTCAAAAGATGCAAAGCTTGGAAATGAATAGAATTGCAAAGACATATAATGCAAAAATATGCCAAAATTTACACAAATGATCATGGGCTCAGCTCAATTTAACAATCTGTGAATCAAGATGATGGCATGTGATTTTGTCATTTTGAAGTGAAAGCTTCACCACTTAATCACAGTAGCTAGACATGAAAGGCAAGGACTGCGCAAAGCTAACAAATTCTACCCTAGACAGACAAGTCTTGTTCAAAAGGAGCTGTGAAAGCAAACTTGATGATCAATTAATTTTGTTGTTCTTTTTCTTGATGCCAGGGGTTATTTGTTTGTCCACCTTATACTTTCCAATCAAGCCAAGCCTAGGCAAGAAAGCCATCTGAAGCTTAAGGCGGTGATTTTGGCATACACTACACTATCCCAGTTCAGACCAATGTGCAATGGTAAGCGGTCTAGAATAGAGTAGTGCGACAAACAAACCCTCCTGGATCTTTTCATTGAAAACAGTCAAATCATGGATTTTGATTTTGATTTTGAGGAGTTAATTATTTTGATGAGTATCCATGAATAAAGAACACATTTTTCAAGTTGCATATTTTAGCATCCAAGGAACAGTGTCTTGCTGTCAAGTAGATAAAAGATAGCTAAAAGCAGTCCAGTCTAAACAAGCTAGATGCAAGATTGTGCGGTGAGCAAGTTTTGATTTTAGAAAATAAAACAGCATGCACAACCAATGTTCCAGATATATTTCATAGAGCTGAGCTGTCATGATTTCTTTGAATTAAAAGCAGGCATATAGTAGCAAAAGATGTAAGTGCAATTCCACACATAATGAGCATATGCAAGACAATTAAAAACAGCTCCCCCTCACAAAATGCCGTAGGGATGACAAATACCAAGTTCCCCACGCAAGTAAGCAAACCGAGAAGCATCGAGGGGTTTTGTAAAAATATCGGCAAGCTGGTGTTGGGTATCAACATATTGAAGTTCAATATCACCCTTCTCATTGTGATCTCTGAGAAAATGATACCGTACATCAATGTGTTTGGTTCTGGAGTGCTGAACCGGGTTGTTTGCAATACAAATAGCACTAGTGTTATCACAGAAAAGTGGAACACTCTTATAATCTAACCCGAAATCCCGCAAAGTGGAAACCATCCACAAAATCTGAGAGCAACAGCTAGCTGCAGCAACATATTCGGCCTCGGCCGTCGATTGTGCAACACTAGACTGTTTGCGGGAAGACCAGCAAACCAGAGACGTACCCAGAAAATGACAAGTACCAGAGGTACTCTTCCTATCAATTCTACACCCAGCAAAATCCGCATCTGAATAACCTCTAAGACATAAAGATGAAGACGATGAATACCATATGCCAAATTCAAGGGTGTGTTTGAGATACCTTAGAATGCGCTTAACCGCTTGGCGGTGCGAAGCTCGTGGTGAAGCCTGAAAACGAGCGCACAGACATACTGCGAAGTGTATGTCCGGCCTCGTGGCAGTTAAGTAGAGGAGGGAGCCGATCATGCTCCGAAACTCCTTCTGATCTACGGCTTCTCCATCTTCGTCAGGGTCCAATGCTACAGATGTAGCCATTGGAGTGGCGAGGGGCTTCGCATCGGACATGTCGAATTTCTTGAGCAGGTCCTTGGTGTACTTTGTCTGGTGGACAAAAGTACCTTGTTTGCTTTGCTTGATTTGCAAACCAAGGAAAAAGGTGAGTTCACCCATCATTGACATTTCAAACTCTCTGCTCATGGTATCTGCAAACTCGGCAACTAAAGCATGAGAAGAGCCACCAAAGATGATATCATCCACATAAATCTGCACTAGAAGGAAATCTTTGCCATGCTTGAGAGTAAACAAAGTTTTATCAACAGAGCCCATCAAATACCCTCGCTCAAGCAGAAAAGACTTAAGTCTATCATACCACGCCCGAGGGGCCTGCTTGAGTCCATAAAGAGCCTTATGAAGTTTAAGGACTTTATGTGGGTACTTGGGGTTTTCAAAACCAGGGGGTTGTTTTACATAAACATCTTCACCTATGAAGCCATTAAGAAAAGCACTTTTAACATCCATTTGATAGAGTTTGAATCCCCGGGATGTCGCAAAGGCAAGCAAAATCCTAATGGCCTCAAGGCGAGCAACAGGTGCAAAAGTTTCAGTAAAATCAATCCCTTCTAGTTGAGAAAAGCCCTGAGCTACTAGTCTAGCCTTATTTCTAACAATTGTCCCATCCTCCCCTTGTTTATTTTTAAAAATCCATTTTGTTCCAATGAAATGAACATTTGGTGGAGGATCAACTAAAGTCCAGACTTGGTTTCTTTCAAAATTCTCAAGCTCTTCATGCATGGCATTGATCCAACTAGAATCAGAAAGTGCATGACTAACATCTAAAGGCTCGAAAGAAGCAACAAAAGCAGCATTAGTAAAATGAGCGTGTGAACGTGTTACCCTTTGATCAAGCTCACCAATGATCTGCTCGGGAGGGTGCATCCTTTGGACATGATGTGGAGCCTCGCGGCGGGATGCAGTCTCCCCCTCAACTTGTGCGTTGGAGTGGTCCAAGATGACCGATGTTGAGGTAGTCGCTTCGGGACCTCGTGCCGAAGTGGTTGAAGCGGGGTCAGCTTCGGGGGTTGATGTCGAGGGTAGTAGGGGATCATCCTCGAAATCTCCGGGATCTTCGTCTTCAAATAAGGTTTGTTCCATGTCGTGTTCATTTGCCTGTTCAAAAGCAGAACTAACAGAGGGGGTTGATTCATCAAAAGTCACATCACATGACTCGATGACAGTGTTAGTTTCCAAGTTATAAACACGATAGGAATGACCATGAGTAGTATAGCCCAAAAAGATCCCGTCAGAAGATCGCGACTCAAATTTATCCAAGTTACCACGTTTTAGAATAAAGCAGCGACAGCCAAAAACTCGAAGATGAGTAACCTTGGGCTGTCTCCCAAAACGCAGCTCATAAGATGTCAAGTTTAAAATTGAGCGCAAGAAAATTCGGTTTGAGATGTAGCAAGCAGTGTTCATGGCCTCAGCCCAGAATTTTCTAGGAGTCCTATGCTCATCAAGCATCGTCCTAGCCATCTCAACCAAAGTGCGGTTCTTCCTCTCAACAACACCGTTCTGTTGAGGAACCCGCGGAGCAGAGAATTGATGTTCTATGCCATGCTCCATGCAAAAGTCAACAAAGAGACTATTTTTGAACTCGGTGCCATTATCGCTTCGAATGAATTTTAATGCACCAGGGAGTTCAGTGAAAAGTCTCAAAGCCAAGCTCCGAAAGTGTGAAAACACTTCATCCTTGCTGGCAAGAAAGAAGACCCAAGAGTAGCGAGAGAAATCGTCGACAATAACAAGTACATACCACTTGCCGCCTAAAGAACTAACCCGAGAAGGACCTACAGTGTCCATATGGAGAAGTTCTCCGGGCTGTTCAGTCATCACTGTGGTGACTGGCGAATGCGAAGCGGCAATCATTTTTCCATGTCGACAAGGAGCGCAAACTAAATTCTTCTCAAACTTGAGCTTGGGCAATCCTCGGATCAAACCTAGGGCGCTCAGACGAGCGAGCAACTCAAAGCTCATATGCCCTAGTCTCCTATGCCACTTCCAAAGCTCAGAAGTCGAATGTGCAACAAGACAATGAGAAGAACCAGACGACTCTGAAAAATCAGCTCCAAAAACTCTCCCTACCCTAAAGATCTTACACACCACAACGCCATCAGAATTGAGCACTTGCGAAGTATCGCGATGAAATCGCACTTCGAAGCCCTCATCAAGCAACTGAGATACAGACAGCAAATTGTATCCCAGGTTCTCAACCAATGCAACATCTTTGAGAGTGAAGTTCGTGTTAATCCTTACCACACCTTTACCTTTCACTCTACTCCTTCGATTGTTTCCGAAGGTGATATGTTCCCTTTGCTTGGTTGTTGTGAGGCTGGAGAACCAGTTTGCATCTCCGGTCATGTGGCGCGAACAACCGGAGTCCATGATCCACGTGCCCTCCAAGCCTCGACCTGTCGCCTACACATGATAAGAATGCCTCGATCGCTCAGTGCTGGGGTGAGTAAAATAATGACGAGGCATCCAGCACTGAGTGACACGAGTAGTAGGCACAGTAAAAGTAGACGGTCTACGCACATAAAAATCAGAATGATGCAAAGTGCGAGGTCTACCTACATGCAAAGAACGCAAAGCATGTCGAGGTCTCCTACTCTGACGAGGTACAAAGCCACTCGCCCGAGGTCTACCACCATATGGAACATGGTGAACACCTCGAGGAGCAAAACCTCTCCAAGAAGCACGAGGAGCCTCAAAAACAGGACGAGAGTAGAACTCAGACTCATGCATACCTGAAGATGGGTACTGCATGTCCTGATAGCTCATCGCCTGTGCACGTCGCTCATCCTTGATGCGACGGAAACAGAAACCAATCAAATGACCCGCCCGCTGACAATAAGAACAGTGAAACACTCTTCTGGGGGCACTCTCATGAGTCACAGGAGCAACTCTCACAGGCTCCTTGGGTTTCTTCTGAGTGGTTTTCTTTGGAGGATTTTTCTTGGTAGGAGGAGTGGTTTTCTTTGGTGGATGGGTAGGCTTTTTGGCTGATGGGGTGTCCAACAGAGCTCTCTCTTTCTCTAGGGTGGTGGGAGAGGTGAAAACAGTTTTGGACTTACTGTCTGAAGCTATCCTCTCAAAACCCAATCCTAGAGCTACCCCGGCTCTGTCAGCACACAACTTGGTCTTGGCCAAGAGTAAATCCATCCTACCCTTCCCTTCAGTGCATTTATTCACCACAGAAAGAAGGTATTCCTTTTCGGACATGAGGTTTTCAGCTCGCTCTCTGACAGTGCCTAGCTGGTCCTTAAGGGTGATGCAAGTGTCACAAACAGGTTGCACATCCTTAGAACTACCGGCCCTCTCCAATCTAGCCTCCAGATCATGAACATGCTTATCACGTAAATTAATGCTATCGCGCAATAAAGAACAGTTCATGCAATCAATGACTTCATGAGGTCTAGACTCCACCTCCAAAAGCTGCTTCTGTGCAGTCTCAAGCTCAGAAAGAGTTTGAGCATGTACAGAACGCAACTGAGCAAGCTCACCCATAACAACAGAACATGATTCACAATCAGCATCATCATATTTAGACTTAAGCATGGCATATTCAGTAGATACAGATTCTAGCCTAAGTCTAAGGTCTTTTCTTTCTCTAGCGGCTTGCACAAGCAATCTATCCTGACCTAGCACAACTTCATTCAGCTCATCTAATTTGATTAGAAGCTGGTCAGATGATAGGTTTACCTCAGATGAGTCAAGCTCATCGCCGCTGTGATCGCTGTCGGCCATGAAGCAAAGGCCGGTGAAGTCACGTCCCTTCTTGTCCTTCTTGTCCTCCTTCCTTGGGGACTCCTCCTCCTCAGAGCTCGACTCCTCAGTTGAGGATGTGTCGATGTCGCTGAGAGCAGCAACAAAGGCTCTGGAAGCGGCCTTGGCTACTTTCTTAGCCATCTTGCCGCGCTTGCCCTTCACGAAGGGTTTCCTCTCCTTTTTGTGGAATTTGGGGCGGTCACTCTCATCTCTCTTCTTGACCTTGGGGCAATTGGCCTTAATGTGAGAGGTGTCGCCACATTCATAGCAGCCACTAAAACCACTTCTCCGCTGATCCCGTCTCTCATGATGAAAGCGGGTGAACCTCCGGGCAATGAGAGCAAGCTCGTCATCTGCTAGAGTATCCACCTGCTCCTTTGTGACGGAGACCAGGGAGGACAAAGCAAAACCATCTGCAAGAACACAAGTGCCTGAGGTGCTTGGTTCTGCAGTGGTGCCACGGCTAGTGCTAGAAACCAATGCCAATGGCTGTGGCAGAGAGCTTCTGTGCACTGCAAGAGATGCCTTGGCAATCTCTGTGGACTTCAGCTTGCTAAAGAGTTCATCACAGGTTAGAGTGTCATAGCCTGTGGACTCCTCAATGCTGGATATCTTTACCTCCCATATGCTACGGTCAAGAGCATAGAGAAGCTTGATAGCCCTATCATGATCACTGTAAGCAAGCGTCCCGTTGGATCGCAAGTTACTCACTATAGCATCAAAGCGCGAAAACATGGCATCTATAGATTCACCAGGTGCCTGCACAAACAGCTGATACTGTTGGTTGTAGGTGCTTTGGCGCCTGGCCTTAATCTGAGTAGAGCCCTCATGATAAATAGTGAGCGTTGTCCAAATTTCCCTAGCAGTCCTAAGGTGCTGCACCCTATCAAACTCACTCCGACTCAAACCAATGAACAGTATGTTTCTTGCCTTCGAGTTGGCAATATATTGATCTTTTTCGGTTTGAGTGGTGCGGGTATCAGGGATGGAGTATTGTGAATCCACAATCTCCCAAATTGCATTTCCTTGGCTTAACAAGTAAGCCTCCATGCGCACCTTCCAGTATGCAAAATCTGTCCCATCGAACAGAGGAATTTTACTGCCTCTATCCATGTCGCCAACAGATCACAAAACCGGTTAAGGTCAACTGGTGATCTTAACCTGCTCTGATACCAATTGTTGGACCGGAAACGGCGACCAGAGGGGGGTGAATGGGAGCTTTTAAAATTTCGGGCTAAAAACTTAGCCTTCGGTTCTGTTCAGTCTTCTGCGGAACAGGCTTCGAACACAACCTTCGAAGGTCTGGTTCGGAGGTACTTCGACACCTTCGAACACAGGCTTCGGAGGAGCTAAAGTTCGAAGCCAAGAAGACTTCGCTCCACTAACAACCCTCGAAAATCTACTCTGCTAAGTCAGTGCAGGCTCCGCACACGAGGTGCTTCGAGCAGGCTTCGCACTTCACCCTTCGCAAGAGTGGACAGCCCTCTGAGGACTTCGACCAAGTACTTGGCGACAGCAACGGGTGCTGGGCTTCGTACCCGAAGGTCTACACGCACACGCAAATGGACTACGCTAAGGGCTTCGACACAAGAAGCACAACGGGAAAAGATCAGGGCTTCGCTAGTAAGCAGCGAGGTCTTGCCTCGTGTTACACAGAGCGACAGCACACTGACAAAACACACCTCGCACGAAAAACAACCTTCGCCTCAACAGGCTTCGGTGCACTAAACTAGCGAAGTATGTAGATCAAGCTCAAGCAAAAAGCACAAGACAAACAGGGCTTCGCCGCTTGAACAAGGAACACTGAAAATGAACTCAGGATGTATTCAATCGAAGTGTGGCTACAGGAGCTCAACAGTAAATGCTCAAAGTGTTAAATGTTACCTACCGAGCCCCCATATATATAGCCCATGGCTTCATCCTAAGGAAGTGACTACTTTACCCCTAGGGTTTACATCCATTTTGTCTCTACAGAACTAAGGGGTACAAAAGGTAGTCCACCTTTATTTTGGAGGCTTCTCTGTCAGCTGCAGAGGGGACAGTGTCAGCCTTTTTCAGAACAGACAGTGTCAGCCTTTACAGTGTTGACTTCTGGAACCTCCCTTCGCACGCGAGGGGTGCGGAAGCTTCGGTGAGAAGCCTGCAGCCGGTTGGCCTTCGCTCCGCCGAAGATGTCCTTCGATACAGTAACGGTTTTGAGCCGAAGCCGTCAAAGCCCTTGGGCCTTCGCACCACCACCTTCGGAGTGGACCTCCACGGCTTCGCAGCTACTCCGAGCTCGAACACCATCCGTCCGTGTACCGAAGCCATGCATGGCCGAAGCACCTCAAGTCAACCTCACTCCGGAGCTAGCCTCGCTCCGAAGTCCTTCACACTCCGAAGCCCTATCTTCGGAGTACCACCCTTCGAAGTCCCTCCTTCGTCCAAGGCCTCCGCATGAAGCATTCCATGAGCACTTCGTCGCAGTGTCTCACTCCGAGCACACTCCTCGACGAGCCTCACCCGGACCATGCCTTCGATGCACCTCGACTTCTGAGACCTTCGTCGGGTAACCTTCGAGTGTCTCCTTCCGGAGCACACTTCGAACTCCTTGCCTCCGCAGAGGACTTGGTCCACCAACTCCGAAGTCACTCCATCCGGAGTACCTTCGAAGTGCCTCACCTCCGAGGACTTTGTCTCGGAGCACCTTCAGCCGGAGCCACGCTCCGCACTCTCTGCCTTCACCTGGCGCGCCTCGACCCGAGGACCGACCCGGACCACCTTCGCAGCCATCGTGACGGAGCTCCCCGCTCCCCTGGCATCAAGCCACCCGCTTGACCCAGGTTCACCTGGCTCGAACCCTGTCCGTCGCCTCCGAAGTCCCTGCGCACCACCGACAAGCAGACAAGTGTATCCAGTACTCCGGAGACCTCTCCGGGTTATCAACCTTCGGCACACACTCCGGTGTACCGTCCAAAGTACCGAAGCCATCGGTACGAACCCAGTCATCGCGTACTGCCGGACCCCTCCGACAAGTACACTCCGCTGCAACAGCTGCAGCAACCACACACCGAACACCCTTCGGTGACACACCTCCGAACACCCTTCGGAGGACCACCTCCGAAGCCCCTCCGGAGGTACCCTTCGAACAGAAGGTAAATAAACCTGTCAATCACTCATCACATACACCGAAACCACCCTTGGTTTCTCAGATTTCGTAGATGGCACGGGAGGCATAAAAAATTATGGTGCATACCATACTATCAATAATTTCCAAAAACATATTCAAAATATATTTTATTGTATATTTAAATCCTAGAAAATCACTTAATGAATGAAAAACAGTAATCTAGACTGGAAAAATATCAAAATTTTAAATTAGATAAGTTATGTTGTATTTTGGTTGTAAAAAAAGTTTCAAGTTCAAATGAGGATTTAACTATTGATTTGCTTTGAAACCCTCCTCAATCCTTCTCTAAAACCTGTTGTAGTAATTGCGTTAGCTACAACAGGTTTTAGTGTGTATATGGTGTATAGAGTGAACCTCGAAGGGTTCTCACAGAGGGAGAGATGATTTATACTGGTTCAGGCCTCCCGGGAGGGATAATATCCCTACGTCCAGTCTACAGTGGATTTGGCATAGTTTCGCCTCCACTGAACCTATCTATTACAAGGGCATGACCCTGCTTTTATAGGCACATAGGCCAAAGGAAAAGACAAAATTGCCCTCTACAAGTCATAGGCTTTATAGGGGCAAAAAGGGAAAAAGGCTAGACTACTGTACATGCAGCTTTACATCTTTACAGACGTGGCAGATAAACATCACTTCTGAAGCATACCAGGGTGAGGGGGCCTAGGTAAGGCTTTACACTGTAGCGATGCTGAGATATTTCTTCTAGTCCGGAGTACTTGCCGGAGTCCTTCAGGCGGAGACAACTGAGGAGTCTCTGAAGGGTACTCCGAAGTGGACCCCGAGGAGGGCTCCGAAGGGCACTCCGAAGTGGACCCCGAGGAGGGCTCCGAAGGGCACTTTGAAGCAGAGTTCGAGGGGAGCTCCTAAGGACACTCCGGAGCGAACCTCGAGGAGGGCTCCGAAGGGGACCGGAGGGGCCCCGGAGGCCTGGCTCCGAAAGGGACCGGACGGGTGCTAGAGACTAGGCTCCGAAGGGCTCCAGAGTGATCCCGAAGAGGTCCCAGAGGCTTGGCTCTAAAGGGTTCCGAAGGGATAAGGCTGGTTGCACTTGGAATTGCCTTCGTTAGAGAGGGCCGTACTTCGCTTCTCAAGCTTCGGTGGTGTCAGGCTCCAGGCCCGAGGCCTTCGGAGGATCACGTCATTTGG